>CM041718.1:3049833-3789833 GCA_023373845.1 Nibea coibor | reverse complement strand
AGTCTAGTGTGAGCATGTAGAACAATCTGGCAGAGAGTGAGTGAGCAGGGAGAGCTTAAGTACTAGCTTGATTGGTGATGCGAAGCAGGTGAGTCAAGCAGGTGAGGGGAGTAGGTCTGATGAGGAGGGCGTGGCAGGCAGGTGAGTGGAGAGGGAATGGAAAAGTACTGAGAGGCAGGTGAAAGAGGAGCAAACTGTGACACATACAGTAGAGAACGGTTTGTTGTTTGTGTCAAATCCAGTCAAATCCAAATGCAAAATTTAAAAAAAAGTACAAAACATGTTGACCTTTAGGTGGATGTACATGATTTCTGGCATCAACAAAAGTTGTGCTCGGTGTGTTTTGGGCCATGGGCAACGTTGAAAGCCTAAATAATCTGTAGTCATAAATAATACAATGAATAATACAATAGCTGGTTACAGCCATGCAACCTGATGGTTCAAAGAGACACTGTGGGTTTTAAGTTCCTGAAAAGCAGACATGATTCATTGGTGCCTGTTCCTGCTTTGGGCTATTTGATTCAGGTAATGGCAAGATGCCAAAAAGTAATTTCATGGAATTAATGGAAAATGCCTTAAAGGGGAAGCACGAGATAAAACCTGCTCCTCAAATTATCTCTTAAAGCTTGGCATCCCAGAGGGCAGGGACTGCAACCATCTAATTTGAAACCTTTAGATACACAAAAAGACAAAAGAACAAGGGTTACACACCTTCACAGTCCAAGTGAACAGAGTTCCCTGCATTGACTCTGTCTTATCTCAAGAACTTCCACAGCAAACTGTGAATCACAGTCTTAATTAGAATAGCCAGTGGCCCTCATTATATGGGAAGACTGGAGACGAGTATCATTGTAGCTCAAGTGCTTCCATGTATAATCATCAATTTCCTCTCCAAATGACTGTAACATTAGGCTGACTGTCTATTAGGCAGTGTGCATTTATTTCACATATGGCTGACAATAGGTCTGCAGGCAAAGCAGTGCTGCTGACGGTGACTAGATGTCGCCTTTGTCTCTGGATCTGATCATTTTGTGTGTGCATGGGAGTGACAGCTATGTGTGATGGCCTATATGGTAATCACTTATAATTGCACCATGCTTCCTGCTCAACTGCCTTTACCATTCTGTAGATTTGATATCATTATGCAGCCCTTTCAGATATACTAATGTGCCTGCATATCCTTTTTTTCTCCCCCTTGGGTATTTTTTTTCATGTCTTTCATGTCTGTGCAAAACTGAGCACAAATTATCTGGTGAAAACTGAGCTTCTGCTGTGGTGTCAGAAGGCCAGTGTAGTGTAAAGGCAGGCTGTGTGGGTTTTAGATAAAGGCTGAAATCCTCCAGTGACATTCAGCTCAGGTAGTGCTACTCCTTAACCTTCACCTGTTTGAGAATCACACATAAAACAGGGAGTCACAGGTATTGAGTTCACTGATGAGCTTTACGGATCCCACTTCAAGAGTTAACTCACAGTACTGTTTGCATTCCCTGTCCGACCGAAGTTTCTTTTTCTGAGAGTGTTTTCTTTGACTGACAATGCGTGAACGAGCGTGACTCGTGCATTCCCCTGGTGTGTTTTAGGCTCTTTATCAGTGCGAACCTTGAGTTATCAAAGTCTGACATAGCTCAAAATATAATTGAATCAGCCAACTGTGATTTCACACTGCAGCACGGTTCTTATTGTGATGTACACGCAGAAGGACATTGGCATATCAAATGAATAGAAAAGAATGGCCTCCAGCAACACTGTGATGGATTATCTTGTCATGGATGCTGACTGGCCTCGTGAGTACCAGGTATGGGTTCAGATCACCACCGTACCTGTTAGAAGTTCCCAGTGAATGATGCATTGCAGCTTCAGTGGTTTGGGATATGAAGCTCTGCTAGAGGACAGGATAAGACATTGAACCAGCAGTTGACTACTAATAAAATCAACTTAAGCATGTTTTCACTCGACGGTTGGAAAACTTGTCACCAAAAAGAGGTGTCATGTTTGGACTGGTTGTTAGCTAGTCAGTAGAAACTCTCCTGACCAGCACTAGCAGCTGGTAAATAAAGGGTACATGTCCCAGCAGCCATAGATTCAGAGTCAGCAAGCTTAAATAATTACTCTTTAAATGAGCAACATTATGTATACAGTATAATGTGGTATAGATTAACCACAAACTTGATCTATTTGACACGGGTCAGTGAGTGTAAAATGAGTAAAACCATAGAATTCATGAGTGAATTATGAGTGAATGAACTTTCACAGGAGCCTGGCCCTGTTTGTATTTCTATCAATAATTATATCTTATTGTTGGAGATTTACACCCACCACTTATTCAAAATACCAGTCTGGAAGATTTAGTGGCATTTTAAAAACTGGGTTCAGAAATATTTCTAATACAGTTCATGGAACACTGAACCTTTTCTAGCCATGTGGTCAATACATGCAATATATTGCTTTTCTGGAGAAATTCTGGACTGTGTTTATTTCTGTAGATGTGTAGAGGTGTTGACCCGCTGGACCTTACACAGCCTCTCAGTGGAATATGTAGCTATACTTCCCAAAGGTCAAGAATTTAACCTACACACTCAATGCTGTTGTAATTTTGATGTGTAGTTCAAATTTGGAGAAACTTTTGCAGCTCTCATTATAACTCTCAAACCCATGTGATGTGGGGTTGTAGCATTACGTAAAGCAATGTTCTTAGAGCATGACAAATGTGATGTATGTCATTTGGAAGATACTTATAATGCAACATAACAGTTGAAGGGATGGCTATGGCATCTGTAAAAAACATTCCAACTGGTTGCCATAGAATGGTGAACAGATTTTACTAAGCAATACAGTAGCTCTCCATCTGAACGTTATTTTTGCTTCAACATGTCTCTCTCTGGCCTGAGAACACTTGATATATGGTTTAGAGGACAGTTTATTATCAAATTATGCATTTACATTATATGAACAGATCCAGCAATTGAGATTTGATGCCAATTTGAGTGACATAACACTGCTGGTGGTGGCTCTTGTTACACCTGATGAGTTTGTCTGTGAGCTGGCTGGCACAGAAGTGCTCAGCTTGCTATAGTGAGGTTGACATACCAATGCAAGTGTAGCAACATGATGCAGCGATTTGGACAGCGATCAGTGCTAGTCGTGCACATGGCAACAAACTATGTTCAGAGTGGAACCACAAGATTAATCCCAGACATTTTACAAACACATGCTGACTGTATACACTGCTGCCCCACTGGACAACTGCTTTGGCGACCTATCACTAGATCAGAAATAAACCAGCGATGTATAATGGTCAAAAGGATACAGAGCCAGGCAGGCACAATCTCAAATTTATTATAATTATATAATAAATATGATGTTATAATTTATTCCTGTGTATGCTGCTCAGAGCAAACAGTCCACAGCTCTTCTACCAACAGCACCAGGGTTTCACCCCTCTTCTGCAGGCTTTCAGTAGGTGCGCCGTGTGGGGCAGGCAGGAGGACACAGCTGTTGTGGTGAGCTTCTATGGGTTCAAATGCTCTCACTCTGAAACTTTCTTTGTAAATAGTTCATTTGAATTCTCCTTCTCTGTGGAGCTGTAATTAGTGGAATTAGCTGCTTTAGTACTTTTTTCAGTAATTTTTTGCTGTGTCATTCCCCTTCATTGCACATAACTTTTTTTAATAACTTTTCTTTGACTTAATACCAACACCTGGTCCAAATGTATTTAACCTAAAGTATCTGGCAAAATAGCAGAATGCATTAAAAAATAGTATATAACTGATGCTAATAATTCCATGTATTTTAGTTAATGAGTGTCAGAGAGACGGCCATTTGAACCTGTGGGGAATTTGAGCCACATTTGTTTCTAGGCAACCATAGACAAAATTGGCCATATGATAACACATGTCATCAATTTTACTCATCCTGTGAGAGAGGTCTGTAGAAAAAAAGGGGACGTTTTCACTTTTCAGCTCACACTCCCAAGTAAATGTGTTAAATAAATCAGTGAACAAGTGGACAATTTCCCCTTGTTCTACCCCTCTTGTATGGTCTACTGACAATCACAAATGCTCTGTAACGAACCACTTAACCCTCCTATTCTCTGTGGGGTCAATTTGACCCCTTGCAATGTTTATCATTCAAAAAATAATAGTTGCCTTTGGGTTTTTTACTTCATATTTCATGACTTTTCCTAATTTGATGGGGACAACTGATTAAGCAAAACATTTTCATGATGATATTTTTCTAATGTGCTGAACACATACTATACACATTGGTGTTCCTCTGGGGTCATGATACGGTGATACTTTTGAGTTGATACATGAAATGGGTGAAGAAAACAACTATTCCAACCATGGACATGAAGGTCTGTGTGTGTGACCATCTGAACTCACACTGACGATTGTGTTGAGGTGGACCCTGATTGTGAGGGATTCTCATCTGATGAAAATTAGAATGTTGACCCTCCTGTTGTCTCTCAACAACCAGCAGACATGGTCACCTCCAAAAATGGAAAGATAACATGGTCCCTTTCCCCACATGGACAGCAGGGTAGACTTAGTTCTACTAATGTTATCAAAATAGTTCCAGGCCCCACCAGGTTTGCAATCAAATCAAATCAAATCAAATTTTATTTGTATAGCCCAAAGTCACAAAACACATTTTGCCTCAGAGGGCTTTACAATCTGTACAGGGAGTGACACCCTCTGTCCTTAGACCCTCGGTTCGAGTGAGGAAAAACTTGCCCACAAAAAACCCTCAGGCACGGTAAGACATCAAATCATCATTCGAACTCTTCATAACATCATCAATTGAAAATATTGTGCTTGGGATGACACATTTAGAGGGGCAGCACGTGTGTGGGGACAGTTGGAGAGACTTGGATGTAGCTGACTTGGAAGCCTACATTGGCTTGCTTATTTTGGCAGGGGTGTACAAATCAGGTCACCATCATCAATCAATATTTTCTAGTTTCTGTGATAGTCATGAATGTGCACCCCAAATTAGAAAAGATTTGGATGAAAGATTTTCAAGATGCACTAACTCTAAAACTCAAAGTTTGACCTGATGGTGGCGCTACAGGAAAGGTCATATCATCACCATCACCGGCCATTTTGGCAGCATGTGCGCTGTGTGTTGGTTCTCATCTTTTGGTGTTGTTTTTAGGTTATGGTTTTACTTTTGTAAATAAACTCCACCCGCCCTGTTTCCTGTCCACTCCTGCCCGCTGTTGCGTCGCTCCACTTAATCGTTGGTCTGGCTGTATCTTACTCCCCTGGTTGTCTGGTCTTTCCTCAGTTCAGGTAGGTGGGTGTCCAGCTAGGCTGTTTCCACCTTTCCATCTGCACTGTTTTGTTGTTTTGCCTTTTTTATTTTTGAGGTAATCCTGGGTGGGGACGTAGGTCCCTGGTGGGGGTAGGCGTTTCAGGGCCTTGGCTGCTGATGTGAGCCTCGAGCCTGGCAGGTTTGGTTTGGATTAGGCAGGATCTGAGGAAGTTTGTTTGGAAAGCAGACCTGTTTGTGGGTGACAGCAGGTATTAGGTTTCACTCTGTGAACGTGTGTGACATTGGTTGTTTGAGTGTGTGCACTCTTGCTGCAGTGTGGCTATTGTGTTAGCCGCCTCAGCTTGTAAGCTTAGCTTGATGTGGTGGACACCTTTGGTTTGATTATGGCATTCGAGCTGAGTTCGTGGCTAACCCTGGCTGTATGTTACTCCCCTCTTCCCCTAGTGTTTCAGGGACGTAACAGTCCCTACATAGTTTTGGATATAAAGGCTATACTTAAGCAACCTAAATTGTTAATTAAAGTGTTGAGAATAAGTCACGTGCTAGCTACATCCAGTTAACAGAACTGCTGGTAACAGTTTGTTCATTTTTCTAGCAAAGGAGGATGGCACCCGTTGTCTAATCGCCCATTGGGACATATTGCTGAGCTACCTACCAGAAAAATCAATCACATCAGAAGGTATCTTTAAGAAATACTCAGAATTCATAAAACTATGGGTTGTAGAATTGAATATACACAAAACTATGGTGTCAAATACTCTAAAATGTATAAATGACCTAATAAAACTTTAATGTATTGCTGGTCACAGCAGTCATTCTCCCTTAGTAGAGTTGGGTTACAATGACATGAAGGGTGCATTTGATCAAAGGTTATTTCCCTTTCTTTCGCATGGTGCATGCTGATCCCACCATGACCCAGAATAGGGATCAGCAGGAAGCAGAAAGGATGGATGCAAGTGTCTTTAAACTCCAGAGTGAGCACTGGCCTGAACATTAGATTTGGAAACTTTAAATAACCTTTGGGTCATTGATCAGAAACCATGACAACCCCCTACAGAGATTATTATTTTTTTTATGTTAAGGAGTAGCAAAGGCTTTTTTCTTATTCAGTCATTACCCAGAGATATTTAAAAGGGAATAAGGGTGCCATAGTGGTGCAGTGGTTAGCACTGTCACCCCACAGCAAGAAGCCTTGAACCAGGAACCTGCTCGGCTGGGGCCTTCTGTGTCTGCATGGGTTCTGTTCGGGTACTCCGGATTCCTCCCACAGTCCAAAGACATGCACTTAACAGGTTAATTGGTGACTCTAAACTGACCATAGGTTTGAATGTGAGTGAGCCATGCCATAAGCTGGCGACTAGTCCAGGGTGTGCCCCACATCCTGTCAGCTCTAGCCTCATCATGACCCTGATGAGGATAAGCGGTTACAGAAAACTAAATACATCTTTATTGTGAAACCCACAATGGTGAATGTTCAGTTGCTGTAGTTCTAAATATGTAGTTGTGTCTGCAAAGGAATACAATGAAAGGAGTCAGAAACAGGAAAATACAACATGCAACAGCATCCAGAACAGAAGAGACAAAAACCTACAGCTGTACAAGTGTCTCCTTCTGCCAAATGAATCGTTACAGGAGGAGAAAAGCTCCTGGCATGTCTGCTGGAGATGTACCATCTTCAGAATGACACAACAATCATCCCCACCATAGAAAGACCATTGTTCTTGAATTCTGTCACATGGGGTGATATAAAACATACATGCTGTGAGGCACAGACTGAAATTTAACAATATATGCTGGACAAAAATTCACATGGAAAAGATGATCTACAATCATGTGCATAGACAGATGCTCCTTGTCTTTCGGAAGGTTTTACCTAAAATACTTCTACATTACATCTAACCTGACCTCACTAACTATGTTTTGAAATATTTAGAGCAACGGTCCCTTGCACACTTGATGAACGTAACTTGACAGTTGCTATACCATTGTGCTGTTTCTATGGTAAGAATGAAATATTAATTTCATTGTAGTGCCAGAGATATCAGAGGGTTCTGACATTTATGTTGTTTTTTATAAATTCTAACTAACATAGCTTTTGGTGATATGGCTGATGAGATAAAATATATCCAGTCAGTCAGTACACCACTTTGGTTCAGACAGAAATATCTCGTAATGTGCTAGTTTATGATGTTGCTATCTGTGTAGAGTAATGCATTACTCATACAACTAGGCCACGGCCACTTTGTATGCAAATCAATTAATTAAATTAGCGTTTAATTAGAATTTCAGTTAAAAATAAAACTGCCAGCATGTCAGTGGTGAGTTTGGTATGTTCCACAAGCTCTATAATTATTGAAATAACCTCACAAAATAGAAAGAAAGGAAGGGTCCTTAGGCAAGATACTGAACCCTAATTGCTCCTGGTGGTTAGCTTGGTTCACTTGCAATGACCATTTGGCATTCTGCATGGCAGCCTCTGCCATCGGTGTGTGAATGTGACAAGTATTGTGAAAAGCATGACCAGAAAACACAGAGTTAGGTGTTAAAATGTTGTGACTGCTTTTCCGGACTTTCTCTGGCTTGTGAACGAGAGTCTCTCATTCATTCTTCATAAAAAAGGGCACTCAAATTACTTTTAAAAAGTTCTAACCCAGACTGCTGAAGCCTCATGTTAACTTTAAATAAACTACAGAATATATTCCTAGACAGAACAAGGCGAAGGTGATTTCTTAATGTCCAGGATGCAAAGAAGAAATGATCATATGGAGTGTTTCACTGTTCATATTGACACCTCTGAAGATTCTCATCATCTTGGTCATGGTATCTGCTTGAGGTCACATACGTAACTGGACTTGCTTAGTTTCTTGAAGTTCCACCTCTCATCCAAGAGGTTTCTTCATTTGTGACTGGTGGGGCTCATAAATACCTGGGACAACTTAGCAACGATGGCTAATATTTATGACAGTTATTACAGGAAGATGTACAATGCACATACAATAAGGACGAGAGAGCAGTACCTCAACCAACAGTCAGAAAGTTTAATCTAGCTAATCAGACTTAATTAGTAAGCCATCTTAATGCCGAGAGAAACAGTGAGAATCAAAACTGGCCATTTTTATCATTTCACAACACCAGCTTTACATAATAGCTTATCTAATTGGGCTGATGATAAGAGTGTGAAGTCACAGCCTGTCAAGCCACTTTTATGCTAATTCTCACAAAAGCTCATCATTAAAAGATGCTGTTAACAGAAATTATTAGAATTTGCTGTTACTGACAACACATCTGATATTGTAAGTGCTTATTGTGCTGATGCTGAAATGATCATGGTTCCTGTTATGAGGCAAGCTTTATGACCTATTATGAAGTTGTTTTTGCACTGACAGCAGACAACATAATTCTCTGTTAAATCAGCTACTTCATCGGCATTTAGTTTTTGTGGTTTGTAACAATGTAGTGGAGTATGTAATGAGCAGAGCCAGAAGTTTTCGAATTTTCAGGCTGTTAAATTCTTCCAGATGGCACAAGGTTTTAACATCAAAACGGTAAAAGCATCAAATTGCCTACTGAATTTGAATGTGTCCATATTTCATACTATATAAGAGATATACTAATGCTCCTCCTGTTGGTTCACTGTTCGGCGTCAATTGACACCTTAATTCTACTTTGTGGCCTAACTCTCTATGTAACAAAGTGCCTTTATGTGACAAGTAACTATGGTCCATACATTGATTGATTAGTGGCTCAGTGGTAGAGTGGGTCATCCAATACAAGGCAATTTGATTCCCACTCTCGCTGTTCAAGAAAGGTTGCCATGCCCAAGGTGCCCTTGAGCAAGGCATCATACTCCCCCCAACATGCTCCAGTGAATCTGGCATCTGTCAATTTGAGTGTGTGTTTCAACCGGTGTTTCAACTGGTTGGGTTAAATGTGGAGAAGTAATTTCACTTTCAACGTGATTAATAAAGTTTCTAAAAAAAAATAAATTCAAATCTGACGCCAGCAGAACTCTAGAATGTTGCTGCAGTTCACTGATGGTGATTATGTGATCTGATGTGAGCAAAACAAATCTTTCCACGATGCACGGTGGGTCGAGATCTCCTTCATAACACAAGCTTGCAGCTTCCACAGTATCGTAAATCCTGGCATCCTGTGTGTTCAAACATTGACTTCACGTGGCTTTGTTGTTGAAAGTATCCTTGAGCAAGACACTAGAGTCCAAATTGCTCCTGATGGCTATGACGTCAGCATGTAAATGTGTGTGTATGGGTGAGCTTAGCATCAGTGTGAGTGCTTAGGACAGGAAGTGCTTGTATCTCTCCGGGTAATTGCAGTAGGCACATTGTGTAGCAGCCTCCACCATCAGTATATGAATGTGTTTGAATGCGTGAATGTGACAAGTATAAAAGCGATTTGAGGCGTGGAAAGGCTCTATATAAATAGTCCATTTACCAAACATGCTGTGCAAATACAAATGCTTTGTCTTGCCTATTAGTGCGTAGGATTTAGTGGCATTTAGATTTTAACCCCCTCCACTTGCCCTCCTGTTTGAAGCCTGAAGGAGAAACTATGGTGGCTGCAAAACTGTGAGAAACGCCATATCGAGTGGTGGTCCGGCATGGATCTTTTAGATAGGAGGGCTCAAAAAAAACAAATCTTATTTTCAGGTATATATACACTCATGAAAACAGTGAGATATGAATATTATTCTATACCTATTCTGACACTTCATAAAAAGAACACACACACAGGAGCATGTTTTTGAAGCTCATCTGACCAAATGCTCCAGTCTCTGACAAACACATCAACATACTTACACACACTCACTACCGCACACACACCGTAGAACAGCCTTACCTTAAACAACTCCACAAAGACAAATGAAACAGTTGGTGATAAACAACCTGCAACTTTTCTTAAAAAAAGCAGAGTGTGTTTGAAGACGGAGGATGTTGTGGGGCATTTCAAGGTCTAATCTGTTTTGGTAGAAAATTGTTTATGGAAGTTAAAAGCCTGAAAAAAAAATCAGGAGTGTGACTCTCAGCAGACAATTACACATCAAAAACCAGCTCATCCAGAAGCTCTAATTTTCATCCATAATAAGAAACTTGCTTCTGAAATACTTTTGGGCCACATTGTTGAGCAAAACCTAAAATATGAACCTCACGACTAGACCTCATTTACAATGCTGCTTGAAAATTCATCAAAACTGAAGAGAGGAGGTTGTTCTCCAGCATTCCTTTGTTTTACCTTGTTCAGGCGTGGGTTTGTCATGTTCTTGATGGGATCAAATATGCTCTCTACTTGAAAGAGTGTTGCTCCTAATTATATTTTGACACAGGGGGCACATGGGAAGAAAATGTCTAATTAGACCGAAACACTCTGGCTTTGTGTGTTTCATCTGAACAATAAAACACCACTTGGATATGGAGAATGCATATCATATATCACACATAATGATGCAGGGTGTTAAAATTTTGGTTAATTTCCTGATTATGGTTTCATCTTCAGTAGTAACCAAGTGCTTACATTTACTCAAGTGCTAGCAATTCTATTTCATGTTTATGTTATGTTATGTTACATTATTCTAGCTGATTTTAGCTCAGTTTGTTAGCCATGCTGCCCGGGCTGTGAGCTCAGAGCAAGCAGCAACCTCTGTAGCTGTGAAGCCAGTTGTGGAAGTGCCAGAAACTGCACTTCCACAAATGGCCACTTGAGTCAATCTCCACGAGCTCCCTACAGCAGAGCAGAAATAATAATAATAATAATAATAATAATAATAATAATAATAATAATAATAATAACGATAATATTAATAATGATGACAATAATAACAATAGTAATAATAACAACAACAATAATAATAGTAATAATAATAATAATAATAGCCATTATTATCAATCATATAAATTATATGCTGATAATGCAGCAGCTGAGCTTTGACTCCATTCAACCCACAAATGAATGCAGTTCACACGCAGGGTTAAAAACACATAACTTCTAACAGCCCCCATTTAGAGTCACGTAAAGGCTCAAAAACAAATCAGTCGCTCCGCTTTCATCTGTGTAATACACATTTTAAATGATGGCAACTGTAATATTGTCATCCTGTGTGCTAATGTGTTTGGAAATGCTCTACAATCTTGAAAAACAGCCAGGGGCTAAATTCATATCCGCATGAGAAAACACAATGAAAGCCTCCAGAGGAAGTGTGATTAGAGGCATGTTTTACTGTCCTCAAACACATCATCATCTCCTTGCAGCTCTTGATGGAGGTCCAGAAAAATGTTTTTTCCAAACATTTACAAATACATCAGCACAGTACAGTGCTGACACCACAATCATCACCATGACAACACTGTGGCGCTGTCAATTCACTGCGAGAAACCTGGGTGTGGCCCTAGACGACAAGCTCACTTGCTTGGTCACTTTCTCCTTTTCTCTTAGCATCCTCTGTCACTGTCCTCTTCAGTCTCTTCTCCTCTGTCATTATGTTCATAGAGGTTTACATTGCCTGCTCGCCGAGCTCCTGTTCTGGCATGACACACCACTCCACCCATACCAGAGATGTAAAACTGTCCTCTTCCAGGTGGTCCAAAACACTCTGAACTCGGCCCTGCAAACAGCTGACTAACAGCAGCTGTAGTTGACAGCAGTTTACTTCACTGATGATGCAGAGCAACTGGAGGACATCGGAGGGAAATACAGAAAACGGTTTCAGCAGAAGTTACGTGCAAAACAGCTATACGGGGTGCAGAGTAGGAATGAAAAAGACACCATGCAACTTATGTATCTATTTTTGAAATTTCTTTGAGTTCGTTCTTTAATGGTCATGTATGTAGTACAGAGTTTGTGATGAAAGAGCATTTTTCAGAGCAAAAAATGCAGTCACTCCCTAACCCTGACCCTAACTGATTTAATGTAGGCAACTATAGGCTATTTGCTGGTGACCTTAATCAAGGTTGTCTGATTTTGATTGCATATTGTAGATTGGCAAGTTGTTTCAGTAGCAGCATGGCAGCAGCAAGAATTGAATAAAACATAAGTAAATTCATTACATGGGAACATTGCCTTTGAAAGGATTTTGTTGGTTACGCACTCCACTGTCACACAGACAGCAGAGGGTGATGGAATTGGTGTTGGAGAAAACAATCCAACTATAATTGCACAATTTTCAAGTTGTTTCAGAGAAAATTAATATAATAATGTAAGATGTGAGACACTGTGCTCTACTGAGATGACATGAAATCAAAATAAACAAAATGAGTTCTCATTCAACTTTGTGATTATTTTCATTTTTAGTAGCAGGAGTAAAAGCCTGGTGAATAAAAAAAAGATCCTTGACACTGATGAAGCAGTCATATGCTAGATTGTATCTTGCTAATGCTTTGTTGAGTTTTGAAAATGAAGTAACCCTGGTCCCATAGCTTCTGCTTCTGCTTCTGTTACAAGGGCTTCTTTTGAACTGTGACAAATTTGAACTGTGTTCTGTATCTTATCTGTTTATCTGATACTCTCCACTTCTACATCTTTTCAGTAGCTCTTCTGTTGTCTCGTCTGATGCACTATTCATCTCCTCAAGCTCTCCACTGCTCTCTCCTGCACAGACTTATTTGAAGACAACAATATCTTTACATCACTATACAGTTCCATCTTATAGGGGCTAAATAGACATTGTTGCCCATTATTCCATATGAGTACAGCACACCAACATCATTGGATGCAAGGCCAATAGTTAAGGAGGAACAGATGTGAAGCACAAGTCAAAAAAATCAAACACACCTTCTCATTCAGTGTTTTTTTTCTTTTCCACACAGCTTTCCACACGCTTGACATTTTCTTAAAGAGTTCCCGTATCACCCAAAACCTTCTCACTTTAGTTTTGGCCAGTTGATTGTAGATACTCCATCGCTCTCATTCTTGGTCAAACCCTTACGTAGCCTGGAGGTGTGTTTGGGTTCATTGTCTTGTTGAAAAACAAATGATGGTCCCACTAAGCTCAAATGAGATGAGATGGCATGTCACTGAAGAATGCTATGTTAGTCATACTAGTTAAGTGTGCCTTGAATTTTGAATAATTTACCAACAGTGGGAACAAAACATGTAGATACCATCCATTTGTGTCCCCTGCATCTCAAAATGATGTGGCAGTTGAATTTTTAAAAAAATTGAAATTTGGCACATCAGACCAAAATACAGATTTCCACTGATCTAATGTCCGTTTGTGGTGATTCTTAGCCAACTGAATTCTCTTCTTCTTCTTGTTAGTCTCCCTCAGGAGTGATTTTTTCTGTAACAATTCGACGATGATTAGCAGTCTCTTCTGAACAGCTGATGTTTAGATATGTCTAGTCAAAGCTAGCTGCTGATTTCATTAGATAACTCTGCAACACTAATGTCATGACTGTTACATTGATTGTTTTGTGAAATTAAAGAAACGTTTGGATGACAGTGCTGTCATGGTTTGCAGTTAGCATTTTCCACAGTATGTAGACATGAATGCAGTTAGGATGGATGTGCATTGGCCTATGCTATCATGTCTTCTAGAGCTACAATATAAGATGAAATCTGAGGAAATGCACTGAGGGATCCATGAAGAACCTTTACACAATCTCTGTTACTGGCCGTGTCAGTTGAAGCATTAAATCTTCTTTCACTGTTATCCCCAGACCAGTTTTTTTTATTTTTGTCATAAGTGCTATCCCTGGTGCTCTTTGTTTAAACTCATCGCTTTGCATGTGGTTAACTCTGTGACCTTTGTGGTGCGTGCTCAGAATCAAAACTCTGAGAGCAAACAGACCAGAGTTGCAGACATGCCAACAATCATTTGAAAGAACGATAAGTAATCCAGCTCTGTGAATCCAGTTATGCTTACTCCGATTACAACCTTAATGCGAGTAAGATAACCAGGTGTTTACATGAGTTGCAGTAATCACAGTATTGCCTTACTGTGGTTTGTAATCAAATTATTAAAGTGCACGCTGTCTGACTCTGTCTGATAAGCCTGCTGCTGGGGGCTGGGGAGTGTGGAGAGCAGCCTTCAAATTTATGAACAAATCACACTGCATGACATACGGTTATGGTAGCATACTGCTGAGGCCAGCAGTTAGACACACAGACACGCACACACTCACGCGCACACATTCACACACGCACACATAGAGTGAAAAGCATACAGAAGGATTAGTCAGATGCACCGGGTTGATATTATCCTTTGATGAAAATGGAACCTGGTCCAGTCTGATATGATAGACCTTGGTTCAGTTGACTGCACTGTCTATTGTAAGGCCTTTAATATTACTAATACTAATTGTAATAATTTATTACAGCTCTGCAAAAAGTTGCAAAAAGACAACCAACAGGTCAATAAAAGCTCAAGAAAAACACAGGATGGACAATTAAATTACCACCTAAATCATCTCTTTACCTTCTCAGTTCACTTTTACCTAACACTCAAAGCTTTCAGGCAATTGGTGACATTTTGGGGTTTTACCGTCTAAACTAAGTGACAGCTCATCTTTAAAACCTGCGTGATCTCACTGACTGCTTTTCTTGCCATGCTGGACTTTTAGTTTTAGGGATTGTCTCTGCATTCAGAGATATCAGATAATGCTTGGTGAGAAAGGACCAATTTTAAGTATTCGTGTCAAGAACAATTCCAGCTCAAAATTCATTTGTGACAGGTCAGAATTCAATATTTCTGGGGCATCACTGCCACAGGTCATGCTTTGTACTTCAGCAGTGCCTGCATTAAATGCAATCTCCCTCTGATGTATGACATTACCACAGCAACAAATCCTAAAGTAACCTGGCGGAGAAATTGCAAATTCAAACACTGTGAACTCAAATGAGTCATGTCAAATAAATGACCTGCTGTTTATTAACCATGCTTATTTCTTTCAACCTATTTTGAGCGCTTTTGCACGTATGAATGAATTGAAAATATTAGGAGTGGATTGAATCACCGTCAGGTCCAGATTCCAGTAACATCACTACACAACAACTGATAAGTGGATGACAAAGTTACAAAGAGAATTGTCTTCCTGTTTGAGCTGAACCACTGAAAGTACAAGGCGTCTCTGGAAATCCATCTGCACATCTATCTATATCTCAGTGTAACCGCTGTAACGCCTCTCACACCTCTAATAAACCAGAAATGTCATGCCTGTCATTGTGTCATTTGAGCTGCCAGCCCGTGACCGAGCTGGCTGAGATGTCTGGCTTTGTGACAAAGAGAGTCATGTTGCAGTGGTGGACCCTGCAAACCTCAGCTATGGAATCTGAAGGTCTCTGACTACATCTAGTGTCCAAAGTGTGAACCGCACAGAAAGGAAATTTGGCTCCTGGCAGCGATGTGAGATAAATCAGATGGAAATTACAGCCAAGGGAGGGTGTAAGACCTCATAACTTCCATTCTATTAGTAATTAATTTCTCAGAATGGTGACACTGCAGATCTAAAAGTTAACCCCTGCAGCAGAGTGATGAGTTGTGACTCTGTTTCCCATAAGATCCCTTTCATTTTTCAAATCTGTCTTAATGAGATTTTTAGCAAAACATTTTCAATGTGTTTGTATGGTGTTGATGGATGACTCTGAAAAGTTTGGAGACTTGAAAACCCTGAACCAATCCTTTCACGTTATTAATGACAATGAAAAAGTGAGCCTCTTGCATAATGAGGAACCAGTGCTCAGCTCTGCAAAGCAACACCTACTGGGAAAAGTTGTGAAAGTGTAAATGGCCTTGTAACTTGTGACAAGTCAAAGTTTTTTGGACAGCTCAACTTTCAGGACTCCCTGCACCTCTTTACAGGATGGAGGCACTGCTTTTCTAGATATGGCACTAATGAGTAACCATACATATATGTGGAATATCATTTCTCCCACCATATTTAACATGGTTTTGGTGATCAGCTACAGCAACATGAGCGACAGTGATATCAACTACTGCATTATGTGACTGTAATTGTCCTAGAGACAGGTTTCTTAATTGATAAAGACATTAGAAATAATTAATATGTAATAAATACGTTTGTTAAAAGGGTAATATGAAACAGTAAAATGTACTGCTTTAAAATGTTAAGTTAGATATTTAAAGCCTCTTTGGTAAGCTTGTGTTAATACAGTACAGTGATTGGTCACATGATCAGAGTTTGTTTGACCGCCTAACTGCATTGTGGGTAGGAGAGAGAGCAGAGATACAGAGAGAAAACCTGCGACCCCATTGTAACGTTTATTCTGCATGTGGTCCAAGAGGTGCACACGCTAGATATATTTCAGTTAGCTATATTGTGTATGATGTAAAGGTTTATGTGTTTTAATATGAGTGATGTAACATGTTCCAGTGATTACACTTGAGATTACTTTCTGTTCTCTTAACATTTGTAGTTTTCATGATGATGGCAATAGGTCAAGAAAAGCTAGCACTGTTTAGCCTAGCCTCATCCCCAGAATATAACTACATTAGTCAATAATATTATTTCCCCTTTACCACCAACTTGATGATCATTCAAATTAAAACAATAGCATGGGGCTTGTCAGTCTGATCCTAGGTTTGATAGAGGCATGCAACTCGTTAGTTGAGCGACATTTGTTAGTTTACTTGCAGAAAACTTGTTAGTTTTGCATTTGTAAGTTTACCTACTAGTGACAGCATCAGCAGCCACACGATATGTGTGTGTAGGTGCGTGTGTACTGCCTGTGGTCAATAAGACCAGTTGTACAAATGCTTTAAAAGCTCCTCTAAACTTTGTAGAATGACATTTTCTTGTGTTGGCTGTGACATTTGTGATGACATTTGATCCTCAGAGGTTGGCGTTTGGCCTAATTCAGTCTGACACGCGGGACCTCAGCCGCCGTGCCATTTTGACCGTCACTCTCAAAAGGGGCTCACTAAAGACGTCTGAGCGTTTCCTCTCCTCAGGCTGTAACACTTCAAATAGTGCTAAAGAACAAACCTGCAAGGTTCTTTGATTCCCTGGGGAAAAAGAAGTTTTGGTTGATGTGATTTTTGTTATTAATTACACCTAGCGTTGGCACAGTAGGAAGCCCAGTATGAGTCCAAGATGTGCAAGGTTTATTAATTGCTTAGTCATTTTTTTACTTAGTTTATTTTTTTATATTTTTTATATAGACTCTGTATGAGTAAACAGAATGTTGCAACACTATGAATATCAATCAGCAACTTCAGTTTTCAGTTAGGAAACCTTCCACAGCAAGGTTGTAATAGGGTTCTGATAGAATATAGTGAGGAGGAGGACATGGAGAGCTTGATGAGCTGCTATAGGATAATAAAATGTGTCCAGATACAAATACAAAAATTGACAAACATTCAGGTTCAGAGGTTCAATTTTCCCTTTTTAAATCACAATCAACTTGAAAATGTGCCTCATATCTCACCCTTTACACTGTCACGGTAATCCATGAATGGTTAATGCAAGGCCCTTCATGATCTCTTAACATTGTCAGTCAGTTCTTCTTTTATCATGGCGAATCATGCTGTCATTCAAGCATACAAAAATAATTTCATTATTTGTGTGCTGTGGATTTGTGTGTTGTTTTGTGACCAGCTGCTGCTGTACATGCTGTCAGTTCCATATGCAGGATGTTTCCTGAAATGGTCGGACTTTGGGAAGCATTTCCCAGTCGATACGTCCTGTCAATTTTAAATTTAATTTCACCAAACTTCACTCAGCTTTTATTCATATTCAGGAAATGCAATTTAAGATGGTAATTACTATTTTATACAATAAGCAGGTTACTAATCATCTGCGCTGTGAGTTTCAGACACCTTAATAGTAAACAGTGTGCTGTTTGCATACTGAGCTGCAGGTATTCTCAGCATGACACTCACTATTGGATATCCTGTCTGGTTTATAATCCGATGTTTATTCTATTTTTGACTCATCGTACGTTGACATTGCAGAGTAGCAAAAGCAGTCATTTTCTATTCTTCTTAATATCCGATGTTACACTACTTTAATTGAACAAAATCACCAACGTGCATTTCATTGTACCTGTGTGCTTATATATGACAAACAAAAAATGTGTTTGTGTGTGTGTGTGTAAAAACTGTGCAGCTCTCTTTGTTTTAATATGTGTGTTTGTGGCAGGAGCCGTTAATATTGTTTGTTCATTTCTGTGTTTGTGCTGCTGTTCTTGTGTCATTTATTTCATTTGGAGACTAATGTTGCTTGTTGCCATGGTTTCCATAGATCCTTTATTGTTAGTCATTTCTATTTAGTCATCTGAGTTTTTGTCTATTTTGTGGTTGATTCTAGTAGGGCAATATAGAGGAGGGCTGATGTATATTCATAATTCATACACAGTAATGGCAGGCAGCCAAATCTGTCTATAGAAATTGAATCATTGGTGGCCTGATGTTGATTCTGTGGACTGACTTGAGACATCTTTACATGACTTCAGTATTGGTGTGTAGATTACAGGTTTGATGACTATTACATTACTGGAGCTGAGACAGTGCACCTGTGTGCATACAGCAGTCACATCCTGGTTATGAATTATTATCCCAATGTAGATCATATTAGGATTTCTGGAACATGAGCAATCTAGATACTCAGACATGATCCACACACAGCAGGTTTATGATGAGAGAGTGAGCAGCAGCTCACAGTGGTGTCTCTGTGCACACTGAGTCAGTCTGTAGTTCAGTCTGTTCATTTACATAGTCCAATGTCATAAGTCATGCTGTCATAATCACATTTTCACTACATGATCATGGTGGCCAAAAGTATTCGTGATAACAATGTTGAAGAACAAATACAATACAATACATAAAAAAAGCTGCAATTCAAGGCTTAAAGTTATGTGTGAGGGCTGGCATCTACACTCGAAGCAGCACCCTGTCAGATGGGGCCAGAGGTAGCTCCCTGCCTTTACAGGGACAGGTGAGGGCAATTAGTGCCTCTTTGTCCGAGGCCTGGTTGTGTTGCAGGGTTGCAGTGTCCGTCCGTTTGTGGTGTGACTGTCCTGAGGTGATCCAGATTGAGCTCTGTGGTCCTGCACTGAAGAGGAAAAGACTCAGCTCTTCCCTGTTTAAACCAGAGTGGTATCGGTTTTCAGCAGAGCCCCACATTGACTGAGATCTATGGCCAGACTGTTACTTACTGAGCCAGTTCATCAAGGCTGTTGGCAAACATGTTTATGGAATATATAGTTGAACTACTATGTAAATGGTCGAAGAGAGCCTTTTACTGACATTTGTAAACATGAACCAACTGAATCTCACTGTATTTGTGTCTTTAGGGTCACATACATAATTAACCACATGGCTGCTTTGATCGACAGGTATGTGCCTTTACAGAGGCTTGCTGGAACATGACATGCTAATGTTTATGTGTTTGAATGGGAGGGTGAGTGACCATACTCAGCGTGACAAACACTTAATTTAACTTCTGTGACAAGTGGGCAATATTCCTTTATTATTTTGATTCGGACATTGATAATTAAGTCATATTTTTCAAGTTTATATTTTCTGAATGAAGCAACAAGGTAATAGCACACACAAGAAGTGTCTTAGATGTGCGTTTTGTAGTCCATCTTCTGAATTTAGTAGTTCGGAGACGGATTTTTTTTTCTTAAAGAAAAGAGGGTGTCAGAAATGAAGAAGTTCAAAATAATTCTTTTGAGAATTCTTTCAGCTGGTGTTTAAAAACAGCCCTGGTCCAGACACAGTGTCCAGGTCCCCAGAAACACACTCCTTCAACCATTCACACACCATCTCAGCAGTAAATATCAACACAGAAGTATTAAATGAGATTATTTCTGGGTAAAACATCAACAACCTCAAACTAAAATATGTTTCCATTAACACAGATCCTTGCTGTGTGTCATTGGAGGAGATGGAAACCAATCTTCTTCGTGCATGACAGACCTTTTTTGGGAGGAGTAATAGCTTGCTATTGGCATTTCAGCAACTAGATGGTGCTGCTCCACAACTAAGCTCGCTCCAATGTAACCATCATTATGTCTATTCTCCATACAAAGCAGGTGAGAAGCAGTGCCTGAGAGGGGAGCCACTACGAGTCTGCAAGTTTTCACCAAATTCTGTTCAGCCCATGACTCCTAGAGCACTTCTTTGATGTAGTCTTCTTGCAGTCCAATGCATCTTGTGTTACTGCTATAACCAGTCATGCATAATGGTGCAGCAGCTCATCAATCTGGGTGGAGTAGTCTGGTCTCAGCAGTCAGTTGAGTCAGTCACGTCTTTTTATTACATCTTTCCCTCCACGACAGCTTAGCAAAGAAACAGCATCCGTGGAGAAGAAAAAGAGATGAGGAAAGACTTTAACTCTGGAAAATATTCACTGGATTTGACAGAAGCCTTGTATTGACATTATATACATATCAGAAGAAATCTTTTACACGACTGTGGACGTCCATTAGAAGCATGTCAGGGAGGGATCTGTTATGCCCAGTATGAGCAGGACACATTATTTTAATGGTAAGGAGCAGTTTTAATACACCTATGGCCACGAAAGCGCTAATGTTAACCTTTGACCTCGCAACCCACAGGCACATCCACTAGTATGTTTGCGTATACAAGGCGATTCTCAGGTGGCTTCCATCATATCTCTGTTCTTTTCTTTGTAGAAAATATCAGGCACAGGACTCTGAGATAGGAATCGGATACAGAGATTGGGTTGAGCTGATCAAAGGCTTTATTATGAAAAAGGAGAATAATCAACAGAATGTGCCTCGAAAAAGAAAGATGGCTATGAAAACTACAACAGAAAATCCTAGCATCTAAAAGGGTGAAATAAACAGCTCCAAATAGAAAATGCCTCCAGGGAGGGAAAAAAATACTATGGGGAACAAAAACAAAACACCTATTTAAGGACTCGACTAAGAACAAACTAAACTCACTAAGATTGCTACGAAAAAGAAACCGCAAAGGCCAACAAAAAAGCCATAAATGATAAACATTTGATGTCAGGTATGTATTTTACATTAGTAATTCACTTTTTCAGGCACTTTTACATTATTTTGGGTGATAAATTAATTAAATAGTAAGTTTTTTTTATATAGCACATTTTTTACACAGCATGCACTGACCAAAGTGCTTTACAATGCTAAAATATAATAACATTTAAAAATATAAAATAATAATAATAACAATAACAATAGCAGCAATAATAATAAAATGTGAAGAGCCGTGTGAAGAGCTGAAAGAGCCGGCTCTTATAGTAAGCAGAGCCAAAAGAACCGGCTCTCCAAAAAGAGACAAAATTCCCATCACTATTTAGCTGATGTTGTTGATTTCATGGCTTGTATCGCATTTTTAGACTGCTATGCGTTGTAATATTATCTGTGTGTCTTCTGTCTGTTTTGGTTTGACCGGTTTTTGGTTTGTGCTGCTGCCTGTCATGGCCAGGACTCCCTTAAAAAAGAGGTTTTTAACCTCAATGGGACCTTTCCTGGTCAAATAAAGATTTAAATAAATAAGTAAAAATCATGTGAAATGATTGTGTGTGGAGTATCATTGGGTTTATTTATTCATTGTCTTCAACATGTTTGTACAGGTGAACACATTCTCTGGTCTGATGATAAACTGCTGAGTCATCATGGTGTCAGTTTTCATTAAAAGCACTTTGGCACAGACAGGTTCAGAAGTGTCTGACAACATGACTCTACAGAGGAATGAAATGCAACCAGTGACCATGTTACTCTCAAATTAATTTCTCATTTAATTCTATGAAATTGGTACAATTTTCAAAGGTGCAGTCTAAGGCAGTATCATCATTATGATACTAGTGGTCTGAGGGTAGAAGCTCTTTCTGAGCTTCTCATCGCTGGTCAGTGTATCAAGAACCTTCTTCCTTACACAGTTGCACCAAGAAGGTTCCTGGTTCAAACCTCAGCTTGGGCCTTTCTGTGTTTGCGTTTGCATGTTCTCCCTGTGTCTGTGTGGGTTCTCTCCAGGTACTCCAGCTTCCTCCCACAACCCAAAGACATGCACTTAATAGGTTAACTGGTGACTCTAAATTGCCCTTGAGTGTGGATGTGAGTGTGAATAGTTGTGAACGATAAGCTGGCAACTTGTCCAGGGTGTGCCAAACTTCTTGCCCAAAGTCAGCCTGGATAGGCTCCAGCCCCACTGAGACCCTCATGAGGATAAGCAGTTACAGATGGATGGATGGATGGATGGATGGGTGGATCCATGGTATAAATGTCTTTAAGGCAGGTGGAGTGCCACCTATTATACATTAAGTTGAATGAACCACTCCTTGCAGGACCTTGGGGCTTTTCCAGCACTGTTTCTGTAACAGACAGTGATGTTCCCCTTCAGGATCCTCTTGATGATGCAAAAGTAAAAATTGATCAGTATTTTAAAGGATATCTGGAATTCTCTCAAGTGTCTGAGGTGAAACATATGAAGATCTATCTATGTGTTTTGAACAGAGCATCTGCAGTTCACGGTTAGAGGGCTAGGTCAGGGTGTGGTTCTCTGGTATTTTTATTTGAGCTAAGTCAGGGTGTGTCAGGTATTTCTATTTGCTTTTGCCAGAAACAAATGTAATCACTTCCAGCCAGTGCCACTCCCCTCTGCTTCACCTCTTCGTAAAGAAGTCGTAAAAAAGTTCCCATGTTTTTTTCTCTCTGTAGAAAGAGGTTCCTGTGAAAATAAACATGTTCCTCAGGAAAAAAACGAATTTAAAAAAAAAAAAAAAAAATGATATATATATAAAAAAAAAAAAGATATATATTTATATATATATATATATATATATATATATATATATATATATATATATATATATGTAAGATAAGCGAAGCTGCGGCAACCCAATGGTAAAAAGTTTTGAAATTTTGGAGTCATTAAGGACAGTTGCATCTTTAATTTCACTAATTTACATGTTGCCAGTAAATACACTAAATACAACTTTTGAACCATTAGCCCAATTTTCAAAAACAAGGTATCGTTGGATTCCTTGGATCGTACCGAGTTCAACGCACCCTATGACGATTTTGACAGATTTTCACGAAAATCAGCACAGATTATTATTTGTAAATTATTAGTAAATACTTGCTAACCGTCATGTGTCAAGTACAAGGTACCCAGCTGCCTATCCCTTGCGTACCATTACTGCTAAGTTGGTGGTAAAGGCACTCACACAATTCATCTCTATTTTTGGCATACCAAAAGTAATCCAGAGTGACCAGGGCACAAACGTTTCTTCTCGGTTGTTTGCTCAGGTGTTAAAGCAGTTAATGGACCAGGCTTCCACATACCATACTCAGAGTCAAGGGGCTCTGGAGAGTTTCCATCAGACTCTGAAGTCTATGTTGCGTGGGTATTGCGTTGAGTCAAACTAGGACTGGGAAGAGGGGCTTCCGTGGTTGCTCCTAGCCACTAGGGAGGTGGAGCAAGAGAGCCTGGGATTCAGCCCTAATGAACGGGGCCGTTAGCTTTGTTGCATGATCCTGTTGTGCTGCTGTGCCATGTCAATCTGCTGAAACCCTATTTTGAGTGCACATCCCCGGTTTCTAATTCTAGTGGCAAGGAACAGGACCGGTCAGTTAGTCCAGTTTCAGTGGCTGCCACCGTGGGAAGTAGTTCTCTACCGCATTGGGCTGTGCAGGAGGATGAGGGAGTTACACCAGATGAAAGATTGCTGCAAGGCAAACTAAAATACTCTGAGACGCTGCATAACCTTGAGACTTTGCTTGGTCACCTGTCAGTTGAGAGGCGTGCTGACTGGTCTACATTAATTTCCCAGTTATCCAGGGCTGTTTGGTGATACACGGAGCCAAACACTTTTGATTGAGCATGATATTGACATAGGTCATGCACAGCCTATCCGCCAGCGTTTTTAAAGACAATGGATTTCAAAATAAAGTACATGCTTGAGTTGGTATTGCAATTGGGCGTCCCCTTGTTTGCTGGTAGAGAAGTAGTGATAAAAGCTCTCGGTTTTGTACAGGTTATCGGAAAGTAAACGGGGTTACCAAGCCTGATGCATATCCTCTGCCGTGCATTGAGGGCTGTGTGGATCAGGTTGGTTCAGCTCGGTATGTCAGCAAATTTGATTTGCTGAAGGGTTACTGGCAAGTACCACTGTCAAAATGAGCAAAGGAGATTTCTGCTTTTATAACACCTTCTGGCTTGTTTTCATATAATGTGATGAGTTTTGGTTTGCGGAATGCACCTGCCATGTTTCAAAGGTTAATGAATATTGTTGTGTCTGGACTTGAAGGATGTGCTGTTTATTTGGATGACGTTGTAGTTCTTAGCAATACCTGGGAGGAGCATTTGGTTCACATCAGGAATCTGTTTGAACGTCTGAGTGAAGCATGCATGACAGTAAATTTGGCAAAATGTGAGTTTGCTAAGGCTACTGTCACCTACCTTGGTAAAGTAGTGGGTCAGGGGAAAGTACGGCCAGTACCAGTGAAAGTGTCTGCCATAGCAAAGTATCCTGTACCTGCCAATAAAAAGAACCTGCAACGTTTTCTAGGTCTGGTGGGTTACTACCGCAGTTTCTGTAAAAACTTTTCAACTGTGGTAGCCCCTTTAACAAATTTGTTGAAAGGAAAAGCAAAGTACATCTGGTTGTTGTCCTGTCAGCAAGCTTTTGAGAACATTAAATCTGTTCTGTGTTCTCCTCCCGTTCTAGCTGCTCCACGAATGGATCGTCCTTTCACACTACAAGTAGATGCGAGCGACGTGGGTGCAGGTGCTGTATTGTCCCAAAGTCGCGATAGTGGGGTCGAACGACCTGTGGCGAAATTTAATTCCTCTCAGATGAACTATTCTGTCATCGAGAAGGAAATACTAGCGCTCATTTCGGCGTTACAGCATTTTGAAGTCTACGTTGATTCTGGTAGCACTCCTTTGGTGGTCTACACAGACCACAATCCTATCACCTTTTTGCACTCTCTACAGTGCCCAAACCATAGACTGATGAGATGGGTTTTGTTCCTGCAGTCATACTGTCTGGATGTTCACCACATAAAAGGCTCTGGAAATGTTGTGGCAGATGCTTTGTCAAGAGCACCTTGCTCTTAAATTTACCTGTAATGTTTCATTTTTCTGGTCTCCTGTCTCTTTGCTGTTGCCCTTAAACTGCTTCTCCAGGCACCGGAGTTGCTGGTTCACAGTGGGGTTTGCTTGGTGACCAGAGATGTTCTTCTGATCGGGTTAGTATTATGCAATCAGTTGACTGAGATTGTATTTAAGAAATCATTGAATTGGATTATCTGAGGATGGTTTTGTATGTTCTAAATGCTAAAAAATTATATCTGAGTAAGTAGTATTTGTTCTCTATAGTAGTTCTGAGTAGATCACTTAAAGGGATAGTTTGGGATTTTTGACATGAATCTGTATGGCATCCCCGTCAGTAGTGTCGCACATCCACACCGACTTACCCCCGACAGTGTCCTGTGGGCCGAGTTCTGTCCAGGTTTGGTCAGCAACGAAAGTAGTCCAGCAGGTTTGCTGGGACACTTAAATAAAAAGTTTTTCTTCTCAAAACAGCACGTGTTCAAAAGAGTGATTTTTTTGCATCATCATCATGTCCACGAAAAAGTCGCACCTCGTAATCACTTGGCCCTACTTTCTCTCTTTTTGTATCTCTGCGCTGCTGCAAGTGGCCGCTAATGTTTAGTTTTGTTCGCGGGTTAGGGTTAGGGTTGGAATGGGGCGCTTTTTCAAGCACCTCATTCTGACCCGGCTCTTTCGGCCCCAGCAGGCTCTCTCTGGGCAGCCCAGCCCTCGTCTGTCATCTTGCATTGCATAAATTAGAAGGCCGTGGACTTAATATGATGATTTTTGATCCACACTGCCAGTCCAGAACCAGACTTGGCTGTGGTTTCCACTCCACCACATCCTCTGACCACCTCTGTTTCTGGACTGGCAGTGTAGGCAGGAGGTTCATCAGACTATACTTCTGTTGATGATGATGCAAAGGCCAGTACCAGCTCTACTGAAGATGAGGAAATCCAGAATGTCTTCAACAGAAGCCTGGGTGAAACTGTGAAACATGCAGAATCAGACTCTGTTCTGGTCAAAAAGACAAAGAAGAGTAAATTCAGACTTTTGTGTCTGAGTCACTCGGTTGCCGCTGCCGAGTCAAAGCATATCTCACATTTACAGTCCTCAACTTTCACCGCTCAGCATGCTTCACCTCCTTCACCCATGTCTCCGGTGGTCTCGGATTCCGCGGCCACCCTCCCCTGGCAGGGAACGATGCACAGCGGCTCTTCACCTTTACCTGCCCGCCCAGAGGGCCGTCTATGTGAAAAGAGCGGCCTCTCCTCGGACCGGGAGACCGCAGCCACCAGGGCTGCATCGGGCCTCGATGCCTCTACGCTGCTGACACCCATCCAGACAGCATCACTCGATCCAGAGGTCTGCAGCGGTTACGAACCAAATGTTCTGGTTCACAGCTCCATGCCGTTCTGGTTGAAGGATGTGCTGTTTACTCTGGACTTCCTGGACTGAAGTGGTGCGACGGGGCAGCAGGAGGGTCTCGGCTGGTCCGTATCCACAACCTCTGTTGGCTATCTCCAACCACTTCACCATTCTGCCAGAGGATGCATCTGTCCATCCTAACGCTACGCCTGCAGCTTCCACCTCACCTGGCTCTGAAGTCACCTCAGCGGCGCCCGCAACAAGCCATGGTAAGGCCACTCGTCGCTCTTCTGTAGTAAATGACCGCCGTAGGCTGCTGAAGGAAGCCATGATCAGACGGTCTGGGGGCCTCTCTGGGGCTAGTCTGAAGCAGTCTCCTTGTCTCTGTCCACCTGCTCAGACGCCCTGCTCCGGGCTGTCAACCTGTAAGCCAAAAGAGGCAGCACCAACAGAGCATCTTCAGCATCGTCCTGACGGCTCGCACATCTTGTCCCCCCGTCTCCTCTTTCCTCCCACCACGTTGATCATCTGTGACTCCATAACCCGGGACATTCGCTTCATTAATGCTGCCACACACTGCTTTCCTGGAGCCACAGTCCTCCACATTCTGGATAAACTTCTGGAAATGATGCACTCGCTCCCGACCTCGATTAAGAGGATCATAGTTCACGTGGGAACGAACGACACCACCCGTCAGGAGTCTGAGCGCACTAAAATGATTTTAAACTCCTTTTTGACGCTCTTAAGAACTGTGGAAAGTCCGTTTTTATATCCGGCCCCATCCCGACTGTGGGTCATGGAGCTGGCCGTTTTAGTAGGCTCCTCAGCCTTCACACTTGGCTCCGCCAGCAGGATCTACAACTTTGGTTTTATTGACAATTTTAACTTGTTCTGGGATCGCGACTCTCTTTTTAAACGTGATGGCCTCCACCCAAATAAGAGAGGTAGCCAAATGCTGTGTGCTAACCTGCAGCACGTGGTGCACACCTTTCCATGTGACTGACTATCTACATCTCCCACCCTCACACCGGATCCGCCCTCTCCCTCGAAGACTGAACCACAACACACCATTTTGTATGAGGGCTCCCCCTTCAGGTCAACCCTGTCACTTACACCCACACCTGCTCACAGCCAGCCCTCTGTTTGCTCTAACAGTCCTAAATCCTCAACCACCGGATATATTCCAGTCAGAATCAGTACAGCACGCCAAAAAATAGTAAGGGCGCCTAGACCAGCACTGAATCTCTGCTCGCTCAGTCACTTCTCTCGTCAGACGGACCAATGCTCAGTTCACACAGCGTTGATTAATACCAGATCTCTTACAAACAAGACATTTATTCTAAATGACTTTTTCACAACACATGATCTTGATTTCCTCCTGTTGACAGAGACCTGGTTGAATCCATGTGACAACAGCGCCTTTTCAGAGCTCCTTTCAGCGCTGTTGCTTTTTCAGCACCCCGCGAGCTGCCGGTCGTGGGGGCAGTCTGGCTGCTATATTCAAGGAGAGCTTCAGATGCCGGATGATAATCGCTGACAATTACTCCAGCTTCGAACTGCAGCTGTTTGTAATTGACCTCCCCTTCCCTGTGCTGTGTGCCACAGTTTATCGCCCACCCAGATTTCATAAGGACTTTCTTCAAGAGTTCTTGTCCGATTTTATTCCAAAGTTTGATACACTTTTGATTTGTGGAGATTTTAATATTCACGTTTGTTGTGCGGCAAATCAACTGGCCAATGATTTCAAAGGCCTTTTAGATTCTTTTAATCTCACTCAATCTGTTAATGCACCAACGCATGAGCGTGGGCACACTCTTGACCTTGTGATTTCTCATGGGCTTTCAGTCTCCCTCAGAGAAATAGTTGACACTGCGATCTCGGATCACCTCCCTGTTGTTTTCGACTTTGCTGCCCCCCGACCTGCCAATAAGCCAGTTTCCTCAGCTCGCAGACACAGAATCTTTACTCCATCAACGGTCCCTGGTTGAATGACCGCACCCGTCAGCTCAGACAATGCTGTCCAATTTCAGACCTGTCTCCCACTTGCCTTTTTCTCTAAGGTTCTAGAAAAAGTTGTTTTTATTCAATTACAGACATTCTTGGAGATAAATTCTGTTTTTGAGAAATTTCAGTCTGGTTTTAGATCCTGTCATAGCACAGAGTCAGCACTGTTAAAGGTGCACAATGATATTGCCCTGTCTGTAGATGCTGGGAATCCTGCTATGCTGGTGCTACTAGACATCACAGCAGCCTTCGATACAGTTGACCATGCAGTCCTCCTATCTCGCCTAGAGCAACACGTTGGCATCCGCGGCACCGCTCTTCAGTGGTTTAGGTCATACCTGGCAAACAGTTTCGGTCGCGATTGGTGACCACTACTCCTCAAGTGCATCCCTGCTCTGTGGGGTGCCACAGGGATCTATTCTTGGCCCTATCATCTTCTCATTATACATGCTACCTCTGGGTTCAATCATAAAAAAAACACAACCTCTCTTTTCATTTTTATGCTGATGATCTGCAGATTTATTTGCCCATGAGACCGAACAATTACACTGCACTTGCTGAGCTGTCGAGTTGCATCACCAATATAAAACAGTGGCTGGCACATAACTTCTTGCATCTAAATGACAGCAAAACCGAGTGCATTTTGTTTGGTTCACCATCCATGTTGAATGTTTTCACCACAAACTCTGGTACTCTGGCCCCTTTTTTTAAATCACATGTTAAAAATCTTGGGGTAACATTTGATAATGGGCTCAAATTTGAAAAACAGATTAGCTCTGTTGTCAGCACAGGCTTTTTTCAGCTTCGTCTACTGGCAAAAGTGAAGTCCTTTCTCAGTCGACAGGATTTTGAGAGGGCAATCCATGCTTTTATTAGTTCCAGACTCGATTACTGCAACGCCCTTTACGTTGGACTCAGTCAGTCCTCTATTGCTCGTCTCCAACTCGTGCAGAATGCTGCTGCCCGATTTTTAGTGGGCACGTCCAGGCATGAACATATCACCCCTGTGCTGGCGTCACTCCACTGGCTCCCTGTCCGTTTTAGAATTGATTTTAAACTTCTGTTGTTTGTTTTTAACGCCATTAATAACTTGTCCCTCCCCCTACCTGGCAGAGATTTTAACTTTTCGCAACTGTGGCAGAGCCCTGCGCACTTCCGGTCAGCTTCTGCTGGAGGCCCCCAGGACGAGACTCAAACAGTGGGGTGATCGTTCCTTTGCCGTCGCTCGTCCCAGCCTGTGGAACAAACTGCCCGCCGACATCCGCACCTCTAGTGATCTCAGCCTTTTTAAATCAAAACTTCAAAACTTAAGACACACTTTTTTAGATTGGCCTTTTATTCCGACTAGGTATACACTTCATGTGTACTCACTCTGCCTGCTGCGTCTTATACATTTCTGGAAGGTTACACTACAGCACTTTTATTTTCTTTTATTTATTTTCTTTTTATTGTACTTTAATTGTATTTTAATTGTATTTTAATTTTAACTGCATTTATTTATCTATGTACCTGTTATGTATTGTTTCTACAGCTTTGTTGTAAAGCACTTTGGGTACCGTGTGGCTATTCTAAAGGGCTATATAAATAAACTTGATTTGATTTGATTTGATTTGATTTAATGGCTGGAAAAAAAAACTGCTGCTGTTTCCCATCTGGAGACAATGAACTGAACTGAAATATCCCTCTGTGAAAACTTTGTGTAGAGATGGGTTGTTCATTTCATTTGTTGTAAATAAAAAAATGCATTCAGAAAAACATGATGCAGGAATTCTGTGTATTGCACTATATATTGTTTAGTTTAAGTTAAGAATCTGAAGGTGCATTTAAAAATCAGTACTTCTTGTTTTGGTGCCAAAAACAACCAGGGAAAATAAACCATTTCAACACACATAGATTTACTTAATAATACTATTCGGTATAAGTGTAATATCAGTCGTGGAAACTAAAGCCTAACTCAATCCTAACTTGGGGGGACATAAGCGCCGTGGAACAGCTGGATCACCGTAGCTGATCGCTGCCACTATAATCAATGACACCACTCACACGTCTCAGCTGCATCCCAGCAGCGTCTCTCCGCTCCGCATCGCTATCTTTCCGTAGCATTTCTATTTTTGATGCGAGCTGTTGCTAAACCGCATCAATTTCAATTGCACCAAACAGGAAATCCGACACAGATTCAGCATAATACACTTCCGCCCCCTTTCAAAAGTGGAACAGCACACAATAATTTATGACACACCAGATCCTTTTTATAATCTCTCCCACATCGGAGAAGCAAAGTTAGCTGTTTGTTGTTGTTGTTTCTTTTATACATAGTTCATCGCTTACATTCAGGATTCTCGCGTGAATCTGGCTGGTTCCCTATGTTGCCGTTACACTGCCAGTACACGTGTGGTGTGAGTTGACGCAGTGGACGGAGCAAAACCGTGGTGTAGCCGTTCCGCTGCGCTTACGTCCCCGGTGTGAGTCCCGTGTAAATGATGGAGAAAACCTGAACTTGAGCCTGTACACATGAGTACAATTCTACCAATGATCTGAAATATGAGGGTCAACACAGTCATATAGAAGAATTCTGGTTAATTGTAAGTCAATGTCAAAACTGTCTTTGTGTTCATAATTGGGGACTCGCCACACCTGCGTTAGTAGCACGCCAGCACGCGCTCTTGCGGCAGTTGAATCACGTGGACATTTTTTACTCTGCGTTTAGGTGCGTGCGTTACCGCATTGTGAACGCAGCCCGCTGGATAAATGGGAGTGGCGGTGGCATCCTTAACACTGCTGGCAGCCAGTGAGCAGATCTGTAATCCCTGTCACAGAGCTGCCGTGCTATTGGTTTCCATAGGGAAGCTGCCGTGAGAGAGTCAGTGAGGCGACAAACTGGGGATGGTCCCAGGCTGAGTCCTCCAGAATGAACCGGGCTCAGAGCCACCTGTTCCTCCACACTTGACGCAACCTGTCTGAACGTAACGTGGCTCCACGGCACGGCAAACCCACCGTGGTGAGGTGGTGTGGGGCTTTTTTATGGTGACGATTCAAACAGCTGGCTAATATGGTAAATTGGTGTATTTTAAGAGAGAAGCAGTTTTACAAACAGACTATATACCTGCCGCTATGGAGCGCTCAAAAACGGCGAAGGAACGCACCCAAGATTGGGCCACACTCTAGCTGTCTCCCTATTGGCTGGTGAAACACACTGATATTAGCGCAGGGAGGGGCATCTTTCAGTCTGAGCACCAGACCTGGAATTTCGTCATTTTAGGGGCAAGGCCACTTGGCCTTTTGTGTTGTCAATTTTTTGAGGGCACCAAGGCCATAAAATAAAACAATTTATAAAACAATGTTTTTTTTAACTTGTCTGCAAGCCAAGTTTCCCTTAGGACACAATACAAGCAACTGAACTGATCTGAAGTACACAGGAAATTATGAAGTCCATCACTCACTTCAAAAACTGTAGAACTTATTAAACCAATCTCCACCCGGAGGCTTGATTGATCAAGCCTACAGTGCATCAAAATGTTTGACTGTAAACATATACTAGTGTAACCCACCTAAAGGATAAGTGCACACTGGACCAGTTCAATCTAGATTCGCAGGGAGGGGTAATGAATTGAATTGGATTGGACACCACTATGAGTAACCAGGACACAAGGTTAAGTTGTAGCAAAATTATTGTATTTACATAACTCTGTAACATTTCACAACAGTAGACCGGTCTTTTACTCAATAAAATGTCTTTTAAGTTTGGTGCACCAAAAGAAAATTAAAATATTCTTCCCAAAAAAAGAAGGAGTTTAGTTCAGTTCAACAGTCTCCTGAAATCCTGTTCCACAACCCTACCGCGCTGATAGCAAGGCAGGTGAATAGCTCATAGGTTTCCTCAATCCAGGTACTCAACACGGGTGGCTCGCCATCCCCCTCGTCAGGGAGAGAATCAAATCCAGTCCAGGATCCAGAATCCAGGGATGTCCAAAAACCTAGCCTGTGTAGCATAACACGGCTTATAAACATATGCAAATCTATTTTCTACTTTTCTTAACTGTACAGCTCTAACTTTATCAAAATCACTTTTAATACAACCTTCAATATTTAATCCATGAATTTAGGATAACTGTTGTACTGCCATGTTAACATATGAAATGTCAACTTCTACTTTTACATTTTACAACCAACTTATTTAATGGCCATAAGGAAATTATTATGAAAACATAATACAATTACAATTTAACATGAAACGCTCACTGCATCTAAATAATGCATGTAAGGAATATAGATTCCTAATCACAATACTGACACCTTGTGGTCGTACACACCAACAGGGGAGTAATTCACGTAAGTTTCATACAGTAGTCTATAACATTAGCTGCTTTGCAATTGCTCACTTTACCCACAAACGTAAATAATACATATGTTCAGACATAAATTATGCAACTTATTTAGCTCTGCAATAAAGAAAAATACTTAAACAGAACTTTACGCTACTGCTCAGTAGCTAAACACGGTCGGCTAATGTGGACTTGTGCAGCACGTGTATTATGTTCAAAACTCACCGAGAAAATAAAAGCATACACCATGAACAGATGTCATCATGGTTTTCCCCAACTCTTGCTCGTTGGAATAGTTCTTCTACAGCAGATTTAATTAACAAAAGTTTCACTCGCGATTTCAACTTGTATTCATTCATTCGCTCCGCTCCATTGTCTCCCTTCGCACATGTTAGACTGCGTCTCTCTAACTTGAATAAAAAGGCGGGACTTAGTTCATCTTACACCAATAGGAATTAATCATTCCTCCTGAACCAATAACGTATTTGTTATCAAGTTTTTTCCTTTCTGACTGAAAATTAGACATCGCGGTTAAGATAAAATAATGACTTAAATGTGAAATAGCGAACGTAGAAACAAAAGGCAAGAAAATACATAAATTGTCATTAAAAGGAATTAATTTGTGTTTAAGTAACACCTAATTTCCAATGGGTTACACCCTCCTCCCTTAAATACATGCACGTCCCGCTGCATGCTTAAGGGGCTGCTGGGTAACTGGCTCTGTTACTTCTAAAGGAGTATTTGTCAACCAATCTCTACTGTTTCCATCATTAAGAGAATGAATGATTGCTGTACTTAATCCTTGAAACAAGGAAGTGACAACAGAAACTAGGGGATTCCCTAACTCAGGATAATGGAATCGGCGTGATGGTTCACGGTGTCTGAGTGATCTCCTGACAGGAATGTCTGCTTCCGTTTGTCTCTCTGCTTCCTCTTGACGCACTGTCTCTGTTTCTGTATTGTTCACTGTCCTCTCCAGACTGATTAAATGATCTCTGGAAGGTAGAACTTCAGCTTCTGGTTGTACCAGAGTTCCTTCTCTAGGCTCTAAACTGACTGAAAATGCATCAGGTACAGTTCCAGGTAAGTTCTGAGTTTCCATTTCAGGTAAATTTTGATCTCCTTGTTCCTCAAGTGGATTCAGCACAGGTAAGTCTTCTGTTTCATCAGGTGTTAGGGTCTTAGAGGACTCAACATTTACGCATGTGTCAAACATAGCCTCCTTCTCAGTCTGTCTTAAAGTTAAATTTCTAGCATCTGAACATATTTCTCTCTCAGACTGAGGATTATCGTTTGGTCTTGAAGGTCCTGGAACTGAAACCACATCAACATTGGACGGGTGAGGTTCTGCAGGGCTTCCTCTTTGATTGCACGGAACAGGTGCTGGACTGCATTTTGGTATATCACACACTTTGACAAATCTTCTGTCTATGACATCTGGTATGATAGTAGTATACCAATTTTCATTATTGTCCTCATCTGAATCAAAAGTTTCCTCATCTTGTTGGATGGTTCTTTGCTGTCTTGTTCTGGGTCTTTTTGGACTACCTTTCTCCTTGCATTCCTCACTCTCAGCTTCGGGAAGAAAACCGCAAGGAAGTAAAAGGTCTCTGTGTAATGTCCGAGATGGTCCTTCCTCCTTTTCTGGCTTCACTAAGTACACAGGTAAATCTCCCATCTGCTTAACAACTACATAGATCGTAGGCTCCCAGCGATCTGCTAGCTTATGTCTGTTCCGCAGGCGAAGATTGCGCACCAGGACTCGATCACCAACACCTAATGTAGATTCTCTGACAACTTTGTCAAAACGTTTCTTGTTCTTCTCTGCGACTTTGTGAGAATTTTCTATCGCAACCTGATAGCTCTCTTCCAGGTGTGATTTCAGGTTCCTCACATACTGAGAATGTGAGCTGGTTTCTTTTCCTTTGGCTGGCAATCCAAAGGCTATGTCAATGGGTAGCCTTGGTTGTCTCCCGAACATTAACTCGTACGGGGTGAACCCGGTAACGTCATTCCTTGTACAATTGTAAGCATGAGTGAGAGGTTTGACATGTTCTCTCCACTGTGTTTTTTCTTTGTCTTTGAGAGTTCCTAACATGCTGAGGAGTGTTCGATTGTACCGTTCAACAGGATTTCCCCTGGGATGGTAGGGACTCGTTCTGACCTTACGGATGCCTGCCAATGCACATAGTTCCTTGATGGTATGAGACTCAAAGTCTCGACCCTGGTCGCTATGAAGACGTTCAGGGAACCCATAATGAACCAGGAAATGTTCCCATAAGCTTTTAGCAACCGTGCTAGCCTTCTGGTCTCTGGTAGGAATAGCTACAGCATATTTAGTGAAATGATCCGTAATGACAAGAATATCTTTGGTGTTCCGACTGTCCGGCTCAAGTGAAAGAAAGTCCATACAGACCAACTCCATCGGTCTGGTGGTCTGGATGTTCACTAGTGGAGCAGCCTTATTTGGTTGAGTCTTTCTTCGAACACATCGCTCACATGTTTTCACTTTTCTCTCCACATCTGCAGCCATCTTTGGCCAATAGAATCTTGACCGAGTGAGTTCCAGGGTGCGTTCAATACCTAAATGTCCCATGTCATCATGAAGACTCTTAAGTACAGTAGGTCGTAAGGCATTTGGAAGTACCAGCTGAAATAGGGTTTCTCCTTCACATTCTCTTGTCCGATATAAAAGACCTGACTTGATCTGAAGACGTTTCCACTCTCTCAGGATTGACCGTACTTCAGGAGAATCGGCTGTGTGATCTGCAGGTAAGTCATTGCCACTTTCCATCAAGCTGATGACTTTTCCGATGACAGGGTCTTCTCTTTGCAGATTCATGAGATCAGACTCACTGTACTTAGGCACTGTTAGGACTCCATCCTGTGAATCATCCTCTTCAAAGACAGCAGGGATCGCATCTGCCTGAATAGCAAGTGACTCAACATAGCCAAGAAAAGGTGAAAGTTCTTGAACTTGTCTTACAGTGTGTCTCTGACAAGCAGCTTTGACAATGTCTGGGGTCACCTGTTCAAACTCGTTCTTAGCTGCCAACAGGTGAGAAGTGAACCGATCAATTCTCTGGCTCTCCTCTTGTGATATGGCGTCATTTTCCAGTGTACCATGGGGTCTCCTTGACAGACCATCCGCATCCATATTGTGCTTACCAGCTCGATACTTAATGTCAAAAGTGAATGTCGACAGCGCAGCTAACCAACGATAGCTTGCAGCGTCAAGCTTGGCAGTGGTGAGTAGGTAAGTCAAAGGGTTGTTGTCTGTGACAACAGTGAAAGTGTTGCCATACAGATAGTCGTGAAACTTTTCCGTGATTGCCCATTTAAGGGCCAGGAATTCAAGCTTGTGTGCTGGGTATCTTGCTTCGCTACGAGAAAGTCCTCTACTAGCATAAGCAATCACACGTATTTGTCCATCTTGCTCTTGGTATAAAGCAGCTCCTAACCCGGTGGTACTAGCATCAGTGTGCAGCACGTAGGGACGTTTTGGATTTGCATAACCAAGGACAGGGGATGACGTGAGTTTCTGTATTATCTTTTCAAAGGCTTCCTGACACTCAACACTCCACCGTCCACCAAAGGGTTCTTTTGGACTGAGGTAATTACCATCACTGAGATTGATTTTGACTCCCTTCCGCCGAGGTGGATAGCCGGCAGTGAGATTGGTCAGGGGTTTTACTATCCTTGAATAGTCCTCAACAAATCTGCGGTAATAACCAGAAAACCCTAGGAACGATTGGAGCTCCTTTAAGTTCTGTGGTCTCGGCCAGGTTTTTAATGCTTGGACTTTTTCAGGATCAGTTTTCACTCCCTCACTGGACACGATATGCCCCAAGTAGCGAACTGAGGTCTGGAAGAACTTGCATTTATCAGGTGAAAGTTTCAAGCCATATTCCTTGAGGCGGTTAAGTACATGAATAAGCCTAGTCTCATGCTCTTCCAGAGTGTCTGAAAACACAATCAAGTCATCAAGGAAGACCAAGACCTCCTTTAGATGGATATCACTCATGCACTTCTCCATTAGCCGCTGAAAGGTACTTGGTGCGTTAGTGATTCCCTGGGGCATCCGATTGAATTCCCAGAATCCAAAAGGGCACACGAAAGCGGTTTTTGGCTTGTCACTCTCATTCATCTCGATCTGGTAGTATCCAGCCTTAAGGTCCATCACAGAAAACCACTTGGATCCAGCAAGAGCAGAAAATGACTCCTCCAGATGTGGTAATGCATAAGCATCTTTTATGGTCTGCAGGTTTAGCCTCCTATAGTCCACACAAAGACGTACATCACCATTTTTCTTCCTTACCACCACTATGGGTGATGAGAATGGGGACTCTGATTCTCTGATTATGCCTGCATTAAGAAGGGTTTGGAGGTGCTTCTTGACAGCTTCATAATCATGAGGATGAATTGGGCGAGTTCTCTGTTTGAATGGTGTCTCATCATTCAGCTTGATGTGATGTTTTATTTTTGTTACATGGCCAAAGTCAAGGTCATGCTGAGCAAAGATATCAGAAAATGTACTCAGCTTCCGGGTAACTCTTTCCTTCCATTCCTCAGGAAGAGTAGTTCCAAATTCAAAATGTGGTCTAGGACACTTTCCATCTGTTTGATGAGAAGAACAGTCAACAACGTTCTGTTTACCCTCATCAACTGAAGGAGGGTTTTCAATGATGGAATCTGCGACACTTAACTCTGCAATGACACAGTTGGTGGGTAGAATTATGTCATGTTCAGTTTCATTTCTCAGAATGACAGGTACCTTGTTAGAGCTGTGCTCTGGTAGGGAAATGAGGCAACATTCCACAAACACACCGCCTGGTAAGGTTGACCTGGATGGCTGTTCTAGCAGTGCACACTTCTCTGTGTTGACTGAATTGACGTGCATATAGCCTTCAAGCAATACTTTTTGTTTCGCTGGAAGGATTTCTTGGTCCTTCCCTCTGCACTTTACAAAACCTAGATGTCCACTTGTTGCTTGTCTCTTCCTAAGTTTTAGCGTGCGAAGAACATGTCTGTAGCCATGACAAAATGAGTCTTTGAGAAGCGAGGATTCATCACAACACTGATCATATAAGGGATCCAATGTGTTTGTGCCAATCAACAATGGGACGCCACTGTTGGAACGGAGATCAGGAACAATTAAAGCCAGGGTTGCAATTTCAGGCTCAGACTCAAGGAGGGCTTTCGGGAACTTAAGATCGACTTCAATATAACCCAGGTAGGGTACAGGTTGGCCATTGGCTCCTTCTACTTCCAGTATGTCGCTGATAGGTTTGATAGCATGCTCAGATAAATGGGTCTGATAAAATGACTTGGCTACCGTGGTAACCTGTGACCCGGTGTCTAGTAAACAACTACAATCCACCCCACCCACATTTACACTGGCCGTGCACTTGCTGCCTACAAGACGTTTTGGCAATTTTCTTGAATGAATCACAGATTTTTGTTTGCTTGTAGATGGGGGACATAGTGGTTTCTTGGCTTCTGTTTGTCCCTCAACAGGAGCCGGTTCTAGTTTAAATTCGGAGTGGTGGGTGAACGGTTCTGAATCTCCCAAGCTCGCTGCTTCTGTCTGAGCTCTGTTTTCTTGGCTTGCACCAGAGTGGGATTGGGCAGGCTGCTGCATGTGGATGCAATATGACCATCCTCACCACATCTAAAACAATACCATGGCTTTGGTCTTGTTGTTGCAGTGATCTGCTGGAGTTGTTTTTCTGATGCAATTTTAGTCTTAGACTTTTGTCTTGTGTCTTCTGTTACTTTCTTTTGCACAGGTTTTGCTATGTTGCATGCACTAAGCTTGGCCACCTGAGCTTGAAGTTCAGCTATCTGTTTCTTTATATCACTAGTTAAAACTAAGAAAGCATCTTCAGTTTCCTCTGGTATGTCAATGCCAGTGCCAGACATGTGTGCAGATTGCATATTTGACATGACCTTTGGCCTTGTAAATCCAAGGTGTTGTTTCATTCTGCTGACTTTGTTAGTCTGTTTATCTTCCTCAGTTCGAAGTAAAAGAAGAAACTCTGCAAATGATGGTGGCTCATTTTTGCGCTGCTCAAGCTGAAGACTAGTGATCAGAGTGCTATTCCAACAGCCACGACAGAATTGCTTCAGAAGCTGTTTATTCGAGTCATGAGCAGCAATTCCTCCTCTATTAACTACATAGCTTAATGCTGTGTGTAGTCGCTGCAAGTAGTCAGAGGCTTTCTCTCCAGTATTTTGATTGTTGTTCAAGAATCGAGCAAAGAGCTCATCTCCATCTTCAACAGTTGCATAAGCAGAATCAAGTAAATTCAAGTATTCTTTGGGTGAAGCTTGAGGCCCTAAAGACTTGACTATATTTGCCGCTGGGGGTGAGAGGCTTTCAACAATTTTCCTCACCATCTGGGAATCAGAGATGGAGGGATCATTCAAGGAAAATTCCACACTACTGCGCCATGTGTCGTAGTCAACTTCAAAGTTGGGCTGAGGAAGTCGGCCAGAGAACAATTTCAATTTGCATGAAGAGTGTATCTGGGATGCAAGTTCACCACTCTTGACAATGTGTTCAACTACAACGCGTTGTACCTCAGGTGGGCTGAGTTGATCTGAAGGCAAGTGGAAGGTGCTACGTCTTTCACCTCTTAAGGAAGATGGGTTTCTTATCTCATCACCAGGCTGGGACTCGTGGGAGGTCTGACTTACTTCAAATGGCCTACCAACTAAGCTAGGGGTCAAGTTTTGCATATCATTTTGTGTGAGAGATGGCTCGGGATCAACAGGTTCTTCACTAGTCTCAGATGGAGTCTTGCACCTAACAGTTTCACTGATCCTAGCCAGCTCCTCTTGTAGGATATCTTCAAATGATCTGCCACTCAGCTTTGCTAAGTCCTTCAACCCTGAAAGGTAAGTATTTGTTGCAGCTGTACCTCCACTACTTGTGTAAACATTAGCAAGGCTCTGAACGTGGTGAACAACTTTAGGGTCTGTGGTACAGGTTCTTCGATAAGGTAAAAAGTTTGCTTCGAGTGCTTCAACAGCAGTGCCCTGCTCATACTCTACAATTACTTGGAGCTCAGGATCTGTGCTAGGCACTTTAACTATCCTAGAGATAGACCCATATTTCTTGAGAAAATCAAAGATTTCTTCATCTACCTCTGTGTTAGTTATGCCACTAACTAAAACAGCATTTGGGATTTTCACATTTTCTTTCACAACGATATCCATTTTGGTAGTCTGTCTAAAAATAGATAAAACAAGCAAAACCAATATCTGGAATGTAAAGTTCAATATACTCCAAATACATTCGGTTATTCTCTGGTTACTCAAAAGGGTGTCCTCTTAATTTGGTTACAAGTAGTCATATTTATTTAATTTCAATGAATGAAATTCAATAACCCCTCCTGGCTGGCTCGCCAAGTATTTTGTGTAACCCACCTAAAGGATAAGTGCACACTGGACCAGTTCAATCTAGATTCGCAGGGAGGGGTAATGAATTGAATTGGATTGGACACCACTATGAGTAACCAGGACACAAGGTTAAGTTGTAGCAAAATTATTGTATTTACATAACTCTGTAACATTTCACAACAGTAGACCGGTCTTTTACTCAATAAAATGTCTTTTAAGTTTGGTGCACCAAAAGAAAATTAAAATATTCTTCCCAAAAAAAGAAGGAGTTTAGTTCAGTTCAACAGTCTCCTGAAATCCTGTTCCACAACCCTACCGCGCTGATAGCAAGGCAGGTGAATAGCTCATAGGTTTCCTCAATCCAGGTACTCAACACGGGTGGCTCGCCATCCCCCTCGTCAGGGAGAGAATCAAATCCAGTCCAGGATCCAGAATCCAGGGATGTCCAAAAACCTAGCCTGTGTAGCATAACACGGCTTATAAACATATGCAAATCTATTTTCTACTTTTCTTAACTGTACAGCTCTAACTTTATCAAAATCACTTTTAATACAACCTTCAATATTTAATCCATGAATTTAGGATAACTGTTGTACTGCCATGTTAACATATGAAATGTCAACTTCTACTTTTACATTTTACAACCAACTTATTTAATGGCCATAAGGAAATTATTATGAAAACATAATACAATTACAATTTAACATGAAACGCTCACTGCATCTAAATAATGCATGTAAGGAATATAGATTCCTAATCACAATACTGACACCTTGTGGTCGTACACACCAACAGGGGAGTAATTCACGTAAGTTTCATACAGTAGTCTATAACATTAGCTGCTTTGCAATTGCTCACTTTACCCACAAACGTAAATAATACATATGTTCAGACATAAATTATGCAACTTATTTAGCTCTGCAATAAAGAAAAATACTTAAACAGAACTTTACGCTACTGCTCAGTAGCTAAACACGGTCGGCTAATGTGGACTTGTGCAGCACGTGTATTATGTTCAAAACTCACCGAGAAAATAAAAGCATACACCATGAACAGATGTCATCATGGTTTTCCCCAACTCTTGCTCGTTGGAATAGTTCTTCTACAGCAGATTTAATTAACAAAAGTTTCACTCGCGATTTCAACTTGTATTCATTCATTCGCTCCGCTCCATTGTCTCCCTTCGCACATGTTAGACTGCGTCTCTCTAACTTGAATAAAAAGGCGGGACTTAGTTCATCTTACACCAATAGGAATTAATCATTCCTCCTGAACCAATAACGTATTTGTTATCAAGTTTTTTCCTTTCTGACTGAAAATTAGACATCGCGGTTAAGATAAAATAATGACTTAAATGTGAAATAGCGAACGTAGAAACAAAAGGCAAGAAAATACATAAATTGTCATTAAAAGGAATTAATTTGTGTTTAAGTAACACCTAATTTCCAATGGGTTACACTAGCATATAGGTTATTGATTAACCCATGAAAGCCCAGACCGATTTCTCAATCATGGAAAATGATAGAGGAGATAAAATAAACTAAATAGACAATAAAGAAAACATTAGACTTTTTTTTTAAGAATAGCACTCTCATGTCAAGAGATCTGAAATATTATATCTGTCATGTTAAGAGTAAGTCAGTTTAAAAAACACTGGAACGCATTGACACCATTTGTCCTTCCAAAGTTGAAGCTGCTCCATCAGCTGCTGTTGCTGTCACTCAGATTGAGGTCGTTTCCTGCACTTTTGCATTATGGCCTCCAAACCCATCAGCATCACGTGCTGTTGTCACATGTTGGCTCTGCAATACTTTAAAAAAGTAAATAATTAGTTCTTCATACTTTTGATAAACTGGAAGCTTAATTACAATCATTCCAACCTGTGTTACATCATTACATCCTTTGTCCAACTTTCCTGCCCCTTTCGACTGAACGTCACTATTGCAAACAGATTATGTAAAGCGACTATGAACAGCCAGCTCACATCAACCAGCTGTAACTTAATAAAATGACACGTTACGACGGGAACCAGCAGCTCGACAGAGGAAAAACTCGACAGAAAGCTAGCAAGCATTTGTTGAGGTTAATGTTACAGGCTGTGGTCGGCACGTTAAAACTGGGTCACCGTTGTAGTGATATAACGTTACTCTGCACGCAATTTAATGTACTTAGTATGTAACTAACTTGTTATGTTATATGTTGAAATTCCTCTTATTCGTAACACACTGTCTGTCAAGAGGGTGGGGGTTGTTTTGTGGCTAAACAAAAATATAAAATGTCCTGTGATGACAGCCTCCTGAGTGAAACGAAGAGAGCAGCAATTGTTCTCAAGTTTCATTGACAAACATTAGCATGAAGTTAGTCACCTTCTGGCAGCCACCATGTTGTTTTTGTCTTTCCTGTGTTGTTGTAGTTCTCAGTTTATCCACGAGATGGCGTTAGTAAACCACTGACGCTGTTTGCCATTTAAAGAAGCGCCTCGGAAATAAAAATTCAGGGAAATTCGAAGGAGATAAACTACCTGAAGACCGATATTAGTCATCTATATGCACGAATTGTAAAATACTCCGTGATAAAAAAGAAAAACCTGAATCAGTGAAATTTCAAAAAAAAAAAAAAAAAAATTTAATAAAACAACACCAAACTATGGGGGGCTTAAGAATATTTTAGGGGGGCTTCAGGCCCCCTAAAACAGGCCTTATGACGCCTTCAGGTACTGGCAAATAAATCATCTCATCACAAAGCACCCAGAGCAGAATACAGGAACTCTGTCGTGAGAAAGTGATTCATCCTTTTTATTAATTTAATGAGGTATTGATATGATGGTGAGTGATGTGACTTATGTGCAATAGAAGTTATAAAAGCCTAAAGCAAATATTCATACTGAAGCTTAATTACTCGGTTATGTTGTCCAGTTTCCAAGTTTCAGTGTGTATCATCTAGTACAAATGGCAGTGAACATTTTTTAATCTGCATGAGGATTATGAGAGGGGTCCTTGGAAAATGTTCTCATCTGTAAGGGGTCCCTGGCCCCAAAAAGATTGAGAACCCCTGTTGTAGGGACAGTGTGGCCATAGTTTGTCCTAATGTTCATCTTTAATATTAAAACTTCATAAACATGTGGATGACAATATACTTAGTGAACAATATTTTGACATTCATTAAAAAATCATCCTTTTAGTCCTGAATCCTTCAGTGCGGTCAGTATTAGGTCTTTGGGATTTCGATTAGAAATCACATTTATTTCTGACACAGTTCAGCCCATGAATCCAAGAGCACTTCTTTGAAGTCAGCCTCTTTGGGGTCTTTCAGTCCATGCATCATTTGTTACTGGTATGATCAGTCATATGTATAATGCTGCAGCAACTTATTGCTGTATTTATGTTCACACCAGTCATAATGATTGACACCATGCCAAAATAAATGTGAGGTTGCATAACAGGTCCAAGCCAAGGTCTATAACAACAGTTGCCTTTCTATATTCATAATGTTCTGCCAAATGTCATCAATCAACTCATCCATCTGGGTGGAGTAGTCTGGCCTCAGCAGGCAGTCGTTGTGGTTGCGTCTTTTTATTGCTAAATTCATGGCAATGAAAGAGCCGTCCACAGAGACATGACAAGGAAAGACTTGGAAACTCTGGAAAATATTCACTGAATTTAACTGAAGCCTTGTACTAACATTAGATCGATATTAGAGGAAATCTTTTACATAGACAGATGACTGTGGCTCACGTCCATTAGAATCATGTCCGGAAGGGATCTGTTATAACCAGTATGAGCAGGAGACAGTACATGTATGGCAATTAGAGTGTTAATGTTAACTTTTAATTTGGATGAAATTTAACACTACTGCCCTCATTGCTTGTGTTAAATGTCTGCATTACGATTACAAGTGATAATGTGGATGTGGAGTGAAATGATTGTGTGTGGAGTGTCACTGGGTTTATTTTCTTCACTGTCTTCAAAATGTTTGTACAGGTGAACACATTCTCCAGTAAACGTCTGATGATAAACTGCTGAGTCATCATGATGTCAGGAGTTCAAATGCTTTCAGTAAAAGCACTTGTTTGGCACAGATAGGTTCAGAAGTGTCTGGCAACATGACTACAGGGAAATGAAATACAACCAGTGACCATGTTACTCTCTAATCAATTTCTCATTTTTCTATGAAATTTGTACAATTTTCAGTGGCGGCTGGGCATTAAAGGGCAGTAGGGCGCCGCCCTCCCTGAGCCACAAAAATAAAATGAAAAAATAAAAAATAATCATAATAATATTAAATCATTCATATGTTAAACATTTATGTTTAAATAATGGAATACATCCATTAATATGTGAAAATATGGAAAATCAAATGCTGTCCATGTCTGTGTGTCTCAGCTGCTCTGGGGCGCTGGAGATATCACCCCGAGGAGGCGAGCCTATGAAGCAGTTAAACCAATCGCTAATTTAAGGTATGAACATTTGACATACGAATTAGCCAATCAGTGTCCTCAAATCTACTCCAGGAGGGTGATAATTTTATTGCCCCAAGTTAGCTACGGCTAAAGTCGCAGCCGCTACGTACAAGCACTACTCTACATGATAATGACGTACGTAACGTACCACGTAATGGTACTCCTCCAAGACCCAACCCTCACTACGGTAAAATCACTCCTTCAGCATCCGGTTGAGAGGAGAACTTTACAGGACAAACTCAGTGTGAAAGAGCTGGGCCCAGATCAACCTGACCATGATATCAGACAGCAAGCTAGCCAAAAGGGAAGCTAACACTGTATATGTAAGGTTTGAGTTCAACCATGTGATATACATTTCTATATAAACTTTTATTAATCTATATAATTTGATGTTATTGTATATTGTTCTGCTGGTATGCGTCTTGTGTTGCCTATTAACTACTAACGGCACCGTTTCATGTGCTCAACAGTGCAGCTGATCAGCTCTCTGTAAAAGGCACAGCTGTAAAAGTCAACAGCCTTTCCAACATGTTATGCTTTGTTAGAAACTTATATGTCAATTGTTTACAAGTTCTGGCTGTTGTAAAGAACTGTAAAAAGCAGTTCAGTCAGATATGGAGGGGTATGATTGCAATATTTGTATTCTCTCATAAAAAATAGATAATAGGCAGATACATTTAATTAATGTGATTTGTTTATTCTGATGTGTAGTTAATTATGAACAGCTATTATTGTTATCTGCTTTCTATTTTTTTAAGGTTTACATCATATGACCTCCTCATGTGTTTTTGAGTCTTGACTGAGCCCTCTCTGCCATGCATAGCCAGTATTCGACAAGCACAGAGAAGAACTCTTGCTGATGTAAATGCTGCAGCCCATTGATGAGTTGTTCCTGTTCCTAAATTTCCTTGCCTTTGGATCCAAGCAGCGGGACCTTGCTGACTGGCGCGGTGTCCATCAGTTCACAGTGATGTTTAGAACAGACAAATGCACAGGTAGAGGGTCCCTGCCTGTAATCAGAGAGTGGCAGTGGCTGTTGGGGAGAAGGGGCAACTGTGTGTGTGGTCCTGTGGACTGTCCTTGTTGGCAGCTGATAGGAGCAGCACACTTCCCTCTTGCACCTGACCAAAGATTCAACCAGCTATTGTTATCATGGGAGCTTGATCAGCAGGAAGTCCATGGTACACATCCTGAACTTTCAGCGTGGAGATGTCCGGCAGAGGGGTTAACGACTTTATACAAGTTGGTTCTGTGAAAAAAAAAAAGACAAACAAGTGTCATGTGCAAAAGCACGTGTGCAGGCATACACGTATGTAACTAAATGGCTTTGGTGCATGTGACAGTCTCAGTGTGTGTGTGCTTGTGAGTCGTTTGTATGAAGGAGGGTGTGTGTATGTCCATGGAAAGGTTGGTCCATGGTCCTTGGTTTGTGCCACTTCTGTTCAGTTTCTGTACAGCTCAATACTGGGGGAACAAAGCTGGGAGTAGTGGGCCGTCTGGTAGAGTAGATGGCTGTACCTGCCACACAGGTGCCATGTCTGCAACTCCAGTTTTGAATCCCATAGCACAATCTGTTTACAATACCAAATACTTGTTAGAACAAAATGTGCCGGCTACAAGTGTAATAACAGAAAGACAACCTTAAATTAGTGAACTTATGTTAGTGAACTTAAAAAATGTGCAAAGTTAAACAGGAAATGGTGTTATAAAAACAATGTATTTGTAGTTAACCATGTAAAATCTCACTTTACTCATTTAAAAGAAAAATGCAATGCAAAAAATTACATCGTTTGCTGTTGTCATCAGTAGATCCTACAGTGACTGGGTAAAGAACGCCATTGTTAACTCTAACACCGGAAGTATTTAGGCTGGCTGAAAAACCCAGAAGTGCCGGATTGGAAGTCATTTACAGAGTTGACTGACAACTTGATGGGCATTAATATCAAATTTCTGTGCTGCTAGTATGCCCAGTACACCGCTCCAACGAGTCTCACCACCAGTCCAACTTCCCTGCAGCCATCACATCTTCTCTGAAAGTCGCTTTGGATAAAAGCGCTAAATGACAGGATGAAGGAATTGTCCTCCTATTTATCGATCCTGTTTTTGCTATATGACTAGAAGCTTCCTCCAGCTTCCTCCCTCAACTTCTGCCAGATCTCACCTGTTGAGACTGAACCTTGACAAATAATTAAGCAATATCACATCAGAGGAAGTGTTCTACTAATAACCTCAAAATGACTGCTTTCATTTTCACTGTTGGGTTTGAGCAAACAAATTGGCTTTAAATTGAATGCATAAACCTGGTTACTTCTACACTACTGTGTAGTGGAAGCATATAAAATTTATTAGTACTATTACATACATTGTATTACTTGCTTCACATCAAGTCTATTATTTAATTTATATTAAACCTATGTCATTTAAATGGATGGAAAATTTCTACGTTAAGTCCTGCATTTTGGACAAATGGACACAGAATATTTATCTGGCCTCTGAGGCATGTGCTACATTGTGTGTGAGGTTGTTGGGGAACATAATAATGGAACATTTACAGGGTCTGAAATGCATTTAAGAAGGAAGCATTTTACTACATTAATGAATTCATTGATTGGTTGAAGTTAGGTCCTGATAGATAGGTGGCATCTGATCACGTGCCAAGTAACCTGCTTTTGAAAGTACCTGCCCTTTCCCAAACAGTTTCTAATACTAGCTTCCTATATGGTTCTATGCAACAAACTACCAGGCGCACACAGGTTATGCAACTACCCTATTATTATACTTTCTGCTCATTGTCTTCCACTCCTTTGTAAGTGTCCTTTTTAAAATTGATTTTCTTTTTAGTTAAAAAGATGTTTTAGATCTTCAGTAATCTATACTTTGTCCTTTTAAAAGATTGTCTGTCTATCTGACTTTATTATAGAATGTGGAGCAGTGTCCTTAAACCCTGCATGTACCGACAGGCTGATAACAGACCTGTACCGACAGGCTTTTTAGGCGTACTAAATATGTTGATGATAAGATGTTTCTGATTACCAAGGTATTTATCCATACCAGACTTTGTGCAGGCTCTCCCTTCACCTACACTGTAACAAACTGCTGCAAAAAATACTGGACATTTTGCGCAGCATTGTACCGTTTCCCATTACGGTAAAAAACAGTACATTTATTTTATAATCTTATGGTATAATATATATATATATATATATATATATATATATATATATATATATATATATATTTTTTTTTTTTTTTTTTTTTCAGTTAACTTTAAATCAGACTTGATCTTCTGTCTGTTTAATTGTTCATCTGAGCAAAATAAAAAAATTAAGTGAAATTAAAAATAGGCCTACACATCAGTGGTTTTATTTGCGACTGAGGATACAATAAGATGAAGAAGATGAAGATGAAGAATTAGTTTTCATCCGGACTCAAACCACCAAACTAGATGGCCACTTGAGGCATCACCTGCTGCGTTCTTTACCGCTCTCGTGTCACTCATGTTGCACAGTGCACCCTCATCCATCCTGCCCCTGTGGCTTTCTTAAGAAGGTAAATATAATCTTGCAAAAGTCAGCATAATGCTATTGTGATTTTGTGTTGGATTAATATTTTATTGACTGAGATTGAGTCAAAAGTGCTTCACACTAGCATATGTTACTCTTATTTAGCAACTGTGTGGACAAAAGTTTAGCTTTCTGTTGAAGCACATTACTTAAATTAGCATAAATTGGCTTGGGCATTTGATTTGTTGTCAGATCTAATTAAGGTACAAGATTCTATTTTACAATTTGTTGTTTTACTTTTTCAAGTAAAACGGTTGCAAAAAGCTAAAAAGTAGCTTCAAATATGTGCTAATGTTTTTCTTGAGAGAGTATTTTATAGATTATTTGTAGTAGTGAAAACTGTAGTGAAAACATGATAACTTGCAACATATGTGGTAAAACCTGCAGGAACACATTTGCACAGGCACATGCAAACTCATAGTTGTCTGCCTAATGCATCTTTCAAGTGTGGTTTCCCTGAATGCACAAAGCCTTTTTCTAAGTGTTTCCTTTCGCTCTCACACTCATCGCCATAAATATGTAAAGAATGTAACTAAACTGGATAATGCATGTGATTTAACGTGTCAAAACAAAGTTTTATCGTGGTCTGTCATGGAGGTAGTTCTCTCATCCTTTTTGCTATCTCAAGTTGTGGAAACTAATGATTTAGGTAATATGCAATATATACATACACAGTAGAAGTGTGGATAGGTGTTGCACACTTGAACAGAGAAGACTCTGTAACTTTTTATGTTCTGTATTAAGTGTGTTATTCTGCAAAATACACAGACATTGCAGTGAATACATCAATACATGCAGTGACACTTCTGTCCAGCTTTCCTCTTACACGGGACTCACACCGGGCGCGTAACGGCAGCGCTGCGGTTCAGCTCCGTCCTCTGCCCGGCGTCAACTCACATCAGGCGCGTTACGGCAGCGTAGCGAACTAGCCGTATTCACGCAAGAATCCCGAACATACGCGAGTCCCCGCGATAAACTGTGTATAAAAGAAACAACAACAACAAACAGCTGCTTCTCCGGCATGGGAGAGATTATAACAAGGATCTATTGTGTCATAAATTACTGTGTGTTGTTCCACTTTAACAATTAGTCTCTCATTGTTCATGTTGAGACTCTTTGATTGATTGACAGCTGACCTGGTGCCACCGGTCATGACGTAATGTGGACGTGAAGCTGTGACAGGCGACATGAACTGCATATTGTGTTTTATTTTGAAAGGGGGCGGAAGTTTATTACGCTGATTCTGTGTCAGATTTCCTGTCTGGTGCAATCTGCTCTGTTGAAATTGATGCGGTTTAGCAACGGCTCGCGTCAAAAATAGAAGTGCTACAGAAAGATAGCGCTGCAGAGCGGAGAGATGCTTCTGGGACGGTGCTGAAACGTTCCGCGGCGCCCGGTGTGAGTGGTCTCATTGATTATAGTGGCAGCGATCAGCAACGGCTGACGCGACGCAGCCGTAACGCGCCGCTGACGTCCCCGGTGTGAGTTAGGCTTTAGCACTACCTTTCAGTGTGTCTGTATTGACCTAAGACACCGGTTAAATAACAAAAAATAGCTTTAATGCTACACAAACACATCAAGTTGCACAAAACATTACTGTTAAAAAATTAAAACAATCTATAAGGGGTGGCTTTTTCTGTGTCTGCATCAGTTGCTGGTGATGGACTCACATTGGGACATTGGATGATCAGCATCGAAAGCCAGGTCATCTGTGAAGGCATCAAAAAACCCTCATCACATGGCTTGCTGCAGTTTTGTATGTGTTCAACCTGCTGTTCAACCAAGAAGAAGCTGGAGTTTGTTCAAAGGTAGATTATTGCCAGAAATATTGTTTGAGTATGTTACCCCTCGTCCCATCTCTGTTCAGAAATACTGAATTGTCATTTATTATAAGCCATGCTGGTATATTAACTTTTACAGTTGTTGCACCTCCTGCATCTGCACCATGGACCTTGAATGGGACTTTATTTAGTTAACAGTATAATTGTAACCAAAGAGCTGACAGTATAATACTGTAATGTTTATTTTCCATACAGAACATTACTGTAATATTTTTACAGTGCTAACCTGTTGTAGATCACAGTAGGTACACTGTGGAATAACAGTTTCAAGCTGGCAACTTAACCTGAACCACTGTGCACCATGCTCCACGATTACCATCAGTAATATCCACATGGCCTACATGATTTATTTGGATTTACCTGTATCATCCGAACATCTGGACTATCTGATCTATTAGACTATACAGTATGTGGAAGTGTTATGCATATTTCCAAAGTGTGTCATGTCCAGGAAACTTTGTTAAGTTTCCTTAACAAAGTTCAGTGTTTAAGTGTTGTCTCGTGTCTATGTTGTCTTGTGAGTTTTTGTTTTGTTTTGGTTCCACTTCCTGTCTATCGTCACCAGTTTTGCTGTCTTCCTATTGTCTCTTTCCCCCCTCCTGCGATTACCTGTCTCTGCCTGTACCTGTCTCTGCCTTACCTGTGATTTTCTTTTCTTTTGTTGGTGTTTTGCATAGAGAACTGACTGCATTGCAATCTGCCCAGACATTGTTGTCCTGTAAGTCTGAGTAGTAAGAGTTAACCCTCTAGATACCAACAGAATTCTTGCATGTTGCTGCAGTGCAAAAAAAAAAAACAACAACTAATAAAACTAAAACTGTTGTTAATAGATAAACTGCTACAACACTACATCTATACGAGAAGAAAAGCTTTGTCATTGTTTTGTCAGTCCGCCCTGTAACTTAAACATTCCCTGTCTGGTTAGTGAGAGTTTACTGATGGTTAGTATGTGATGTGATGTATACAAAACACTTGCACTCACAATGCCTTTATTTCTTTCCACTATGCACGATAGGATCTACCTCACAACATAATTTTACAGCTTCCATAAGATTGTAAACCCGGGGATGCATTGTCAGCTGAGACATTTTGAGATTTACAGAGTAAACTGGGTGGAAACCTGTCAAAGACACCTTAAACTATCTATCATACCTGTGCAGGACTTTATTTTGCGTGTTTTGATTCATTGGGATGATTTCAAAAAGACGGAAGTACAATGAGATATAGAACAGGCAACCGGTCTGGAGGGTTAAAATAACTTACTGCCTACTTGCTTCACATGAAGTATATACTGGAACAAAGCATTCTGAAAGTCAGCGTTGCAGTTCCATCACAAGCACAAACACAAGGCAACGCCTACAGAGCAGATACAGTGGAAACTTTCCCATGTGAGACAAAGCTGACTGTACATCATCAGCCTGTTGCACAAGCAGCCAAAGACGCAGTGCATAATGACAGTTTGCCACAACTTGTTATTGTAAATGCACTTAAAACCCACTCAAAACATGAATAACTGTTTCTGTTTTTCAACAGTCATGACTTTTGAAAAAAATACTTCCTGTTGACAATGATCTGGTTACAGCATCATGTGAGCAGCGAAGTGAGGAAATCCAGTCCTAAACTTCGGAATGATTTCCCTAATTTCTGTTCTAATTCACATTTCCTTCAGACAGTAGTAACGCTGCTGTCTGAAGATGATCTAAAAAGATCCCCTGCACTCTTGAAACAGTGTGGACTTTGTTTGAGCGAGCTACCTGAGCACTCACGTTACACTTCCACAAGTTTCCCAACACTAACGGGTCATGTTTCATTCAGGTGAACACCAGATAAAGGGGACGGGCAGACTGAGGCTGACCAGAAAGAAAGAAGAGAGAGGAATGTGAAGGAAATTACATGGAAGCTGTCAAATGCCTCACTGACCTGGAGAGCTCGCTTTCTTAGTTTAATTTTCATCAGCCACACACCCAGACACACCAAGAATTTACCGAAATGCAGTTGTTGGAACATGACTTGAAGAATTCTCAAGAAAGAGTGATGCAGTTGGCTTTGTAATCTGCGATTAATAGCATCTTCTCTCAGGGACCATTAGTCATTGCTTCATCTGCTTGGCAAGCATCTGTAGTAGTAGTTTTCAGTGTTGAAATGTCAATAATTATCCATCCTCCACCCATCTCATCAAACATCATTATTTTTTTACACTCATTTGTCATTTTTCCTCCAGTGCATTCACCACATGTATTCTCCACAAGATTTGTGTTCAGTGAATCAATAAATAAGAACAATTTGAACAATAAGAGCAAAGAAATTATCAGACTATTTCAGAGCAGCACATGGATTCAAACACTAAAAGTAATAATACAAGTTAAATGGGGGCCAACCACTTAGTCAGTTAGTGTATAAATTGTTAGATATTCTCTATAAGTAATCTGTGGAAATGTAAAGATAATGTTAAGATACAACAAGTGTAAAGTAAAGTCAACCAAGTGGAAGCTATGGCTGAGTCAACGATGCAGCCTAGGATAAATACCCAGACTCCCTCGTCAGAACCAAAGTATCCTCTTGGATAAGAGATGAAACGTCTTCACGGATCAACAAACAATTTTTTTTTTTTTTTTTTGAATAAAGATGACCTGGATGACTGAGAAGCTTTACAGACATTTTAAGAAAGGCATTTATCTGTTTTTGTGAATGTGATACTGTGTTGTTTAACAGAAACTGTATGATGATCATATCACATTATATTTCATAATTGACATGCCGGATGAGGCATTGAGTTTCTCAGACTGAGCTGTGTATGGGTGTGTGTGGGTGTGTCAGGTTCCACCAGAACCAGTTTTACCACCTGACACAAAACAACCGTTCCCTATCTGAGAGATGCGTCTCCACATAATTGCACATTTTATTGGTTTGTAGTTCCAGTAAGCTGCAGCGTTTTTCACACACCTGAACACTGTTTTTTCTCACTTATAAAGGATTCTCACAATCAAGTAATCTGTGGTGAAAAATAAGAGCTAAAGTCATCAGGAAGGTTTTGTTGCTTTAATGCGTCATCTGCAGTCTGATGTTCCAAAACTCTTTCACAAAAGGTCAGAGATCACACAGTGCAACAACCCCAAACGTTTTTTTCATTAATGGTTTATGACTGATTTAAACACATATTAGTAATTATTTAACATAATTGATAGTTATCTGTGATTCCACTTCATTACAACTTGAATGTTGTTTCTGTAGGTTGAGCCATCAGTTCTGTCAGTATCAGTTTTCCAAAATATTTTTTTAAAACTTAATTTCAACTGAAAGCTATCACACATCATAATAACGAAAGGATCTATCCAGCCACGCTTCAAGTTTGGTGTTTGTGTTTGAACCACAATGATTTTGATCTATGCAGTGATTCAACACTGTGGTGTGTGAGAAGTGACTGTTCACTTGACGGCAACCCTGATAGAAATGATGGTGAAAACTGCAAAACTCTTTTTATGGGGAAATTACATTGGGACACACCTTTGTGTTCACTCTGATGTTAACCTGACTACACCAGAAAGTTTGGCAGCTGTTGAACCATCAGGGACGATGATGTTAGAAGCTGCTAATGAAGTTAGCACAGTGTTATCCAAACTGGAGAGTATTTCTTGAATGAAAGTGTCACTCTCATGTCATTTCAGATGCTGCCACTCCCTCCTGCTCTGCATTACTTGCTGATTTCGTTCACCTGGCCTGACCTCCACACTCACCTGCTCCTCATCAGCTAATCAGCCCCTCAGTATATGTATCAATTTCCCTTCAATTCTGTTCAGACTTCAGGCTCTTGATTCCATTATTATATGACTCAGCGACACACCTTGCCACACCTTACCTGTTTTGATTATATATTACAACATCCTGTGACATTTCTTTGCTGCAAAAACAAAGAAAAACGCCTCTTACTTCCACATAATTTCTTTCCCTCTCACTTCCAGTTTATGCTGGATGACCTCATCATCAACACTGCAATCCTTCTGAATCAAAGCTGAAAGATCGGACATATAAACACAGCAAACCAGGTCTGAACCATACAGCTTGAAAAGTTCTATATTTTGCACCATGTATAAACAAATGAATTCATGTGACTGTACAAGTTGTGAAAACGGGTGCAAATCAGAAAAAAAAGGATTCCTATAACTAACAAGCTTTGATAACTCAAGTTCCACATTTGTGTAAAATATACTTCTGTATGAAGGAATAGGTGTAAGATCAAGTAATTGAGAAATGACAGAGCTACTTTCACGAGTGCACACTGTGGTTAAAGGATGCAGGTTGTTCGACAGCATGCAAATACATTTTTGTGAGTGCTTCCACAAAAGCAGACAGAAATGTAATACATTGAATAAACACAACGTGAAAGACAGAAGCTGGCTTTCTGTGTTCTGTTGCGTTGAATGGAAAAAGACGAAAGGTGGAATGTTTGTTGCATATCAAAAGGAAAAAACAAAGACAGGGGTCACTCTGACACTTCCATGTTGTTAGTTATATGGCAATGCTGACATACTATAGATCTACCTTTTTCCTGTATCATAGCCTATGGCTGCAGACTGTGTTACCTGACTCTCATCATAACAGTTTCTCGTCCGATAGTATGCACTTGACATGAGCTGACTTACAGACTTAAGGTCATTATGTGTGGATCAGTTAACCAGCCTCAGGTAATGCATTTGTGCATCATGACTCACTGGCATGTCTCTGTTGGACACCATTGTGCAGCAGCCATTGTTAATGTTGTATGTTACTCTCTCCACTGACAGTGAAGCAGCCTCTCAAAGATAAGCTATCAGTGTACATTAGCGACTCCTCCTCCTCTCCCCACCTACCTTTCTCAAGTTATCTGTGTGTGCATGGTGGAGCACTCCTCCTCTTTCATAAACCTCCTCCTCTCTCCATCAGCTCACAGTCGGTTTGGGCTTTTGGCAGTGCTTTTTGGACTCCATTCACTTTGATACAAAGACTAGGACGAGTCTCCAGTCATGGTTAAGGTTTCTCTGCCTGTGTTTGTGCTACTTCTGTGTGTGGTGAGTACAGAAAGAGTTTCCTGTTTTACCTGCTTTGTGTTTTTTTTTCTGCTTCCTGCATCAATGCTGTCTGATTCTACAGAGGTCTGAACTAAACACAAATGTTAATCTCTTTTTTAACAATGCGTTTAGTTGTAAATGGACACATGGGCAATAAAGCTGCATAACTTGGTTTGAGCACATTGGGTTTAGCATCTGTTAGCTACCTGTAGAACCATACCATACTTCCTATAAGAATCTATTATAGGAAGTGTGAATATATAATCTATTGTGTTTTTAAAAAAAAACATACATGTACATACATACATACATATAAAACTTAAATACTGAAGAAGCCTGATCACCTGACCTGCTCTTCAAACAAAAATAAGTTCAGGTGTGTTTACTGTCTTACTTAGGATAAATATTTTGTCCATGATGACGGTAATACATACCTGGCTGCTACAGCAACACATATGTTAGCTCTGACAGAGGCATGCAATGTTGGCCAAGTCACTTTGTAGTACGGGCTACTTTGGTTTGAAATTGCAACATCAGTGTATTGAGTGTAATGTGGAGTAATGCATTACAGATTACACTACTTTCATATGGAACAGGGTTGTGTTGTTTCATAGCATGCATTCAGAGTAGTTTATGACAAATCCTTTTTAAAGAAATGAGAGTGTACTGTGTCGCAGTGTAGGTGAGTTCTTAGAAAAATCCTTAAAAAAAACAAACAAAACTCCAACAATTTCTGGCAGTAACTATGGTTCCACTTGGCCACAGTTGGCCCTACACCTGGCGTAGTCTCTCTGATCTTTCAGCTTGGAGAGAAGAGCAAGCAGTAAGTTTTCTACATTCTACAAGCTCTCTTAGCCCTAAATGAACAAAATACAATTATACAACAAGTAAGTTAGACCGAGCAATCTGATTGGTCATCTAGACGTTTAGAATGTTCTCAAATCAAATATTACTCCTCCATCTCCACATCGTCACATCCTGAAAATATATGATGGAAACAAATATGAATAAGTCAGCTGGAAGTACTTTAATAGTCATACATCTGAATTTAAGATTTCAGCTTTCTTAAATGAATATTCTGTGTTATGGAGCTGTTAGATCGCGTCGTTACAGGTGTGCACCTGGTTAATACAGGTGTGTATCTCGTTAATACAGGTGTGTATCTCGTTAATACAGGTGTGTACCTGGTTAATACAGGTGTGTACCTGGTTAATACAGGTGTGTACCTCGTTAATACAGGTGTGTACCTGGTTAATACAGGTGTGTACCTCGTTAATACAGGTGTGTACCTTGTTTGTGTGCACCTTGTCAGAGATCAAACAGTTCAGTGAGCACAGAGAAAATATTTAAGACTAAAGGTGGACTAATATGGACTGAAGAGGAATATTCCGTCAGACAAAAACATGTTCATTTTCATTCCATCGATCTTTGTTCAAAATATTTTGACTTTTGGACTTTACAACGCTGTGGAGTTCCTGGAAAAAATATATTTTTCAGCAGATATCTTAGTCACTACAAGACTGAACTAGTAAAGCAGTTTAGTCTTTATATGTGTGTATTTATTCAGTTTGGGAAACTCCACGATCTCCACAAGCTTTGACAGGACTAGAAAGTTTTTCCATTGCTAGGTCGTTGCTAAGGTGCGGGCTGCTTGCTGGAGTAGTGAACTGTGCTCCATTACATATACATACATCAGGTATTAGGCAGACCCCGTCTATCTCCGTAGAAACAGATCATAACAGAAATGACGAGCAAAGAAATGTGTGAGAGCAAATTGCCCCAAAACATGAATATGTTTTGATTATACATTTTATTAAACTTAGTAATTGTTGTATAATCACAACAATTATACAATTGTTGTTTGCCAAAAAACACATGAAGGACTCCCAGACTATGAGAACTAAGATTCTCTGGTCTGATGAGACGAACTTGAACTTTTTGGCATTAATCCTAAGCGGTATGTGTGGAGAAAACCAGGCACTGCTCATCACCTGCCCAATACAATCCCAACAGTGAAACATGGCAGCATCATGCTATGGGACAGGATGACTGGTTGCAATTGAGGGAAAGATGAATGCAGCCAAGTGCAGAGAGACCCTGAAAGAAAACCTCTTCCAGAGTGCTCAGGACCTCAGACTTGGCCAAAGATTCACCTTCCAACAACACCATGACCCTAAGCATACACCTAAAATAACAAAGGAGTGGCTTCGGAACAACTCTGTGACCATTCTTGACTGGCCCAGCCAGAGCCCTGACCAATTTTCACCATCCAACCTGATGGAACTGGAGAGGATCTGCAAGGAAGAATGGCAGAGGATCCCCAAATCCAGGGGTGAAAAACTTGTTGCATCATTCCCAAGAAGACTCATGACTGTACTAGCACGCTAAAAGCGTGCTTCTACTTAATACTGAGCAAAGGGTGAATACTTATGACCATGTGATATTTCAGTTTTCTTAATAAATTTACAAAAATGTCTACATTTCTTTTTTCTGTCAAGATGGGGTGCTGAGTGTACAATAATGAGAAATGAAATGAACTTTTTTGATTTTAGCAAATGGCTGCAATGAAACAAAGAGTAAGAGAGGATGAATGAATCCTACTTAAAACTTCTTTCCACTCCTTATATAAACTTATGATCCAAATCGCTCTCCCATCATCGCTCTCTTGTCTTGTGGTTATAACAGAAGAGGAAGAGAGTCCAGTAATGAGTGTAGACATTCATTTCTAGAATAGTGCCAAGGGGCGTTTGGGGCAGGAGTCTTTGGAGTGTGAAAAAGTTCTCCTGACGAAATCTCAAATCTGAAAGAAAGGTGGGTTTTTGGGGGGTTAAATTTGAAGGTAACTGCGGAAAGGAAGCAAACATTCCTTCAACACAGAGATCCTTAGTATAAAGTTTTTCAAGACCTCCCCTGGAAATACCATGGCAAGAGCATATTATCTAAGTGACTAGCTATAGCAAGGGGTTCTACAGTAAGAATGAAGGAGGAGGAGGGGGAAAGGGGGCATCCCTGCCGTGTTCCACGCTGTAACTGAAAGGAAGGGGATGAGATATCATTAGTACGGAAAGAAGCAACAAGAGAAGAATACAGAAGCTTAATCTAACCAATGAAAACCTCTGCAAAACCAAACCTATACAAAGTGTCAAATAAATATTTCCACTCAACACAATCATGCCTTTTCTGCATCAAGCAGCGCCAGAACCTCTTCAGATTCAGGTTTGGGAGAGTGAGTAACATTCAAAATATGCCTAATATTGAAAAAAAGATTTTCTATCTTTAATTCCCTATTCCCTAACCCGTCTGATCATTGTGGACAAGTTCAGGTAAAATGGGATCTAGTTGTTTAGCGAGAATTTTATCAAGAATTTGGGAATTTTGGTGTTTTTAATTTTTGCTGCTATGTGTTTTCCTGTCTCTCTCCTCCTCTTGCCTGGTCCAGCACTCTACTGTTAAGGGGAAGCGTGATTAATTAACAGGGTGTGCTAAGTGTAACTGGGCTAAAGCGGCCTCGGCTAAAATAGTATTTAAATCTGTTTGACAACACCACTTTGCTGTTATGCTGAGTTACTAAGTTCACAAATTACGTAGTGCAGAGTTACCTTGCTGTGTGCTAATGTCGGCAGTCTTGTTAAAAAGCGACAAAGCGGACAATCACGCCGGTAGATTCGAAGCTTTCAGTCAAGGGAGGCTTGTAGCAACAAACGGTTAGCTAAGGTGAGCAACTGGGAAGTTGACAGGTAAAAGTGGTGGTATAAGTTTAATAAAAATCATTTAAATAGGTGACTCAGTTTGTGTTTATAGGTACAAATGAAACATCTTAAAAGAAAGAGAGAAATTACACAAACTTTTTTCAAATGTTCCTATCTGCCTGTCTGCCACAGTGGTATGCTATGCTGGGATTTTATTGACATGCCAACCTTTAATGATATCCATCTGACATGTTTGGACCATAGCTAAAGGTTTATCATGAAGTGTTGACTACTGTCTACTGCATTACAGATCCAGGCTGTTGTTGTGGTGAATGCCAACTCTGGAGACCATTTGATAAGAAAAAGAAGTCAGTGGGTTATCCCTCCAAAGGAACTAAATGAAAATGAAGATTACACACATCTGAAATCTATATCCAAGGTGAGTCACATGAGTGAATGCATCTGTAATTGTTGTAAATGTTGATTTTACCTACTAAATCAGCTGGTGTAAGCAGACATCTGGTAGGATTTATGCTACAGAAGCTCAAAATCGATACTACAACTACTGCTTTTGTTTTTTATGTACTTAGTAGCATTTAATGCAAAATGATTGCAAATAAATGGATATTACTTTAATTGAACATAATGGTTTTTTCACCTTACATTCACAAGCTGACAAATTATTCTCTGCACTCCACCTGCGCTGTGCACACTTGAAGTAACATGTCCACAAAGAGCTGCAGCACAAACATCAGTTTCAGTGTGTCTCAGTGGTGTGTTTTAACATTTGTCTTCTCTTTATGAGTCACATATCTTCTGCTTTCTGTTTCAGATTCGGTCGGATTTTGAAACTAAGCACGATATTAAATACTCTCTAGAAGGCATTGGTGCAAACCAACATCCCTTCCATGTGTTTGTAGTTGACTCTCGAACTGGACTAATTCGTGTGACCAAAATACTTGACAGGGAGGACATTGCTATGTACAACGTAAGTGACACATGACAGATTGATGTCACTTTTCTCTGGCTAAGATTCAGTAACTGCTCCTCTTCATATTTAATACTGAGATATATCAGACATTTGCCGCACTGTTACAGGCTATTTATGTTTGTAAATGGGATGATGAAGAAAACATTACGTTTTCTCTTTCAGCTATCAGGTATTGCCAAGCGAGGTGGCACAGAGGTGGAGAAAAAAATTGATTTACGAATCAAAGTTATGGATATGAATGACAACACTCCGGTGTTTGCATCTAACGTGGTCGGCGAGGTAAAAGAGCTCAGTGCCATAGGTTAGTATTTATTCTTATGTGTACATTTTGTGTCATACATTTCTTACCTGTGTTGTGATGGTATTGTACATGATTTCATCATAAATAAGAGAAATTATTGTGTGTACTTTGTATATGTGAGATCATGTATTTTGTTACCACTTTCTACTCACAGTCAGCCTCTGCTTCTCCAGGGAGGGTCTTGTCTTTTTTTCATGAAAATGTAAAAAAACAATACAGACAAAAACGATGTTTATGAAATGAAAATGTTCATAGTATCTTCTGATTCCCATGTCTTAGCTTCTAAAAACATGACAAAAAGTCATTTTGCACCTCATCAAAATGAACACAACCCCGAAGCAAGAATGATCCGTTTACTGTGGTTGCTGCAAAGCTGCACACCAGTCAGGATGAAATATAAATGCATTCTATTCAGGATGACCTGCATTAACTATTATGTCTAACAATGATCATTTTAATGCTATTGCATACAGACACTTCAGTTATGAAAATAACTGCAACTGATGCTGATGAACCAGGGAATGATAACTCTCGGATTGCCTATTTCATCAAAGAGCAAAATCCACCTCATAACATGTTCTACATTCACACAGATGGGACTGTATATGTCCGAAATAAGGCCCTGGACAGAGAGGTATGCACTTCACCTTTTTCTGATCAATTTATTCAGGGTCAGTACATTCTAAAGACGTTTTTGATGAAAAGTTCTACTGCTGTCCTATGTGTCTAAACCACCCCAAACTTCACATGAATGATAACAGTTCTGCAGTGTGCCACATAGTGGCAGCAGACAATGATGTTTTGTACTTGTTGTCTTACACGTGTCTTTTACACCTGGTGTGCACCTCCTAGCAGGTTGCCCAGATCAGCCTAAAATCTGTCCAGAAACTCTTAAGACCATGACAGTGTCAAAAGACAAACTCCCCCAAACTAGAAATATGGAACAGTAAATAAATAAAAAACAAAACAAAATAAATAGGCACCCGTAATTAGAAAAAAACAACAAATGACAAATATGACGTATGTTGAGAGCTTCATATAGTCTCACTCATCATTGTGTGCTAGTTTATAATTACTTGTAACAATTATTTCCCCCCCAAAATTATGCGTTAGCTTCACATTGTGTTTAAACTTAGATTCAAATCAATTTTTGATTTAACCTTAAATAAATACGCAGCATGCATGTTGACCCCAATAGGTTTAAAAAACATTTAGTTGCGTAGAGTGTTTATAATAATCATAAAGCACATTTAAGTTCACACAGAATGATGCTGGCTGTGTATGATTGAAGAGAACACTACTACACTGAACAGAACTTCTTCACAAGATGTCTCGCCTGCTGTCATATTGTAGGATTTCAGGCACTAAAAACATGTTTTGTCCTTCCAGACAGCAGATCGGTACACTCTGACGGTTGAAGGTAGGGACTTAAATGGCAGACCAGGTGGAAACACTGGAACTGGTACTGTTGTCATTAACATCCTGGATGAGAATGATAACCTCCCCACACTGGGAATGGATCAGGTAGTTTTCTTCCTCATAATCCTCAGTGCTTTCAGATTTGCATGGTGTCATGAAATCACATTTCTAAGAAATGCTAATCGGCAAATGTGCTGTTAACAGTTAACAGTGTAGAAACAAACCCTATTACTTTCATCTCATAATGTGTTTTTCTTACAGTATGAGGTCGACATTAAAGAGAACATACACGATGTGAAGGTGTTGGAATTCCAAGCGCTCGACCTGGACCTAGAGGGCACTGACAACTGGAAAGCTATATTTGACATTGTCAAAGGCAACGAGGCGGGGTACTTCAGCTTTAAAGTAGACGAAAAAACCAATGTGGGCATTCTAATGCTCGACAAGGTACTGTTGAGTAATGAGCTATTTAAATTTTAATATTATATATAAATATTAAAGTGCTCCTTCCCTTTGCAGTGTTAATCTCTGACTCACTCAGCGAGGTGTTGCAGGGTTACAGCTTTAAACATGACAGGAAAGCTCCTGCCATTAAACTTGAGATACAAATGGTTACAGATTCTTTGAAATGAAATAAAATCATAGGGCATTCCTCACTAAACCTTCCCAGTTAACTGGTTGAGTAACACAGACAAACATTTGCAGATGTTTTGTGGAAATTAATATAGACCTGAATTAAATGGGGAAACTTAAAAAGTTTAGATACTTTCATGGGCATCCGGAAGACATAAATGGACTGAGACTGTCACAGTGTCACAGGGTCAGCTGTGACAGACATGAAAACAGCTCATCCATGGACTTGACAGCATAAGCTTGTGGACATTAGTCCTACTTGCTCTCTTACTTTCATTATTAGTGCTCAAATTTGTGGCTTTGTGTGCCTGTATTTACAAATACACTCAAAAGGTAAAAATGTCAATAAAATTCATGCCTGTTGTCTTTATATGTGTCATTTTACAGGCTCTGGATTATGAGGAGGTGAAGAGTCTTAAACTAGGAGTAGCTCTGAGAAATAAGGCTGCTGCTTATTCTGCAGCAGGATCTGCGGTTGCTTATTCTGCAGCAGGAGCTGGGGCAGGAGCTGGGGCAATTTCTGGGGCCGGAGCTAAAATCTATGGAATCACAGTCAATGTGATAAATCAACCCGAGGGGCCAGTTTTTGACCCCAAAGTGAAATCTATTCCCGTCTCAGAGGGAGACAAAAACATCAAAATTAAAGAAGTTATTGCTAAGTATCCTGCAATGGATGGAGACACTAGGCAAGAAGCTGAAAATGTCAGGTGAGTGAATAACTATACACATGAAAGCCACTGCAGTTAAATTTACGGTGTCAACTTAATTTTCTACATCCAATGGTAACCACTGACATGGCTTATTTCTGCTGCAGGTATGTTAAAGCCCTAGACCCTGGCAACTGGCTAATCATTGATCCAAAAACAGCTGAGATCAAACTGAACAAGATGCCTGACAGAGAATCCAGCTTCCTGAAGAATGGGACATATTTTGCTAAAGTACTGTGCATTTCGCAAGGTACACTCTCTCTTTATATGATTGCATACAGATCTTTTGTCAGACTAGAACTCTTAATGAAGTAGGTGTTGCAAGGTGTGACACAAGCTTAAACATCTAAACTTTGCTAGTGACTTCTAACAAGATGCTGTTTGCCCTAGATGCCTTAGAACATGAAATATTATAGATGTGATCGATGTTTACATAAGTAAATAAAGCACAAAATGTGCTTGTGTGCAGGCCTGGTACAAACAGGGCAAACAGTCCTGTACACCTGTTGTCCAGCAGGGGGAGTAAAGCCTTAAAGCTGTCTCTGAAATGATGTGTTCTGTTTTTCTGACACAGACATGCCCGATACAACAGCCACCGGCACCATAGCTATCCAGGTTAAAGATTCTAATGACCACTGCCCCATCCTGACCAGTAACTTCCAGACTATGTGTACCACGAGTAACTATGTAACCGTGAATGCTACAGATGAGGATTTATTTCCTAATGGACCTCCTTTCAAATATAAACTCATCCCAGAGGGCACTAAAGGGAATTGGGCGGTGGAACATATCACAGGTGAGGAGAATACTGCTTAAAAGTAATGGTGGATAGATATAGAATGTTATAAAGAGAAAGGTTTGATATTGGGTTGGTGCAGGGTTTAAAATTTGCACTACATTTTTTTTTAGACCTAGTTGATTACTGGAATGTCTGGAGCCTTGTTTTTAAACTAGAATGTAGAAAAGCCACATTCAAGGTTGAGCATTTAATCCAGGCTAGTGTTAAGCATAAAGCAGATTGATTTTCTTTTACCCCTTTCATATATGTTTGTATTGTTTCCAGGAAAGACTTCAGTTATCCTGAGGCCCCAGGAGGACTTGTGGCCTGGTTACTATGAGGTGGAATTTCAGGTGATGGATCAGCAGGGATATAGTTGTCCAGAACCACAGAAAGTGAAGATCGAAGTTTGTACCTGTGAGGATGGAGTGCCATGTGGAAAAGCAGGTACCAGTCAACCCAGCAAAGGAGCAAAGTTTGGACCTGCAGGCATTGGACTGCTATTCCTGGGCCTCCTGCTCTTACTACGTATGTATGATGTGATGACCATTGAAGGGTTATGTGATCAAACACTTAAAACAACATTATTTTATTCATTCAAAAATCATTTTAATGCTACACTGACGCGTACGCTTGTAATAGGGAAAACATACTATGTTCCCTAATAAAGAGAACTCTTTTATTCCCATCCCAACCCCCACACACTATGCAACTTGAGTTGAGTGGGTACGATCAGCAATGTTTTCTGTCAGATGTCTGTCTACTGCTCTGTCTCAACTCTGATTTATAGTTTCCTTTACTTTTTAACCAGTTGCTGTCCTCATCACTCCCTTAGACAAAAAGCATGGGAAAATGGGGAGGAAAATATCTTATTTTATTGTTAAGAACAAACTATATGGTTACCTATTACATGATAATATGTAAGCATATTGTAATGTGCCAAATAAATTGAAACCTTTGATACAATGGTAATAAATAAAAACTGAAGTATCAATACCTTTGACAACATTAGGCCTTACATAGGACCTATTAATTTTAAACTTTATTGTTTTTGTCTTTACAGTCTCTCTTCTGTTGCTAATCTACTGCAATTGTGGTTTGTGTGCAAAGCCAGTCTTTGTTACACTTCCTTTTGACCCCAAACCACACCTCATTAACTACCGCACCGAAGGCCAAGGAGAGAACACGGTAAGACCAACATATTTACCTTTTTAACACGACTTTCACTGTGGAGGATGGAAAGGTCTCAATACATACTGTTCACTTGCAGTTAAGGTGATTTTGTTTTTCCTTTCATTATTAGTGCTACATATTTCATGTTTGATTAAAAGTTGCATGCAAGTGATTTGGCCTCTAGGCAGCACAATATCTTGTCTTTGTTTTAACATTTGGGTCATTTGCTCATGATAGGACTTGCCGCTTGTGACACGGCCAACACAAGTGGATGGACAATATATCAAAGACGGTCTGGGCATAGCTGACACAACTTTATTTATAAATACTGGAACAATGACAAAGACTGATCAACATCTTATGGAAAATACTGATCATCATCTTGTGAAAAAGACTGATCATCTTCTTACATCTGCTTGCACCAATTGGATGAATGGAACCAGCCGTAAAGATGATTTTTTAAGCAGCCAGAGAGGTTCAGCATTTGGGTTTAACCAGGACTGGACCAGGACCCTAACCGGCAGTGACTTCTGCTCCACATTTAGAAGCAACAAATCAGGTTTCGGTGGAGGACTTTATGATGGCATGTCTCTGCCAGACCACTTTCTGGAAGAGTACTACACTCAGGTGAGGACTCAAAGTAGGCTTTTGTTGTTTAGACAGAATTATTTTAATGTTTTTTTTTTTTTTTATGATTTCAAATGTGAGAATAAATGGATAAAAAATGTATAGCTAGAAAACTGCAACTGCAAATTTATACAGACTAACAGTTCAACAAAATCACTACTATGTACTTGTGCTGTCATCACCATCATTTCCTTTTCTCTGTTTCAACAGAAGATGGTCAGTGAAGACGAGAAGTTTGAAATGGCAGACAATCTTTTGGTTTATGAATATGAGGGCCAGGGCTCCTCCGCTGGCTCAGTCGGCTGCTGCAGCCTCCTGGAGTCTGACAACAACCTGCAGTTCCTTGATGACATTGGACCAAAGTTTAAGACCCTGGTTGAAGTGTGCGGAGGCAACAAGATCTCAGCTGGGGTCAAACAAGTGTTAACTTCTCTTCCCAGTACCTCCATCAACACTCAGAGCTCAGTGTCAAGTGTGGTGACTGCCCAACAGCAGCAGCTGACTGTCCCCAAAACAGAGCAGACTGTGATCAGGGAGACATCTCAGCGTTCTCAGATGGTGAAGGATAGCACGGTCACAGTGAAGGAAGGAATGACCACAATAAACAAAGGGATGACAAATCAAAGCCAAATGCTACTGCTACAGCAGCAGCCCGTCTACTACACCACCACCCCAGTGCTTCAGCCAATGCAGTATGTAGTCCAGCCACAGGCTCATAACACCATGCTGTTAGCTGAGGCACCAGCCACCAACCTGGAGGGCATGGTACTGGTTAATGGCACCCAGACCGGACCTGCCCAAGCTGTGTTTGCAGGGTCAAGTGCCAACCTGATTCACACTGGCAACCTCACTGGCTCGCAGACCATGGTGGTTGTGGAGGGAGGGGCCCCTGCAGGGTCATTGAAAGTGATGAAGGGGAACCAGACCCGCATTGTCCGGGGGTGCACAGTAAGTAACGGGGGACAGCTGATCCAGGAGGCAGGAGGTCTGTCCCCAAAGAGTGATATCTCTGGATCTCAAAGAGTCCACTACAGTAATAGCCACGCATCTACTGGATCTTAGAACTGCGTGGTGGGTTCATCTATCACCACAGTGAAAACAACACCCACCCACCGCAAGGTGGTACAAGAAACAGGAGGACCTTTTCAATGCTATAAAACTGTTCCTCTGGCCTGGGTAAGGTGGTGATGGGATGTTTGTGGACTACTTCCTTTAAGCATAACAAAGTGTGTCAATGACTTTACCGTTGCCCTTGTCTACTGCTATGAAGTTGGCTTGGGTATAATGCACTCCAGACATTTCCAGCAACTTTTTTTTACTTTACTTTACTTTGCCTTCTCATTCTTCACCTCTCTCTGCAGTGACACAGAGTGATGCAGAATCATGTTCAGTTTACATTTAGCACATCCTCATGATATATTCAATGTAGGGTTACAGTTAGATGCTTTCTATTTGTCGTTTTTCACAATAACAAAAGAAAAAAGTCATTAAAACATGTTGTTTTTTGGGAAATAACTTTTTGCTGTGGATTGTGGTGCTATATGTATGTCTGCTGCGTCCGCTGTCATCACAAATGGGCTTGTATCTTCTACATGTTTAAACAGGAGCATGAGAAAGGGAGAGTCTTGCTAGTTATAGACAGGATTGCACTTCTCTTGCTGCAGTTATCAGATGAATATAGATTGTCTGGAGAACAGGGAAACTTCCAACATAAATAAATAAATAATAAATAAATAAATAAATAAATATACTGTGTGATTTTTGAATGAATCTTATCATACAGCATCATACATACTTCTTGTTTAATTCTGTCACAAATTGTTAACGAATTTAATGGTCTCCTGTTAAAAGGTAAATTCGGTATTTTTCAAACTGGACCCTTTGTGACAAATCTGAATTTTCCAGCATTGAGTGCAAACTCATTTTTTATATGTGACATTATAGAAAGGACCCTACAGAGATGGAACATGTGAAAGACTAAGATGAATGTAACCACTGTGAAACAATCAGGAAATAACTTTATTTCTCTCATTAACAGCTTTATTGAGCTCTCTGTTGCTGTAACTCTATTGCTGTGTCTCAATTCAGGGGCTGCATCCTTCGAAGGACACAGCCTTCGCGGCCTTCGAAGGCGACTCCTTCTGAGGGTCCGTCGAAGGCCACAACAACTGTTGTTAAATGAGACGGTCTAGCCTTTGAAGCTTTTGCGTCACCAGCTGCGCACCTGCCGTCAGTTGGTACTTTTAACATAGCTGCTTGGTGTCGCCATTGTTGCATGTTTCCCGGCAAAGAACAGTGGCGCACAAAGGATCTTGGGATATGTGAGTCTGCAAAGGATAGTTGTGTTGCATCCTTGAAAAAGAGGGAGAAGAAGGCCGCATGAAGGCTGCATTTGAGGGAGCCTTCGAATTGGACAGTCTTCGTGCAGCGTTGTAATCAGCAGCCCCTGAATTGGGAGACAGCCTATGTCTCTCTACCAAATCACTCTCTCTCTCTCTGAAAAACGTTGATGGCGTCCAGTTTGCCTATCCTTGTCTGAGCACCCACGTATGTTTAACCAGAAACAACAATCACTGTGTTCAAAGCACCCAAACTCCACTGACAAAAACATTTTATTTTACTTTTATTCATAAAATTATTTGATTTAAACCTGACAGAAGTAAAATAACACTCAACAAACCCTTTATCTTCCCATTGTTCCAGTATTTACCAACCCTGGCTTGGTCAAAAAAAAAACAACCTTAATTTACCAAGTTAGATGTGACTAGATGTGGAGGGCTTTATTAAGCCTTATATAAACTACTTTCATCTACCGTCAAAGAAAAGATTATTATTTCAGGAAATCTGTGTCTGTAAGTAACTGACAGGGTAACTGTCAGGGCCCTGTTCAACTCCAAACTTTCTTTTGTTCTTCATTGGCCCATTCTACACAATAAGATTAACCCAGTGGGTTTAATTAAATTCATCCAAATATTAATTATGATGATGATGAGTATTATTATTTATTTTTTCTGTTTTGGTGAAATGTGAATGATCTCATGGGAAACTATATCCATTAAATTAAAAGCCACATGACTAGCATGACGCTCAGGGTGTTTCTATTTGCACCTCAGGGTAGATTAGTTGCTCAGTAAACATCACTGGACATGTTTGAGCTGCTTTATCTGTCTGTTCCTCTTTTCGTCTTCATCGCGTCAGCACAACATGGAACCTGTTGAACCAGTTTTCATTCTGAGTGCACTGAATAGAAGAACTCCACCCTCACAGTCATCACGGATGAAAGCGAGTCAGTGAAACTCATTTTTTTCACACACATCATGCTGAAGAGATGTATTGTGACTTGTTTGTTCTTCATGTTCCGTTGACTCATTGTCTCTGTGATTTTTTTTTTTTTCTCACAGCAACACACAGCAACTGTTTCAGAAAAACCCACTGGTGTAACATATTCACCATTATCTGACTACTTTGTATCAATGCAATGATTTCAATGCATCAAAAGAAATGCTGCCTGTAAATCAAATGTTTCTTTATTTATAACATAAATACAGGACATTTCAATCAGTATTAAACATTTCATAATTTGTCCATTATAACTGGTAAATGTTCAGTGCGCCAGGAGGTATGAACAGGTTTGGAGGACGAGCATCTTACGAAGCCAAAAGAGCCTGGTGAATACATTAACCTTGATGCTTCCGTTTCACAGCTCAGTAATCTGGTTAAATACTGTGGCTTCTCATCAGCTCTATATTCATGCTGACAGAACGGTTAAAGCACTTCTCTTGCCATATCCCAGATAACTCTAAAACAGACTTTACAATTGTCCCCCAAACATAACTAACATAATTTATTTGTCTTTGAATGACTTTGTGCCTCATATTTGTTCAAGCACAGTCCATCAAACATGTAACATATGAAATATTCCTTTATTTGGCCTACAAGTAGTTTTTACTTCTTTCTTCCATATTGTGTCACCCCCATGATTCATTTGAAGGAATAGAAAAGCTTTCTTTCTTTCTTTTTAACATACAGCAGTGCAGTCCATGAGACCGCAGTCAACAAACCAATAAACATCCTGTAGATCTTGAGCAAAAGTTGCACTTCAAGCTCATTTTAAGGACAAGAAAGCGAAGTCTGGAGTCTGAAGTCAACTTATTTTTATACTGTATGTATGTAGAATAATCAACAACAAAGTAAATGGTGTGAAAGAACCAAAACAGATGCACAACTGTTTCATAACTGTATTCACAAAAGGTGCGGCTGGTCACAAAAAGTGTTTTTTTCCTTTCCGAGAAAGGCTGTACACGACTCGTACAGCAGGTCTGACTTGTTGAGCATTCTATTCATCAATGGTCAGTTCAGAAAGTGCACAGGATACAAACTGTCTTATACCGAAAGGTTTATTGAAGCCTGGCCAAGGAGAGTGGAGGATTTATTTATATTCTTATCATGACATGCCTCAGTTCTGAAGAAGCTGTTTTCTCTGGCTCGTCTGTATGCCCTCAGAATACTGCCAGCATGGGCTACCCTAGTCTCATAGTTTCACCCATAGGTTTCTGAAGAGCTCTCATGAAGCTCACAGTGTGGTAACTCTGGTCGTCGCTGTCTTTACAGTCCCGTCTCTACTGCCTCTAGATGATTGAGAAAAGGACAGAGACATGGAGCATGGATGGAGTTGAGGCAGGCTGAATGTCTGAAGTCTTTTTGCTCAGACAAACCACCAAAACCTGTCAATGAAAGCAGTGACACTCTGAAGTCCATGTTACTTTAACTGTACTAATAATTTTTCTCGTGTCTGCGTAAGTTCTGTCCAGGTAAAGACATGCACTTAACAGGTTACTTAAACTGCCTGTGGGTGTGTATGTGAGTGTGAATGGTTGTTTGTATCTATGTGCCCCGTGATAAGCTAGTGACTTGTCCAGGGTGTCCATCTTACCTTGTTTTGTCTTGTCTTATCTTATCTTGTTTTGTCTTGCTTGTCTAAGAGTAAGAATAAGAGTAGTTTGAACAGGTGAGTTCCATGAAAATTCACCCTCAATTCAATTATCATGAACGGGGAAATAAGCTATCCTTCACAGCCACAGAGGTTGTGGCTTGGTTCTTATGAGTTGTTTTAGTCCTGTTGCATCAATTTTGGTCCTAATAATTCTTCAGTATTTTATGAATTGTTCATCTATTTAATCTGAACATTTATCTACTTCTTTAGTGTGTGTGAAATGTGCCAACTGCATGAAAACGCAGTGTGTTAAACACTTGTCTTTGGATGAATGCACTATAGTTTTTGTTTCAGTTGATTGTAGTTCATACATTCGGTGAATGTTTCAGCTTTTGTGTTAACAGGGCATGGAAAGTATGGGCTGAAATATGTGCCACCAGAAACTGAATTTGAATCATTTTTATCATTTTTATTTGGACACGCACACACGTAGGTGCTGATTGGCCGAAGAGGGGTCCTGTGTATCTGCGCTCGATTGCTCTGGTACCCAGATGTTTGCCACAGAAAGTTGAAATTGAATTTTGAGAACTGAATGTTCAGTTCCAAACTAATAAATTCAATTTCAAATTACAAGTCAGATTCAGTTTTTCAATTCAATCATTCAAACTGAACAATACAAATTCAAATTATGTATTTTTAAACACCTTTATTCAAGTTTAGCAATTCAAATTCAAATATAAATGATTCAAATTCAGTTTCTGGTGGCACAATTTCAGCCTATAGGAAAGTGTCATCAGAGTTCAAGTTTCATTAAAAGTTTGACTGAAATGGAAGTTACCTTTATTAAATATTCTCAAGAACACGAACATGTCTGAACCAGTGGTTTCTGGTGTTTTTATCTGCGCCGCCCAGGCGCCATCCGAGTTTTATCCAGTCAAATTCCTTGGATAGTGCATGTGCCAAAATGCTGAAGGCACCAACAGACACACACCGGCACATCACGGCATTTTATTTTTACTGCAGCACATGAGTCACAGACACACCTGCTAGTGACACCACACCCTGCCTGTCTGTTTTCTGTCAACTACTTCAAGTACCACAGAATTCCCTAGTAATGTGTTTAACTTTTTCCATGCCAGGTATTTCATATATATCATATGAAATGCCCTATATTTCATATAGTCCTAACATTTGTTTAAAGTTGTCACACAGTAGCAGTTTGGGTAAATTTTGGCAACAAAATGAGGGTTACGGTTAGGAAAATATTATGCTCATTGGGGTAACCGTAGCAACAGTTGTTTCAACTGACATGATGCAGGTTACATAAATAACAACTGAAAGCTTCAAACAAGTCAATGTTGACTTGTGGTTGACTCATCCATCAACCTCAACCAGCACCCTTAGTAGAGATGCATCACCAGAAACACACCACCAGTATTGTTTTTCTAAAATGTTAAGTCACACGGCCTGTCAGTGTCTCACTTGGCCAAAACACCCAATACATTCAAACAGGAGGCAGGCTTTACTGCTTTAACACATTGTTCCTGTTTTGATGCTGGTAAGTGAGATGCCAAAGGTAATCATATCTAAGAAACGACATACAGCAAATACAGATGAGAGTTGGTATTACCAGACCTGTAACTCACATTGTAACCATTAACCCAAACCTTAACCTTTATGGACTTTTTTCCCTTCTCCAGTAGCACAGCAATAGCTAATCATATTTGTCCTCCTGGTTGTGCACTAAGCTGTTTTGCCCAACACACATGCTTAAACATTTTACGAGAGATGTGTTCCTGTCTGATTAACTCCTTACACAGCATATGCTGCATTCCGCACTTTACTTCACCTGAACGGGATGTCGTTCTTATGTAAGCCCAGACTGTCTCAGATGCTAAAGGGTGTAACAAAATGTTGTAATCTGACACCCTGGGAATGAGAACAGACTGGTGCTAAATGCACTCTACTAAGGAAGCTACCAAAGCACCTGGGCACTGTATAATGTCACCAACCAGCTTCAATCCAAATAAAATGGCAATCCATTAGAATCTGACCTAAAACAAGACATCTGATCATAGACCAACATACACAACATACCATGTCAGAAATGTGCAGCCTGTAGTGAATTACAGATCTCATGTTGGCTATACCATCAATCCATTCACTATCGCTAATCATGAAGGAAATTCAAATTCAGAAGAGGAGCACTATTCAGATGTCGGACCAGGACCAGATTGTACGCCGTTCAAATCTACACAAGAGACATGCACATTGTACAACTCAGAAAACAAATCAAGCAGACACAGATGCTCAAAAACAGGTACAATCAATTTTCTATATTAAAAAAATATAGTAAATGGACTGTACTTATATAGCGCCTTTCTAGTCTTCTGACTACTCAAAGTGCTTTTACACTGCATATCTCATTCATCCATTCACATATTCATACACTCACAGCACTGGCTGCCATTCAAGGTGCCAACTGCTCATCAGTACACATATTCACACACCAATGGCGCAGTAATTTAGGGTTCAGTATCTTACCGAAGGACACTTGCAGACTGGAAGAGCCAGGATCAAACAGCCGATAAGTGTGGCCACAGCCGCAGAGCTGACCCCTTGCATAGGAAGTATAGGCAAATGCTATGGCAGCCATCTATGCTGGGGGCGCCACAAATGGGGGAAGACAAAAAAAGAGTAACTTTCACTTTTCTTATACTAAAACTAGTTGGTACTATTATTTCTGGATATGAAAAAAATAGCCCACATTAATTTAACAAAATAAATAAATTATTTCCCTGCTAATCTTGGGCCATCTAGAGTTATCTCGACTCCAACAACATCAAGCCTCCAGGAGGATTGTTTTTTTTTTTTCTTGGGTAGATAAATCTTATACTCTGTGTAGTCTATCTTTATTATTATTATTATTATTATTGTTGTTGTTGTTGTTGTTGTTGTTGTTGTTGTTGTTGTTGTTGTTGTTGTTGTTATTATTATTATTATTGATATTATTATTGTTGTTGTTGTATTTTTGTACATTACCTATTTATGTATTATTTCTTTTTTTTTGTATGTCTAATGTTTTGTTTGTATGTTTAATTATCTTCTTTTGATTGGGCATTAAAATAAAATGTCAAAGACAAAGCTATTCAGTTTCTTGTGTGTTCATATGTAAATTGACAATGGTGTGATGCAAGGGGGGCACCATCTGAAATCTTGCCTAGGGTGCCAAATCAGTTAGGGCTGGGCCTACACAGCCCAATCAGATATTAGATTATAAGAAAACATAAAGATGAGGACATAAAGCCTCATATGTAAATATTTTAGGACTTGATGACATAATCTGAGGTTGCAGTAGTAGACAGGTGCAACAGGTCCACACATAAGCACACTCTTCATGCATATCTTCCTTACCTCACCTTACCTTACATTATACTATTACTTAACACTACCTTACCTTACTTTATCTTCTTATCTTATCCTTACCTTGTTATATCTTGTCTTATCTTAGCTTAGCTTGTTTTCTCTTGCTTGTCTTATCTAAGACTAGATCTTGGTTTTGAACTGTGAACTGCTGAACAATTTAATAACTTGCTCCTGTTCTACAATAGATGGTGTACTTCAGCCACTGTCTGATCCATGTTGCTATAATTCAAAACAAAATCAGCTCTGCCTTGTACCTGACAAAGTGCTGGATGGATCTCTTTGGTAGAAATGTCGCTTCTGGTCCTATAACACAGGGACAGTAACTGAACAGAAAATACAACTTCACACAAATGCATGTTGCTTCTATGACACGATGCTTCTGCAACACTGCGCACACATGACACACTACAAAAATAATATCGTGACTAATAGGATCAGGATGCCTGCGCTGACTCTTGTTGTCTGCATATCAGCAGAAGCCGATTAGAAAAGGAGTTACCCAAAGAGAATGTTAAGTTCTGAGTTACTCATCATAGTCTTCTCTGGGTGTGACACCATCAGCACATTGTATGGGACTGGCACAATTATGGCAGCCATAACAGCCTCGTGTCGACCTCTTCTGCTCTCACAATGCAGAATCTTTGGTGTTTCTTCAGCGATGTACGAGGCTGTGAAGGCTTGCAGGGACATGAATATTGGAAGGCATGAAATGTTCAAGACTAAGACAGAGAGAGTCATACTGTTAAGTTCAGTATTTGGCACATAAATAAGACATTGAGTCAGTTTAGCACTGATGACGCATAGTGACTGTTGAATCTGTCTCCACACTTCACACTTGTATTATTATTTTTCTTATATAAGTCAACTTACAGAACAGAAGTCACAATAACACAAAAATAATTATGATTCATAAATGTCTAAATTATCAATTTTACAATAAAGGCAAATGAGGAGATGGAAAGAGTGACTGAAATCTTGTAGCTGGCAGTGAAACAACAGCATCAGCAGAGCAAAGCAGGACTGTGGCCTTAACTGTTATCTGAGCACGTACACCTCGTAGGTGCATGGCTGAGGTGCTTTGGTGTAACATTTTCAAGTCAAATGTTAGAGAACCTTTTTATATATATCAGCTGTAGTTGTGTGACTGGAAAATGAGCAGAGAATGACGAGTTGTTCAAGTATGTAAAAGAGATCTTAAGAAGCAGAAAAGCAGCAGATCCTCTAAACTGCTAGCGTTTGTGTCTGTGGTTGTGAAGTGAAGTCATTGCGGAAGTGCAAAAAACGTCCTTAAATGGCACTTTGATCAGTCTCCATAAGCCCCTGGATTAAACAGAAATAAACATGTTTACAGCCTGGTACAAAAAGCTGTTTTGGTCTCTATAGCTAATTTCCCTTCATGACACCAGTACTGAGGGTGAACTTGCACAGGGCTCACCTGTTCAAATTATACTAATAATTATATTAACTAGCTTGCTGTTCGCTCTGTTCCTGGTGGACATCTGGATTTATCAGACACAGGTGTAACCCACTGATGATGGTTACATGTCAGTGAGGTGTGCCAGCCATTTACCACCATGACACACATGACACACCACTTACTGGAACACCTAAACATGATGTTAATACCGACATCACGTGATGTTATTTACTGAGAATTCAAAATATACTAAATATAACAGAGAACTTGTTTTTTCTCGCTTGCTTGTTTGTATCTGGTTTCACTTTAATTTCTAATGTAAAAAGGTTTGGGAGCAAATGGTACACAGACACACACAAGTTCCTATCCTGAGGCTAAGGGTGTGTCTATCGGTGTGTGTGTTGTGGAGCACTCCTCCTTCCTTCATAAAACTCCTCCTCACCTTCATCCACTCACAGTCTATCTGGGACTTTTGTCTGCACCATCTGGACTCTGGGTTGTGAATCGCTTGACTTTCATACAAAGACTGGGACTGTTCTTCAGTCATGGTTCGGGTTTCTCTACCCGTGTGTGTGTTGCTTCTGTGTGTGGTGAGTACAGGAGCTTCCTGTCTTTTTTTTATCTGCTGTGTTTTTTCAACCATTACAGACCGAACTGCTCATTCTCAATGCTGTTGAGGCTCTGAACTAAAACGAGGATATGTCATTTCTGCTCTTTCATTTGTCAGTGGCTGTAATGGACACTGTAAAGCGAACTTGATTCTGGCACAAAAAGAGCAGACTGCTTGTTACCTGAGCTACCTGTAGGCAAATAAGGTGTTTCTGTGCAGGCCTGTGACATTTTCAGAAGTTCTTAATACTCCAAGTCTTATCTAGATCTGATACTCTCAAGCTGAATCCTTGAGTTTAGATGTGTTTGCACACTCCCTCACCCCACAGACTAATTATCTTGTTGATGTTGAGCCAAACAAAATAGTTGGTTGCCACGGCAACGTGGCATGGGCTCTGCTGTCAGACAGGGAAATAGCATCATGTCTCATTTGAGCTGCACTACATAAAGTACTGTGTTGAATCTAAAAAGGCTCACAATCCTGCAGTGTTTTATTTTAACGAAGATAGTATTGTTCATGATCATTTTACATAATGTGAGTGTGCAATTGTACACTGACATGAATTATACATCTTCCGCATACTTTTTTTCTCTTTGCTTTGTACCTTGTGAGGGAGGATCTCAACGTGTTTTCAGCCAAGGACTATTCACAAGATAGACCAGGGCGCTCATCATGCATTTCCATTTGGAATAATTTGACTGTTTGTGAAAATCCAGTGTTATTACTAACAGCTCAATTATGTGATCAATGAGCTCATCAGGGATCAAGTGGGTGATTTCAACAAGAAAAGGTTAACAGAGAACTCTTATGGTGTTATGTGTCTGGACTAAAAACAACGTGAACGGATTCAAGTGAGAGAAGGAGAGTCATGACCTTAGACAGATATTTTCTCAATTATTGCCAAGACAAATAGTTCCTGTGCGTTGATTCAGTACATGGTGATTACTTCTCTCTCACAGAAAATATGTGAGACCACTCCCTTCCCATTTTCTCATCATACTTTGTTTTATCCTGACAAGCCCGTACATTGACTGAATAGAGGAGGCTTAGTTAAAAGGTGTGGTTGTAGGGTGTGTCAGCCTGTCCTCTGAACAGCTACACAGTACCATGACAGGTGGCTGCTTTAAGACTTTGTCCCTCACAATATCTTAAATCATGCTGTGTTTCTATTATACAGACTTGTACAAATATTTAAATATTCTTTTAAATATTTTCTTGTATATTATTTTACGTATTATGAGTAAAATTCAATTTGAGCACTAAAACTTAGCATAGCATAGCTCAGTCTACTCTCCAACAGCAACAGGCACAAGAAAAGGCAACAGGATTACAGGTCGGTCCCACCCTCTCTCTCAAATTTCAGCTTGGCTGAACATTGCAGGGGCAGCAGGAAATGAATGCATCTCTGAATTGTCTTTGTTTACATGAGTGAGGTGCAAAAAGTCAGACCTCTTCCCATCACTGTGTGGGCATGTACAGACTGTTCTTAACTGACATGTCACTGACAATGGCATGTTTGTTTTATTCTTGTTAGGACGGGCCAACAGACAGATTTCATTTTCTTTTTATAGTCACTAATTTTTCCACTCAACTCAACCATCTTCGGGTGGAGCTCTAATCTGCCAGAATTAGTGTGTGGAAGTACCTTCATTTTCTGATTCACGCTAGGAACGGAATATCTCTGGTCAAAACAAATCTGGATGAAATATATAGCTCTGTGATTGCCAGAATTATACCATAATAAAGTAAATATAGTATAACTTTTTCCTCATGTTATGGTAAAAGGATGTTAGTATGACTGATTTCAACATTACTGTTTTTGCCATATACTGAGATGAAAATACTGTATGAAAGCCTCATAAGTAAAGATTATGCCATAAAATATTACAGCCAGGTTAAACTGAGTCTCACTTTGGTGTTTTGTCATATCAGCAAACAGTGAATTGTGCTGTTAGCACGCTCAGATGACATAGACACACAGAAATTCCTGCTGGGGTGTTGGTTAACTCAGTTGGTAGAGTAACTAGAAATGCTCAGTCCCTGCCACAGTGGCCCAGGGTTCAAATCTGACCTGTGCTGCATGTCTCCCCACATTCCTGTCACTCTTCAGCTGTCTCTGTCAAATAACAACTTGGAAAAGTTAAAAAAAAGAAAAAGAAAAGAAAGAAATTCCTGCTGTCCAAACTAGCAGAAAAAATGACAATAACCTTTAACCCTCTGTCGGTCACACTGCCATAGGCACCTGTCATAGCCTTCAAGCAGACACCAACTGCAGTGTAGAAAGCTTATTATCTGCACTTAACAGTTCACCTTTAGTGACACACATAACAACAGCTCAGTTACAATAATTATATATATATATATATATATATATATATATATATATATATATATATATATATATATATATATATATATATATGGAAGCAATGAGCAGCTTTGGCTTGGCAAAGCCAGCATTTCTACAGTTTTAACAGGATGATAGGATCTTTTGTCTTTTAAAATGAAAAATATCACATATTTCAAAACATAAAATAAAATTATAAAAATAATTATTTATTTTATGTTTTGTGGTTTTATTTTTGGTTCACGGTATCCATGAACAGCTGTGAACATACAATATCAGCTCTTTCCTCTTCCCTCAATATCAATTAAGGACAAAAACCATAAATAGTAGCTAATGGTTGTGTAATAGGGGCTTATGTGCAAGAATGTTGACTCGTTCAGTCAGAGGTTTTGTGGCCAACCTCACAAATTCCAAACATTGGATTTCCTGACAATGCAACCCGATGCAAACAGTGCTTTAGCTTGACTCCTTTACACAGATTAACAAATGCTAGCAAATTCTACATATAAACTAGAATGTACCTGCTGTGATACTGAGTTGTCTTTCAGTAACATACCTGACAGCACACACTCATTCAGGAAGGGATCTAGCAAGTTGTTGTTATGACTGTTTACAGCTTTCAAAGTTTCTCCCAAAATGCACATTTTTTGTACAGTCTTACCCCTTTCTGGGGTATCTTGTTTGCAGACCTGAAATGATCTGCACTAGGCCACTGATTAATCTGTCGAATAAGAGTTAATTGTGAAGTAATCTTTTCTATTGTATTCAGCTCCAGGCTATTGCTGTGGTGAAGGCCGTCTGGATTCCCCCAAGGAAACCACTGAACGAAAATACAGACTACCCTAACCCTATTGCCAAGGTGAGTCATTGATCTTTGTCTGCGAATGCCACCAGCTAATGCTACCTGTTAACTTTGACTCATTACATCACCTCCTTACATCTCTTTACAGATTCAACATAATGTAGAACAATGTTATCTTCTAACACACAGAGGGGATAAGTAGCTCCAATGCAATCATTGCTCTGATGTCAGTGAAACAAGAACATTTCTTAATTTTATACCTGGCTCGATATAAAATCAGAGAAAATATTGTGTATGTCTTGTTTGTCTCATGTACTTGTTTTAAAATAGGTCACGTAGAGATTCAAGGACAAACTTAAGACTGATATGCGAAAAACAAACAAAAAAACAAAATGTGGACTATTCAATTTAAAACATTTTCAGGAGGAACATCAAAATTGTTTATTAAGAATTCAAGGTGGAAGGGGTTAAACTACATATTAGAGATGGAGATGATTTGCATCATCCAGAGAGACGTTTGGTTAATGCATAACTTAATGAAACAGTATATTTATATATACAAAATTAACAACCGATTTCAGATATTTATCTCAATACAAAAAATATCACTAACCATGTTTATTATTTACTATGTCCAATTATGTCAAACAAGTTAGAAGATCTTCAGGCTCAGAACACTTTTAAAAGTTTTGTACACCATCCACAGTGCTAAGACAGGGAAAAGAAAGCGCTGGCATTACTTGCATTATTTTATTTTAAAACATTGCCTTCAAATACAACCAGTTTTAAGTATTAACACCACAATGATTGAGTATTAACACTACCATGATTGTATTGCACTTGTCCATATCGAACACATCATTAAAAGAATTGAATTTTAAGGCTAGTCACCCCAACCATAGCTCATTCAGTAGTCAGTATTTTTACATTACTTACCCATTTTGTGAGTTTACTATTCATGAAACACTCAGGCTTTATGAACCATGCCCTCAATGTAAAACTTTAGATCAATAAAAACTGACTTATATAATGTGGAAAGGGTATGAGAGACATCTCCAAGGTATTCCATCTACAGTCAGACAACTTGTCTATAAATCATGTGAATGAGAACTGTTTAAGAAATTTGACTGTGTTTAGCTGAATCAACTCTTCTTATCTGTGTTTCAGATTCATTCAGATTTTGATGATGGCACCAAGAATATTCTCTACTCTCTGGAAGGCATCGGTGCAAGCCAGTATCCCTTCCATGTGTTTATAGTTGACTCTGAATCTGGAGATATCCGTTTGACTCAAAAGCTTGACAGGGAGTACATCTCTATGTACAATGTAAGTGATACATGGCAGATTCTGTTACTTTGATCACTTTTCTCTTGCTAAGACTCAGTAATTGTTTTTTAGACAGATGACGGGTATTGAAGAGATCAACATTTGAGTTTTCTGTTTCAGCTGTCAGGTGTTGCCAAGTACAGAGATGGACGTCTGGCAGAAGACAAGGTAGACATAAATTTCAAGGTTCAAGATGAGAATGACAACTCTCCGGTATTTGGAATCGACCAACAAGGGTTGGTGAAGGAGCACAGTGCTGTAGGTTAGTGCTTTTGCTTTAATGTTTTGCCTTGGCTTGATAACCACCAGCAATCGCGTGCATCCTTAAGCGCATGCATGGGACAAACAAAATGGGGACCTACTCATTAAAAAAATAATAATAAAAAAAATCCTAAACACGCCTGCAAAAAGTCCACAGGGTATTTAGAGTCACAGTCATGCTCTTCTATCGGCCCTTTTCTGGGTTGGCTAGTTGGCTTGCACAACAAGATGGGTGTTGTGCCATTTTACACTTAGATACATAGATTCAACTGGAAACAGACCTAGTCTGAGGAAGCAGGCTGAATTACTACCTCAGAAAAGGTCTGTGAACCACAATTACTATTGTGTTAGCAGTCTTCAGTCCAGTTTGGGCTTCCTTGTCAGCCTGCTAGTCATATGGAAGGTTGAATGCGCACCTAGTGCCAAACCCCAGACTCCACTCTGTGTGAGTTGATTTAAAATTTTGCAAAACAGTTTTTATGTAAATCCTATTTTATTTAAAAAAGAAACTGATTAATCACCCTTCAAGTTTGACTGTTTCAATCATTCATTGGCTATTATCTACAGACACTTCAGTTATGAAAGTAACTGCAACTGATGCTGATGAGCCAGGAAATAAAAACTCTGAGATTGCCTATTCCATCATCAAGCAGGATCCGGCTCATGACATGTTCTACATTGGCAGTGATGGGACCATCTATGTCAAAAATTCTGCCCTGGACAGAGAGGTATGTTACACCAATGGATCTACAAGGTTAACTGCCAATTCCAGAAAACATGTCTGTGTGGGTTCTTTCTGTATACCCCAGCTTTCTCCCACAGTCCACAAGCATGCAGGCTAATCAGAGCCTCTAAACTGTCCATACAGTAGGTATGAATGTTAGCGTGAATTACAATGCCCCCACAATTCTGATAAAGATACACGTTAAGGATACAGTTAAGGAAAGTGGATGGATGGATGGGTGGCCACAGCTGCAATCATGCTGCAAACATAGATCATAGTGTAGCACATCTTTCAGAATCCACACCTTCCATTATCCAATCTCACAGCAATGTCTCTGTATCTGTAAGTAATTATGACCATTCTCTACTATCAGATACAAGATCAGTACACTCTGACGGTGAAAGGTCAGGACTTAAATGGCGCAGCAGGTGGAAACACTGGAACTGGTACTGTTGTCATCAGAGTGGAAGATGTGAACGATCACCTCCCCACACTGGAAAAAGAGGAGGTATTTTCCTTTCTTACACTCTTTTATGTCTCACTCATGTTAATATATTAACTATAAAAGAAAGTTTCCATAAGATTATTTAGGACTGCCTGATTTCAGATTTCAACAAAATACTAATAAACATTTGTTAAAAGAAACAGTGCTGAAATGAACCCTTTCATCTCATAATGTGTTTTTCTTACAGTATGCGGGCAGCATTGAGGAGAACACACAAGGTGTGGAGGTGATGAGATTAAAAGCAGAGGACCTGGACCTAAAGGGCACTGACAACTGGGAACCTATATTTGACATTGTCAAAGGCAACGAGGCGGGGTACTTCAGCATTATAACAGATCCCAAAACCAAGGAAGGGATCCTAATGCTCGACAAGGTACTGCTGAATGAACAACACAGCAGTGTTTAAGCAAATTTAAACTGAGAAGTAATACTGTATATGTGTTGACTTCCCAGTTATTTGTGTTAAAAATGCATTGCAGTGAGTTTGCTTGCTTTATGAAAACAAGTAACTTTATTACAGTTACTCCCAGAAAAATCTCTACCAACTGCAATGCTAATCTCACATCAAGTATTTATCCCATCTGCTTAAAGGGTGATATCCATGGAAAACATACTGATGTACACAAAACACAGCATCTGCCGTTCAGTCCTTATTTTATTTAACACAGTGACTCATGTATTGACAGAGGTTTTAGGTTATCATTGTAACTATCATCAATGTGTGTTGATTATTTCATTATTTATGTGCCATTTCAGGCTGTGGATTATGAGGACGTGAAAAACCTTGAACTGGGAATAGGTGTGAGAAACAAAGCACCATATGTTGGACCTGAGGGAATTAGTGGAGGTAGTATAAATTTCGGAGGGGGAGGAGGTGGAGCAAGTGGAGGAGGAGGAGGAGGAGGAGGAGGAGGAGGAGCAGGTGGAGGAGCAGGTGGAGGAGGAGGAGGAGGAGGAGCAGCGGGAGCAACTGGGGCTTCATCTGGAGGATCATCTTGGCAAAGTGGATCAACATTTAAAACTTATCCAATCAAAATCAACGTGAAGAATCAACCTGAGCCGCCCCGTTTTGATCCTAAAGTCAAAGCTATTCCCATCTCAGAGGGAGGCCACACCATCAATATTAAAGATGTTATTGCCAAGTATCCTGCAATAGATGGAGACACTGGAAAACCAGCTGAAAATGTCAGGTGAGTGCATAAACAACACATGAAAGCCACTGCAGTTAAAACTACAGCGTCAGTTTAATTCTCTATATCCAATTCCAGCAAATAACATAGCTTATTTCTACTGTAGGTATGTTAAAGGCTCAGACCCTGGCAACTGGCTAACCATCGATCCAAAAACAGCTGAGATCAAACTGAACAAGATGCCTGACAGAGAATCCAGTTTACTGGTCAATGGGACATATTTTGCTGAAGTACTGTGCATTTCAGAAGGTACACTCTTCCTTCATACAGTAGATCTGCATTTAGATGTTTTACATGTCAGACTAGAAGGCTTAGTGAAATGTAACATATTACATACCCAACAAAGCAAATGCTAAATGATGTGTTCTTATTTTTGTTTCTCCAACACAGACATGCCTGCTAAAACAGCCACCGGCACAGTTGCCATCCAGGTGGAAGATTTTAATGACCACTGCCCCACCCTGACCAGTAACTTCCACACTATGTGTACGACGAGCAACTATGTAATTGTGAATGCTACAGATGAGGATTTATTTCCTAACGGACCTCCTTTCCACTATAAAATCATCCCAGAGGGCACTAAAGGGAAATGGAAGGTGGAACATTTCAGTGGTGAGGAGAATACTGCCAGTTACTTAAAAGTTATTAGAAAAGAAGAATTTTATAAAGAGAAAAGCTTGATATTGGGTTGGTGCAGGGTTTAAAATTTGCACTACACTTTTTTTAGACCTAGTTGATTACTGGAATGTCTGGAGCCTTGTTTTTAAACTAGAATGTAGAAAAGCCACATTCAAGGTTGAGTATTTAATCCAGGCTAGTGTAAGCCTAGTGTAGCGTAAGCATATAGCAGATAGATTTTTTTAACCCCTTTCATATATGTTTGTATTGTTTCCGGCAGACACTGCAGCTATCCTGAGGGCCGAGGAGGAGTTGTGGCCTGGTTACTATGAGGTGGAATTTCTGGTGACGGATTACCAGGAACATCCTTGTCCAGAACCACAGAAAGTGAAGATCGAAGTTTGTACCTGTGAGGATGGAGTGACGTGTGGAAAAAGAGGTGCCAATGGTGAATCCAGCAAAGGAGCAGAGTTTGGACCTGCAGGCATTGGACTGCTATTCCTCGGCCTACTGCTCTTACTACGTATGTATGATGTGATGACCATTCTGATAAAGGGTTGTGTCTTCAAACACCTTCAATGTGCTCAAGACAATCCTAAAACAGGTTCATTGTCCAGATTATTCTAAAGAGATCAGTGGAAATAACTCAAAACACAGACTAAAACTGTCATATACAGAGTCTGTCTTTTCAAAAGTGAAATAATATGTATAACGTAATTGTATTCATACATGGGGCTCCAATTCTGAAAATGAATGTTCTAAACACTGTAATTTCCAGTATGTCATCCACCAGCTGAACACTTTCATCCACATATGGTCATTTTTGCCTGTGAAAAGCCAAGACATATTACAGTGCATACAACTTACATTACAGTTGTTATAGAAACAGCTAGCATTGCTAAGAAAGAGCTAAAAGGATACCTATGACAAGAGAAGCCATGACCAGGTTGCATTGTGTCAATTCAATTGTAACTGCACATTATACTTTGGAGGCCCAGACCAGTAACAGAACTTTGTTTGTCTTTAAAGTCATTCCTCTGTTGCTGCTCTTCTGCCAATGTGGGGGGGCAGCGCTCCCTGGGGGGTTTACTGAGCTGCCTTTTGATACCAAATCACACCTCATTAACTATCGCACTGAAGGCCAAGGAGAGAACACGGTAAGACCAACATATTTACTTTTTTAACACATTCACTGTGGAGGATGGGAAGGTCTCAGTACATGCTGGATACTTGTTATTGAGATGAGTTTATTTTTATAACACTGTTAAAAATACGTCTTATCTTATTAATTTATTATTATGCTGTCTGCTTGAAAGTTACAAGTGATTTGACCCCTGGGCAGCAGAATAACCGTTGACTTTGTTCTTACATTTGGATCATTATAGGAGGTGCCACTTCTGAACATGCCAACACAAATGGATGGAGCATTAATAAATATGTGCATGGCTAAGCAAACAATGGCGCCCATGGGAGGATTTGATTTCCAGAAATCTGTCACTTCCATGGATGGGATGAACGGAGGAACCTATCATGATGGTTTCCACAGAGAAGGGATGTTCGGGATGATGAAACAACCAAGTTGCAGTGGTTTCTACGGAAGTGGATTTGAACTCAGAGAATCAGCAGAAGGTGGAGACGTTTATGATGGCATAGCTTTACCAGATCACTTCCTGAGACAGTACTACAGTCAGGTGAGGATTCATTTAATAATTTGTGCTCTTTTCTTCCTATAATCCATAGCAGGCATCTGTTATTTGGACATAATTATTTTGATGGTTTTATAATCTTTGGAGAATAAATCAAATCAGATAAAAGAATTTTAACTGGAAAAGGGAAACTGCAGATTTCCTCAACAAGAAAATTACTTATGCTGTCAAAACATACTCATGAATATGTTTAAAGGAGCCCTTAAAGCTAATTTACTTTGTGTTCATGGACTACCAATGACACAAACTTAACCATATAAATCCAGTTGTAACATTTTTGCTACATGAGTTTCGGAGATCAGTATGTTATCAACAGGATCAGTATTTTACTGAAAAAAATGTTGTATACAATTTGAAACCAGTCTTTGGCCCCCTGGTGGATATTTATGTGTCCTGCAGGCCTTTGAATGCAAAATCCAAATGGCTGCCATCATTTAGTGATTGATTTTTGGCAGGAAAACTTTTGGCAATCTTTGAAAAGGTTACTATTCTTTCAATATAGATTTGTGCTGTATGAAGCAACTTATTGTTTAGTCCTATAACTTCATTACTTTATAGTACTTCATGTCCAAATAATGCCATCTTTGTGTCAAATACAATAGAGCAGAAATTAAAGGTGATTCATCTGTAAATGTGTTATTTTACTCTATTACATGGTGCAATCTGTGTTATGCCTTCCAAAGATTTGGAAGATTTAAATGTCATCTTAAGATACATTTTGAGTGGAAACTGAGATATTTAGGTGTTCACAAAGTGAATCAAGTTGTAAAAAAGACTAAAACTGATTCAAATGTTGTTGTTTTTGTTTATTAAAAAAAGAAAAGCATTGTCACGTTGGCATAGTTTCCTTGGCATAAGTTTGTCACTAAAAGTTAGTTTTTAATTTGATGTCTTTTTTAACTATTATTTTTATTATTTCTTTTTAGAGATATTTGACTGATTTGCATTCATTGAAAGTTAAAATAAAACACTTGCATGATAAATACCAAAAAAAGGTAACCATGGTGATCATTTCCTTTTTATTGTTTCAACAGAAGGTGGCCAGTGGAAACGAGAACCTTGGAGTGAAGGATGGTCTTTTGGTTTATGACTTTGAGGGCCAGGGCTCCTCCGCTGGCTCAGTGGGCTGCTGCAGCATCCTGGAGTCTGACAACGACCTGCAGTTCCTTGATGACCTCGGCCCAAAGTTCAAGACCCTGGCTGAGGTGTGCGGAGGCAAGAAGATCTCAACTGAGGTCAAACAAGTTTTCAGACCTCCACCCAGTACCATTAACACTCAAAGCACAGTGTCAAATGTGGTGACTACCCAACAGCTGCCTCCTCCACCCAAGTCTCAGCCAACTGTCCCCAAAACAGAGCACACTGTGATCAGGGAGAGATCTGAGCGTTCTCAGATGGTGAAGGATAGCACAGCCATGGTAAGGGAAGGGATGACCACATTGAAAAAAGGAATGACAAATCAAGGCCAGATGCTCCTGCTACAGCAGCAGCCCATCTACTACACCACCACCGCCCCAGTGCTTCAGCCAATGCAGTATGTAGTCCAGCCACAGGTTCAGAACACCATGGTGCTAACTGAGGCACCAGCCACCAACCTGCAGGGCATGGTACTGGTTAATGGCACCCAGACCGGACCTGCCCAAGGTATGGTCGTTCAGGGACAGACAATGATATCCAGCGGACAAGTCCAAGCTCCAAGCATGATGCTGGTGGATGGAAGCGGGGTGCAGGGGGGCGGTGTCAACCTGATTCACACTGGCAACCTCTCTGGCTCACAGACCATGATGGTCGTAGAAGGAAAAGTCCCTACAGGGTCATTGAAAGTGGCGAAGGGGAACCAGAAGTGCTACGTGGCAGGAGGCACCCTACGGCAGGGAGGGATTTCAGGATCTCACGAAGTCTTGGTGGTTGGAGGACCAATAAGCAATGGGGGACAGGTGATCCAGGAGACAGGAGGTCTGTCACAGATGACGGATATTTCGGGATCTCAAAGAGTTCTCCATAGTAAGGGAATCACATCCACTGGATCTCAGAACCACGTGGTGGATTCTTCTACCACCACAGTGAAAACAACACCCATCCACCGCAAGTTGGTGGTGCAGGAGACGCGACATTCACTAAGGGAGTGACTGTCAGGATAACAGAGAACTTTTTCACTGCTAATAAAACTGTTCCTCTGGCCTGGTCTAGGTGGTGATGGGATGCTTGTGGACTAATGCAAGACAGCTAATGGAGTAATACTGCTTCCTTTAAGTTTAACAAAATGTTTGTCAAGGACTTTACCACGCCCCACATTCCTACTGCTATGAAGGTGGCTCACATATAAAGCCCTGCAGCACAATTATCTCCAGACATCCCCTTCAACTTTTTTTTTGGAATGTATTTCATATAAACACTTTTTTATTACTTTTTTTTTAATTAGTACATTCTCATGTTATGTTTAATGTAGGGTTCCAGTTAGATGCTGTCTGTCTGTTGTTTTGCACAAATAATACATATAATAATACACAAGTAATACATAAAAAGTCATATTGAAACATGTTTTTTTGGAAATAACTTTTTGCTGTGGATTTTGTTGCTATATATATGTCTGCTGTGCAGTTTGCAAATGGAATATAAATGCTCTTGGAGAAACATGGGAGACATCCAAAATAAATAAATAAAAATACTTGGGTATCACTGTCCTCCCTGTGTGGTCTGTTCTCTGTACAGACTCTGTAGTAGATGTGGAGCCCATTTTACAAATGTTCACTTTAGACGCTCACAAGAGGTCAGGAGTTCTTAAGTTCTTTCTAAATGTTATATCTTGTGCCATCCAAGAAACTTCTAAACTGGGAGCTCATACTAAATTTCATAGAAGAGTGTATCAGGGCTGACTGGTTCTCCCTAATCTGCTTTTCCATCACTAACAACTTTGTCTCAGAGTTTTAGCTCAATGGTCATTTCCACCTCAATGTGCATTTAAAAGAATATATATTCACTTGCACCTGTGGCCAAAAGCTTTAGTATTATAGGAATGATGATTTACAGAATGAATTGAGAGTTGTAGATTTATTCAATTAAAATAGGCACAAGGATTTTCAATTTGTGTTTATTCTGGTGGCCCCAGTTTTTCTACCACCCTGTTTCATCTGATTTCAAGAGAAATCCAACCAATGCCTGCACATTAACAGTGAAAACCCACAAGGAACGCCTGATCATGCCATGTCACAGCCGAGACACTGTTTTGTTCAAAAGGTGAGCACTTTTTTAAAATTATTTTTCATTCTTTGTTAATTTGTTCTGATTTAGTAGGAGCATCACATCCACATTTACCGTCATGTCATACCCGTGCACAGAGCTAATCACGGTTATTCTTGAGTATGGGCCAAAACAGTGTTGTGTTGTGTTTCTACAGAGAACCAGCAAGTCTTACTTTTTTTTAAATTTAGGCCATATAGAGGCATCAGTATTAAATCAGGACTGCGTAATAATAAGTTAATAACTGGAAGTCTCTTGATATGTGCATTAGGTTCCATTACCTACCCACAGATACAGATACTATTCTCTTCTATAGGTTTATGTATTGTGTAGGCAAGCACTGATTAAGTATTATGACAGGTTATTGAAAGAATCTAATAATACAGGTGTGTTTGAGGAAGGTGCTAACTCCAAAGAATTATCCAAGGAGATACATATCTGTTTAGTTTAGTCTCCTCTTAAAGGATCTAATTCTGAGAATTAAGGGTTCGTTAATAATAAAAACATTATTAGTTACATATAATTAGTTAATTAAAGTCATCTGATGATTTCAATCAGATCACTTTTGAATTTGAATTTGTCTGATGTCACAAATGAAATCTGTCTTCAAGAAATGTTTCAGAAAATTCCACTGTTCATTAGATCATGCGAGGTTAGTCTAGGTTTGTATGTGATGAAGTATTCACTAACAACACCACACCCTGCCTGTGGTTTCTGTCAACTACTTTAATTACACAATACCACAAAATTCCTTTCAGTTGCCAGTATGTCTGGATTTGAGTAAGTCCTTGATACTTGGTATGAACATTTTCTCTGTCTGTCTGTCTTTAATTATCACAACTGCAGAAATCACTACAAGCTACACATCCACTGTAAGTATAAATTCTAAACGCGAGCCATAGCCTACAATAACATTGTAATTATTTTTAACCTAAGTGTACATAATATGTATTGATTCACTGTAATGTTGCCAAACAATCTAAATATTCAGAGACATGCACCGAATAGAGAAAAACTACTGCATTGGTAATTAGTTACTTGGGTATCGATGTCCGTCCTGTTTGGTCCTGTTCTCTGTATAGTGAATGTAGAGCCACTTCTTCAGAGGTTCACGTCAGATACTGACAGTCAAGTCTTCAAGTGAAATCTTCCTTATTAAGTTTTAAGTTAAGTTCTTAAGTTAGATTAGTTTGAACGTCAGTAAACGGTATGTAAATAGTATGTTGCATTGCAAACAAACAGCCAGAGCAGGGCCTTTTCATTAGCCTGATGTTCATTTTCATTTTTTTAAAGGTTGAAGGCTAAAGGTGTGTGAGTGTGTGTGCATGTGTGTGTGTGTGTGTGTGTGTGTGTGTCCCTCCCTCCTTCATAAAACTCCTCCTAGCTTTCATCATCAGCACACAGTCTGTCTGGGACTTGTCTGTTCCATCTAAACCAGAGGTGTCTGAGAGGGCCAGATTTGACAATGTAATGTAAATATTTTTAAAATGAAAACCTAAAAAGTTACATACATTTGACGTTGGTGCGGCGGACGGCCCAACATACTGGCTGCAGCGGCTGCGGCTGCGGCGGCTGCGGGCGCACGGACTCGGGGTGGATGGCCCACCATACTGCCGACTGCGGCCGTGGGCGTGCGCGCGCGCGAGCGCGGGGTGGACGGCTCTGCGATCGATGGGATCGTGTCTGGCGATCGACCGGTAGCTCGCTATCGACGTATTGGGCACCCCTGTGTTAGATCATTTTTTAGATCTGCTGTATATTTAAAGTGTCACGTGATCACTTCTGTTATGATTTCAGCGCTTTAGGAATAAAAAACAAATAGATTTTGTTGTTGTCACTTTGACAGTTTCCAAAGTTTCTCCCATGATGCACATTTTGTAATTATTTTTGTGCAATTTTATCTCATGCTGGGACATCTGGTTTGCCGTCCTCAAATGACAGTCAGTGGAGTAATGATTAAACTGTCAAGTATGGGTCCATTGTGAAGTAATCGTATCTATTTCATTACAGCTCCAGGCTGTTGCTGTGGAGATAATGTGCTGGCCTGGTTGGAATCATCGAAGAGTATATGTAAATAGAGACTATTTGGCAAAGAGCTTACTATTCACTGTCAGCTGATGTGAGCTATTCCTTGAATGAAAAACTCTCAGAAGGCCTTGGATTAATAATTACAGACGTATATGAATGTGGAAAGGGTGTGAGAGAAGAAAAGAGATTGCCAAAGTTTTAGATGTATCATTCTACAGAAAGACAGGCTGTCTACAAATTAAGGTGAAAGGGACAATTTGACTGTGTTTTGATGAATCAGTTGTTATCTGTGTATCAGATTTTTTCACATTCTGATTACAACAAGAAGAAGAAGAATATTCTCTACTCTCTGGAAGGCAATGGTGCAAACCAGTATCCCTTCCATGTGTTTGTAGTTGACCCTGAATCTGGAGATATCCGTTTGACTCAAAAACTTGACATTTTATAGGCGTAATGTTAGGCCGAATGCATGTTTGACTGTTTAATTTAAAGCTATTATTTACAGGAACTCCAGTTATGAATATAACTGCAACTGATGCTGATGAGCCAGGAAATGAGAACTCTCAGATTGCCTATTCAATCGATCAGATAGGATAAGAGGTTATAAAAAATGGATGGACAGTCCAAGTTGCAACTGTGCAGAGAATCAAATGTATTGATAGTGCAGAATATCTCTCTTCACACTTTTTGATTTTTATTATGACTGTTTTATACTTAGGTCATACCCTGGTGATTTCTTTTTTATAAAAATGGGAATCCACCCTGATCTGCTACAGTAGTTCACATCCACCGACATTTCATCCAAGACAGCCCATAATATCCTGAGCCATCATCTCTTCTTGGGCTGATTTCATCCAGCTCCAGCACCTTACTACTCCAGAGGTTTTTAAGTACCTACCAGAGAAATGTACAAGGCTTACCTACACACTGCAATCTCAGATCAAGTTTTTATCCCATGGAAATTAACTTAACATATCAATGTACACAAAACACAGCATCTGCAGTCCAGTCCTCGTTTTATTCAGTACAGTGACCAATGACAGGTGTGGTACAGGCAGATGTTAATGTTATTGTTGTAATTAAATAAATAAATAAATTTCATTATGATTGTGTGTCTTTTCAGGCTGTGTGTTATGAGGACGTGAAAGACCTTGAACTAGGAATAGCTGCGAGAAACAAGGCACAAGGCAACTTGAATCTGATTATTTAAAAAACTGTAACCACCATAAAGTATGTACAGAGAAGGACTTTAAACAACTGACAAATACTGTAAACTTCTCAGTGCTGTCTAGAAAGAAAAAAATATCATATACCATTAGGTGATTTCAAAGTTGGGTGTACATTTGCTGACAACACACTCAAGAGGCCAGAATGTCTGAGTATACCAACATGCTATTAACATGTTTATAGACATAACCAGAATTTATCAATTCTAAATACCTTTTTTCTTTGGAGGCACACACCACCACTACAGTCTCTACATCAAACTTTGGGACTACAACTAAAAAGACTGAAACATTGTCATTGTTCTTTCTATAGTCATTCTTTTGTTGCTGCTCCTCTGCCAATGTGGGGCTGTTGCAGCCCTTTCAAGGGGCTTTACTGAGCTGCTTTTTGACATCAAATCAACCCTGATTAACTACCGCATCGAGGGCCAGATAGAGGACACAGTAAGACCAACATATTTTCCTTTTTAACACACTTTCTCCGTGAAGGATGGCAAGGTTGCAATAGTGGTCACTTGTTTTTGTTGTTTTTGCTGGAAAAGGAAAACTGTAAAATTGAAAAGCTTGTTATATATAATTTGACAAAAGTCGTCTGCCCTCTAGTGGAATTTTATATGTCCTGCAGGCCTGTGAATGCCAAATCAAAAAAGGCTGCCTTCATTTAGTGATTGGCAAAAACATTCCTTTGCTAATCTTTAAAAAGTTATATTTAGAGTAATATAAATGTTGTCACTAAACTTTCAATATGAATTTGAACTGGATAAAGCAACATATTATTTTATTGTAAATAATGCTGGAATGCAGAAATAATGCCAAGGTTTGCATCAAATATAATGCCGCAGATATAAAAGGCAATTTAACTGTAAATTCTTGTTTTGATTATTTAATTAGGATAATTAAAGATTAAAATGTCATCTTATTTAGAGTGAGATATATTTAGAGTGGACATTGAAATATTTAAGTGAGTTTTTTTTCATGTATGCACCCTGCTCTCATGATATTCACTTGGATGTTGCAATGGCTCACATGCTAAAATTGTCTTTTTTGATCAGGTTTTCAGAATTTTTACCTTTTTTTTCGATATCTCAGGCTTCATAAAACTTTATTTTGTGAATATACACCTGCTTCTGATGTTTCTGCTCACTAACAATTAAATTTGCATCATGGATACCAAAACAGGTAAACTTGGTGATTCATTTCTTTTCTCTTCATAACTCTGGAGTGAAGGATGGTCTTTTAGCTCATGACTACAACAGCCAGCCCTCCTCTGCTGGCTCAGTGGGCTGCTGCAGCCTCCTGGAGTCTGACAACCTGCAGCTGCAGAAGATCTTAACTAAAGTCAAACGAGTGTTAAGTCCTCTACCCAGTACCTCCATCAACACTCAGAGCTCAGCACAACAGAGGCAGCTGACTATCCCCAAAACAGAGCATACTGTGATCAGGGTATACAGATGATGAAGGATAGCACAGCTACAGTGGGGGAAGGGATGACCACGCCACCACCCCAGTGCTTCCGCCAATGAGGTATGTAGTCTAGCCACAGTTTCAAAACACCATGCTGCAGGCTGAATCACTAACCACCAATCTGCAGGGCATGGTACTACACGATGACCAAGAATACTCTGCAGTTAAGACAGCATATTGGTTGAGTACCCCCACCTACCACAAGGTGGTGATGCAGGAGAAAATCACTGAATTGTGCTGAAGGAAGAGATACTTTTCTGATACTTTTCTCTTCTGGTAAAGCAGTCTGTCAGGCATATTTATGGGAGACACTGTGCATGTGAATGACAGTTTAATGGTGGGGGGTGTGCTCTAGCTGTTTAACAAGAATGAAACTACATGTAGTGGAGAATTGCTGAAGTCAAAGGTCAATGGTGAGGTCAAGAGGTCAAGACACACACGTCTCTTTACACAGATTGGAACGTCAACGGCAAGCTATCCATTATGTCTAGAAAGGCAGCAATAGGTCTCTTCAACCCTGGCCCCCACAGATAGACTGGCACCTACTGTTCCCAACCAAAGCAAAACGACCTCAAGGCCCACACGTGACCTTATGAAACCTAAGGATAGAAAATTCCATAACAGTATATGCACGTCCATATTATATACTATATACTAAATTATATTACAGCTTCACATCAACAGAATGCATGCACCCAAACAACCTTGACATAAGAACTGTACCTAATCTGGCTGTTTGATTTAAAAAGTGGCACTGATAGTTGTGATACATTGAAAAGCATAGTTTTCTAAAAATATTTTTTAAAATAAATTAAATAAATAAATAATAATCTAGACTGTGTGTGGCTGTTTTTTTTAAAAAAGAGCAGTAACAAAGAGTTTAGTGCTCACAATCCTTCATCTTGTTGTCACGTAGCATTACAGCATCATGTTATTTTGAAACATCATTGAATATTTTTTTATTTACCCACTACTTTGGGTACTTTGTGTTTTCTTTGTGAAATATAAACGTGGACAACCCCGTGAAAAATGTGTCATCATCATCAACGTCAGAATTGAAATAATAAATGAATATTGTCCACCTGTCACAGAAGTCAGATGAAGTGTTTGGTCGCTCACTCTCCTGTCCACTCATATAGAAACATATTAACACATTATGGCAAAGATATATGATTAATAATCAACGGTAACTTCATCATGATCTGCAGGACGCTGGATGTCACAGTTACAAACTGTTTTTACTGTGTGTGAACGCAGCTCCACAGTCAACAACAGAACAGTTTTTATAGTTTTAACATCACGTCAGCATGTGTGTTCATATTCACACACTCCCTGCTGTAGGATGGATGCATGACTGAACACTGCGCCGATTTTTTGGCGCTGCCACAAGGAATTGCGGGGCGGCATTATCTCCTTTCCTTTCCTAAAGGATGGTCAGGTGTATCCTATGCTAAAGGAGATAATAAAGAAAGCACTGAAGCGCCTTTCCTTAACAGAGAATTCAAACAGCTCTTATCACGTTGGACATGTTAATACTTCCGGGTCATTTCACTCAGTTAGGAAGGTTCCTAAGCAAATTTGACTATGCGACCGCACCCCTGGTCTAATAACATTTGGACAGACTAAAAGAGCTGCAGGATTGAGATCCAAATCCAAGTCAGAGCACTAAACTAACTGCCTCTGTTGTAACATACAGACTATAAAATTCTGCCTCCATGTCTGCATATAGCAGCCTGTGATTTATAGAGATCTCTCTCTCTTTGCAACACAATGTACAGAAACTGCTAATGTATTTCATATGTGAGGAAAAGTATTTATTTGATGTGCAGTGTGTCATGTTAGCATCCCGTCATGGTTTGATTATGGTTTCTAGACAGAATCATACATGTTTTGGATCTTTTTGCATGATCGGGTTCAAATGTGTCACTCTACAGAAGATTAATGAAATGTTTACAGCTTGTTTTACTATTATTCCTCACTGGAGATCAGTTAAACAGGTTGCAACAGGCATGTCAAAGCATGATCGTGGTCATTTTAATGCTACAGGACAACACCACCTGAAAGAAGTAATAATCAAATCAGAAAGTACTTCGGCTTTTATGACAGCATTGATGTGACAGTCTTGACTTTGAATTACTGCTCTGATTATGTGTATAATTAAATCTTTGGAATGGTTTTCTTCTGAAGCTAAGTATTTTTATGATGTTATTGTTGTTGTTGTCTCCATGCCAAGCTAAATCTATTACAATGAAATTCAGATAAAAGGTTTTACAGTAAACATGAGGTGTGTGTATTTTTCCATCTATCTATTTCGGCTTGCCTGCACTTTCTTTTCAGCCAGCATGGTCGAAACATGCTTGATCTACTTTTAAGGAGTTCTTATGTTTATTTATTTAGAACATCACAAGCAACCAGGCAGCTTCATAACAATATATTATAATTTATGTTATAACCAATATATCTTGACTTTGTCTACACATGGATCTTGACCGCTGCAATATGGAGACTGTCAAGATGCATAGCAGCAACATACTGTACATCAGTGGCCTTAAAGTAAACTATCACCCTGGATCCTTTGACAAAAATCCAATGGGATTTTTTTTTCATCAGATTTCAGATTATTGCAAAAATCTTATCTTATTTTGTCTTATTTTATCTGCAAAACACATACTTCATCATCATTATCACCAAGGAAACTATAAGTACAAAAGTGATAACTCATTCATCTCGTCATCAAGATTAGACCAAAATTTTCAGTATAGTCACAGCATAATGTGGCTTGTTTTTTAAATCTAGCAGCACCTAATCGTATAGATTAAGAAGAGTGATGGAGGAGGAGGAGTCATAAATGTGTACAAATGTTTTTTTCTACATAAAATTAATCCATATCCTAATGAATTAACAACACATTTAATGACACACTTATGTATTTAATTCCATTTTAATTAATTAATGACACTAAATGAAGTAATTATTTAATGGTGTTTTTATTTATTTAATTTTGACACTTGGAGTCCTCCATATTTCACAGGACAGACACACTCTGAAGTAATGAAGAAGAACAGGAAAGAGCAGGCAAGCTGCCAATGATAATGTGCTTTTCAATTCAACTCAGAAAGATTTGCATGTAGTTGCAGCCGGTTTCCCAACCAAAGATTTGCATATTATTCCAGTCAAACCCTATCAGGTTCCACACAGCCAGCTCATAATCAGTTGCTGGGTTCTAAGATTTTGGCCAACTTTTTTTCTAATATACTTCACTAGAACAACAACTTTAAAGTTAATAGTTTCATTTGGAAATACAGTTATGAATTACAAATAAAAAAAATCTAAAAGCATATCATCTTTAATTCATTAAACAAAGTTCTGAGACATCCAGCACTATATTTAATTTATCTTAGTTTTTAAATGTATCTATCGGGCTATCACATGGTGTACAAATCGTAAAGCACTCTGAGTCAAGAGGAGGGAACCCTGTCCCAGGACAGACATGCAATAGATGTGTCTGAGAGGGAAAAAAAAACAACAAAACCACATTTTGACGATGGAGACCTGGTGTAGTCAAAGTTAATGGGATCAGGTGCAAGGCCTGAACTCATCTAAGAACTGAAAGAAAGGTCCTGCAAAATACAAGCTGAGTATTCTTAGGCAAATGATGATTTGTGATGTTAGACTGAATTTGACTTGACTATATTTTTATCAGTTCATTAAACAAGTTCCACTGTTATAAGAATAGTAGGGAGTTACTAAACTGAACAACAAGATGCCAAGAACAGAACCTTGGGGAACACCATACTCAAGCTGAACAGCTGAAAAAAGGTTAAACAGAGAACTCTTTTAAAATTATACTGTAGCTGTCAACAAGCCAGTCTCAACAAGTTATGCTTGTGTACTACTGAATTGTTTCCCCTCATTTTTTTTCTTTCCACAAGCATGATTAAGGTGGTTAAATATGGATGGGTAATGGGTAATGGGTGTACAAAGCTTATGGATTTGATACTAGAGAACGGAAATGAGATACCACCTTTTTGCTGTGCTGCATGCTACAAAAATGTGATTAACAAAAGTGAAAAGTGACTTTAATTTTTAAACATTCTGTCTTGTAATGATGTGAGTGCCTAAACATTACCATAAAATGTATCATGCCTTGTTTTTACAAGTGTTTGTTATAGAAAAACAAATTAAATAAGTCTTCACGGACACCTTATCAGAACTCTGTGGCTGTGGAGTTCAGACTGAAAGATGAAGCTGTTATTTACAAAGGTTACTTTATAGTCTAGGAGTCTGGACATGTTTTGACTTGATTTTGTCCTAATCGCTGCACACAGATGTTTCAACATATTGAGCGACATTTAAGAGAAACAAATCTTTCCATAATATTGAAAATCATTTGGTTTCTGATGTCTGCTTTTGTTTCTGGGAGTCATACAGGCTGCGCACATTACAAAGAATAATGAATGGTACACAGGAATCAAATAAATAAAAAGGACAACAGAAATCTGCAACCCGATTTTCTGCATAGATCTGAACAGTAGTTCCCAGGAACTGATGTTCATCTGCTTGAGGTTATAAAACTATGTCTGCCAGTGTGACTGTGACCACTCCCTAAATGTTTTGCACAATGTGTTATTATCTTTTCATACATATCTCCCTTTAGAGACCATAACATTCCTCTGTTTTGAATCACGCATTACTGCTTCTCTTCTTGGCACATCTTCTGAAGAGCATGGACAAATGTACCAGTGATGTAAACAACAAAACATTTCTGTCACCATCTTCCTGAATTTTGTAATATTAATGTGTGTATCTGCTGAGCATTTTCCAACGCATACTGTGGTAGTCAACACATTCAACTCAAGACACCAGAATCTGACCCAACAGAGTCAAAAAAGTTTTTTGTTGGTATGTTCCTTGCATATTAAAGTCTGTGATTTCCTGTTCAGTGAAAAACATGTTGATGCCAAGTGTTGCGGAGAAGTGGTGCTGTGCTTCACGAGAGATTGAAATCACAACAGCTCAGCAGTTTTGCCTCAACTCTCTGTGATTTAAATTGTTTCCAGACTCCACAGCTGCCGCTCACCTTTTAACCTCTTTCAGCTCATTGTTTTCTCATAAACACACAGCAGAAGCTCTGATAAACACATTTAGACAAGCATTTAGTAGCTAATTAGCCATATTGCTTTCTCAGGATTTGGTGGAAAGCATCAGGTAGAAATTCTGGAAGTAAATAGGCAGCTGTGCATCAATGCTGTGGTTCATTCTGTTGGAACAGAAAATCACTTAATGTAGCTTTGATTTTATTTGACAATAAAGAAAGATCGAAGCATGCATTCTTTACATATTCAGAACTGGTTCGGAATGATAACTAGCTTTCATTGTGCTACAATGTGGTACAACCCCAGCGTAAGATGGAGTACTATATTCATGCTTCATGCCAAGAGCTGTCACACTCTTTACCACTGGCATGATGTAATGTAGCATTGTTTGACTGTTACCTCCTGCTGTAATTTCTGTTATTCTGTTATGCATACGTGTGACTTAGTTAGCCACAACAATACACACCATATGTGTGTGGATATAGTGTAGGAAACCTTTTTACTTCTCGTATGTCTTTCTGATATATACTGATATCATTTTCTTATCGATTTTGTGTATTGTGGGCTGCTGTAATAAGTGAATTTCCTTGGTGTGGGATCAATAAAGTCTATCTTATCTTGAATCCATTTTCATTGCGTGAAAAGAGTCAGATCTAAAAAGTGCATCTTGACCTTTCCCAGTGTGCTCAGTAATGTGTGGCAGGAGGTGTGAGGAGGAAGAAGTGTGCTGATAATAGAGAGGGGAGGAGCAAGAGAAAACAGTGCAGGTGAAATAAGGAGGAGGATGATGTGAGGTATTCCATGCTCTGAGGCATCTGTTGGCATCTGGAGGTACTAACGTTACAGCTTCAGTGTGTGTGGAGGAACTATTTACTAACTGTGCAACTTGTACCTGAGATATGGAGGGTTTTCCAGCCATGGTTTTACTGCTTCACCTGCCTGTACTGGTGAGTTTACACCTGTTTGTCTGAATGTCTGTCTGTGAGTGTCTGAGTGTTTTTTTGATTTCCAGTCTTAAAGTTCATACACTCCACAATGTTAAAGTCACATTCACATTACTCACAGCTCACGCGGCCCAAGTATCATATGGTGCTGTACATTTTGTTCTCTCCACCCCTCACTGCTTCACCTTGAATGAGTTCTCTTTTTTTCTCTTCTATATTTTTCTCTTCTATTTTTTACTATATTTTTGTCATGAAATTCACCTTCAACAGGATCGGCTCTTGACATCTAAAATAAGGACATTTTAAAGTAGAGAGAGAGACTGTTTTACTGGCATGTTTGGAATTTTACAAGTTGTGCTTTTATAACTTCAGCCACAACACTTGGTCAGTCAGTTTGTTTCAATCCCATTCACCCACAGCTGACTGCTAATGTGTATATCAACCCGATCGGTTCCGGACCCACTTTACTTTACTATACTGTAGACCTCCTGGTGTTTCCAGCCACATGCAACAGTGATGTCATTCAATTTCTTGAAGCTGAACAAAAAAATTATTTTATAGTATAATTCAATTTTTCCTTACAGAGTGAAAAGAAACTGTATGCTACAACAAACAAAAACAAAATAACAATATAATAATAATAATAATAATAATAATAATAATAATAATAATAATAATAGTTAATAGTTTTAACTGTTATAATAATAGTTAATAGTTAATAATAATAGTTATTATTATTATAACGAGTCGTTTTAGTTTTGAAACTGAAAATAATACTATACTACTAATATAACACAAGACGTTAAGGAATTTTATGTTATGAGAAAGTTTTCTTTTTTTTTCTTGTACCCATATATATTCTATTGTTGAGATGCCAAATCGGCTTTAATCTTCCTCCTGTGTTAGCTTTTTGTTACCATCCCGGGTGTTAGCGGATTGGTTTCGACCCGTGTCTTAAATCAGCTTTAAAATGCACTAAAAACAGTAACCTATCATCATTTTTTTTGTCATCTCTTGGCTTCCTTATCCATGAAAATGTTGGGTTTAATATTATTGGTGTGGGTCTCTGGGCCTTTTTTAAAATCAGGATACCTCTCGATTTCAATAAAGGAAAGAAAAATTAACCTCAATAGAATATATGAATAATTATAATATAAATTTGCTTCATTTGTTTTTTCATTTTAAAATGAATAACTATAGTAACAGCTATGGTGATAGGGTCCGTTTCAACCCATATATATTTTCTTCAAGAAAAAAATATTTTTGTCAGCAACAGAACACTAATATAAACACAGAACAGGTCAGTAACAGTAACACAAAATATTGATTTTGATGACATTTTCAGCAGCTGCCATGGGAATGTTGAGGTACTAAACTCCAAAAGATCCTATTTTTTGACTTGAATCCTTCAGCAGGAGCGGCCTCAGCACCAGTGACCTCCTCATCAGGCTCAGATGTGTCTGTACTTTCTGGCTGGTATTACACATTGTCCTCTTCCTCAGAAACTTGCTCCTCTGCATCGCTGTGCTGATCTGTATCTTTGCCCTCATTTTCTCTAAAAATGTTATCTAGAACTTGGCTCACTGTAAAACGTCTTTTCATTTTTGCATGCTGCAAATTGGAGATGTGCCCTCTGCAAGTCAAATGAGGGAAGTGACCTAACATGTCTTGACGTGCCCGTCTCTGAAGCTCACATGACTGGGAGAGGAGGTGGCTGTCAGTGTGTTGGCTGACAGTGCACTTATGATTTCAATTTCAGCTCTAATTATTGCTTTATAATCTTATTTTTAACTGTCCTAACATCACAAAGGACATAATTTCAACCAGAGCATTTTATAATATTGTGAAAAAAAATAATAATTTTGGTGAAATCAAGGTTCCTGACAAAGTCAAAAAGCCTTGATGCACTAAACTAATTTTAAGTGATTCTTTTATGCATTTAAAAACTAAAACGGGTCGGTGCCGACCCTAACAAGAGGAAGGTTAAGGTCAATCTACTAGTGTGTGATCTATTGGATCCTATGCTGTTAACAGAAGCACTGAGGTAGAATTTGAGTCAATAAATGTTACAAAGTAAAGTAGATAAAGTGAAGTAAAATTCCATTAACACTTTGGTAAGAACAAGCGCTGATGACAGAAGGAGGGGTTTGACCACAGTGGACTGAAGGCTATAGACATATGCTAGCGTAAACAGGAAGAGTAGTAGTAGTAGTAGTAGTAGTAGTAGTAGTAGTAGTAGTAGCAGTAGCAGTAGTAGCAGTAGCAGTAGTACTGTAGTAGCAGTAATGAAATGAGCGATCAGACAAATGTCATCTTCTCTCTGCAGTTGGGAGGCGCCGCAGCCAGCGTTCCGCAGCCTAGACGTCACAAGAGGGACTGGCTCATCCCAACACAGACTCTTAAAGAAAACTTTGAATACAGTAAAGCAAACCTCATTGCCAGGGTAAGAAGTTCCTTCATACCGTGCCATCTGTGTTTTTACATTGTGAATCTCTTGACAGCATTCAGGTGTTACTGACATGTTTGTATGACCATTTGGCAAAAAGGGTCTGCGAAAGGCTGCTAAAATTACAACTATGATGACCAATTACACTTTGAAAATAACATTAGCTAATGCTGGCAACGACTAAATCTTAGTTTCATTTCTAGAAATCAGCCAGTGACCTCTGTCTCGGTGCCGGGGATCTGGTCCTCCTCCCTCCGTTTAGTACTTTGCAGCTCAGAGTTCTCTTTTGAGTGTTTTGTGTGCGTGTATGTGTGTCTGTGTGTGTGTGTGTGTGTGTGTGTGTGTGTGTGTTTGTATAGACTTGTGGTGTTGCCACAGCATCTGATTTCTTTCTTGAAAACGTCGCAGGTTGCAGTATTACAGTCTGCACTAGCTGAAAAATACCTCCAAACAGTGCTTCTCTTCCTCTCTGCCATCATGCAGCCAGCAGTGTGCTGCCGAGCCATGTGAGTGCAGTGCACACACACAGCAAAGAGAGAGTGAACTGAGAGGAGCCGCGTGTTACCACATCCACACAAGTACTGTGCTGTAACAGGAGCTGTGTACTGAACGTAGAGAAGTGAAAGTGACGCGTAAATATTGATCCTGTCACACAAGTATTGATCAATACTGATACCAATATTGCTATCAATATTATTAATATTTTAGAGCAAAGGCTCTAATGGGGATGTTGGAAGTCATGGTAGGTATCTTGAACCTGTTCTAAGGAAGGAGAAGAAATATTCAATATTTTTATTGTGTTGCCTTGAATTTCTTTATGGGATAACTAAGAAATACAATCTGATAAACAAACATTACAGGAGCAACTAAACCATCAGCAACTTTGATCAGTTAGACTGAGTTATTTGATATTATCTCTTGTCAGGCTTGTAGTCAAGACCACCCAAACCAGGGTGAATTAGTTACCTAATAATTTCCACATTTCTTTGTGTGAGTTTTTTTTTTTTTTTGGACACGGTTTTGTGGTTTAAGTAGAAAAAATGCATTATCAAAGATTTAGCTGACATCACTTCCCCTGATATCCAGACATACAGTTTTGGTCTTGACATACTTAAACCAACATCTGTAGTTTACAAGACTGAGACAAGACTCACTAAAAATTTGGTAAGATCAGACTAAGACAAAGACAGGTCTATTCTGGATATCAGGGGAAGTGAAGCTAAATCTTTGGTAATGCATTAAGTTAGATCTTTGAGGTTTTACTGTACTATTTTTTATGTTGCAAAACCTTAGGCTACACATTATTTTACATATTACACATTAATTCTGAAGATAAAACACACATCCACATGTGTTTTATGATCAATTAAAATGAAGTTGTAGAATAAAAATTGCCCTGTAATGTTCTCACAGTAATGTTGAGAGAAGAGGCTGAAATACGCTGACATTTCAGACTTACAGCTTATAACAAGTGCAGATGCATGTGTTTAGTCGTTCATTCAGTTATTTATACATAAATAATAAATATAATAAAATATTGTTTTGCATCAGTGCTGACAATCCCATGAGGTTCCTCACTTGAGCTCAGACCTAATCTTCTTTTTTTTTTATTATTATTATTTTTTTTTAATTATTTTTTTGGCCGTTTTATGTCTTTAATGATAGCGCAGCTGAAGATGGACAGGAAACAGGGGCAGAGAGAGGGGGAGTGACACGCAGTAAATGGCGTCCGATGCGGGAGTCAAACCGGAGCCGCTGCAGCGAGGACTGTAGCCTCCATACATGGGGCGGTCGCTTAACCCGCTACACCACGGGCCGCCCCTGACCTAATCTTCTAAAGACACAGACACAAGACATGTTATGATCACTGTATGAAACATCCATCTTTTCTGCTCATGATACACATTTCAGCCAAACTGAATACACACAGAGAGCCTAGAGATATAGAAAAGTTGGCAAAGAAATTACCAGGAGCAATGAAAGCTAGAGCACATGTTCAAACTTGAGTTCTGCATCTGTAAGTGTTCAGGGCACATTAAAACTTTAGTCAAATCAAATATAGTAAGATCATTCCTGCCTTGATATTTCTCATTTTGTTTACTTTACATTACTTTACTTCACAACCAATATGTTTCTTTTTATGTAAATATTAAAGACTCAAAAACAGATCATGGGTTTACATTTGACAACCTAGCTATAGTTTTACTCACTTTAATCACGTCTTCTGATGTTGCAGAGCAATTCCATACTTGTGCTGTAATACAAATTTTCCCAGCGGACATTACTGACTTGTCAAAGCAGGAAAAGCACAGGTATCTGTCTGGATGATGCTCAGAGGCAACAGTTTTATTGACTGAAGAGGGAGGTGGTTATGGTGAAAGTTTCAAGTCACTGCAGAGCTTTTCTGTATTAAACCAGACCATGATCTTTCTCTAACTTCTACCAAGAGCTGCGACCTGCAGTTGAATAATGCTGTAATCACTGCCAGCTGTTATTGTGAGATCAGTGAAATACTCAGTCATCATTTTACTGACATGTTCAGTATCAACATTAATTAATATTTCCTCATTATGTCCATAGAATGCAGTCAGTTTTCCCTTGAAACATATTTACTGTTGTATACAGTATAGATCAGTCCCACCAGGACTTCACGATATATATCTATATGACAGAAGGGGGGACTTGTTAGTAGTCGCCATCACTAACTAACGTTCCCACAGGGGTGTGTGAAAATGGCTGCACGTGCCACCAGGTGGTGTCAAAGACACATCTATGGCAGAGCCGTTTATTTGGGGCAGCATCTCTGGTTATTTTGCAATAATTATGCAATGTAGTAGAAAATATGTGCTTTGCAAAAATATGTGGCATATTGCTGCTTACACGGTAATCCACGTGATCACAAAATCACGAAAAACTGGAGGGACTGACAGATGTATGTTCATGTCACTGTGTCCTCTGTGATCAACCTATTGCCTATTTGAAAAAGTAAAAGCAGCTCTGGTAAATGTATACACAGTTTGGATGAAATCATGAATTGACGATGTGCAACAGAAAAACACTGGCTATATAAAAATTGTCTTGTTGGTTTGATCATTCTTAGATCAGGTCAGACATGGATGAACAGTCTATACCACTGTACTACACTCTGCTGGGTCCTGGGGCCAGTGAGCCACCAATTAACCTGTTTGTTGTGGAGGAGCTCAGTGGAAAGGTGTATATCCGAGGAAAACTGGACCGAGAGGAGAGAGAAACGTACATTGTGAGGACACAACTCAACATCTACTCCCACAAGCTACAAAACATATGATTATACACGCACAATAATCCATCAGTGATAATAATTCATCTTTAGTAAATGTTACTTATTTCTGTTCAACAGCTGACAGGAGTGGCCAGATTTAATAACGGCAGTGGGGCTGAATCCAGAATAGACCTGAAGTTCGATGTGGAGGATGAAAATGACAATCCACCTGTTTTTGTCTCTGTGCCTCCAACTACAGTCAAAGAGTCCAGTCCAGCAGGTATGTTGTTTTCTGCCACCAACACTCAAAATACAAAATTTAAATGTCGTCTTCTTAATTTCTTCTTCAAAACAGCTTGACATTTGATGCCCCACATCAAGATTAAATGCACTAACTGTCATCATCATCATTCATTATGCTGAAAGTGGCCACTCCAGTAGGAGATAATAGTGATGGAAACTGAGTTTCTATTTGTTGTTCCCACACTCTCAGCTCTTTTCTGAATGTTAGTGAAGTTGACTACACTGCTGCTGAAACAGATGTCAGTACAACCTTCTCAACTTGCCGAGTTAATGCATTGGTTAGGTTGCCTAAATCTAAATCATAAAACTCTTAAAATCTGGATTCAAGTATAGTCCTAATGGCAAAAGAGCATTACATTATAATGCTGTCTATGAAAAAGCTGCTGAATGATCTTTATGTTTTTTTTTGCCCAGGGACTCTGGTCGGTAGGATTACAGCTACTGATGCAGACAAGGCCAACTGTTCCCATTCAAAGATCGCCTACAGCATAGTGGACCAGGATTCATCTGATGGCACCGAACTATTCTCCATAGACAGAGAAAATGGATACATCTACCTTATAAAAGAAAACATTTTAGACAGAGAGGTCAGGCAGATAAGTGTGAAGGAAACGTTCTGATATCCTTCAACTATAAAACTGTAGATGGCTGTAGGATTGTTGACCTCATCTCTTAAGAAATAATTTCCCCATGTCTGTCTCTGTTGTCCACAGACGAAAAGCTTGTACATCTTAAAAATTACAGGAACTGATATGGACGGGTCTCCTGAAGGCAACACAGGCACTGGTACTATTCAAGTCAAAGTAGTGGACGACAATGATAACATACCCATGCTGGATAAAGATGAGGTATCAATTCAGATTTTGTTTCCAGAGAAGATATTCTGATATGAAAAGAACAGTGTTAATGACTTGAATGATGACTAATGACTTAACAGTGACAAAACAGAACTGTGTGTAGCATGCATGCACAGTTAGCTATGTCCAACTCTTACATACTACTATCACTAACCCTCTGCCAGTACTTAGAAATATTCAGTTTCCTTGTTCTGTTAAACTATTCAAAGTGATAATGTTTAAAATAAAAGTACTTGTTCCCTGTGCTTGTGTAGTATTCAGCTAGCATTGTGGAGAACACAGCGAATGTGGAGGTCATGAGGTTCACAGTGCTGGATGCCGATGAGGTGAATACTGACAACTGGCTGGCTGTTTTTGATATCGTTTCTGGAAATGAACTCGGGACGTTCAGCATAAAGACTGATCCCAAAACCAACGAAGGCATTCTGATGCTTGAAAAGGTAGATCTGTCTTTCTTCACTTTATACAAGGTCACAGTATTTGTGTCATATATGGTTTATTTGAGAATATATCCCTTTATCCTGGATAAGACATGTTTAACAGAGACCTGTGAGAGTTAACTGGAGTGGCTTAATTCTGTTTTTCTTCTAGCCTGTTGATTTTGAAGAAACTCCTGATATCAAACTGGGAGTGGTGGTATCCAATGTTGCCCCATTTGTGGGGGGTGGAGGTGGTGGTGATGATGGAGGAGGCGAAGGAGATGGAGATGGAGATGGAGGGGCTGCTGGGGCTGCTGGGGCTGCTGGGGCTGGGGCTGGGGCTGGGGCTGGAGCTGGGGCTGGGGCTGGAGCTGGGGCTGGGGTTGGGGCTGGGGCTGGGGCTGGGGCTGGGGTTGGGGCTGGGGCTGGCGCAAGTTCTAAAAAGCCAGTCAAGAACAAGAAGCCAAAAAAAGGCAAATCCTACCCGGTGAACATCATAGTGCTGAATGAGTCTGAGGGGGTTGCCTTCAAACCGGCAGTGAAGCCGGTCTCTGTTTCGGAGAACCCCAAGGACAATCCTTTGATGGAGGTCATCACTGTCTATCCAGCTACTGACACTGACACTGGAAAGCTTGGAGAAAATGTTCAGTAAGAAGATGTTACAGTTGAATTCTACCTGAACAGCTCCATAAATACATATTAATAAAATAACTCACATTGTAATGTGGATATAATATAATATTCCAAAAGTGCTTTAATACCACACTGAAAATAGTCCCCAACAAATGCATTATTTCTTCTTGTCTTGTTGAGTAACGTTTGTTAAATGTGTTACAGTAACGGTTGATTAAGGACAGTGATTCCCAAACTGCAGTATGGAAGCTCCCATTAGTGCTGAGCAATCAACAAGTTTTTAAATTAAATTATTCTTTCATGAAATAAATGGATTTGAATGCATATAATACTGTAAAGGTATTGCTAAAATGAAATAAGGTGCTCCATGTGGACGCAAAGTTAAAGGGAATACCAGAGTTCACAAAGACCATGAATTTCTGCACATTTCTGTTGAAACATCTTAATCTTAACCAGTCTGGAGTAAACAGACAGACAGTCAGACATTATCTGCCATTGGTGTGGCTACAAATGAAACTATAAGCTGTATTGGTGAAGATTTCTGAGCCAACAGGCTGGAGAGTGGCAATCAGAGTAGGGAAATTCTTCTGTCTTTAGAGAGAGAATAACACCTACTGACAATTCTACTACACATTCATTTAGTTGTTTCATTACTGTTTTATTGACAGTAAGAAAATTATAAAATAACAGATTTTTCAACAGATTGTAGAGAATGTGACTTTAACTCCCTGTGAAAAAAAATGAAAATGAATCAATGCTGCACGTTCTTCCCACAGATATGTTAAAGGATATGATCCTGCCAACTGGCTAGTGATAGACCCAAAAACAGCAGAAATTAAACTTCAAGCGTTTCCAGACAGAGAGTCTCCATTCGTGGTTAATGGAACATACTATGCTGAAATCCTGGCAGTGGCTGAAGGTAAGCTCTGTGTATGGTAGGTGTATTACATTTAGAGAGCTGATTTCAAGAAGGGGTTGGGTTTCTGAAGACTGATTTAGCCTTTTTTTAACAGTAGCTTATTGTGCTTGCCAGAGATCAGTCAAGACTTTAAAATTCAATATTCAGTTAAGGGAAGATGTCAGCGCTAAACTGAAGGCTCATGCTGTTCACACTGGGAATCAATACCTATTAGTTGTATGTAGCTTTCGGACGCTTAAATTCAACAATTCACTGTGAAATTCAAGGTTTACTGACTGCTCATTTTTTCTGATTCCCACAGACGGGCCTCCTAGGATTGTCACAGGAACAATCGCGTTGCAAGTGGGAGATGAAAATGACAACTGCCCCACACTAACTGACAATGAGAGGCACATCTGTTCAGAGACTGCAGTCATTTACGTCACTGCAGTGGACGAAGATGGAGACCCAAACTCAGCACCTTTCAGTTTCAGCCTTGGGGAAAAGGAGAGCCGAGACAAGTGGAGGATTGAAAAGTTGGAGCCATCAGGTCCTGGTTCTTCTGTATACTGTTACTCACCTTCTACACATAACAAAACAATTGTTCATGACACAAGGGTGCATCAACAATGAAACATGAAAATATAAAACTGGGCTTCCTTTTTCCTTTTCTCCTCCATTTTGTCTTTTCAGACTTAGATTCAGATACAAGTGCACGTCTCTGGCCTTTGAAACCACTGTGGCCTGGTCACTACCAGGTTGGCCTCATTATCAAGGACAAACAAGACTTTCCCTGCCGAGAGAACCTGGATCTGTATGTGTACTCCTGTGAGGAAGGAGAGACATTGTCAGGTAAACCTGATGCAGCATATCTCAAGAAATCCTCGTCTAAATTCGGAGAACTGGGTGTAGGGGCACTGATCCTGGGACTTCTAATGCTGCTTAGTAAGTATGAGTTGTTAGCATGACTTAGACACCTAAAATGCACATATAATAATCTTATAGTGTGTAGGACTGGTTCAAAGGGAATACTTTTGTAATGTATGTAAGTGTAAAATTTTGGCTGTTTGTTTTTCAGTTGTAGGTTTGTTACTGGTGGCCTGCTCGTGTGCACCAAAAAAAAAGGGAGTGTTCTCTGACCTTCCTTTTGAAACCAGACAACACTTAATTGTCTATCACACAGAGGGCCAAGGAGAGGACAAGGTAAATGACAGAAGAGTCAGTGTTGTCAGTGCTTGTATCTGAGGAGAGATGTTTTGAGATCAAACCCAGGAGTGATGCACAGAAACACCACAGTGTTTTAACTCAACTCATCATGGAGCTTTTTGCATCGCTTCGCCTTCAGTTTGAATTTTCTCATTCAACATATGGATGCTCTGAATGATTATTTGGTTTGATGATGTTTTGTGTGTATTATCAGGTTAATGTATAATGACGTCGTGCTAGTAAATGTTGAAGCATGCATCAAGGACATACAATATAGATCATGCCTTAGGGAAAGGTGCACATGTGGTGGTCACATACTATATCTGATGTGAAAATACCACAGCAGCACCACTTCATACATTCATGCTTTTTTCTGCAGATCTCTAAGAAAAGTGAGATCATCTTTTCTATCAAAGAAAAAGTGTCATTCTCTGTTCTCCTTTCAATGAAGACATTCACTCCAGTGCTTATGTAATATAAATGTAGTCAGTTATATCCCCAGTCAGAGAAAAAGGTGACGTTTTTATTAAAAACAGTCTGTTTGAAACTGAATATGTCTAATTTCAGTTTCTGTCTGTGTTACCGTCAGAATGTCCCATTGCTCAGTACTCCAGCCACGATCACATCTGCTGCCCTGGCTACTGCACAGGTCAACAACGCAGCTCCCAAGATCCAAACAAACAACATGTCTAGGCCCAGGTGTTTGGTCAACAGCATGAACCAGCAGAGCAGCTCTGGAGAATCCAGGCGGTCGTGGAAGGACACTTGCTCTATGGAGGACCAGCTTGATGGCATGGACAGCATGGCCGTCTCTGATGTGTTTCTGGATCACTACTACTCTCAGGTAAGTGACTGTCAGACAGTATAAATTGATGTTATGTTGTTTCCAAGAGTCAGAAGTGTTTCGATTCTGTACAAAGTAGTATTAAAATGGCAGTACAATCACTAGCGTATATAATATCCAGTGACAGTATTAACAATAGACAGCATATCTGTGACATCCTCCATAGCTTTCTCAAAATCTGTGGCTCTGGCTGCCACCATGTTGGTAGTCCTGCGTCTTCCACCTCCAGGCTAGTTAAACACGTTGAACCACCATGTTTCTACAGTAGCCCATAATGGACATACTAAATACATTCTCTAGATATGGTCTTTTATGGTTGCGCATTTAATAGCCACCATAATTTCTGATTGCCTCTATAAATGATAGGGATACGGATGAGGGGGTTGCAGTGAACCACATTGCAAGATGCTACTAAATCCTACGCTGGTCAACCGGACAGTGTTATTGATATTTTGAAACTCCTAATGTCAATGCAAAATCCATGTCATATGCAGAACTCTGCTCTCAGCTCTTATAGTACATGACAGCTGGTAATGCATCCGAGAACTCCATTTTCATTCCATTAACTAGACAATCTGCTCACCTGTGCCACAGCCACCTTGTACAAACTGTACAAATGCTGTGCAAATCAAAATCTTGCCTTCAGTACATTAGTGCTGGCAAAGTTCTATTGTGTAATTGTTTGTGTAATGACGAATATGTGTTAGAGGAACTGGTAGAGATAGTAGTAACATGCCATTCATTCTCTTCTCACTGTTGATCTCTGTGCAGAAGACGAGCTACGCTGCAGAGCACCAGGCACTGATGGATTGTCTGAGGAAGCATGCTTTCGAGGGCCAGGGCTCCTCTGCTGGTTCAGTGAGCTCCTGCAGCCACCCGGAGTCTGACAACCACCTGCAGTTCCTTGATGACCTTGGGCCAAAGTTTAAGACCTTGGCTGACGTCTGTTCTCCCCCTAGACCTCCAACACCTCCAACACATCAAGCTACTGCCACCCCAAAGGTGGATGAAGTGGCCCATATTGCCAGGCCCTCATTGGGGGCTAAACCATCCAGCATTCATGACAAGAGCACTGAATGTAATCAGAATGTCAGCATCAGCCAGTCATCCACCAGAAGCATCGCGTTTAATGGAACAGCTTCCAGGAGCATGCGCAGGCACTCCTCAAACAGCACCAGCATGGCTCAGTTGCCTCATGTTAGTCCTGTTACCAGTGCTATTCAGCCCTCTCCTGGACACATGCTTCTACTACAGCAGCAGCAGCAGCCTGTCTGCTACACCACCACCCCTATGTTGCAGCCAATGCACTACATAGTCCAACCACAGATTCAGAGCCCTGTGCTACTGGCTGAAGCTCCTGTCACCAACATGCAGGGCATGATTCTGCTTAATGGGATATCAGGACACAGTGAGCACATCCTACAGGGAGGAAACGTTGCCGGGACTTTAACTCTGAGCAGACAAAGAAGCAACAGAGTGGTCAACAAGGACTATGGAGTGGGTACATGGACAAGGTCTGATGGCCAAGCAGAGGTAATGGATGTCAACAGGAAGGGAAGACTTATCAAGTCAGAGAGTGGAGACGGGATGGAGAATTATAGAAAAGTGACGCTGAACACTAGACATGTCAGTGTGGGGGCAGCAGGGTCTGAAGAGTTGCAGCAAGTGTTGACACAGAAAGGAAACGAGAGAAGAACTAGGTCGACAGCATCAGCAGAGGCAGGTTTCTTGCATTAGAATTCATTCTGAAAATCACAGCACCACCAGCCAAAATACTTTCTCCTGCTACAATCAGAAGAGTCCTTTCTGTGTTATACTGACAAAGGAAGAGACACATAATTTAGAGTTTTTTTGTATCAGCATGTAGCTATAGGGACGTTAATGCTGGCTCAACTGGCCACCTCTTCAGTGGTAGATGACAACATAGATTCAGTGCAGTAGTATAACAGAAGCTTTAGAATGTAAATTCATTTTCTTTGTGTTTTGTTTCTATTTTTTGTAATTGTAAGCACATAGTCAAACACATGACTATTGAAGTCAGTTGAACACTAGATGGCAGTACAAAGCTTCTGTAGTTAATAACATTTAATGATAGATTTAGATTAGGGCTGCAACTAACGATTATTTTAATAATCAAATAATCTGTCAATTATTTTTTCAGTTAATCGATGAATCCGATAAAAAAAAAAACATTGATTTCCAACCCTTTATTCAAAAACAGAACTGATTGCAAATTCACAGTGCAAAAAATCTTCTTGAGCTGAGCTTCAACTGTTGAAGTAATAATTTAAAAAACAAAAAACAAATGGACTAACCCAAAACACATACTCATGTATGTTTTACAGCCACCAAATATATAGGCTTTTTAAAATAAAGTGCACAAAAAGATGGGTATTTTTTGGGACTAAGCCATTTTCAGCTTTTTACTTCTTTAACATGTGGGCTCATAAACAATACTTATGTATTTGGAACAGCATGTGTTTGCTATCTATAAATTCAGGAGAACCTTGGCTATCATAGCATTCATGTAATATGCTTATAAAGGAAGCATGAGTGAAAAATCTGTGGTGATTGATGATGATTGGTGTCATTTTTTACTCAAAATCACACCCCAAACAGTACTAGTGAAGAGTTTTTGAATGAAAATATTATTTTTCAACCAGATATGTGAAGAACAACAAAATAATGTCCACGCATATGTTATTTTCCTCAGGCATGTCACTTAGCAAAAAGACCCTCCAGAAAGTTAAGGGGGAACCTGTCATTCAATAGAAACAGTATTTATGACATTATTCTGTCACTCTGCAGTCGCGTTCCACACTCAACTCCGTGACTCGTTGAGTGACGTAATAATCATGTAACCCGTTGCCAAATAATCTCTTTTAATAATCGAATTTTATTGATTTTATCGATTCGTTGTTGCAGCCCTATTTCAGATGCGATAGAATATTGTTATAGTTATAGTTATAGTATACTCTTTAAAGTCATTTTAGAGCTTGCATAGTATGGCTGAGGGTATGTGTCAGTATATAGTTTATGTATCATTAAAATACATTTTACATCAGGATGTTTATGTTACTTTAAATGTTGAAGAAGTGAAGTCATTTTGTGCTGATGTTGTAAAAATATTCAGTCAGGGTTGTGGGTGTTCACTTTTTCCTTTGAAACTTATTTTATAACCAGAACTCAAATTCAGCTTAAGACGTGTGCAGATGCTGTGTTCTACATCCATCACAACCAAAATGCCCAAAGCAACTGGTATCAATATTATAATGATAATAAATACCGTCTTCTTTTTAAACTTTCATTTTAAATTGTATGTTCATGTTTTATTGGTAAATACAAATATCTAATTATAGTTTTATGCATTACATATTATGCAATATGTTAGTGTGTATCATATCACTTACCACTGATTTGAGCATTTCTATACAGGCTTTTCTCATTTGAACTGGCAAAGCACATGTCAACATTAATAACTGGTAAAGAGTGTTATCATCAAGTCACTAACTTACTATCCAACTTGGTGATTGCAGCACATTGTAACTCACGAAACATGGCAAATAATTAAAGGCTAGTTTACTTAAATAGCACCAGTAAGGCACAAGGCTATTCAAAGCGTTTCACAGGGGATGTGTGCTGTTTCATTGCCACTGCAATATACAGACAAAGGCTAGCTTAAACAGCTGAGCAAAGCAGGAATGAACAATGAACTCTAAATTGCAAATGAACCTTCACAAAATGAATTTTAAAACTGAACTTTTTTAAATTGACAGCATAATAATTTTAGCCTTGTTTGTCTCTATGTGCTCCGTGACGAACTGGCGACTCTTGCCCAAAGTCAGTTGGGTTAGGTTAGGCACCAGCCTCACCGTGACCCTGATGGGGATAAGCGGTAATAATGGATGGACAGTTTTTGTCAAACACGTTTAATATTATCAGAGGTTTTAAGTTTCTGTTCTAGCAAATACTGATGTTCAATCACTGACTACCACCAAAGCCATGTTGTGGGTGTAGTCTTTGATGTGAGTACAGGTGTGTTAGTTTAGTTTTGTACTTTGGTTGTTTTTAGGTTGGTGTGATAGGGTCAGTTTTTATGGAATTGTGCATGCTTTTAACTTTGTGTTTTCATTGAGTGGTTTGCAGTTTTTAGTTTTGTGCAAGCAGATGGACTTTTCTAACTGGCCTAAACACACCACACACTAATTGTGGACAACGAGCATCAGGTGTGTGGAGGCAGCTGCACTCCACAAAAGACGGAGCCAGCGCTGCTGGTGCCTGTGGGCGCAGTACTCCAGCCCGGGGAGAGATGGCAGGACTGGAGCGGGGTGGCGTGAGAGTCAGCCGTGGGGCCAGGCGGGGGCCAGGTGAGGGGCGGACGCGACTGGAGAGGGTGGATTTAACCACTTATTGCACCAACAGCTGTTGCTCGGAGGATTTTCTATTCTTGGATGGGGATTTTAAAATGAACTGAAATGAACTTTTAGGCCGTAACCATGCAGAGCCTCATCCAGTATCCCAGCACGCTCTGAGGCAGCTGGTCTCCTCCCATGGCACGCAGCACACACGGTCCCATGTCAATGAAAGCAGGATCTCCCGATCTCTCGATTGTTTTTAAGTGCAGAGTTGGTGTTGTTAAAATGCGTTGGATTCTACCAGTTGGTTTTACTGATCATTCTTTGTTTTATGTAACGTTTTATCAGAAAAAAAAAGTGCCTACTGCATTTCAGCTTGAACAATATGGAACAATATGCTGGACAAAAGTTTAACTTCAAAACTATTGATATTAGAAAAAAATAGTGCTTTATTTTGAATTTATCATTATCATAAAATTACATTTTTAATCGTTTTCTTAGTCTGCTTACTTGCACCACCTGAGGCAATTATTTGCATTTACTGAGGAAGGTTTTATAGAATTACGTGATGAATATCTTGAATAGATTCAATATTTATTCTTTTTTAAATAATGGACTCAGACACAAAAATATGCATGTCATGTCATTGACCCAGGCCCTCATGCTAGTGAGTGCCTGAATGTAGTGCAGCGTCAGAGGAACCATCAGAGGCACTTACAAGTGGACGACTCCAGTGAGCATTCCATGTCAGAGTCCCGCTCAAAGCTTGGGTCTTCTTCAGACGATTCCTGCAGCTCGCTGGCAGATAAAGGCTGTATGAGCACAACCCTCTGCACTGAAACACCTCTTCATTTCTTTTCTGCTCCATCTGCCATGCTGCATGTCTATCTTTGGCTGTGATGTTTTTACTCAGGCACTTCTTCAAAGACACACTGAAACACATCCCTCAAAAGATGCCCTTTGTTCATGCCTGAAATGATCAGGCAGATTCACACAATGTAAATGACATGTAAATAAATCTGAAAATAATAAGAATATATATTTAAAGGGGGAAATTATTCCAAATAAATGTAAAATAGAATATAATTGAATTTAACAGTGAGATGGAGAGCTTTGGTTGCGAGACATAGATAGTAAATGAGTGAGCCTTGATAAAGCTGGGTAACAGGCAAAATAAAAAAATATTTCCTGATTGTCTCAGAGCGGTTACAAATAGACACTCCCCCCTCAGCCCTGCTGCTGCAGGACCCAGCAGCGATCTGCCACAGTGCCTGATCCTGTCTGAATGCAGCTACAGGCCTGCAACCAGCTCATACGGCTGTATATGTTTAGGTAGAGCAGTGCTGGGGACAAAGGTGTCTATCTGTTGATAGATACATAAAGAAAAAAGTGGTGTCGGTGCATGACTTGCAGGGAGACAGAGATTCCTCAGGTACTGAACTTTATCAAGAAATTACAGCACGTTTAAAATCAGAATGAAAGGCTCGCACTACGCTGTCTGCAGACACAGACCTGGCTGAGGTAAAAACAAGAAGAAAACACTGATCTTTTATTCAGTCAGCCGCTGTAAAAGGTTGAAGACATGCACTATGTGTGTGTGAGTCAGGTGTGACACTACAGGGCTTCTGCTGTTGAGTTCAGTGTGTGAAAAAATACAGCTGTGTGTAAAAAGAATCACTGACAGTGCAACCAGGACATGTCAGACCCAACAAGTTCCTCAGCATTTATTAGCAGCACACTATGCCCGTCATGCTAAACGTGTGTTTGTGTTGTGTTGGAAAATGCTGCCTTTCATAAACCGTACACCGGAATAAAGTCCAGTTCCTCCCTGGGATATCTCTCACACAGTTACTCACATTCTGTGAGTGATTTCAGTGATGTGCTGAAATTGCAGTCATTCCTGAAAAGTGTTTGATAAAGTGTTAGTGTCCTGAGAACAGGAGCTCGTGCGTTGTTAGGTGAAAACTCTGTATGCTGTCTTAATAAATGTAACATTGTTCTAAGTGCTTTCTCTTTCCTGGGCGCTAACTATATAGCCTGTTGTTTACTACTGCTATTCTGTCTATTCCAATGATTCTGAATGCCATTACATATGGTTGTACAGACAGGTATGGATTGCTGGTTATTAAATTGTTAACCATATGCAGTATGTGACAACAGCGTGTGAGAAGTGGACACAGGCTGTTGCCGCTCACATGAAGTTCAAGTTGCATGTGTGAGAGTGGACTGAATGTCCCCGTCATCCGTACATTTTCCTCCACAACACTTTTTTATTTTTTACACACACCATACATACCATAACACATCAAATCCGATTTTTTTTGTGTGTATGTAAGGATATATCTTCAAAGTCTATATGTGTGTGTGTGTGTGTGTGTGTGTGTGTGTGTGTATAAACCAACTATATTTATACTATACTATATACTTTATTTTTATTTATTTATTTATTTATTTTTGGCCACTGAAAGGCGAATAAAACAAACCCATGCATTTACCCTGCACACAGAAATAGACACCTGTCTGTTGGTATGAATCAGCTATTATTCTTTTAGCGTACAGACTCTGCATTGTGGTGTATGACTCAGGTATTTTTATGACAAAGTTAACCACAACAAAATGGTGTTAATTAAACACCCGCGGTTAAAGCAGGATTACTTCCCTCTTTAATCCAAACTTTACGTTCAGCAGCAGCTGCAGGCAGAATAACAGGAATGTTTTTTACATTTATTATTTTTAAAAAAGTTGAAGATCTCATCTGGGTTTCAACTGCAATTCATGTCTCAACTCGTCATGTCTCGTTCTCAAAGAGGACTTTTATTTCAAGACCACGAGAGCAGGGATATCACTAAGCTGCCTGTGTATTGACTGATTTGATTTGTTTTATTTGAAACCTTCTGCTTGAAATGAAACCAACAACTTGATTTATTTCTAATGGATGTCACCAGCTGTCACTCCTCCGCAGCCCTGGAGAAGAAGCTGTTGACAATGTTAGTGTCAGTCAGCCAAATAGTGTGGCTGTTATGAAAGTTGGCCCCCTGAACATCAACAAGTTCATTCATCCACCATTTGATGCATCAAAAGCGTAAAAACATGTGAGTTTCTTTCTTGACCCGTCAGTCCTGCTGACGGTCTGTGCAGTGGGTTTGACTCGACATCTGAAGTTGCAGTTTCACTAGTCTTCAAAGGACAGGTGTAACCAGTTATTTGTGCCAGATGGTTTCTTCTAAAGCTGCCAGTCACATTGATTTGTCACTTCAGTGAGAATGTGTCAGGAGAAATAAACATGTGGTGGCTTGATGGACGTGTGCTCAAGATGTAATCTGCTGATGCACTGTAAAAAATAAAGTAACTATCTATTAATGCTGAAAAAGTCATCGATATTCAGATTTGGCTCATTCCCTGTTTTACGTTTAGAATGCAGAATATTTATTTATTTATGTATTTATTTTTTAACTTGAAATCAGTTGGAGTTTAGGGGAGTTCAGGGAGTTTAAGACTTAACATCTTGATGTGAACATGAAACATTTGTTTTGTTTCAAATGCTGCAGAACAAGAATTTAAAAGAGCAAGTTTGTTTTTCAAAGAGTCCTGCCTGGTGTCAGAGTCAAAAAAAAAAAAAAAGAAAAGAAAAGCTGTTCAGGTGTGTTGAAGAATCTCAGGCAGTCTTCCTCAAAGTCATAAACTCAGTCAAAAACTGGTTTTGGTGTTTAACATACAGTTCAAAGTTAAAATTGAGAGATCTGCTTTATTTTATCAATGCTGCAGAATTGGTCTTTTTTCGACAACATTAACATAATGTTAATTACTCGTGTTAATAGAGCACAGCTCCCTGTGGGACACCGTAACTGACCTTCTTGTTGTCTGACAAACAGACAAATTAACAGACACACATGTCACTGTAAGATACAAAAGGCTGAAACTTTGTAATTTACTGGGGAGAATTCTATGATAATTAATAGTGGAGAAAAGCTAGTAGGGAAGCTAAGTAGAATCAAACCTGCCCATCTAAATTTAAATGAATCTTAAATGAATTCTAAACAGATAAACCTGCAAATAAATCTGTGAACTGGGTGCCATAACGTCTGCTGTCCTATGTTATTATTATTATTATATAGTCTGTTATGCTAGATACCATGTGATCATGGTCCAAAAAAACAACTGACCCTATAAAAAGATAAAAATCGATGTTTTCATAAAAACAATCCTCCTGGATGACTCAACAAAGTGTTTTTACAGTGTGTTCCGTCTATCCTTGTCAGTTTGATCAAGAGTGAAACCCTGAGGCTAAGGGCTTTACTGTAACCTTTGAAAGTGCGCGGCAGAGCAGAGAGAGAGAGCAGACACACCTTTGAGAAACATGCATACATGTGACAGTTACAGAAGCATATATGAAGTGAAGAGGAGGCGGGGAGGCTTGGTGGGCTGCACATACAGGAGTGTTTGTAGATGTGAAGGGAGGGGGGATGAGGGGGGGTGAGGCCGACAGAGGTGTGCCTCTAACAGAACTTTATTAAGGCTCTTCGGTGTGTTTCCATTCGGACCAGCTGACTGTGGACAGGACAGGTTGCTGCATGCTGTGGCTTTTCTGCACCCATGGCTCGGCTCTTCGGTGCTGAAGTGGGCCTGCTGCTTCTGTTAGTGGCCTTGGTGAGTATTCACCCTGAAGCTACTCACAGCTTTCCCACTCACACACCAGGACAGGCTGCAGGCTATGAGTCAACTGGTTGTCACAGGAGAGGGAAGGAGTTCTACTTTGGTTACAGAATATAAAACAAAACTAAATACTGATCATGAAAACAGCATATTTACTTGTGATACATGACTGCTGCATCAGTGTGTGTAGTATGCAGGTGAATAAAAAGCTGGAAAACTTTCATGTCAGCTTGAGACATGGTTGAATGATCATGTTAAATGCAGGCAAAGCAGAGTGAGCCATCTGCCTGACTTTGACTTGACATCAGAGTGCAGTCCTTTTCTGGCATTTTGCTAGGGGCATTTTTTGTTTGTTTCTATTGGTTGGCATCCATCACTGTGCTAAAACATGTTAACATTGTTGTTTTGTTACCAAAATATAAATGTATAAATACATTTTGTTACTTTAAAAAATAAATAGAAACAGTAAAAAAATGAATAAATAAATATTAATAATTTAAACCCCAAAAAGAAAATAATACCAGACTAGTGTCCTAATTGGCCTGTTTTTGTTTGTTTTTCATCTTTTAATTTTTCTCATTTGCCTTTCTGGGCTCCTGTAATGGAAAAATTAAATCATTAAATATGTTTCACAGAGTGTATTTAATAGTTCAGATTCCTATATTCACTCTGCACGGCATTTTTATGTAAGCTGTTTTTTTCTGTTTGATGTTGCCATGGTGAGCCTACTTTGCATAATGTTGACACCAGGAATCAACGTTTATTCCCTTAACTATTCTTGTTTGTATCTGTGCAATGTCTTAGCTAACCTAGCCTGCCACCTATATTTACCACTGTTAGTGTTAGTCACAGTGGTAAAAGTGGTTTTACTTTGCCTTGCCTCGGTCAGATTAGGGTCAAACAGGACACCAAGATTACTGATCGAAGGGTTTAGTGAAAAAGCAGCTCAGTTCAGAGTGGATGAAGAACTAGCACTTCAAGTTCTGTCAACATTAAAAAAATATATATTAACATGGCATCCATAGTTTGTTTTCGGTTGAAAGGCTTAATTCTTAACCAAGATGTATCTAAGAACATGTATCATCTGCAAAGAAAACAAAACGTGAATGAAGGTATGTGGCGTTGAACTGTCTGTTACAGTCCTAAAACAAAGTGTCAGTCAGTGAACTCTGTATGTGTGTTATGTGTGTCGGTAGAATTTTCTGAAGCTTGATGAGGTTCGTACAGGTTGTTGTTGTTGAAAGAGAGGTGAGCTGAGTTACTGAGCCGCTGCCACAAGGAGGTTTGAGGAGAACTTTGTTAAATTTGTCATTGGTCTGTATTTGTAGATCATCCTTATGTTTCAGTCAGGCTTATTTTTCTAATGTTCAGGAGTGGCTTGATAACCCGTATATATATATATATATATATATATATATATATATATATATATATATATATATATATATATATATATATATATATATATATATATATATATATATACACGCACAATTCTACTTGTAAGGTGTAAGGGAACTTCTGAGATTTGGAAAAAGGTCCTTGATAAAGTAAAAGGGATAGGACTGAGTAAAAAATTCGTAACATTGGAGGGGAGTACCAATTTAGAGTTTAGAGTTCAGCTTTTCATTTTAAATGGATGAATTTGAAAGACGAAAAGAGTTCAGATGTAATCATCCTGTCATGGATTAAGAAAACAGAGATGTTGAATTATTAGTGGTGACACCTAGGGAGCTAATACATCTAGAGAGCACTTTAGCGACAGTGTCAAAGTGAAAAAAAAAAGTCTTATTTTGGATTTTTTTAGTATTTTGATTCAGGCCAGAGTAATAGTAATAGAGTCATTCGAGCAGTGTGAAGAGCATGCTGTTGTTCAGAGGAAGGATTGATTGTAGCAGGGGGATGGTTTCAGTCTTTTTCTGTTTTTAAGTAAAAAGAGTGATGAATGAATTAAAGGCATTCAGTCGTAAGGCAAGGCAGCAGAGCTGTTCTGCGGTGGTTTATATTATTGTATAGAATATGTACTTTCATGTTGACCTAAATATTTGATTATGTACGGTTGCTAACGTCCTGATACAGTGTGAGAATATGCTTCTCTGGCAGGAAATTCAACCGTTTAGGGGCTTTCGCAGTCAAAAACACCTCGGGCACAAAACCTGAAAGTGGACTGACTGGAACAGCATCTTATGGGCTTTGGGCCCTGCGGTCCATCTTAATACCATCCATGATACTATAAAGATGGAGGACCGCAGGGCAGTGTGGAGAAGTGTGAAACTCACTCAGAGAAAAGGAATCCACTGTCGTGACAAACTAATCTCTGTTATTTCTGACTGGAATGGAATGGTTAAGTAATTATCTTTATATTTCTGCATACTGCCTGAGAGCACCTGGTCTTCGTCAGTCAGTGTCTCTCTGTCGAAGCAGGACACGTATACACTGTACATGAGCATGGACCTGGTGAAAGTGCAGCGATCACAGACTGAGCAGTTACATTTACATGCAGTGACAACCTGCTGTTGACTCACAGGTGACCCAACCGAAGCCACAACCAGCGGTTACTAAATGTTTACTTTACATGAGGGACTGTGAGGACGTGTGGTTTACATTTTATTATTTAAAGTTAACACCTTGAGGTGATTTTAAAAGCAGATACCAACATTTCAAACGCAGTATCCTTGAACTTGACCTTTTTAGGCAAGAAAGTCAAATACATGCATCCTTCATCTTTAAATGATTAGAATGAGTATTTTGTTTTGTTTGGCTGGTTGAAGTTAATATTAACTGAACTTATTAAGGAAACCCTACATTCAGGTATTTAACTGTACTGACTATCTCACATCACCAAACAAATGGCATTTTTAATCACTGCAACCTTTATAAAGCAAAAAAGTCTTCTAACATAGAATATCTACAAAGGAATGCATTTGTTAATGGATATTTTCACTGAACACATTATGTTCATTCTGATCGCTTGAAAAAAAAACAATAGTTTGCCAACCTCATCAAATAGAGACAAAAGGTTGTGTAGCGCAACATCTCAACAGTGAGCAACTCACACTTAGAGACCTTTTTAAACATTTATTTGCAGAGTGTTAAAAGAATAGAGGAAATCATTTAAAGGAAAAGATAATTATGAGGTACACTCGTGCTTTTTGAATCTGCTTCTGTTTTTGTGTTCAGTAATTTCCTAACATTGCTCTGTTGTTTAAAATGTCCATGTAAGTCCTTATGTAACTCACTAGGGGAGAGGGGGAGGCTGTTTGGTGTCAGTGAGTGAGACAGGTGACGGTCAGACAGACTCACCCTGCCAGCCTAGTGCTGCTGTAAAACTTGTCCCACTTGTATGTTCAGATCATCATCAGCAAACAAAACAAAACACACCACGTCCTTGAAAGGTACTAATTAGTCAGTCAGGCAGCTTTATCGTTCTGGTAGGAAACGAACAATGAGAAATTGGTGAATGGTATTAACCTAAATGATAGCTTGGTTGTATTCAAGTGTCCCAGTAAGACTTGACAGTGTGACAGTGATATTGCACTCTTCAGCGTCTATACAAGCGGAACTTCTGTTTCTAATTCCATTTTGAAAACCGCTTCAGTGCATGAATTACTTTACAATTTTTACAGTACAGTTGATCGTGACGTCATTTTCCACTGTGCATGAACTCTGTTCAGAAATACTGAAGAAGTTGCTGCTGTAGTGCAGAACAAAAGAACAATTGTTAAAACAATTGTTTAAAATGAATTTGTAACTATATATCAAAAACAAGACTGTCCAATCTGCCTGTTGTGTAATTTGAATTTGAAGTAAACTCTTTACAGGCTGAGATAAAAGCCTGTGTGTCAGATAAAGCATTGCTTCTATTTGTTTGTTTTGAGGGATTATTTCTGGAACTCTATCAATTGATGATAGTCCTCTCTTATAAACTTCAAGTTATCTAGTTTTAGCCATAATCTGTCTTCAGAATAGAAACTTTCTAAAGTAGTTAAAAAGAAGAGTGACACCTGCTGCGGGGCTTGATTCCCTGACTGACCTCTCCAAAATGTACTGTGTAAATCACAAGAATGATTTTTTTTAATAAGTAAATAATGGTGGGAAGAGAATGATTGTCATGACATGACACCATTACATCCACATCCAGTCACCACACCCATGAAGCACTAAATCACTAGGAACATTTTATATTTAGCCATTACTCACTGATTGCATCATTTTATTGCTGTCAAACTACAGACCTCGAGTGTCGAACACCACAGCCTGCCAGTCTCTTACCAGTCTCTTAGTGTTAGCAGCGGATCTGCTGGCGCAGACACACACGTGCACAACCAAGAAATCATGTCACCACTGGCATCAGCAGGGGCCCAACTACCAGCTCTCAAGCTATTTACATGCAGGCACAGGAACAGTGTAGTTAAATCATCACACAGTGCGCAGGTGCTTAATGCCAAACTTTACTCACATTCAGTGCTGGTTTGTTCCCAATTAATGGACATGACTGACTCAGCTGTTATGAGATACCATTACGTTGGAAGTATCACAGTAATTTAAAGTCACTGATATGAAAGAAATATTTGTTTCATATTCTTTATATAATTACAGCTGGAGCAGTTGGAATATTATTATAATATCCATTAAAGCAAACTCAAGTGTACATCTTCTGTTTGGTTCCAGATGCTCAGCGCCGAGGCAAGAAAGAAGAGTCCAAAGACACTGAGGAGAAAGAAGAGAGAATGGATCCTTCCTCCTGCCAAGTTGCTGGAGAACACTGATTACACCAACAAGCCTTTCATTGCCAAGGTCATTTGAATTTTACTCATCAGTCTTATTTCACACAATTAGCAGTGATGTAGTGGCATCATAAGAAAACTAGCACAAGGTCTTGATGAAGTTCTCAAACATGTCAAACAAAGAAGTGGCTTCTGTCACGGCAGTGGCTGCTCTGTATTTAACCCTGCAGTAAAAACCTGTTTCTGCTTGTTCTGAAGACACCGTTTCAGTTCTCACCTGCACCATTAAAGTGGATTTGTGTTAACAGAGAATGAATGTGAATGTGCCAAACAAAACAAACTCCCTTTAGACTACAGTGGTAATAGGGCTTATACTGAGGAGACACACTTTTCAACCAACAGCAGTACTTGGCAGTTTGTGGCTAAAACTACTGCAGGCAGTGGTGTGGTTTGGGTGGAGTGGTTGGGAGGAGTGGGTACACTGCTGCCCTTGGGCCCATTACCTCTAACCTGACTGTGCCAGATGCTTAGTTTGGAAAAGGGCATCTGTCTATCACCATCTTTCATGGGCGGACTTTAGTCAGATCATCTAATTATATAATGCAGCCAAAGTCTTATGAAGTCAGTCAGGAGAGCGAAAACATCTTTTCCATCCAGAAAATTAAATTAATTAAGACAATGACCTTTCTAAGGCTACGTGATTATTTTATCTAGGATCCAAACAATCACTGCTCCCACACACCGTCACATACCTTGCATTACACCACACCTGTACCTCATGGTGAAACTGCCAGTAGTTCTTCCAAGCATGCTAATTGGTCCAAACCATTATGGTTCACAAGCTTGAAGTCTGATTTTGTCAAGGTTGTCTTGTAATAGTTAGATGAGAAGATTGATACCACTCCCATGGGTGTGCATTGTCTATGGAACTAGTTCCAGGCGTAAATGATCTTATCTTAGCATGAAGGCTGTAATGGATGTAATGTAAGTTAAGGAGTGTGGTAGATTTTTACATTGTGTTGCTGGAAATAAATGGCATATTCAGTATACCAATGAAAAGAGACTTCACTAAATCACTAAAATAACAATAATCATAAGAGTGTTTCTAAATCTTTTGTGTGTTTTGTTGTCAGATTCGCTCTGACCAAGACACTAAGGCAAAGGTGGAGTATTTCCTCACTGGAAAAGGAGCTGATCAGCCACCCTACAACCTCTTTGTGGTGGACCATGACACCGGGTTTGTACGCATCACTGATAAAGTGGACCGGGAGAAATACCCCAGCTACAATGTAAGTCTTTCTTTAAATAAGTTTTCAGCCTTATACTGGACTGAAACCTGTTTAGGAGTATGGAGGGAAGAGGATCTTTTTCTATTTTTCTATTGTTTTAATGTATATTTGTTATGTATGTCTGTATGTCCCTCCCACTGAACAACCTTAAGTATAATATAATATGGCTGCTATTAAAATGAATATTTATCAGTTTGTTTAGGGAGCAACTGTGTTTTTTTTTTGTTTTTTTTTACCAATATTATGAGCTCAGACCGCAAAAGCACTGTGCATTCAAAATTGGTGTCCAAAGATTTTCTATTTTCAGTCCAATATTACTGCAAAATCAGACATCTGAGTGTGGTTTGCTTCTACTACTCCACATTTTGTCGGAGTATGTATGTTGTTGAATGTCTCTCTCCTTGGTATTCATTATAGCAGATATGCTATAATGAATACACCTGTTCCAATCTTCACCCATTTGTTAAATTTCCATTCCTTTGCTGCTGGATAGCTGAATAACCAGACAGTGATTGATTTAATTAAAGCACCATACTAATAATTGATTACATTTGGAAGAGCCAGCCAAGTTTTATATGAAGTTTTCTTTCTCCACAAATAAATTTGTTAAAAACTGTATCCCATTACTTGAAGCTTTGTTTTGATATGTGAGAGGGGGACAGGCTGGGATGAGTTGGAACACAGCTCAGTTTCCCTCAGGCTTTGGGGATGTTTCAGCTCCAGTATATTTTATGGCTGTCTAACTTTTGAGACAGCAGACAAAAAAATATATTTTTTAAATCTGACCTAATAGTTGGTCACTTATATCTGCTCATATACTTGAGTTGAATATTCTTCGACAGTCAAGTGTTTGCTGTAACAGAAGGAGGAAAGTCTTCAAATTTAAAGGGTAAATGGTAAATCAGTCTCAGCAGGGTTACAGAGAGAGAAGGTAAAATCTACAGCTGTTAACATAACTGCACATGACTGTGCATGTTTTGTGCATAGGTTCTGTCGCTATAGTTTTTTCTTTTGGGAGGTAGAACTCCACGACAGAACACAACATCTGTATTACTGCACTGTAAGACTATATTGTATTTTATGAATATGATGTTTGGACAGGCTTTGTTGTAAGTGAAAAATGTTACAGCTGATATGAAGTTGCATACTGCATGCTATATGATAATCACCAAGACCAGATGAATGGGATTAATATTAAAATGCTTATTCCGGTAAGTTAGCCACTTTAGTGACACACAAATTCTACTAACTTAGTGGTTTGCAAAAGTCAAGCCAATATTTGAAGATCTGTAGGATCAACAAAATATTGGTCCTGTTCCAAAAGGCAAAAGATTTTTCTAGTGTTTATTATCAGTGGTCATTGACCTCACTGTGCTAGCACCTGCAGCACCAGTTACAGTTCCAGAACTCCAGAAAGTAACAGCAGCAGCAGTTTAGACTTACAGATGTAGATACACTGATGTGTGTCACCTACAGGCAAATGTGTGTTGGTGTAAGTGTAAAATCCACTATTCTTCTATTTGACTATTTAACATGGACAGGCGGGGAGTATGCTGTAATGTAACTGTAGCGATATTAGTTGAGCAAACACACACACACACACACACACACACACACACGAGCACACACCCAAAACAACAGCTGACGGAAACTACAGGTGTAACATTCATTGCCTGCTGGTGACGCATGTTGGCAAGTGTAGGGTTAATGGGAGAGGTTTGCCCTCTGTGATTTCTGCAGAATGCTTTTCTGCCAAACCTTATTACCCAGTTAGGTTTGGAACAAAAGAAAGGCACTAAGTGTTTCTGCTAGAAACCCTAAACTTCTCCCATGTGCCAGGTGGAGTACTGGCCTGACAGCTCCACCTTGTGGAGAATTTATAGCCTGTTGAATGGCAGTGAATCAGTTACAAACAATCCCCATTCTTGACCTTTAGACCTCTGAACAGGAGTTCCACATACTGGATTTCTTCTGAAGGGTTCTCTCACATCCTGTGTACACATCTGTTAAAAAGGTACTGTAGGTAGACCAAGATGAAGGCCATGGAGCCATGTGCCTGAAAGTTTAGGAGTAAATCTAGAATATTAATGAGGGATCTTTTTGTGATAATCCTAAATAATGCATGACTTTTCTGTTTTCTGGTTTCTGTTATTCTCCTAACATTTTCTAAGCTCAACAGTAACGTGTCTAACCCTGTCCTATCTCATCATGTATTCAATGCAGCTAACAGGGGTCGCCAAATTCACAAATGGGACAACAGCGGAGGCCAACATCCCACTGACTGTCACAATCCTGGACGTAAATGACAATGCTCCTTATTTTGAGTTGCATACTGGCAACATCACAGAGTCAAGCAAAGAAGGTACTGCAAGCCCCAGCAGACTCTCTGAGGGGAAGGGACAAAAAACGGATGATTGATCATTCATCAGTGTTTTTGGATCAGACAGATCTGACCTCTGACTTCATCTATGGAGTCGTTCTAGAACCAAGTAGTTTTGGTAAAACCAGATGTTCTGGTTTAATGGTACTACTACAATTAAGCATTTCACACATTTCTACATAACAAAATGCCTGCTAGATCATAACTCAATTACAGGACACAATGTAGAATAAAGGTAGTGTTGGGGATCGGTTTGTCTTTAAAAAAGTAATTTGTAAAACTTAAAATTTGCTGTGCATATGACTTGGCAATGTTGTCACCCTATGATTCCTCTATGATTTCCTCAAGTGCCTCCATCAGTTCCTCTTTTACATATTTATCAAAAAATGATGTTGCTAATGGAATCACCATGAACACGGTTGCTATTTTAAAGGAACCGACGAACCATTAACTACTGATCTCCATATAGCATACAAGATTTACATAAATCACAATACAAGCAGGATCATACTGTATGCGTGATAGTCCTCTAAACACTGATGGATTCTAGTGAGAAGGTCTTGTCCCATTGTGAACCACTGCAGGAACCTATGTCATGCAAATCGAGGGGAAAGATGATGACCAAGCTGGAACAATTAACTCAGCCATCGCCTACACCATCATCAGCCAGGAGCCAAAAGGCACAGGTCACATGTTCACTATAGAGAAAAACACGGGAAAAGTGTTTGTCAAGGAGCCCACACTGGACAGAGAGGTGAGGCTGCCGCTCACTGCAACATGTGTGGAAAATGATGATGCGGGCTTTTTTTGTGCATTTAGAGCATCCTCATTCTAAAAGCTTCATTGGCTCTTTCTTTCAGTCTTGTATGGCTGATATGACGTGAAGTTAATTATTTTATTTACAGAATTAGATTGACAAAGTGTGGCACAATGAGAACACATAAGCAAAATGTTCTCTGAACATCTTGTAAAGACAGCACAGTTGTTGGACTTGACTGAAACTAACCTGAAGAGTTTTTGGTGTGCTGTTTTTCAACAGACTCAAGATTTCTACACACTGATTATAAAGGGAACTGATATGGGAGGGGCAGCAAATGGGCTAACAGGGACAGGAACTGTGCAGATCAAGGTCTTGGACATCAATGATAACATCCCCACTCTAGAAAAATCCGAGGTGAGAAATATGGCACACGTATACACACAAAAACACATGTGATTGACTACTTAGCACCCTATTCATCAGGAATGTTTCTGAATCACCTTGGTACTGTAACGTTACTTCCTATTGGTTGGCTGCAGGGCCCAGTTCTGTTACTCCTTACAGCAGATTCAGTTATCTGCAGTTAATTACTACCAGGACATTGCTCCCTGATCTTTGACCTCTTCACAGTGGACTCAGTAATGGATATGGTCTGCTGTGTGTTTTGTATCTTGTTCTGTTGACAGTACGAAGGTAAAGTGGATGAAAATGTTGCAAATGTACCTATAATGAGAATCAAAGCTCTGGACAACGACCTTGAACACACGGACAACTGGCTGACGATCTTTACAATCGCCAAAGGAAATGAGGATAAACTCTTCGAAATTGAGACAGACCCTGAAACCAATGAGGGTATCCTGATGCTTGTCAAGGTACTTAGACTTGTGTCATGTCGCTTTAAATATTTAAGTGTTTTAATATGTTATACCCAATACTTTAACTAGTATTTGGAAGGTCCCTAACATATATGCTTCTTATCTCTTGCTGTGTTCTCTCTCAATCTTATTTACCTTCCAACTTGGACCAAACAGGCTGTGGACTTTGAAGAAATCCAGAATCTTGAGCTTGACCTGCTCATTGAGAATGTAGCTCCATTCGTAGAAGGTGAAGCTGTTCTGATGAATGTGGACGTTCAAGTTGGAGAGGGTAATCCTTTGGCTCCTGGAGCTGGAGCTGGAGCTGGAGCTGGAGCTGGTGCTGGCGCTGGTGCTGGTGCTGGAGTTGGTGTGGGTGTAGACGTTGGGGTGGATGTAGGAGTGGATGCAGGTGTAGACGCTGGTGTAGACGCAGGTGTAGACGCTGGTGTAGATGTAGAAGCTGGACTTAAGCCTAACGTAGGAGGAGGAGGTAAGCCCAACGCAGGGCCAGGCCCTGGAGTTGGGGTTGGAGTGGGCGTTGGACTTAAACCAGGCGTCAAACCGGGACCAGGGACAAAGCCAAATGCACCAAAAAGTTATCCCATTAAGATAGCAGTGAATAATGTGCCAGAGGGCCCAGCATTCGTACCTGACACCAAAGAAGTTCCTGTATCAGAAGATCCAAATAAACAACCTGAGGATGGTGTTGTCGCAGTGTTTGCTGCAATCGATCCAGACACAGGAGAAACAGCTGAAGACGTCAGGTCAGTCAAGCTGCCATTAACAGAACTTTTAACAAGACAAGAGTACAACTGATGGAAATGTCATCAGTTTAGCAGGTCTATTTTGATTTTTTGATCCCCAATCAAAACTATCAGCCTAATGATGAAAAGTCAGTGAATCAAAGTTGGAGGGACAAAATGTATTAACCAAATGTCATAAGAGTTCATTAAATAGATAAAATTAGCTATTTATTATCCTGGTGGAGAAATTTGGCTTGCACAGTGGTGTTACCAACTCAACCATACATACAGTAGTACAACCAAGACACAATAATACATACATATGATACATTTCTTTTAGCCAGGAAGTGATGAGCTTAGCATAAAGACTGGAAGTAGGGGAAATAGCTATATTGTGTTGATTGATGAGCTAGTTCATGGGTGAATTTTTTACCTCCTGCTTCCAGTCTTGATGCTAAGTTTAGCTAATCATTTAGCAATAATCTTCAGTCAATCTTCAAGTCACTACTTTTAGTTTAGCAGTTTACAGTTTCTTGTTATCACTTGTCTTGATGTTTTTGTTCCTTGTCCTATCTATTATATATTTGTTGTCTTCCAGTTATGCTAAAGCCTATGATCCAGATAACTGGTTTACCATTGATGAAGAGACAGCTGAGATTAAACTCAACAAGATTCCAGATAGAGAGTCGCCATACTTGGTAAACGGGACCTACATTGCCAAGATTCTGGCCATTACTAAAGGTAACACCATTTACATATGCTTTTCTAATCCTGTACCTGTGCTTGATGTCAACAGTAAACCTTCATTTCTTCCATCTTGATAAATTTCTGTTTGAACAGCATTGGCCATCACTGCTAAAAGCTCCCTCACTAATGCAATACCCTTGTTCTCTGAGCATGATTTATCACCTGTATGTTTATGAGTTGGATGAGCAGTTAATCACTAGTTGCCAGAGTTCATTTATCAAATGAAGCACACTTTTCTCTGACAGAACCTGCCAAACAAACTAGTAACTCTAGGTGTGTCATCCAAAGAATGAAAAAAGCCTAGGGGAAAAATAATTTACTGCCAGTTTCAATAGAGCTCCATAGGAACTAGGAGGCGAAACACCTTGACATTCTTATAAACACTGAGGATTGGAATAGCAATGTAGTCAGAAAAAGATTTTGGCTGTCATTTCTATTTGATAGAACAATGTAGTAAGCAGTTCAAAACAGACTAATCTTTAAAACATAAGTTTAAGCTAAATATTTTGTGTAAAGCTGTGGTATGGAAGATGTACACTACTGCCTCAACCTTTCCACTGCAGAGTGGATCTCTGTGACTGCACAGTGTACAGTGACTGTCTTTGCTGTTTGACAAACTGAGCTGTTATCCTTCCCAGACATGCCTTCAAACACAGCCACAGGAACAATAGCCATTCAAGTCGCCGACTCCAACGACCATTGTCCCACCCTGACCACCACTCACACCAGTCTGTGCTCTGATAAAAAAACAGTTTATGTTACTGGCTTTGATGAGGATGCTATACCCAACTCTGCTCCATTCACATTCACAATCATACCTGATGGGACACAGGGCCACTGGGAAAAAGAAGACATTAATGGTAAGAAAATGTGGAAAAAGTAAGAGATGAAGATATTAATTCCCTATGTTGAAATATACTTTGTGAAGTGTTCAAAAGCCAAATACGTGAGGTATGAAGCTACCTAAAGCTAATATAGTCAAATTCTTCAAATTTAGCTTTTTTATTTATTTCTTCCACAAGTACAAGTTCTCATCTCATCTCAAATCTCATTAAAGGTTTTTGATTTCAAAGTCCACGTACAAATTCAAACCTCTCTATTCTTTGCTGTTTATAGAGACAAGTGTAGCTTTTCATTCACAAGAGGACCTGTGGCCTGGTGTGTATGAGCTGCAGGTGAAGGTGTCAGATGCACAGGGTCTGTCCTGTCCAGCCGCTGAGGTTTTTAGAGTGGATGTTTGTACCTGTGTGGACACAGAGGACTGCAACATTCGACTGATGGCATCCAGACTAGAAAGTACTTCATCTGAGCTCTCTGCCCCAGCCATCGGCCTGCTGCTAATGGCAATGTGCTTACTGCTGTGTGAGTTGAGCTCTAGCAAAAGCACTAATACACACTATTGTCACAACATATAAACACAAACACTTTATTTTTATTTTTTTTTCTGACTAACCCTTTTTTCAGGAGTCTAGTTATTGGCCCACTCAAGAGTTGCTAAAGATATATTAAATATATATGCTGTGTATCTTTATACAAGAGACAAAAATATCATTGTGTTACTTAAATGTACTTAGCATTGATCTGAATGTCTTGCCTCTCTCCTCAGTCATCCCTTTTCTCCTGCTGTTCTGTCAGTGTGGAGGAGCAGATACTATCTTTCCTGACCAATTTAGTGATCTGCCATTTGATGCCAAAGAACACCTTATATCCTATCACACTGAAGGCAAAGGCGAGGATAAGGTAAAACATTTGCTTTTTTGACAACATACCCACATTAGCATATAAAAATCTGCCCAGAGGTAACATTTTATTTTCTTGTGATTTTCAGGAAGTGCCCCTCCATAGTGCCCCGATCATGATGGGTACCCAAAAAAAAGTTGAGGCGGCACAAACAAGGACCTTCAATGCCTTTTCTTCAAAATTCACAGAAACTCAGGAGACGACTGAAATGTTCAGTGAATCTATGCAGCAGTTTCAAGAAAGCCAAACTCTCATGGAGGTTAACAACGCCTACAAATTTGCAGGGGAATCATTCAAAAATGGCAGCAGAACACTTGGCAGGCAAAAACTTGCCATCCAAAGTACTCAAGATCTGTATGAGGATATAGCCTTACCCGATGCTTTTCTCAATGATTACTATTCACAGGTATTGTGTTAGCTTTTCTTCCACCTTTTTAACAGATCTTCCACATAAATTCAGAGTTCATTCACACTTTTCTTTGTGCTATTTCTTTGTTTACAACAGAAAGTGGAGTGTGTGGTGCCAGTGAAGGACTGTCTGTTGCAGTATGATTTTGAGGGTGAGGGCTCCTGTGCTGGCTCAGTGGGCTGCTGCAGCCTCTTGGAGTCTGACAATGACCTGCAGTTTCTCAATGACCTTGGACCAAAGTTCAAGACTCTGGCTCAGATCTGTTCCCCTCCTATACCAACACCCAAACCCACCCCGAGACACAAAGTAACAGGAGCTGTCAAAACCACAGCTGATATGGTTGAACCTGTTGTTAAGCCAAAAATTGAGCGAAGTGTTGAGACAAAACATACCGATGTAATGACAAAGAAAGTTGCGTCATCTACAAACATCTCCAATTCAGTTAGTAGTGTGCAATCCATGACACTCCCTCACTCTAAGGTTACTAATATCAGTCATTCCTCTAATGTCAGTCATTCTGCCACCCTGCCCCGTCAAGGTCAGACATTGGTACTGCAACAGCCAGTTTATTACACTACCACCCCTATGGTACAGCCTATGCACTATGTAGTTCAACCACAGCTTCAGAGCACAGTTCTACTGGCAGAAGGGACCCACAGAGCGAATGTTCCAGGCCTATATGTAGTCAGCGGTCCCCAGAGTCCTTCTGGACTTGTAATCAATGGAACCCCAGGCTCTCCTTCTGGGCTAGTTTTCCCTGGTGTTGAGAGCCCCAAAAGTCTTGCCAGTCCCACAAGTCCAGTCCCCCCTACCCTGTTGCTACCTGTGAGCCCAGGTGTGTCACTCCCCTCAGTCCCTGTGGATGGCTGGAAAATGATCCTAAATCCTGATGGTAATTATGTGATCACTGAGGATAAGAGTAGCCCAGGTAAGGTACTGAAGGTGGACCCAGGGTCATCTCAGGGCACTGTGCCCAGAGGTGCTATCCTGGTAAAGGAGGCTGCTCCCCCTCAGGGGGTGTTAGGCCCAGCAGCCCATAGGAGTGTGTATGGCATTCTGCCAGGACATGCTGTTGCTAATAAGGAGGGTGTTGTTACAGTAAATAGAAATTTGAGTCAAACTTGGGTTGGGCAACCTGTGCAGATGGGGTTAGGGCCAGTCAATGTTTTGGGAGTTGGTGGTGGGCAGCAACAAATGGGAATGGGACATGTAGTGACAGTAGAGCGACAAGTCAGTCAGCCTGGAATTTGGTCAGCTGGGATGAGTCCAGCTGGGCAGGTCAGTGGATACCAGTTTGAAGGAAATCCTCCATTAGAAAAAACAGCAGATTCCAGTGGTATTCAAGAGAACACCATTAATGTTACAAATACTATCATTACCACTGAAACCTCTAACACTCATTTGCCTTCAAAGGAAGAGGTAATGAAAAATCTGTTCAAGAATGACGCCCAGAACATGTATGATGAAGACGTGCAATCAGAAGATGTGATCACCGACACATCAGAACAACAACACACAGTACTAGATGTAGAGGACTCAAGTGATACAGTCCAAAGAACATTCGAGGAGAAGGAAACATCTGAAAAACCTTCAGTTATAAATCTTGAGGAAGATATTGTGTCATTACTAGGCCCATGTGCAGTTCAGACACCATTTGAGCAGTCTGGCACAGTGGTAGATAAACCAGGAGATACAATGGATAAACTTGTGCCTGAAACTGAAACTCCAATAAACAAATTCACAGATGCGATAAGTCAGACTACAGAGCCCGATGACCCACAAGAGAATGCAGAGGAAGAAACCAATGCTCCACAGGAAAAGCATGTTCCCTCTGAAGAAGAAGATACATCTATGGTTATTAATATGTCCTCGACAGAAGATTTCCTACCTGTATCAGATGTCATTGATTTAGTTAATACAGACAAAAAGAATGAATTGACATTAAAATTTCCTCAAGGAGAAGAAGCAACTCCCACTTCAAATCAAATGAACATTGTAGACAGTCCAATGCATGATTGGACAGAAGGAAGTGTAGCCAAAGAGGAAGCAGCACCTTTAAAAAAAGAGGAAGAGCAAGAAGAAGTTGAAGGTCCAGATAATGAAAGCTCTGAATTTGGGTCAGTACTTCAATCAAATGAATTCACAGAGGATCAAAGTAGAAGGGAGCTCGATGAAGATGTCAGCTCAGTAAAGCCAGTTGTTTCAGATGTAGAAACAAATCAGATTATTGCCACATGTGAAAGTATTCAGCCAGAAGAGAATATGGAGGATATGACACTAGTCATCAGTAATGCATTGGAAGTGGTTAAAGCTGAGCATGAGCAATTGTTAGATTCTGAAATAGGACTCAATACTATGGGTGATGAATTGTCAGCAACACCTCCAAATGAGAGTTCTACAGACACTGTGAGTGAGTCTGAAGAGAGATCCATCCCTGATCAAGAAACAGTGTCTGAACAACAGGTGGATTATAGTGAAGAGGATAAGAAGGAAGAATGTCATGAAAAGACAGGTATTGCTGATGCTGAAGCAAAAACATCAGACAAAGAAGAAGGAGATCTGGATGATCCAAATTTGATATCAGCATCAGAAGAAATGACACAAGCACAAGCTGGGGGCTCTAATGTACCAACCATTTCAACATTAGAGCAACATCTACATACAACAAAAGACTCAGAAGATGAAGATAATCGACAAAATATAATGGCAGGATCAGAAGTAGAGGAGGACCAAGTCGATTCAGATGGAGACAGTATACGAGATGGTGAAAAAGAGGTAATAATTGTGAAGGAAGGACAGTCACAGCAGAGTCTCAGCAGCTCCAATGACGAAGATGAAGACATTGAAAGACAAGATGCATTGAGCACAAGTTCTCAAATGGAGGAAAAGTTCATCTCAGATGGCAACATTACTGATGAAGAGAACAATGAGTCTGCTGTGGAGGAAAGGGTGTCACCAGTACAGCAAGACCAAAAGGAAGAGAGTGCAAAAGATGAATTACACACAAGTTCTCAAATAGATGATACCGTGACCTCAGATAACAAGCAGGAGATTTTGGAAGTAGTAGAATTGCATGTACAGCAAAATGAAAGTATCACAGACGACCAAGATGAAGCGACTGAAAGAGATGCTGCATCAGGAAGTTCTCCATTGGATGATCAGCTTATCCCAGAAAGCAATATGGATGGTGGGAAAGATGATGATATTGTGGAGGAAGAAGATGAAGACAGTGAAAAGGAAGATGCATCCTGTACAGTTTCTCAAGTGGAGGATACACTAACTTCAGATGACAACATAAGAGATGTAGCCAAAGAAGAGGATATTGTTGAGGAGGAGGTGTCTGCTGTAGAGCAAATGACGAGCATCTCAGAAGATGAAGACAGTGGAAAAGAAGATGCATCCTGCACACTATCTCAAGTGGAGCATACACTTATTTCAGATGACAAGATTAGAGATGGAATAAAAGAAGAGGAAATTTTGTTGGAGGTGTCACCTTTACAGCAAATTACTAGCGTCTCAGAAGAAGACGAAGACAGTAGAAAGGAAAATGCATCCTGTACAGTTTCTCAAGAGGAGGATAAACTAATTTCAGGCGACAATATTAGAGATGTAGCCAAAGAAGAGGATATTGTTGAGGAGGAGGTGTCTGCTGTAGAGCAAATGACGAGCATCTCAGAAGAAGATGAAGACAGTGGAAAAGAAGATGCATCCTGCACACTATCTCAAGTGGAGCATACACTTATTTCAGATGAGAATATTAGAGATGGAGTGAAAGAAGATGAAATTGTGGAGGAGGTGTCACCTTCACAGCAAATGACTAGCATCTCAGAGGAAGATGAAGACAGTGGAAAGGAAGATGCATCCTGTACAGTTTCTCAAGTGGAGGATACACCAACTTCAGATGACAACATAAGAGATGTAGCCAAAGAAGAGGATATTGTTGAGGAGGAGGTGTCTGCTGTAGAGCAAATGACGAGCATCTCAGTAGAAGATGGAGGCAGCAAAAAAGAAGATGCATCCTGTACACTATCTCAAGTGGAAGATACACTTATTTCAGATGACATTGTAAGTGATGGAGAGAACGAGGCACCATTCACGCACCAAAAGAAATGCATTTCAGATGACCAGGATGAAGAAGACGAAAGAGAAGATGCACCAGGAACACTCAGTCCTCAGCTGCAGGATCAGCTCATGGCCTCAGATGAAATACACAATGGAGAAAAGGATGATGTTGTAATGTCACCTTTACAGCAAAATATGTGCATCCCAGATGACCAAGTTGTTGAAGGTGCAAACGAAAATGCACCAGGGACAAGCTTTCACATAGAGGAAGATGACATTAAGTCTTACCAGATGTTAGAGGAGGAATCTCAGTCTTTGGAGACAGACTGTTTGGAGTTTAATCAGGTGGCAGCAACATCGAGAGAAATTCAAGAAATGCCTTGTGAAGTTACTACACTATCTTCTCAGATAGGTTACACAACTCAAGATGTTCCCGAGAGACAGGATGCTGTTGGTCAGGAGTTAGCAGGAGGTGCTAATATGTTGGGTTTGGATGAGGTGGTCACATCCTCAGAGCAAACAAGATCATCCATGGTAGCCACTGGACAGGTTTCCTTGTCAGGAGCCACAGGTAGCATATTGACATCTGGGCAAGTACCTGATTGTGAAACAACTCAAACTGATTACCCAAACACAGACGAAATTGAAACTGAATCAAGTGAGAGTGGAGATCTCACTTTGGAAAAAGGCAAAGCAGATGTGGCCATTGGCCTAGAGATCAGAGAGGGTGATGCATCTGGTCAGGTATCACCAATAGATAATTCACAGATTCAAGTGGTGGACAAGACCTTATCTTCGATGTTGGAAACAGAGCTAGGCTTATCACAGACAGGAGTTGCAAGCTTTGATCTAAATGAGAGTGTGCAAATGGCTGGAGAAACAGCAGGGGTAGACCCAAACACTGTGGGGAAAACTGCTTCGATAGAGGTATCTGAAGCATCACATTACATGCATGGGGCTGAGGCAAGTGAAGATCAAGTGAGTTCTGTCGAGCTTCAGACAGCCATCAGCCAAACTCCTCAGAGCAAATCAAGAAAGAGTAAAAAAGACAACAAAAGTCCTAAAAGTCCAAAAAGCCCCTCTGGAAAGTGTAAGCAACAGTGATTTCTGTCAGTGTTACCAACTGCACAGTTTCCCTATTGTGTTGCCCCAGCTGAAATGGCAACATTTCGAGTAACTGCCATAAGACATTATGAGATTTTTATTAATTTAAATCTTTGACACCTTAAAACAGATATGCGCTCGATAAGTGATGCTTAAAGGCTACAACTACAGTTTAGTTTAGTGAAGTACATTGATCAACAATTGACTGAGGCCTTCACATGCATGTGCTGCAGTGTACAGACTGTAGGACACAAGCAGAAAGTAAAGCAGATCATTTGCAAAGGGCAGTGTTTGACACGCTCATAACTCTTACACCTTATTGTAGCGCTAGCCATGCAAGCCCAGACACCAATGATGTCTTGACATCTTGATCTGAACTGCACCAACAGGCCAACAACATAGCAAGTAGACTATCATTATCTCTGATGTGGGTTAACAAACAGTCTGTGAAGTTACTGCTGACATAAAGAATCCTGGAATAACAAGTTTGTGTTGTGTGACTGTCCAAACTGCTCTGTGTGTTTCCTATTTACAGAGAAAGAACTGTGTGCAGTCACTGGACTTTCTTTGCAGTGCAAACAGAGCTGAAAGTTAGCAGACTGTGAGGAAATATTCACTGAGTTTCCAAAGAAGCACATTGGATTAGATCATTGCCTAGAATCACTTAAAGCATAGTGAACACTCTTCCACCTTATTCCAAAGACCAGTAAACAGACAAGAAGGGCAGAAGACCAAGTGCTGTTATCTAGATTTGTCTCTTTCCAAATGGAGAGAACAACAGCAGAATGGCGTTTGTCTTATTAGTTTGGATGGATCTATTTGTGCTTTAAAATATGCCTATGTAGCTTTTTCTGATCAGGGGGCACTGTGGCAACAAGTTACAATTACTGGAGAAGGGTAAATGTTGAAACATAACACAATGCAGGGCAACAGTCTCACTTCTCATATGTCGCTGGTCACTTTGAGTTAAGGAGGGAAAATTATTTTTTGTCTTTTATTTCTTTTCACGTTCTGTGTGTTTGTCATTCTAATGTACATTTTATAGCTTTGATTGTAAACACCAGCGGTGTAAAACTAGTTCCAGTGCTGTTTTCAAAGTTCTGGTGAAGGGTTAGTGGGGTACTGTCGATCTGAACCTTCAAAATGTTGTATTTTATTACATAACCACCGTTGTGTTAGAGACGAACTTCTTACTTTGCTTGCAGCTGAAATAGAAATCATTACTAGACCAAACATGTTCAAAGATGTGAAGCAGAAACTATGCTGGAGCTATAAACATACTTGTCTGCTCTTGCATGTGGGGTAAAGTAAAGTTAAAGTGGTTGTTTGATCAGTCCAGCTTCTTGTCAAGAGATTTTTTTTATATTCAACAATGCTTATATAATTATCACTATTTTCAGTAAAACACTTTGGGCATGCTGAATACTGTCGTCATTTCATTTAAGATGTGCAGCGTGCTGCGTGCAGTGCTCTTTACTCTTCTTTTTAAAGCTCATGTTGAGGAAGTGGATGCCAGTTTCGTTGTTGTACAGACGTATGATAGGCAAGCATTCTGACAACCAACATGACTGATAGCTGACTTAAAGTTGGCTCATTGAGCACTAAAGGACTAGGACATATGAACATATAATGAAAACATTTGAATTCTGATACTTTACCCTCCCGTAGCTGCTCATAACAAGTACTGATAACAGTGTGCTGCTTACAGACCTGCGTGCAAACTGCTGGAATGAAGCCAGAGACTGGTGTGATGCTAAAAACAGCATGCAGCCTGATGTGACTGAATGAATAATATATATAAATTCAACTGTTTCATAATAGTTTTCTTAAAAAATATATAAAAAATGGCTTACATCATGGTTTAAAATGTTCTCTACAAAGTTACAACTTCACTTGTGGTGAGGAAACAACCTTAATTAGTTTAATTAATTCATTTTGTCTTACAAAGGTTTACATATAAATGCATTAAATCTATACTGGAATCAGACAGATTGAATGCCTGTCATGTGTACATTTACAGTTGTAGATGAGCGACTGGAAAGCACAAACACCAACAATTCATAAAGAGTACATTAAGTTTGATTCTGGCTTGGAACCTCATTCGTCATCCTGTGGCTTCAGAGGGCAAGGTTACTTTAGAGTTAAAGTTATTAAAGTCATTAAGCTCATTAAAGGCTGCATAATCTGACATTTACAGAGTATGAATAATGACACAGCTCATGCTAATGTTTGTTAGCAAGAATTAAAGACATTGTTCAAAATGGCAGCAACAAGGCCAAACCTGTATGATATGTTGTATGTTTCTAGCAGCCAGTAATCTGTGCTAACTGGGTTTGTGTCAGGCTTATGAACTGTGGAATGTGGCAGACACAGAGTGATGAAAGATGAGAAGAGCTAAAACATTGACAGCGATGGCTCTGGCTGATCCAGATATCCAGATGTATGTGGCACGGTGTGAGCCTGGTCAGGCCATCGTGCACAAGAGAGCCACACACTCAGTGACAGGTCCGGAATAAAGGATACATAAAAACGCATGTTCCAAAACCGGAAAGAAACGTGATTAGAATGTGATTTTAAATTTACAACGTAGCTATACTGCGTTAAAACATTAAAACTTTAATCCTCAACATCTCACAACACTCAGATCACAAAATGAACTTTATGATCATGATGCCCCCGTCTAATAATTTACATATAGTAAGTTCTAATTAGTGTAATTATCTGAACAGTTTGAACTTTTTCAGTCTAATGTAGCAATAATGAAATAATGCATTTGTGTCAGTCTGACTTGAGACATATGAAAGAGTCTTTGTCTTAGTGAGAGCAGCGACAGACGTGTCAGTGTGTTTTCGGGTTGATCGTTGAGAACGTCTCAGGCGCCTCGTTCACATGTCACTTTCAGTCTGATCTGTTTTGCCCTGAAGGCAGCACCATGTGATTGTTGCTGCAATGTCACGCTAACACCTGCCTGTGTGTTAACGCCGACGCATTAGAATTCTTTTGTTCCAACGTTCTCTGTGTCGATACTAGTGCCTGCTTAATACATTCATGTTGGGCTCGGTTTACATTAGTCTATGACCTAAGATGGCAGTGTGAAGAACACACCTGTGTTAAACCTGTTGTGCAGGTTCACACAGCAGCAGCCACGATATGACTTCATACACTCAAAGGGTCATGGCTTTTTTTCTTACATGCAGTTGACAAGTATTATCAAATAAAGAATACATTTAGACATACATCAGCCGAAAGTAGAATGTAGGTCATCGAAGTCTGTTTTTATTAGCGCTGAATTTCATTTCCAAGAACAGCTGCAGGTTCAGTCAAAACCAGGTTGTTCACCCCTGACCACAGCGTGACTGCGTGAATTTGTAATCTTTTTTTTTTTTTTTTATCCGTAACCACACCCCAATAGTGATGTCACAGGGTCCAGGAGTCCACCTTTACATCACTGCACAAAGATGGAAGGTCAACGAAACGTTCCCGTTTAAGGAATAATAAGGAGTAATTCTGAGATTCTGCTGAAGACAGCAATGTACAGTTTGTGTCTGTCCGACATTTCCTTCTTGTTTGATGCCACCACGTAAAAGACCAATGGAGGAAAGCCAAAACGCATGGGTCCTTTTGTATTGAAAAGGCATTATTTTATTGTTCTTCACATATTTGGTTGAAAAACTGCATATGTATGTCCAGCAAGGGGATTGAAAAAAAATATTTTAATTCAAAAACTCTTCACTAGTACTGTTTGAGCAGTGATTTTAAGTAAATAATGACACAAATCTACTTTTTGCTTTTGAAATTCTTTGGTGTATTGTAGATTTTTCACCCATGCTTCCGTTATAAGCACATTACATGAATGCTAATGATTCTAATGGTTTTCCTGAATCTATAGATAGCAAACACATGGTGTTCTATATACATGAGTATTGTTTATAAGCCCACATGTTAAAGAAGTAGAAACGAGCTGAAAATGGCTCACCCACCAGTACTAGCCTGACAATGCAAAGGTTCATTCCATGGGTTAAATGAGAGCAGTTCATTTGAGTGCTGCAAGCTAAGTTAGCACAGTGCTACAGAGTACGCACTACATGGCATTCTACCTGATGGGAACTCTTGTAATGTTTGCAGATGAGGTCTCACTGCATCATGGGACAAGGACATGTAAAGGCAGAGCAAACTTTTTTGAACAAATATGAAAAAAAAACAATTCAATAAATTGATTCTTCTTATCTTACTCAAAGTTCATGTAATGGAGGTAAAATATGAGTCAGTGCATGCAGTTCCTTAAGGTCTTCCACCACCTACTGGTGGATTGATTGAAGTACATTTGACTGAAAAGCCAAAGCAGTGCCCCGATTCTGCTGAACTACAGTACACAGCAGTGTACCGAGCTGAAGTACAGCTGTGGGTTTACTTATTTCTAGTCTCATCTGCAGTACGTTTTCCGATGCAGCTGAGTCACTGCTTTCTTCTGAGATTATGATTTCACATGAATTTTATAAAATACAACACATTATTAAGGATTAAACCAAATGTTTGCAGCCTTTCTGCCGTCTGACCTCTCACGTAAAACAATCAGTCTGCAGTCGTGACTCCTTGTTGAATCTCTGTGAGTTGTTGTAGCAGATCCACCAAAGAAATTATTATTTTCTTCTGAACATCTCACATGATTTCAACAACTGTTCAGATATTTCACCACACATTCTCAGAATAGTTCCACCTCGAGCAATTATGACAATATAATGCCACTTACACACTGATGTATCATTCTTAATGACTAAATACTGCTGAAACTTAAGTACAGATGTATCTGTGTAATTTTACTTTACTTTACACTTCTTTCAACAGTTACACAAATTGTACTAGACACATTTTCCTAACATTTTGGCACATAATGCACAAAAAGTCTAAGTACTATTTAGTAACAAAACTTTAGAAAGCTGCTTCAAATTAAACTTAAAGTTTAAATATAAATAAAGAGATTCATTTTTTTCTTGAGCTTTATCACCTTCATTGCACAAATACCCTCAACTTGTGCTAAATACTTCCCTCATTATTTTTGTAAACTATTTTCTGTAAACTAAACTCAACTTGTTGATAAAAGAATGACCCTTGTGGATACTGGAGTGTGTGTGTGTGTGTGTGTGTGTGTGTGTGTGTGTGCGCGTGTGTGTGTGAGGAGTTATTCATTCTCCAGGTATTGACGTGGGAGCTGGCAGCAGGGTGGTTGAGGAAGTGATGGAGCGAGAGGGTGGGGACAGCTCTTCTTATAAGAGGCCTGACACGGTGGAGGTCTTATATGAACACCAGTGACTCGCATCAGCCTGTGTATCCATCATCCAACCATGCTTCAACCGCTGCTGCGCTGTCTGCTTCTAGCCTCTGCTGTGCTGCTCTGCCACACAGCCCCCACGCCCACGGTCAGTGTCTGTGTTTGAGTCTGTGCTAGAGTTCTTATAAAAGTCTGTTTTTAAGGTGTGTACTTTAGATCTCATGTTTGGTCTACAGCTACAGGCATGGACTCACTGAAAGTCACTGAGGAAATTATAAGACTCGGTTCTGCAATCCAGACTACTTAAACCAAGACCAGCGTGTGCAGAGACCGAGACCAGTCCAAGACTTTGAGGGCTTGAGACCAGGTCAAGACCAAGACCAGACAGTATACATATAGGTAGCTGATAATAGCTAGTTAATATTTGCAAAAATCTCTTTGGGTGAGGGGGGCACTTACACTTAGCTTAGTTTTCTTTGTGCTTTCTGTGCCAATAAACATTGGCCGTGGTTCCAGCTGTCTCATCTCAGGCCTTGCATTGCAGGATTTACATTTTCTTGTGTGTTTTCTATTCGATTCAGAGTCAGAGTTTTAGGTAGTCAGTTTTTATAACAGAAGATTTGGCTGACAGCTTCTCCCATACAGCCACAGCTCAGTATCCCACGTTCACTTCCTTGGAGTGAAGGGGAGTGAGGAGGGATGACAGCTGTAAATCAATGCACTGGCAGTTTAGTGATAGCTCTACGGTTGTGGTCTTCACCGGTCTTGAAATAAAGTTCTGAGTCTTCTTTCTTTTATCTGAGACTGAGACAAGACGGGTGGTCTTGAGACGTTTTGTTATTCGGTGTTTCACACCAGCATATTGCTCAGCCCTGCCTCCACCAAGGAGGTTATTATTTCTGTACTGTTTGTTTGTCTGTCAGCAGGATTATGGAAAAGCTAATGGCACTTGGCATGAAACTTGGCAGAAGAGTCAAGCTGAGGAAAACCCTTTACATTCTGAGGCAGCTCTGAATCATGGGATGGATACATTAGTTACTTTTGTTAACAGTGGTGTAACACCAGTGTCTATAGTAAAATATTAAATTAAAATGAACTATAGCAAATATAAGCAAAATATAAAATTGTATTTATTGCACAGCCATAACCTCTATCATAGCTGGATGGAGAGCTGTGACTAAACACAACAACCTCCTCAAACATCAGGGTAGTAACATATTTTAGCAGAAGTCTGTGCTCTCTGAGTACCCTTCCATTCATTAAAGATGAGATTAAACCCAGAGAAATGTGATGTACCTGAACACACCATGGTTAACAAATGACTGCTTTCTTTTTAAAGAGAAACGTCTATGAACTCACAGGTTAGTATCTCTATCGATTTGTGGGGCAGAAATCAGTTCAGTGACCTGCCTGTGACGATTCGTTCTCATCGTGTACGCACTCGTCTGTTATCGCTCGTGTTTACAGCACATTTCTTCTGCTGCTTCATGGGTAGCAGTTCACTGAACTCATTGAACTGAAGCTGAAGCTGAAATGAATGTGTTGGCTTGACATTCAATGTTGTCTCCGTTGGCCTTTTGTTAAGTCATAACATGCCGCATTGTACACTGGTACCAGTCCTGGTAATTGAAGCTTGTGTCTGTGCTGCAGGACAGACATGGAGGCTCAGACACCAAGTGTCCTCTGATGGTGAAAATCCTGGATGCAGTGAAGGGGACTCCAGCTGGATCGGTTGCATTCAAGGTGTCTCAGAAGACTGCTGATGGGGGATGGACACATATCGCCAATGGGTATGTACAGTAAGAAATAGAAGGTTGAGTATGTTCTATGTCACTTCTCACCACATCTGTTCAATATGTACAAACCATGCAGACAGATTTCACTGTTCCTCGCTGCAGAGTGACTGATGCCACTGGAGAGATCCATAATCTGATCACAGAGCAGCAGTTCCCAGCAGGAGTGTATCGTGTTGAGTTTGATACCAAAGCTTACTGGAAGAACGAGGGGAGCACACCATTCCATGAAGTAGCTGAAGTGAGTATAAGCATCACAACCTCCAATATGCATATTCAACCTTTGATATAAGATTCAGCTCCAGCTCCAGGCTGTTGTCTGAATTGCAGTAATGACCACAGTGGAGGAGATGGAAATACTGTACTGGAAGCAAAGTGACCGAATACTGTAACCCTAAAAGAGAAAGACCAACAGAGATCGACCAATAGACAGGCAAACAAAAGGCCTTTTCACAGACACCTATAATGTTGCTGCAAAGCTCATCACCCAGCATTGCTTTTTTACAAACAACACGTTCCGGAAGCCAAAGAAGCATGGTGTGCAGCCTCTGTAAATTTCTACTGCCTGGTGCAGCCTGACTCAAATCCACTCTACCTGCTTTTGCTACCTCTGCTTCGTTTTCCACTGCAGATGGTAACGCTTCACAATAGGCGAAGCTAATCATTGTCATTATCCATCTGTCCATTTTCCACAATCCCTGTTAAGAATTACAGGGCGTCAGAGCTGATCCCAGAGACAAACAACCATTCACGTTCACAATGGCAACCATGGCAACAGACAGAGGCCATCCTCTTGCAGAGCAGTTCTTCCCCTCAGTTCACTTGGTGGGGGTGCAACAGTGGAGGGTCCAGACCAATTTGGACATTTCTGACATAAATAATGAATAAAAAGCTTCAACCTCAGCAAAGCAGCATTGTTGTTGAGGGAGATTTGAGTACCACATGCAGCTGAAGTCTATCCTTGTATGCAGATATTGCTTTTGCTGCAGAGGATGGGCAAAGTTCACCGATACCATGTCATCTGTCTTGAAGCACAGCATTTTTCTTTGCAGAAGCACTCAAATGGGTGATGAAGGTCATAAAGGTTAGGTATCCCCTGCGTATACAGTGGACCTTCTGGGTATACACGATCAGAACTAGTTTGTACAATGTGTGTTGTCCAGCCGTGTTGGAATTCTGGCATAGAAGTTGTTTTCGATGGCTCCACTGGAAGGTGGAGCGAAAAGCCCTCACTGAGATGACATGACATGATATTTAAACATCAAGCTGAGTGAATGAGCATGAATGTCATTTTCAGAAAATAACTGGTTGGACAGCCCCCCTAATCCAACAAGGTAAGGACATTGGGTTTCTGAAGATATTGGACCACCAAGTACACACTATAACAGATAACCTGTGTAAAGGCTTATCTTACTCTTCTTATCTTGAATCCTGTTGGTGGCAATTCAGGACAGTGCTGCAGTCAGTAAACAGTAGTATTTACACTCGCATGTTCAAGCAGCTGTTTGCTATTCTGCTGTTTGTCCCCAGTGTGAGGAAACAATTCCCAGAACAACATGCCTAACAGTCATCTGTGATCCCTTCTTTATTCACTGATTCATACATCCATTGTCCGTATTTGATCACATTATCTGCATTCACTTTGCTATGGTTGTCGTCGTGTCTGCGCAGCTGCAAATTATGTTGCAGAAAAACTTCAAACGTTGTATTTTCTTGTCAGCCGTCTGTAAACGCTCATTCATACCTTCTCATTTTTATTTCATTTCAACTCAGAGAAAAGAAATGGACACATTTGCAGAGAAGGATTCAACTCCACTAGTTTTATCTCTCTTGTGCTGAACAGTGACTTTACCCTCCGCTGTAAATGTTTCTGTCATTGACCCTGTGGCGTTTGTGTGTGTGTGTGTGTGTGTGTGTGTGTAGGTGGTGTTTGAGGCCCATGCTGAAGGTCATCGTCACTACACTTTAGCCTTGCTGCTCAGTCCGTACTCCTACACCACCACAGCTGTGGTCACAGATGCACACCAGTGATGCACATCACACCGTGTGGATATTTACAGTCTGGTGGAGGCATCAGGACAGCAAGTTGCATGAAAGGCTGGAGATCTGTTTTTTTGTTGTTGTTGTTGTTGTTGTTGTTTTCATGTGCCGATCCAAACCAACAGTGAATGTATCTACTAACTAACAAGTACTCTAGTGTGTGTATCTTCTCGCTCTGTCATTGAGCTCCATTGTTGTCAAAAATGATTAAAAGCATATCAGTGAGCCACAGTGTCCTGCGTGTGTTCCCCCATCAAATGCGGATTAATAAATTAGTGACCAGTTGTGTTTGTGAGTTCACTCTCAGCAAATCCAAAAGTGGGTGCAGCTGAGGCAGCTGAATGAAGCCTGGGTGCTTGAATAAGCCACCTGTAACAGCACCTACCTGTCAATTAAAGCTGCCACACTATTAATTATGCATAACTTTAAGCCTGAATATGAACAGGTCAGTTCTATAAAAAGCACAGTGTATTTGCCACACCATTGTGAATCATTGTGATTTTTTCTGTATCATAAACCAGGAAAATATATAACTTTCATATATTTTCAAATACACTAACTCGCTAAAATAAAAAAAAACACAAACCTTGTTATAATCAAACAAGTACTGAGGTTAAGCTTAATGAGATGTGATTTTTTTCTCAAGATCCATGTGGTAAGTAACAGGAGAGCATGTTGCTTGCATGAGATGAAGAGATGCTGAAACAACAAAGATCATTTTCTATCTTTACTTCATGTATTAAGCTTGAGTCATTGAGCTTGACAACCACATCACAATATAAATAATTTAATAGAGATGGTGGAATAATCAAAAGATTACCTCCTATGTCCTTTCCTAAACACTTTTATAAATGATATGAAGGTAAATTCTTCAGGAGGCCACCTCCTTTCCTTCCATAAAGGATGGTCCGGTGTATCCTATGCTAAAGGAGGTAAAGGAATCCTTGAAGCACCTTTCCTTAACATTTAGAGAATTCAATCAGCTCTTATCACGGAGGCTATGTTAATACTTCCAGGTCATTTCTCTCCTTCCTAATCCAAAAAGGTATTCAACAGGGCAACAAATCATTATTTGTATGGGGGAGAATGATTTGTCTGACAGGGTCAACTGATAAAACAAGATAATGGTTAAAAATATGTCAAGTCTTTACAATTAAAGGGGACATGATTTAAAAAGTTTTGGTCACTTTACACTTGAACAAAAACTGGTTCTTGATGAGTTCCGTGGAGCCCTTTGTGTTCTCTAGAGAACTTATCCTTTAGTTTAGCTGTTTAAGGTTGTTTGCGTAACTGAAGTGAAAGAGTTCATAATTGCAGCACTTTTGCTTTTCAGAAGAACCTTTTTATGTTTGATAATCTTTGTTCCTTTTAACAGTTCTTTGTTGTACTGATTACTGGTTCTTTAAGTTGGCCTTGTAGCAACTGGTTCTTGGAAGAACCAATAGGTAAAAGGTTCCTTGCAGAATTGAACAGTCCCCCCATGGCCTCATCGCAACCAACATGAACCTTTATTTTAAAAGTGTACAGAGCACGAAAATAAAGGAGACAAACATCAGGTCTGTTTTCCAGAATATGGCAATGAAGTGTTTATTTTGTCTTCTGTTGACAAAGAAAAAAAACTTTACAAAGTAACGGTTCAACACCAGACTCAAACTGTTTTATACTGTCTGTTACCAAAGACTGCAGAAGTCTGACAATGGAGCTAACTTCACCATGTAAAAAAGTTCTGTGATGTGATGTGTGGGGGTCCAGGGTTGGGGGGGCTCTAGCACATGCTTCTGAGCCAGTGAGAGGCAGCATGAGACAGAACTGAAGGAACTGAGCTTGTGCAGAGTGGGTGCTACATTAACATGTTCACAGGGTGGGCTCAGTGTGGAACTCCGCTTCATTCTTCAACGAGGACTCGCGTGGAGATGAAGCGCTTGGTGATCAGGTGACCATCACGTATACGGAGGACCAGAGAGCTGCAGAGAAAACAGGTCCTGACCCGAGCCATTTTATCCTGGTCAGTCCTCATAAAGAAATGTCTCTACTGTCACGGATTTCCTTTCATGTTTCATTTAGTAACAGTGGAGCCTGGTGGATACTGATACTGATATGTATAAAAAAGAAATCTGATAACAATATTTCATTTTCTGACCATATACTGAATGGTTATTGGTTATTTGTAACCATTCAATGTATGCTCATAAAAGCTACTTTGACAAAAGCTAAAACTTTTTTTTTCCCCGTCAGCCACATCTCATGGTCTTCATCAGCATGGAGTGTGTTCAGTTCTCATCGAAAGCCTGATTGATTCTGATCATCTTACATAAACACCAACATTCTGGATGAGAAATGAGTTCCTTTTTTGTCTAAAATATGACAGGAGAGTGAAACACTTGACTCATCTGTGCTCTCTGGTGGACATAATGATGTAAAGGCAACGGTTTGTGAAGAAGTTCAAACATTTGGGTACTGAGAGGCTCCAATGGTTGCTGATGTGGATCTTTGTATCACACAGATCTTGTCATAAATTCTAAACGTTCAGGATATTCTTAAGAACTTTTTCACGCTGGTTCCATGGAAACACTGGATTGCGTAGTTCTTTGCACCCACATGTGTGAAATAGAGTAACATCAGCTAACCAGCTGATATTACTATATTTATATTGGCTCTACTCTGATGAGAAATCTCCAGCAAACTGTCACCACCAAGCTATTTCACTTGTACCTCATAAACATGACTTTCAGTTTTGGTGACCCATGTGGCCCTGCCTGTGATACATTTCTGTTTCCCATCTGATGGAGGCTGTAAGATGTGACTGAAAGCTCTGCACAGATTCAAGTGCACCCCAAAACTGGATTTTAATGTTGGTGGTTCTTTTAGAACTGTGACCCGGACATGTGCCAAGCTAAAAACAAACTAAATGGCACCATCTGGTGGACAGACGCTGTAACAGCAACACTGTTTCTAAATGACTTCAAACAGATCTTTGGCATCTCTGGTCCACATTGCTCTGTCAGCCAGCATGTGTGCCAATACCTATGACCTGTGCCTGTTTGAATGATCAACACTTTTGATATTCATACTGTCAGAAGTGGCTGATGAACATGGAAAAACAAAGAGCACAGTGTCGTTACAAATGTCCACATGAACAGGTCTGAAGCAGAATGATGAGAAACATCGGAGCCCGGATATGAATGTGCATGAACGCATCACAACAAAACACTGTTCAGTTAACTGCTGGTCAGTAGAAAGCTGCCCGCAGTGCTGTTCACAAAAACAAAGCCTCTGCTCTGCTCTGCTCTGCTCGTCATGCACGTGGTAACTGGATGTAAATTACATTATTTTGTCTATTATGTATTCGAAAGGCCAGGCCATGCAGACTGAAGGCTAGAAAAAGAGGTTTGGGGGTTGCAGTTCTTGGTGCATTGGCATCACAGCTTGAGCAATTTGGGCTCTCAGTGAGAAGAACGGGTGCTCACGTGTTCATTCTTTTTTGGGAGGACAGTGACGTTGGTGATGTTGCTTTGAGTGAAATATCAAATGAGATCAGCTGCAGGTATCTCAGCATTCGTGGCCCGCGGGCGAAGCTTTTGGTTGAACAGCCCACAAGCGGTCATGGTGGATTGTTACATGTCAGGGCCGAGCTTTTTGGATGCTCATCAGCAGCAGATTTCATATTTGCTCTGGCTGATGTTGAAGGGGCGACAAAGACATCGACAATTCAGGAAAGCAAAAGCATTTTTAATCTCTTCAGTTTGAATGTAAAAGTGGAAAAAAAGAACTCAAGGCACAAATAAATACTGCAGAAATGGAACACAGTCTAATGGAGAACACATCATCTGAACACTCGTAGATATTTTCAGGTTTAAAGAAAAGGGGCAGCTGGGTGGAGTCGACCTCAGCTGATCTGGCACCAGGCAGAGGCGAGACATTTTGTTTCCCAGTTTAGCACTTGGCACCTGGACTGGAGTTTTGGCTTTGGCCATGCAGACTACGTACGGAGCAGATCCATGAGAACAATGGACACAATAATGAACTGATCTGAAGCGCTACATGCTGACTGCCCCGAATTCAACGCACAACATTAAACCACAGCGATGATCCATATCATCAGTCTGTGCTACGGCTTCACATCGAAACACACTCTTGCACTAGTCAAGTACTACTCTTCCTGTCAGTTATTGTGTGTATTCTACCCTAACCCTGATGACGTCACAGTGTCACATCAGGGTGCTCTCATCCTGGGCATTAGTCTGCGTCACAAACTGCAGATTAGTATTCCGCAGTCCTCAGCCGTCTGCGGGGACAGTTGAGGACTGTGTTTGATGCCTGAGGCAGATGTTCGCAGATTGCACACTTCAATTGCTGAACCAGTTTGTGCACTTTGAATACTGAGAAAAGCTGCGTTCAAGAACAGACGCTCTATTGACAGCGTCTAGAAATGCAATGTGAACAGTGATTCTTACGCTTTTGCTTTAAACTTTGGCCGATATGTGGCACGACAGTGACGGAGAACCGTAGAGGTGATCCATGCACTGAGAGAGACTTAAACTGTGGGGATGTGGAGCCAAGAGAATATGACCAAGCCCGTCTTGGTTACATCGTATTAAAACTGTCAGTTTGGACAAAGTTCAACTTCTGAAGGTGAAAAGGGAACCCAAGGCCCCAGGCTTCGGATTTTGTGTGTTCACGGACAGAATGTAAATACTGCTTCTCAGATATAACAGTAATCAATAATTAAGGCATCACTGCTCTATTAAATACTGTAGGGGGGGTGGGGGTCTGCGAGCACATAGTACTGTATACACCCTAATCAGCTGATCACCAAGAGTCACGAATATAATGTGATGAAGCGAGCAGCCGGGCTACGTGAACCACGTCTCGACAACACTCTGTATGGCTGCTACACAGGTCAGATCACAGCCAGCAGGCTCAGCTCTGCTCACAAACTAAACAAACACTAAAGCTATGAAAAGGCATCGCACGAGAGAACCAACAACTGTTCTGAGACCGCGGCTCAAAGAGCACAAAGTCACACCAACAGGGCGCTCTCGAGCACGAGCCATGCCGTGCTGCAGTGTGACGTTCAGCCATGTCTGCTTTGGAGGAAAAGAAACAAACGAAAGAGACAAAAAAAAAACGACAAGAAAACAAACTCTGTAAACATTTACGGGCTGCTCCGCGACGCTGCTGCTGCAAGGGCTTTTGGGAGGGTCGTCTTTCCCAGAAGTCCTTGCAGCGTTTGTGTGGAGGAGCCCCGGGTGTAACTGACTCCACATGTAATGCTCTTAAACTAGAGAAAATAATACATCTGTAACACTCTGGCCATTTCACACCTGAAATCCACTTTCCTCCATCTTATCTATCCTTCATACATCTCGACAGCTGCTTCACTAGATGTGTCAGTGCGCACACACACGGACGCACACAGACACACACAGACACACACACACACACAGACTGGAACACTCATGCTTGATTAAAGCTGATAAAACCCTCTGTGGAACACTTTTGGTTGCGAGGCCGTGGATGAAGTGACACACTCGTCTGATCACGCGGTAAGTGTGAGTGTCCAGAACTGTCATCAGCGTGGAGGCACATCAGACTATGAACAATAATCAATACTAATAATCAAATGATCTGTTCCTTCACCTGTGAGAAGGTGGACTTTTGGACATTCCTGAAACTTTTCTCAAAGAACAGCTACAGGTGAACGTTCTGTCAACATCTAATGAACGTTTCAGCTGTGAACAGAGAAGAACAGGAATATGAAAGCACACCGTCCATCTGCTGCTTTCCTTTTAGCTCTGTTAGACCTTTCCACATCATCCTCAGCAGCAGACAGATGTTGCCCATCTATCCAATCTACGCTTCCATGACAACGGGGAGAACTCCCGTTGGCTGATGGAGATCACGTGAAAGAGCGTGAGCAGCGCAGCTGGTTTCTATCATGTCGGATTTGTCGTATTGGACAGAAAGGATGGTGGACCCGTCAGTGAGACATGGGACCAGTTTGAAGCGAGTGTATCAGGACCTCTGTGACTCATCAGGAAGCAGCTTAAGAAGATGAAGTGGTGCGATAGGACGGGGAATGAGAACCAAGTTTAAAAAAAGAAAAGAAAAAAGAAATGGCCAGAATTCTAATTTTAACATCTCAGGACTTACAATCAAAGAAAAAAAAGTCCAAACATACAATTCATGGTCAAATTCAAAATCTAGAGATATAGAGGAGAACCTTAACAGTGAACATCTGGTCAAAAATAATCTACACCTTCCTCTCCAGCTTCATAGTGCTCAAAGCTTTTTAAGAAATTAAACTTTTCACAGCATGTGCCATTCAAGAACAGCAGCAACATCGGCTGTGAGGAGCCGACGCCGAGGTTCTCTCATTCTGGCCCTTCTGATCGCCTCATGAGCTTCGAGAAATGATAATAAGAAGAAGAATAAACACCACAGTCCAGACACAAACACACACACACACACACAGTATCCAGCCCAAATCCCCATGCTTCAGCGCACGGTGTACAGTACAATGAAGAGCTTTATCACATGGTCCAGCACTAAATTATTAGAGGAATTAAAAATCATAAAAAATAAAAACATCTGACACAAAAAAGTTTTATATATATATATATATATATATATATATATATATATATATATAGTGCATGTGTACCTATATACTGTATATGTACACACGCTCACATGAGAACCATGGACCTGTACTAAAGCATGTTGTGTAATGGCTGACCCTGCTCCCTGTACAAAGTCATGGAGAGTCTCCCCTCCTTTTCTTTTCACACAGTGCACCTCAAAGAAAAAAAGAAAAAAGCACGACAAAAAAAGGCCAAATTAAAAAATATACACATCTCCAAGTGATGAAATAAGTTATGTTTGAAAAGAACATAAATCTGGTAAACAAAATAAATTAAGGCATGCAAAAGATAATGTCAAATCTGAAGATTTGGATACTTTTGTCACTTTTAAGCCAAACATCCTCTATCGTTAGATCTTCCAGTCAGGAAGAAACCACTCACTCTTTATGAAATCCTCAGAACGAAGGTAGCTGCCAAAATAAAAATTCAAACCCACTGGAATATCACTGTAATATGCCCGAGCGTTTTTTTTAAAGGCTCATATTTACATACGTGTGTTCTGTGTTCGAGCTTTGAGAGGCCGATATTTACATACGTTTCATGCGGATTCAGCAGCAGTGCAGCAAAAAAACAAAAACAAACAAAAAAAAAAACACTTGAGTGACAAGACGGGAGCGTTTCGTCAAACATCCCCCGATCAGAGAAGGAATAAATACTACATATCAAAATTTAAAAAAAAGAAAAAGAAATGTACATCACGAACATTAAATGTCAACCTCGAGCAGATCCTTTTCCTTTGAGACCAAAAAAAGGAATACTGCGGCCTGACAAAATGATATGTATCAAACAAATGATAGTAGAAAGTGAGACAAGATCTTGTCTGTTGGCTTTGTAAGGTGACGGTGATACATCAGAAGTGAAGCAGTGCGGAGCTGAGCGGAGGGAGCTGTGGTTCTGCCACGTTAAGGCTTTGCAGTAAACATCAGAGCTGAGATGCTGCTGCTCCCTCCAACCTAAACAGAGACTCATGTCAACTTGTAGTAGTTAAGCCGGCACGGACGAAACAAAAAAATAAAAAAAATAAAAACATGCAGCAACTCATCCGTATCTCACACACACACAAGCACAGATTCACTGACACACACACACAATCGACAGTTCACTTTGAGAGACTTGCCACTGCCTCTTGTTTTTTTCGGTTTTGGATTTTCTTTTTTTTTTTCTTCTTCCTCACTAAAACTTCTTGGCAGCATTTCATGTTGCGCCTCTTCACCCCTCCTGGCCTGCATCCCCTTGAGGCCAGGCCAGAGAGAGGGGAGCTTGGTGAGCTTTAGGGGATGTGGACCAAGGGGGTGGGTCAGGGGTTGGCTTGTGAGGGGTGGTGGGGGGGGTCGGTGGTTTGGGATGGGGCAGTTCAGTAGTCTGCGATAGGAGCGAGCTCGGGGTACAGGTCCACTGTGATGTTCTTGTAGAGGCTGCTGAGGGAGACATGGGGGCTGTAGTGGAGGTTGTTGAGGCCGTCCAAGTGTTGCCGCTCTTTGGAATACCTCAGCAGTTTATACCTGCAAAACACACGGTGACACAGGTAACACATCGGTGCATCTGTCCCTGACCTGATCCAGATCTCTACTACCACTGTGGCTCCAAGCCTATTCACACACACACACACACACACACACTTTGGTTTTCAGTCTTGTCCCAGAAACGGCCAATCAACAGTCAGCAGTTAGTTTCTCTTCTGGACTACAATTTAAAGGTCCGTTGTGTCATATTTAGAGGCTCTTCCATGTCTTGTTTCTAAGTATTTCACATGCAACGCTGTCAATAACCACCTGCAGTACACTGCCCTGTCCAGTAGGTGGTGAGTGTGCATATTATTCTTTTAATGTCAAGCGAGGTCGATGAGACGCATATAAGCAGAGTTTTCTTGCCATCTTTGTCAAGTAGAATGGATTAAATCCTGCACTGTTTACATTCATGTTCACTGGCTGCTATTCTTCTTCACTGACTTTGTTGGCACTGTTACTTCCACCATCTGTCAGCCAGTGAAAACAGAGGTGGGGCTGCATTGCCCATGTGCTCAGTCAAGATAAAAACTGAATAAAAACGGTCACTCCACAGGGTACCTTAAATAGAGCCTGGCCCCATAATATGAGGCGAGCGGGTTGCAATCAGCAGCTACTAGATGCCACTAAATCCTACACACTGCTCCTTTAAATGAGTTCAGTGACTTTTGTGGGGAACAAGCAAACAGTGGAGCCAGTCTCTCGTGGATGTTCGATGAAATGGAGTATGTAAGTGGTGCCGTTCAAATAAAAGAAAAGACTTGATTGTTTGCTTTACAGAACAAAGAGCTCGCTGTGAGCCAAAGACAAAAAGCCATCTCACCTCCCGAGGAACTGCACCTCTCCTCTGTGGTGGTGAGGAATGGACTTGTACTTGCCGATCTCTCCCTCTGGCCGCGTGACATTCAGACCGGCATAGTGAACCCTGAGGAGAAACCAGGCTGTGTTACCGGACACATACAGCCAGCCTCAACACATCTGTCTGTACGCTTACATGCTTGCATATCTGCTGAGAGGAACACAAGGTTCTATGTTTTTTTAATAGCAGGTGTTAGGGTGGGCGGTGGGTGTCGGGGTTTTATTGTATGGAGCACTTAGTGTTACACGTTTTGTATAAAAAGCCATACAAATAATGTCTGATTGATTGAAAGATATTACACATTGTCAAGTACAGTAGTACAGTATCGTATGCAGCTGCAGAAGAAGTGTTGTATAAAGAGCGATGGTGACAATCACTAAACAACATCCTGTTTAAAGTCTGACTGAAGAGATTAGGAGTGCTCTCTCAGTCTGATAAAAAGGCTCACTGTGCCCACTTACAAGTGGAAGAAGGCCTGGGTCAGAAGCACATCGTCTCACGTCAGTTTTATTCCAGATATGCTACTTTGTTTTCCTTTTGGCTGTTCTCAAGACTGGAGTGGTTTATTTCGAAAATCAACTGGATTTTCTATGCCGCTGCCGCTCTGTGTGGATTGACGCATGCTGCTCAGGGCGGCCATCAAAATTAGAACAACTGCGTATTCTGAATGGAGCCGAGCAAAGACCCGTTTCTGAAACAGACCACGGCGAGGCCGGTCATATCTGAACTCACATACTAAATATTCATTACTAATAATGTTTTAAATAGGTTTTTCTGTGTAGCGAGAAATGATTCATTTGATTTCTTTCATTTTTCTAGGAAGCCAATTTGACATGTAATGACGGCAGTGCCATCTGTCACATGACACCCGTGTGATGACGGCATTCAAACAGCAGACTTAAGTCTACCTTTAGTGGACTTACCTGTTCCACAGGTCATCATCCTCTCCTCCCCAGCCCCAGAATGCATTGGGAAAGCCGTTAATCTTGCGGAACTGCTCCACGGTGAGTCCGCTCACACCGCCAAAGAACTCGCTGTATGGAAGACTGCAAACAACAACAACAAACAAACATGATGTAAACACAGACAGTTTTTTTTCCCTTCTTCTCAAAAAAGTGTGTACATGCTGATGACACACTTACATGTACATGTATTTGTCCAGCTTGGCAGCAAAGTGGCGTGGCATCTGACCACAGCCGTAGTAGTTTCGGTCGTTCTCTGGGATGTGGTCAACATCATGGAAGATCAAGCAGTCCCAGTCCAAGTCCTTCATGGCCTCCAGGAAGCCCACATTAAAGAGCATGGCTCTGTTGAAGGGCTGACTCCCACTCTAAACACAAACACACACACACACCAATGAGGCTGGTGCTTCTATTAAAGCAATGAAGAAGAAATAAAGAAGCTTCATGACTTCACCGCCTGCAAAGTTTTTCACACCCTTCAGCTTGTAGACAAACAATGCCTCATCACACGCTGTAGTTCACACACACACATACACCAACCTGTTCGATGACATAGAAGGCAAACTGCAGCCGCTGTCTCTGCAGTATGGGGATGAGGTGTTGGAAGAGGATGGGGAGATGTTCGTGGCGGTTTCTAAATGGAATCAGGATGGCCACCTGCAGCACAAATATCAGAGTAAGAGTCCGCCTGGACAGTCTGCTTCCTGTTTGTTTTCCAGAAAAGTAACCGTTCTGCAACACTCACATTAGATTTTGTAAAATGTGTTTATGGCAGGTGTGAATTATATAGGCATGAACTCACCTTCCAGCGAGGTCTGCAGTCTTTTGGTTTCCAATGACCTCCAAACTCAATGTCAAAAAATTTGGAGAACTTCAGTTCTATGTCCTCCATGGGGATCTCTGTCATGTTCACTTCCATAAGGCCCTCTGCGGAGAGGTTTTAAAGGGGTTACGTTATTCCAGTGACTATGTTCACGTGGGCAGAAGATTCTGGTTTTCACCCTCATTCCGAAAAAACTAAAATTCCTATGACCCCTGCTGCATTCACGTGGATTCAGAAAGACACGAGACAAACACCGGCCGTGTAGGAAAAACAAAAACAGTCCGACGGAATGACAGGAAGGCACGAAAACTTTGACAAAGACTGGAAAAAATATTGATCACTAGCATTTCATTGTTCAGATGTGTCCTTGTCCCTTCTATGTAACACCATGTAACATGGTGATAGATTCCAGAGCAGACGACGACAAAAAGTTAAAATATTAACATTGGATGGCAGGTCAGCCATTATCACTGACATAATTCTCAGTTCTTTTTACTATTCTGATCTCATCCACTGACATGATATCTGATTTGCTGTCTGCCTGAATCCCTGTGAACACAGCATGAAGTGTTTATGGCTAATGAATGTGAATTTTTCACTAATATTCCCGCTGATATGCAGCGGTGCACACTCTGATTAATGTAACAGAAAGCCTTTACAATGTTTAAGTGTATTGTGTGTTTCTCCTTTCCACCAGAAGTGTCTCCACCTCCAACTGGTGGTTAGTCAGTTCGTTTACGACACACACAGCTGACCGAGGCTGTGTCTTGCCAACCAAGACGTGTGTTCTAAACGTGCTGTGTAGAATGACCGACACGTTCCTTGTGTCTTAATTAGAGGAGCCTACAATCCGAATCAGGCCTAATCAGGTAAATACAAACAGAAGATACAAATTCTGAATATTGTCATATTTGGAACAATAGTGGAACATTAGTGAGTGTGTCATCATAATCATTGATACAGCATCATCACAAAACAAGAATAAACAAACAAACATCCCTGCTGATTCACAGTCCTGTTATTGGAGGTGTGAAAATAACTCCATCAGTCTGAACATCACTTCATTAACTCCACTCTAGGAAAACACTCTTGGAGGGATTGTGGGTTTTATGTGTCTCCTGTATGGAGACAGATGATCCATGATGGATCTGATTATTACTAGGGAGCTGGTGGCTTCAGCTGCCTTGATTAACTTATCAATAGGAAACTACAAATCATATCAATCCTGCAGCTCGCTGCGTCTACACGAACATGCAGAGCTGCCAGGCTGACACAGAGCTTCATTAATGCAGCACTTTTCAAACAGTGTAGATGATTACGATTTGAGTCGGTTGGGTTTGTGTCCGGTATTAAGTCGTATTTCACTACTGAATGTGGTCATCAAATCTAAAGTCCAGTATTAAATCCCTTATTGGAGGTTTAGCTTTTAACTTCAAGAGAGGCTAAAGTTGGAAATGGACAATTTCACAACCTGACAGTGAGGCAGAACTCATCATGAGGCATGTTTGTTTGGTCGGAACTACTTGCTGTATAATATGCAATTTGTTTTATCACAATCTGATTGGTCATCAATCAGCATAAAAATGAATATGAAATTCACAGACTTCAGACAGACAGCTAAATCTGTCCATGAAAAAATGATCTTTTCATGCAGATATCTTAGTTACTACAAGACTACACTAGCAAAGCAGTTTAGTGTTTATATGTGTGTATTTATTCAGTTTGGGAAACTCCATGAACGTTAGTTGTCTTGACTAGAAATGGTCTCTGTTGCTAGGATGTTAGTAAGGCTTGTTACTGGAGTAGTAAACTGTTCCATGGCAGATAAGAGCTTACTGCCACAACTGTTTTTATAGTATTAGGTATTAGTCAGGCCCGGAGAGCGAATTTCCCCAACATATGAATATCTTTTGATTATATATTTTATTTAAGTTGGTAATTGTTGTATAATCACAATATTACAATCGAGGGTGTCCTTACACGTCATTATTACTGATTATTGTCATTACTGAAGTGCCCATAATGACGTCAAGCACAGCCTCTTATGAAATAATTCTTAATTAAATGTTCATAGCAGCTGAAGATATGAAATACTGAAATAACCTGCCGACTCTGGATCATCTTATTTTTCACCTGCAACTTCTTCCAAATACTAGAGGTCGGAGAATGTGACATGACGTCATCAGCTCATGGTTGATGACAGAATACTCAGTCCACTCTGATCATACAGTGTTTAAATGAGAGGCTCTGTATGTTTTGTTCCAGTCTATATTTTTCCAATCCAGGTGTCAGAGTCAGACGTGCAGGTGAGACCAAAACCAGTTTTGAAATTTGCACATGCTTGCTGTCGAGCCTGTACAAGGAATGATACACCGCATGATCAGCATCTTTCTTTCAGCACCTGTAAAAGTCTTTATGATACCTTGGACTTGGTCATGTTTTCTTTATGTGCAGTCTAGGCCTCCTAAACAAGTTCCCTGTTGTTAGGTACCAGTCTACTCACTCATAGAAGGTAATCGCTCTGGGCAGGGGAGGTTCTGGGAATAGGTGAAGTTCTCCGGGAGGTACGTGGTTGGCTGGACCAAATACTCACTGGAGTTACTGCCATCAGGATAGTCTGCAGTGAAAAGAAACAGCCAACATCAGGCATAATGCAAAATCACTTCAAACCATACCATTGAATAGATTTTTTAAAACATCCAGTAACATGTATTCTAGACCCCCCAAAAATCTATATAACAAAAAAAAAATAAAGAAGTCACAATCTCCCCCACACCATCCACTCCCAGAGTACAAATACTATTTGCAAGTTAGTAGTTTACAGTGTTGATCTGTTTTACAGAGTTTGGGGTGAATTAACTGTACAGTCACTGAAGCATGGCTAAGCTAGTTCAAACAGCTTGATTCTCCACTGCACTCCTTCCTGCAGCTGCAGCCTTCTTTACCTTTACCAACTTGCCTAGTTAGAAAAGTATGTGAGTTGTTGAGTGTGGAGAAACTTCACAACCTTTGCAAAACTGCGATGGCAAATTCTTAATTGTTTTTGCTTTTTTACAATTTGTCACTTCAATTTGTTGGGGGGGGGGGGGGGGGGGTAGGTACATCCTGAACAAGTCGTACAGTGTACAGTGTGTGTTTATTTGCGTCACACCTCGCAATCAGAACTTTTTTCATTTTGTTCTCTACGTTGGCCGGAACCAGCCATTTCTGCAAACAAAAAGAAACGCTCCAAATAAAAGAAACACTGCAAATTAAGAAAATGCTGCAAATAAAAAGAAAAGCTGCTGCAAATAAAATAACAACAACAACGATGCAAATAAAAAAAGCCACAACGGAAGTGAATAACCAGGGACTATTATTGCCAGTGCACCATGCTTTTTATGTGAGAGGAGAATAAGACCAAGAGAGAACTAAGGAGAAAAACAAATGAACAAGTAAATGAAATGGTTAGTGTTTACTGTCACTACATGACTGTACTTGTACTTCTATCACTCAAAGCTAACAATACACAGCCTCCTCTAGTTCAGCTTCATAGCAAACCTGGGGCTACATGGCCTAACTATAACACATTGACAAGTACAGTCATGTAGGAACAGTAAACACTAACTGTTGAGCAGCTAAACCTTAGCACCGATGCTCCGTGTTTAGATCCCACCTCTGTGGGTCACACGCATGCTTTGAACATTACCATTGGCTGTGTGACAATCTGCCAATAAAAACATCACTTCTCTCTTCAGATATACATCTCAGAAATGGCCTCTGTGATTCTAAATGATGGAAATAGTGACAGAACTCGATTGTATGAACTGCACAGAACAATCCTGAGTCTACCGCTGTGTAAAACAGTTCTACTGTACAGTCTATGTAATACATTCTGGCGAACTTTTAGCAAATGAACTTACAAGAAATCACATGCTATTCTTTAAAAAACAACAACAACACCTCGCAAGCAGACATTTAATACTTTTTAAAGGACCTTAATTTTCAAGTTGATTTGCTACTTTAATACCACGCGGACACCCTGATGTAATGGACACAGTTTACTACTAGAGCAAGTAATCTGTGCCTTAATAACGACCTAGCAACAAAGACGATTTCTTGTCGCAGCCATGTCCATGAACCTCACATGTATTTTTAAGCTAACAGCACTACAGCACACGGCTGATGGAGGATGATCCAAACATTAACAAAAACTCCACAGCACTGGAAAGTCTAAAACTCTAAATTTGCAAAATTGTGTTTTTATCTACTGCAATATTCAGCTTCAGTCCATATTAGTCGAGCTTTAGTCTTTAAAAACTGGATTTCATGCTGATTTGAGCATATTCTAAATGTCCAGTAGACCCATCAGATTGCTTGGTCGGAACGACTTGTTGCACAACCAGGTGTAAAGCAGGTCTGAGTGATGACTGTACGTCTCATGTCCTCTGCATATGCGTACATGTAGACAGACAATCCAGACAGTTTCTACTAAACTTCATATACAGTGTGTAGAATCAGACTGCAATACTACAGTGAATGTGTGTGTGATCACTTACCCGTCCCATTGAGTGTACTGTTCTTGTTGGTGTACAGTCGGATCATCTGGCCAATGGTCCTCACATTATCCCTCAACATGATGCCCTGAGCCTGCACCATGAAGAAGTAGGTGTTTGCTGAGAGAAAGACAGGAGAGAGAGAGATCTCAATTGGCTTGTGTTATGACAGCTATCACATGACCTCACTTCTTGTAAAACACAACTGAACATGTTCTTCTGTTGCAACAACACTGTTAACACTGTTTAAATATCAGAGCTGAAGTGAGTTAAAGCTGTTTGTTTTGGCTTCGTTCAGACATGACAGTAGAGGAAGCGCACACATGAAGAGATGGATCACCATCAGTGATGGAAGGTGGGCTTGTGGAACGCTCGCTCTTCTCGCTGACATTAATGAAGCTGCAAAAATACATTTTCCTCCTCATTTCGTCATTCAACCGGCTGCCTGTTTTAAAAGACGTCGAGTTGGGACTCTTATTTCATTCCTAATTTTATCACAATCACCCAGGCTGTGATGTGTGGAGTGAAAAAATCATTTAAAAAATCATTTTTGTAGACTGATCCCACACACAGATACAAAATGTATTCATTTTCTTGGAGCAAACGAGGTAATAAATCAGTAATTATTTGCAGAAAATGTGGAAACTGTGTCTTTCTCTATTACTGGTGCTTACAGTAATCTGACTGACTTTAGTTCAGACATGCGTCATGTTAGAAGCGATACAGAGATCAGCTAAGGTCATTGCTATTTAAGGCCAAAAACTTCCCTTAACCACATTCTTTTCCCATTACGAATGCTACGTTACACACGCTCACAAGGCCGACACTAATTCACTGAGTGGAAGTCCACAAACAAAAGAAAGGTCACAAAATGAATCAACAAGAAACTGGAACTCTTGTAAAGAGCCTGACATCTGGCTGCTGCCAGAGCTGCACATCTGGCTGATCCTAGAAGAAGCTAATTCACCTCTAAGGATGGCAGTTTGTGTCCTGTTTCATACATACATACAACACACTGAGCCCAGCGTTCACTTGTATGTATGGAACACTTGTATGAAGTGTTGGTCAGATACACCAGACTTGTCATGAAGTGCCTGCTTCGCTTCCTCATGAGCAGCTGCATGTTTGTGTGATTTGATTATCAGCATCATCCAGCTGCTATATAAAGGCGGCTGCCTGCTCAGCTCTGTTTAATGCCAAAACTGCATAAAACTTGACCCTGCAGAAGTTCAAATCCTGCTGACGGAAAGATAACAAAAGAATTAAGAGTGAGTAGTCGCATTAGAGAAGGCAAAAAAAAAAATATTAATGCAGCCGTCTGTGCTGTTCTTCTGAGAGCTGTTCTGTGGCAGAAATAAAGAGGTAATGGTCTAACCGGAAGCGAGATGCTAAAAAAAAAAAGCAGTCTAAAATGGAAGGTGGCCAAACGTTCTGTGCATCAGATCATTAGAATAAATGCATTAGAGGTGCACTAAAAGAGGGAGAGTACATTAGTAAACAGAATATTAACTGCATCTTATTTTGGTAACACTCAGAGGAATGCATTGACCTCTTAACCTCTACATCACTCGTACATGCCACTTAAGAACTGGAGTGTGTGTGTACGAGAGGCTCCCGCGTGACGTCCAAACGAATCGGAGACGACGGAGCTTTGATCACGTCGGGATATCTGTCAGGAGCTGCCAGGATCGGCGGCTTTCCTCCGTCCCCGCTGTTGATGAGCACGACGCATTTAAAGGGAGCTTTTTAAAGCAAAGCTCAGCCACACATACAATCTATTTTCAGCCTGCGTCTTTGGGCTGGGACAGGATGACATCTGCATATGAATGATGAGCAAGTTGAAGAGATTTCCATGTTACTTTGTGGAACGCAATCACTGTACATATATACACACGCAGCAGCCCGTCAGTGTACACACAGGATTTAAAAAGGGAAGGGAACGCGGCACAGACTGCATGTCAGAAGGTGAACAAACTGCCTACACATCGTCATATTAGATGACCCTAGTGTCGCTAGTGTGTCGAGTAAACAGGACAGTGTTTGGAGATAAGAGCCTTATCACTGAGCTGCCGTGCAGCCTCGATGGGTGAACGGGTGACACGGTTAAAGCTGGACGGCAGGCGATGCCACTCCATTCTGACGTTGACTAAACAACCAGCTGGAGAAAAGACAGTTACATGTTTGCTACAAACTCTGAACTACCCTGATATAACAGCGTCATCGTCAGGTCAAGATTAAAGAAAAGATACATTTTCTGTCTGGTCTGTATCTGCTGACAGACTCATTAATATGGGCTCCAGTTCCCAGCAGCACACATGCTTGAAAAGGCAAATTTGTCACAGGGAAGGCAGAGCAAGCAAAGCATGAAATGACGACCCTGAGTCTGCAAATTAAATTCTCAGCTGCATGTTGAATGGACCGTGGAACGACAGCCTGTACGCCGGCAGAAAAATGCAGCATACAGTATAGGCCACGGCGACGCAGGACGAGAGGGAGACGTGCATCCACGGACATATTCACACAGCAACTTTCTCCTCTTAACCTGATGACCTGCGCATATTGCCTACATCAGAAGAAGCAAACGGGAATGATGCAAACGTTCCAAACCTCGTGCGACGTACAGATGGGTGACAAAAAAAAAATAAACAGACGGAAATAATCCTGGTAAGGTGTAGGAGCAGCATGAGCAACTAGGACAGCTTCAGCCTGCCTACCTGGGCCATAAACACAAATGATGAGGCCTGTGGCCTCAGATGAGAAACCGCAGCTCATGTTAATTCATTCAAATCACTAGTGACCCAACATAAAACAAGTGATAAGTGTGCCATTGGGAGATCAAGATAATTGTAATCAGCAGTGAATACACAAGTGTGATTATGAATTTGAAGCCTTTCTGCCATAATGCACCAGCTGCTCCTCTAATATAACCCTTCATATTTATGTTGCACTGCTTTCACCTTTAATAATAACAACACAAATACACTTTGTATGGAGGGTCAGAATATATTACTTTACTGACTTTATTGAAGACAGTTCAATACCAATACCCCACGCCCAGCTGATTCAGTCTAAATCTAGAACACAAAAGCATCCAGGATGGCTCATCTCATCGCTTCATATCTCCAATCATGCTGCCGGACCTCGGGCTAGCGTAAATCTTCCCAGAACTGCCTCCCCTCCCAAGCATGACTACCACTGATTGCCAGTAAAAGGCTGCACTGTGAGCATGTAATTCCTGTCTGCACACAACCACCACTTCCCCTGTGGGCATGTGATCGCTGCAGAAACTCTCTGACAACTATCACATTGTACATATCCAACTGACCACTGACTTGTCTGTTGGTGGTTTGAGTGTCATGGCATAGTTTCAGTGTTTTGTTTTGTTTTTTGCCCCATCAGTAAAACAAAACTCTGAGCCACTGTTTTTTTTTTTTTTTAAACTTGGATTCAAAGGAGGTGGACACACCTGGACAAAACTGGTAAACACTGGTAGGTCAAACGTTTAAATCTCAGTCATGGGCTGACTCCACCTGTCTGTGCTGCTGTGTGGATCCCCTGAAATTAACATTAGCAATGATGCTCTTAGTTCATTCTTTCCCAACTCTGCTGTACAACGCCAGCTAAAGCGCATATCATCCAGAAATCCAACAGAAAGTGTCAATATTTAGGACCTATTTCTATCCGCTTGACACTGCCAGGCGTGTTTTTCTCTTTAACGTGGGGAGGGCGAGCTGGACATCACGCCTGGGGTGGACCTTTTAGCTGTGGGCTAGTTAGCCCGTCAGCTAACGGTCTTTACGTTAGCACGGGTTGTGTGCATATGTGTGTGTGTGGAGTGACAGCAGCTGGAGCTTGTCAGGCTGCAGAAGATAATCCAGACATAATCACATTAACTTGAACCGTCTAAGGCGTTTAATGTAAACCTCCGTTAACTAACCTATTCCAGGAGCCACATAGATGAAGTAAAGACAGGTGGTGGACATGGAGAAGAAGAAGATGAAGGCCAGGAACGAGCGGTTGGACATTCGCAGCAGCCGCCTCCAGTTCACCATTTTGGCTTAGGCCCGCTTCTCTTTCGCCGATATGAATCCCATAAAATATTTTTTTGAGTTAAAAGGTCCTCGAATTGATAGACAACAATGTCCGTGTCGTGGTCATGGAAAAAAAACCCGCACCGTCAAAGCCCGGGGATGCAGCGCGGAAAGGGCTAGCGCTAGCGGGTGCTAGCTGGCCTGCTTTCCCCCTGCCAAGAATTTTCCAGATGGAAAAAGCAGGCCTGGAACGGTAATATCAGGCAACCGAGAGCCTCATGGAGGACCACCGGTCGGGCATATTGAAACTATGATATCACGGGCCAAGAGCTTAGCAGCAGTACTTCTTAAGGATACTCATGGTAGCCTTCCATGGCTGCGGTGCCGCCAGCGAGCCTTTTATCGCTAGCACTGATGGTTGGTCATTGAAGGGGGCAGGACCGCTCTGCCTTCTCCCACACAGTCTACTCTCAGCCGGTGCGATGTTTCCAAAACAGTCGGTGCACTAGTACTTCTTCAAACCGCGCGCACGGGAGTCCGGTCATGCCACCGGGTGTGTCCACGCTGTTTCCGCGGGAGTATGGCACTCGACATACATGAGTGCAGGGCTTTGACGGGAGAAATAAACTAAAAAAAAAAAAGAGCCATCAGCTCTGCCTCCTTTTCATTTTCTGCTGGCACTGCAGAGACCGTTTCCGGTGGGTGTAACGCCACCCCTCCCCCGCGTCGCCATGGAAACCCGTGCGAGAGGTGCGGCGGCGTTTCTTCCTGTAAGCGCCTTTGAAATTTTTATTTAGCGCCTTTTGTCACATTTAAAAATGACAAAAGTTCAAAAGAAGAAATGTCAACTTTGGATTTGCAGTTGGAATTATTCTAATTATTATTAGCATTAATACAGTCAACAAGGCATTAATTCAGAAGTCAGAATATCCTGGTCTATTTTATATATATATATATTACATCCAGACTCCCTTTAAGAAGTTCATAAAATCATACAGAAGCTATTAGAATCCATTTTTTATACAAGCTCAGAATTTGTATTATTAGTTGAAATTCACAAACATTTTTCTTCTAGTACAGGGGTTCCCAAACTTTTCAGCCTGTGACCCCCAAAACAACATTATTGGTGATTTGCAACCCCCACTATCCCCAGATATCAGATGGTTTGTCCTTGTTACATGTTGTAACATGCCTCACGACCCCCCAGGGCAGTCTTTGGGAACCAGTGCTCACACTACTATGTGGAGAAAGGTGTGGTTAGCACTGTCACCTCGCAACAAGAAGGTTCCTGGTTCGAACCTCGGCTGGGGCCTTTCTGCATGGGTTCTCTCCGGGTACTCAGGGCACAGTCCAAACACATGCATATGCACAGGTTAATTGGTGACTCAAGATTTTTTGTAGGTGTGAATGGTTGTTTGTCTCCATGTGTCCTGGCGACTTGTCTTCAGTGTAGGATGGGCTCAGAAATACATGATGGCTAATTTTCAACAGTTTTATTCACTGATCAGTGCCGTGCTACACTGGATGATCCAGATGGATGTAGTTCTGGATGGTTGGTAGATGGCCACCATATCCCAAAAAGGCTGCAACGTCAGTAAGGAGGTGCTGGAGTGAATTGGGGTTTTGGGCTGGAATCATATAGGAGATGAATTGGTAGACCCCTTTAAGGTGCCTGAAGGTGTCAAGATGACCTCTACAAAATATGTGGACTTCTTAACTGCCCGTTTCTTGCCATGGTATAAAAAGAAGAATTTTGCCTTCTAGAATAAAATCATTTTCATACAAGACAGCACACAGACAAAGCATTCCCTGCTGCAAAAATACCATTGAGGCTTTGGCGGCTTTGGGCATAAAGGGAGAAAAAAAATCATGATGTGGCCACTATGATCCTCTGACCTCAACCCTATTGAGAACCTGTGGAGCATCCTTAAAAGGAAAGCATCAATGTGTCCTATGATAAGCTGGCAACGTGGATGGATGGGTGTTACAGATAACTGATGCTCACTGTGCACTGCAAACGCAAACAATCTACCCTAACTCTTACTTAAAGGTCCAGTGTGTAGAATTTAGTGAGGCGAAGGAGCTAAAATCTGCATTGTCACCTCTAGATGCCATTAAACCCTACACACGGGTCCTTTAAGATCACTCTTTCATCTCCTTCAGTGGTACCTTGAACATTGCCTAGTCCATGCCCCACAAAAAGAATCCAACAGCAGCTACCATATACCAGACTTCAGTAGCAGTCTATTTTATTGAGGAGTTGACATTAGCTAATTTAAATGAAGCTGATTTAGAGGGTTTGATTTAAGGGCTCACAATCTGCTGGAATATTCACTTTCTATAACCTTGTTTGTCTCCTTTGCTTCTGCAGGTCCTTCAGAAGTGGACTGCTATTAAGAAAGCAACAGCAGCAAGGAAACATAATGTGCAATCACTGTCTTGAACTAACTGACAGGAAGTACTTTTATTTTGAAACAGCGACCATGAAAACAGCTACATGTAATGAACAAATGATGATGATGATGAGGCTGAGGTCCGGACTGGGACCGGGGCCAGTTTTCAGCCAATATTTAAAAGAATGTTTATGGTCATTGTCCTCTAGGAAAACAAATCCAGACCTAATAAGATAACTCCCAAATGATATTCTGCTGTGTCTCACCAGAATACTGTGATAAATCACCTATTCCCGGGGCTGCAATGTCACCCCACACCATAACACAACCCCCTCCATTTTTAACTCTTGCCAGAGACATTTTTACATCTTACCCCCTCCCTTTGTCCAACATACACAACTGACATCAGCCTCGGATAGGTTTGGTAATTTTCTTTGCCAAGTGAGCCTACAGGAAACAACAGGAAAATAACAGGAAACTTAAGGAGGTTGTTCCACATTATTAAGCAAGTCACAGGTTTCATGCAACATGGGAAAAAAAGATCTTCTTTCTGCAGATAAAAAGTGTGAAATAGTGAGAAGGTTTATGTCTGATTCAGACGCGTTAGTTCAAATAAATGCGTGTTAAGGAAAGTTTCTGTAAGGCAAATTTATCATATTAAGAGAGCAGGTGTGGAAAAGCCACTGGTGAGTAGCAAACAGGTATGTGAAGTATTTGAGGCTTGCTGGCATGCATAAAGCTGTAATTTGGCCACCCTTAAACAAGCTCTATGAGGGTGGGCAGCAGTTCACCTCAAAACAGCAGCTCTGGGTGGTGATTCTGGCCCCCTCAAAGGAAATACAGGGAGAAACTGTACATGGACTTCAAAGTTCAGTGGATGAGAGAGTTGTTAAGGTGATGTCAAAGAAGAGCTCATATGTTATTATGTAACTCGATCTGTAAGTTGTGTGTTTATTATTGAATTGGCTTTGATTTGAGAATAATTACCCGCTAATGGAAAAAATACAACAGATTTCTGTTTTCAATCCTTTAGAAACTACTGAGTGTTTTCAAACTGTTTTGCATAATAATTTGGAACACTGCATCTTGAGTTATTTTGCAAAAAAATGCTAACGTCATCAGTAATTTTGTTTAATAAAATCCAGATTACAATACGATTATATGATTGTTGAGGAATAAAAAATCCTATTGGCTGCCAATTATATATATAGATTATTGAGGAAAAAAATAACAAAAACAGGCCAATGGTAATTAATAAATTGTACAGAGTTGGCTACAGACAATTCCAGCCCTCCTCTGTGTTTTTCCTACCCATCCTTTATTTGTTTATCTGACAAGTAACACAGCATTAATGTTTAACTGTTTGGTGCTGTAACGCAGTATTTGTCTACATACAGTATTTAGATTGGATGGGTTGGGAATATATTTTGAGCTGCAGCACACACAGTGCTTGGGCACTGTATTGGGCACAGTAGAGGGTGCTATTTTCTGCCCTATATGCAACTCATGAGTCACAAACCGTATGGTGCTTGTGGTCTGTAGGCAATCTGGTAGGAGTGCAGAGGTGTGCAGTGTGTATACAGCAAACTGAAAATGCAAATCAATAACTCCAAGCCTGTACGCACACTCATAAGCTACCCTACACAGACTGAGGATGAAATATGTACTTTATGAAGACAAAAATACACTTGTTATGGATGTGCATGGAAACAAGGATACGGGATCTTTAGACAGAGGTCTATGATGTAGGATGATGTATGACAGATGATTAGATTTTCTGAGAAAGTAATATGAGAAAGACACATCCTGTGACAGCCTAAAAGAAAACTATAGTATATCTAAACATCTCGCAACAGTAAAGACCGGTGTTATCAGTATGTTTGGTTAATGAGAGCTGAGGTGAGATTCAAGGGGCAGCTGTGGCTCAGGAGGTAGAGCGGGTCATCCACTAAGGTGGGGCAGTTCAATCCGACTCCTCCATTCTGCATGTCGAAGTGTCCTTGGGCAAGATACTGAACCCCAAATTGCTCCTGAAGCCTGTGCCATCAGTGTGGGAATGTGCATGAATGGTTAGCTCCTGAAACTGATGAGCAGTTGGCACCTTACATGGCAGCCACTGGCATCAGTGTATGAATATGTGTTCGAACAGGTGAATGAGATGTAGTATTGTGAGATGTAGTGTAAAAGCGCTTTGATGGTCAGAAGACTAGAAAGGTGCTATGTAAGTACAGTCCATTTACAATCTTGGTCATGGATCAAAAAAGCAGAACAATTCCTCCAAGGAAACAATGAAAAGATAGAAAAACTATTTATTACTTTCCAAAAGTGTACAAAGAGCTGTTGGTAAGCAGTTACATTAATGAAAGGAATAAAGAGACACCTGATGTGTGATTTAGCAGTAAGAGATTTAGAAAGTACATCTCATTTATACAAGTGCTCATCCCACAGTGGAGGGAGACTGTTTCTGATGCACTACAGAGAGAAACACTTTGAAAGCTCTGGTCTCTGACAGGAAACAACACATCACATCAAGTTTCATCTGGTTTCCACTGGTGGACGTGTCCAACTGCAACTCTGAACAAATTCAGCTGAATCTGAGTCAAGTCCTGATGTGGTGACCCTGCTGGAAGGGTTAGGGTTAGGGTACAGTACTCTTCCCTGGGAGGAGGTGCTGCTTTGTGGAGTTTTAGTTGTTCTGGGAAGCCTGCTGCATGATGACTGAACACAGACTCAACATCTGCAGGTACTCATCAGCACCGTCTGACAGGCACTTACCCACAACCTGAAGCAGAGAGGAAACAGTCACAAAATCACATGTCAGTAGAATGGTAAAATATCACACCACCAGTGAAATAATTTGCTAGTATGCTGGATTGTCTTTAGAAAATCACAGATACTGCTCTCCAGGTGTTGGAACAAATGAGTGGGGGTACCACTTTTTCACTCAGCACTCAATAACTCTTTAGCTAGCATGGCAAAAGGAAAAAAGTCACAAAACTTTCTAAACACGTATTGCTGAGTTGCAGTGTTTCCTGCAGAATGACTGTGGAACCATGGAGGGTATTTGTATATTTTTTTTATATATCTGAATACATTGCCACATTAGTAGTAAGTTTACCTCACCTCACAGACGCTCTTTCTATAGCCAGGACTGCTAAAAATGTTTTGGCAAAGTGAAGCCACAGAGTGCTTCATGTTAACTTACTTTAGGCTATGGCAATATTTTGAATTTATGTCCCTCATACAGTCCAGATGTTCTGAGCCAGGCATATTTGGATTGACTGGCATCAGCTAAAATAAACCTGACATGAGGTTTATTTATATAGCCTGAGCACTTCATTTGTACATGTCAGTGAAAATAAACTGTAACTCTAGCTCCAACTCCAACAGTTCAATCCCAGGGGCTCCGTCTGTGACCTCCGGAACTGATTGCGGCCATTCTCCACAATGTTTGCTGCAACCAGCCGCATCAAGCAGGACCGAGAACCCAGTCGATTTTCAAAATAAAACATCCTGTGCAAAAGCAGACAAAAGGGAAACAATCACTTACCGCCATCTTCTCTGTGATGGCTGACTTCTGCTTGTCGCTCAGGTCCTGCTCTATGACCGACTCATGGAGCTGACTCAGGATCTGTGTGGCTGCATAACCTTCATCCACCATGTTCTGACAGAGGACACATTCAATAAGTGTGAATATTAGAGGGACATGAAAATGGATCACCTTTTGCATTCTGCATTCTTTATTTTCAGCATTAAACATTCAAAGGGTTATATGCACATAATGTTTAGAACATTAAAATATTTGATTTTTATGATATTTTGGGTGACGATAGAGACAGCTGTAGAGAGATTCTTGTAGGCATTTTCTACGATAGTATGCGTAACGTGAGTCTGGCTTGCTAAAAATATGGATGCTAATTTAATCACGTCCAAACATACTGCAGGCCAAGAGGTCGTGTTCAGTTCAGACAGATCTTAACTAAAGAGAAAAATAGAACTTAAAACGAACTACTAAACTTCATTTCTTCCATTTTTCTAAGAACAAGCTGCTGTAAAATAAATGTGAGACTTAAGTTCTGACTGGCATCGTTTCCTTGCGCTGTTGTTACTTTCTTCAGCATGTGACCTTTTTACTATCTTATTATTTTAAATTGAGTCTGAGTTTGATGTGTAAACAAACAACTGCAAACACCAACATGTTTAATCACAACACTGCTGGAGGCTACGCTCTATTTTGTGTGTTGCTATTTCTGGTCAAACAAAAAGGTCCATCTCTGTAGGATTCTTTCTATAACTAGTCAGACACCATCTGAGCCCGTCGTGACAAAAAGAAGCACTTAAAGTTTTCAATGATAGTAGGTGAGTTTCATTCATGTTCAGTGTGTCTTTATGATTATCTGGTTTTATAGAGGGTTTGTTTGGGCTTAATATGCTGCTGCTCTAGCATGACATCTAGTGGCAGTTTGTACAATAACTTTTAAAGTCTTGAATATCTCACAAAGAGACAGAGTACCTACCCTGACGGCAACCTCTAGCTTCTCAAATGTTCCTTTGAGGCAGATCTGAAGCAAGTTGTCAATCATCTTGGTAGGGACTACCTATAAGACAGCACACAGTAAGACATTCTAACTAGAGTCAATCAAAAGGCCCCTCATCAGTTCCTCCAGTGTCCTTTATGACACACAGATGATCTCACCCCGGCTATCTCAACGATGGCTTGCTCTGTGATCTCCTTGTCCACGCTGAGCCGTGCAGCACTCTGGAGGAAGGTGATGGCTTTCCGCAGGTCTCCCTCAGACACCCTCACCAACGCTGCTATACTCTAAATGCACACAAACATCACATCACACCTCCACTTCAACAGCTGTGCAAAGGAAGCAGATATTAAACCTAAAGATTCTTCAGGGTGAGTTATATACATGTATGTATGTGCTGTTACACTGCAGTCTACACCAGGACTGTTCAAAATGGATGGTCACGCAGGTACACACTACACCAGCACCATCTTGTTCTTGTTAGTTCTCTGTTACCTCTTTGGTGTACTTGAGGTTCTCCTTCTCACAGATCTCCAACAGGCGCTCTTCTTGGATCTCATTGGCTAAAGGTTTGAAGCGAAACTTGGAACATCTGGAGGTCAGAGGCTCAATAATCCTACAGAACACACAGGCAGAAGGTCAGGATCAGTCACATACACAGAATGTGTTTGTGTGCTGATGACAGAAGTCAGCTGACCTGCTGATGTAGTTACAGATGAGGCAGAAGCGGGTGGTGCGGGACTCCTTCTCCATGGTCCGCCTGAGAGCAGCCTGAGCTGCACTCGTCATGGAGTCTGCCTCGTCCAGGATGATGATCTTAAAAGGAGGACACGACTTCCCACTGCAAAGAGAAGAAAACAGAGACACAGACGTGAGAGATGATTCTGATACTATTCATCCCAACACTGTTCACACCTGATATTACCATCACAAGTGGATACCTCTAATACACATCAGCATTACTGTTAAACTTTGAGGGAGAAGCAGAGTGGTTTCTATCTTCTACTGTGGACATTGAGACATGACATAAATCACTCCTGGAGGCTGATGGTTTAAGAAGCTTCATTCGACGCTGTCTATGAGCAGAGCATGTGTTTTGGACATCACTATCTCAAGATTGTGGTTAATATTGGATTTATTGTGCAGGCTTAGTTGACATGCATTGCTTCAATTTGCAAGACTGAACTTTTTTTTTTACTTTTATCTGGCAGCTCAACAGTAGTCAACGTTCTGCATGCAAACAAACAAAGTTTTGTTTTGTTTTTTTACACACAGTAAAACATTTCATGTACATTTACTGAATTTACAAGAAGGCCCAAATACTTAACACTTTGTTGTAGGCAGTGTTTAATAAAATTTAGAATGTTTCTTCTGACTCAAAAACTTCGAAATACAATAAACGGTAACCAATATAGGATACCAATTAGTGTGTCTGTTATGTGTCACGTTACAGGTGGTTTAAACAGGCTGTCATGTTCACACAATTGTCTCAGAGCAACCAGCAGCAGAACTGACTCACTCTGAGCGAGTACCGGCCACGGTGAGCTGAGCAAAGTTCTTGACCTTCTCTCTGACGACCTGGATGCCTCGTTCATCAGAGGCATTGAGCTCCAGCACCCTCTGTCGGTAAAGCTCTGGACTGGAGGAGAGACAGTCGATCATTAATTTGCCTAAAACAAAAAGGTCAAAAACAGAACTTTGTGCAAATGCAAAGTGTTGAAATCTCTCAACAGTTCACTCACCCATAAAGTTCTCTGGCAGCAGCTAAGATGGTGGAGGTCTTTCCTGTTCCAGGAGGGCCATAGAACAGCAAGTTGGGGAGCTGCAATTGAAACAGAAAAACTAGTCAGACTATGTCTTGTTGCAGAGATCAAATCAAAAAATATTCGGACTGAAATTGTAAAACATGTTAGAGAAACGGCGCGCACATTAGCGACACCTGCTCAGTGTGAGAAGGACATGTTAGTGCAGCAATAAGTACTAGTCACAGATGAGCTTTTGCATTGATTGAGTCCAAACATTTCTTGAATGTTTGTCTTGTGTTTAAGTTGCTTTCGATAAAATAAATAACTGAATGTAAAACAAAGTGTCTAGAATAGATCCTCGCTGCTCTGTAATTTAAAGTTTTTTTACTGGATGGTGCCCAGATGCTGCAGCTGGGAGTGGCTGTGAAATACTGATACTTACATCTGCTCCTTGCAGAGACTTCTTCAGTACTGCTACCACCTCCTCCTGAAAGGCCACCTCATCGACACACTTTGGCCTACTGCAAAAACACAGCCTGTTAATATTTATTTAGCATGTAGCTCACCTGTAATATCTAATGTGCATCATTACTTCAGTTCAAGTTTATTTCATCATAACAGAACATACAGTTTATGGGAGGATGCTGAGGCTGAGTCTTGTGTTTGTTGACATCCCTTATCCGCACCCAGCTCTAATGTAGCTTCAGCTAACAATATGAGCAAGCTGCCTGCTGATTTCATGACAGTGTCTGCCCACAGATGTATTCATGCCCTATCTGCCCTGTCTGTGATTAAACTCATAATCACAGGAGGTGTCTGTGTTCTTGAGTCATGTTGAATCCTCAGCAGCATGTAGCTGGATGGAAAAACCTGCATTTTCTGCATCAGTGACAGGTGTGCAGGTGCTGCTTGCTTGTCTCTTTAATCATTCTTACTCAGCTGGAATATGATGCTGGAACAGCATTTCTTGGCCACAGCACACAGCTGAGGAGAGGTTTGAAATAAAAGATGCCAGCTGCTGAAATGCTACAGACACTGTTCTACATGTGTGCGGTTCACACTTACTATTTTTCTACCCAGGGAATGGCCTTGGCTTTCTTCTCTGTGCTGGGCCCCGCTGCTGCCTTGTCTTTCTGAGGTCTGGTACTCTGAACAGTCGCTCCTTTCAAAAAGGCCTGCATGACTGAAACACAAACACACGTCAGACAAATATTGCTGACTAATGAATGGTTATTGACAGGGATCAAACTACTGTATTGACAGGGATCAAAGTGGCTAAACTAACAGGAGAAGCAGAGGATACCGTCAAATTTAAATGACCAATTTTGATGCATGTAAACAGGAGAGCTGGTTTGCATAGGCGGCAAACTCCATTCAGAAACGTCACCATTTTAAAAAGCACTAGATAGAAAACATTCACCACCAAGTTAGTTACTCAGATAATAGGAGAGTTAGTGGTTGGTATCTAACAGTAAAAATAACACAGGGGTCCACAGAGGGCCTGTAGGGGCTCTGCCAATTTTTTGTCAAAATAATTGACAATTGATTAAAAAATAAAACAACATTTATACTGAGTAAACTGCAAGCATTAATAAGCAATAATAAGCTACTTTAACTAAAACTATTTACAAAATAAATTATTCCATGAACACACATACAGGTTAATAACCCAGTATATAAGCAGGTTAATAAGGTGAAATAAAAAGTGAATAAAGTAAATATAAAAGTTATTATAGGCCAGGTTTAAAATGTGACGCACACAAAAATAATTCATTCCATGTGGGGGTATTTGTTCTGTTTGTCTCTCATCCAAGGGGTCCTTAGGCTGAAAAGGTTGAAGACTCGTCGCCACCATTTATATTTATTTATATATATATATATATATATATATATATATATATATATATATATATATATATAAAGCATTTAGCATCGAGCTCGTTATTCAGACAGTAGCAGTAGCAGAGTTAGTGGTTGGTAGCAAACTTTATCTCTAAGCAAAGAATGACTATTGTTATGGATAAACCTTCTGTGATAAAATGGCGTCGCTTTTCATTAGAGAGGAAACATATTGAGACAAGATATCTTAGTAGCAAAGGACACAAATATCGCTCCCATTAGAAACATTGGTAAGTAACACGCTAACTAGCATCAGGTAGTTAAGCTAGCCTGTTTACTATCAGCTAACACTGTTAGCTGCTGAACTTACTTTCTATCCGAGCCGCTGTTCAAACGAACTCTGACTTAAATATTCCACAGTCGGAGTTACTTCGTGTCAAATCCTAACATGGATATTTCTCCTGAATGTTTGTCTCGGTGTCCGGTACAGTCCCGGGCCGGTTGTTGACATGTGTAACAGCAGCAGCGTCTTCCCGCCCTGGCGGAGAAAAGCACTTCCGTCGACGACATTTCGTGGCGTCCAATCAGACGATGCGGATGCTGGGGTTCTTCCTGCCCCTCCTTTCCTCGTTCCCGTCTCGCCCCCTCTCCTCTCCATGTTTCCTCATCTCACATTACTGTGCTTTGTTAATGCACCATGTGTATTATATTTCAAACATTAGGAATGTGTGATAATGTTAAAAAAAAAAAAAACGCTTGCATTTATTTGCAGTTATTTGTGAATTTAAAACACAATAAATATAAAAAAAATAAACTAAAAATAAAATAATATACTATAAAAAAAAATTAGATTGGATCCAGTAAACATTTCTCGGGATTGTGCTGTGCTGTGTATGCCAGCTGCTGTCCCTGTGTGTGGAAGCGTTCAGCAGGGCCTGTAATTGGCTGGCAGGGTGAGGCTGGGTGCAGATGTCCCTGGCTAATGGTCGTCTCCCTGACAATCTTCACAGTTTGCTAATTCCCCTGCCTGGCTTTGTTTGCTTTCATGAAAATGTGGAGTGGGATCAGCAGAGTGGCGTCTGGTAGCAGTGAATGAACCCAGAGCATGAATGACAAATGATGGGTGGAGGCTATTGATTTGTTTTGTTCGAGCCCTCGTGAGATAATGGTGGTGAAAACGGACATGCTTATTGTTCTTTGACTGACTCACACAAACAAAAATGTTCATTTAAAAATGATTTCATCTTATGTCCCCTACATAAATCTAATGAAAACCATTGGTATATTTCAGGATCAGTCATTGTTCCACTAGCTCCAGTCCATGTAGAGCCCAGCTCCAGGCACCAGGATTTACCTCATGGACCTATTAACCCCCCACCCCATCCAACCATTCACCCTCCCTTCTGCTTCTGTGTCTCCCTCCGCCCCGGAGGCAGGTATAGCAGCTCTCTGATTCGTTTTTCTCTTTGTGACTCAGCTTCTTTATGAAAGCAAACAGAGCATCATCAAAGCAGCAGCAGAGCTTCCCTAACCACAGCCTGATGGGTGTCTTCACAGAATATGTACATTATCAATTTCTTCCTCACTTCCTCAGGAGCATCCTTCCTTTTTTTCTAGCTTTGGTCATTTTTGATGTGTCATTTTCCACTATTATTTTTTGATTTTTGATTTTGGCTGTGAGGATTATTGTATTTTCAACTTGGAGGCTTCTTTTTACTTTGTGGATCTGTTTGCCAGCATCACGTAAAGGACTGCATCACTGAGGTTTTGTTGATGAAATATAAGATATCATTTAGTGTTTTGTTCTCTGTCTTACAGACTATCTGTCTCTTTTCTGTGATGATTTTCTTGCTGGCTTTTCACTAATTGCATAGTTTTCTTACTGACACACTCATTGTATATTTTAGTCACTGGCTGACTGACTGCAGTGTTTATTGTCTAGTTGATCGGCTGACAAATTAACTTAATTTTGTTCACTGGCTGGCTGCTTATTTCATTCACTCTCTGGCTGAGCTGCCTTCTGTTTTTTTCCCTCATTGCCTGTCTTGGTTTCATCACCTGTACCTGTCTGACAAGCTGGTTATTTTTTCCCAAGCTTACTATTTTGCTGACTGGCTGGGAGTGGCATCATCATTATCATCCCAAGGCTTTGTTATTGTTTTTATTAAGAGGAGCTGTGATGAAGGAGAGCAGAATTTGAAGAATCAAGAACTGGAAACAAGAAACAGCAGAGAGGAAAAAAAAGAAAAACTCAGAGGAGAAATATTGGATTACGGAGCAAAAAGAGGGGAGACTGTTGTGGAAAGGAAGGCTGACAGGAGGAGGCGTGGCAGCGGAGAGAGAGAGGGAGAAGCGGTGAGAGAGAGAAAGGGAGGAGAGTGGATGCGACCCACACCCTGAGATGCTAAGCTGGCTGAGAGAAGACGAGATGTCGGTCCAGGGGCTGCTACAGAGGGTGCAGTGTGTCATCACTCATGTTGGTAAGTCACTACATTTTACCTTGTTTTTCCTCATCGTCCTCTTCATATGATCAAGAAAAGCTTTTGTTTCCATGAGTGGGGGGAAACGTTTGCTACGAGGAGAGCCGTCTTCTCTTGGAGCACCTTCCCCCTGTTGTTAGTTGAAGTGTGTGGTGGAAGATGCGTTCTCTGATTCTGGAAATCCTCAAATTGATTGTGAAAATGTGAGGAGAACAGAGCGGATGAAAGAGAGGCAGCAGGGCTCTCATCCTCTCATCGGGACCGCTGAGTGCAGAGGGATGCGGAGGGATGCTCTGCACATGGGCAGAAGGGAAACTGTGTCATCGGGACACAGCGCGGGGGTCACTGAGATTGATCAGCATTGTTTTTTCTGTTGTTATCAGCAGATTCAAAGATATATTAAGGAGGCCATTTGACTTTTTTGCAGCATTAATTGTTCATGAGATTTTTAATGTATAATTCATCTGGATGAAAATTTTTTTTTTGGATTTCTCTTAATTATTTAGAAGATTGCAGTAAACATCCTGCATATACAGTTTTAGTATGATTAGAGTCCTCAGTAGTGAAATCATGTGTGAACATGGATGCTGATAAATAAAGAGCAACATCATCTTGTATTTATAACTATATATACATAATCTTACATTACTAATAGTTATTTCAGTTCGATATCCTTGCTGTATCCCTCCATCTTTACCTTGCTCCTTTTTACCCCTTCCCTCCTTTGCATCTCCACCATTCCTCCTCCATCTCCCTCACCCTCCCCTCCCTACTCTTCCTGCATCCTCTCCTTCCATCCCTCCTCCTTTTTTCCTCCCCCGTTCTCTCCCATTCTGCGTCCGGGTTATTTTCCCGACTGCCAGGGAAGTAGGTTAATGTGCCACGCTGGAGACTAACGCACGGCATCCTCCATCACTGCACTTCCTGCGTCGCTCCGTCGCAGGGTAGCGATGGGTAGAGGGGCCTGTGCAAGAGCGTTACTATGGAAACTGAGCTAGCTTCTGCCATGCAAGGGGACCTGAGTTGATATATTGTGAGCCAGGCTCACACACAGGATGCTGCTAACTATGTTTGCAGCACTGGTAGCTGCCTGAAGGTGTTGATTAAACTGGATATTTTTTCCTTCCCTGTGGGGATTTGTATGTTTCTCATTTATAATGTAGTCTTGGCAAACCTCCTTCTCTCTTGTTTTCATATTTCATAACCCAGTGCTGAGCTATTGCAGAGAATTCCATTTACATTAAGCTCACAAAATAGAAACCGCAGTGAACATGCAGCTACATAGATACATTTAGCTCATTATATGATCTTCATCAGCAGGCAGCAAATTTCCTTTCTGAAAACTAAGAATTTTCTTGAACACATTATCTTGAAGTGTTGTAGACCCCGAATTCAAACACCAACCAGAGACCAGAATCAGTTTATTGAAAACAGACATACTCAAAGGCAGTGAGGTTGGATGTGATTTGAGAATTGAGATGAAATCAGAACACTGCAGGGCTGGTGGTGAAACACCGGGCAGTGCAAGGGTTGGTTTGGCAGGTGCTTCAGCTTCAGGTGCAGGGACAGGATGGAGCTGAACATGACATGGAGTGGACTGGATTCCTGAGACACACTGGTTCTTCATAAGTGCTCTGGAGCTTTTTGAGTTCTCTGGAGAACCTAATTATCCTAAGAATGCTGTTGTGCTATTTAAGGTTCTTTGGAGAACTGAATGCCTAAAAAAAAGCTCTCATGAAAAAGCCTAAAAAGTGTTCTTTAAGTCACAGCTGCAGCACTTTTGATGCTTTGAGGAACCTTTTTTATGTTTAATAAAAAGAACCAGTAGGTGAAAGGTTCCTTGCAGAACCAAAAAGGTTCCCCTGTGGCAGCATGAGGAACAACTTTAGGTTCTAACTCAAACCTTTATTTTTACATTAAGTTTTCTGGAGAACTTATTTAACCTTAACATTTTTTTGCTACTTAAGATTTAGATAACTAAATACCAAAAAAGTGTTCTAAGCCACAATTGCAGCACTTGCTGGTGCTTTGAAGAACCTTTTTATGTTTAATAATAATTTTTCCTTTTGAAGATTCTTTGGAAAACTGATCACTGGTTCTTGAAATTGACCATTCACAGCAACTGTTTCTTTAAAAATCCATTAGCTAAAATGTTCCTAGCAAAACTGACAAATTACCATGAAGAATCACTTTATGTTCTAAATCTAAACTTTATTGTTAATGGAGCAGGGTAAAGGGGTTAGCAAAAAACATAATGAGAAGATTAAAGAGTCTGGAAGGTTGAACCGGTCTTAAAGTGAGGGTCGATTAGTTGAGGAGCTGTAGGTGATGAGGTGAGGTGAGATGAGGTGACCTTGAACATCAGGTTTACATTTAGTAGTTACTCTTGTTTTCTTGTTTTTGAGACGTTCTGCGTCAAAACTTTCAGAACAGAAGAATACATAAAGAACATACAGATATATACAAGATATAAGATTCATAACTATGTTTGTTTGGCGTATGTATCTTAATATGCACTGTCTGACAGGGTCTTTTGATAGAGTCACATTTTGTAATCAGCTGATTACAAATGCTACAAAGTACTAATGATCAATGAAATGAAAATATCCTGTCTGGTGCATCACTTTAGACAAATAATCACAATGATGATCAGAAATGTGAACAATGTCAGAATCACGTGTGCAGGGAGGTGACTCTGTGCTAAGCTGTGCTAGGTTGATCTTACTGATGGGTTGATATTTATGTGCAAGACTTGATGAAGTCTATTGTCACTGCTGCAGGACCAGGGTACGCTATGTCTCATGTCCCCGTTTCTCCTTTTCCTTCCTGACAACAGCAGTGTTCATTCACCAGCAGGGAGCTCACTCATTCCTGCTTGAACCACACAGCCCATCTCAAGAAGACAGCACAGCGTCAGGCAGTGGTTATATTATCACATCAGATGACAACAGACTCTAAATGCATGCCTTGATAATGGAAATCCTCCTCCCGTTATTGATTATAAAGCGAGGACAGCTCATGCTCCTCTCACTTCTTTCTTTGTCCAGTCCCTTTGAAGACAGTCGACAAACAGCCTGTCGTCTGACCGTCATGGCTGCCCTTCATTAGTGTCATGTGGAACAGGCAGAGCAGCAGCAGCAAAAAGCTCAAATGATGAGCTAATTGATCTGAGCTGACCTCAGCTCTCCTCGCTGTGTTAAATCACTGGAGTCTGAACATGTCATGTGACTGTCATACTCCTTTATAACCGCTGTGCTAGTTATCAGTTCAAAATCCAACCCCACCACTATCATTAATAAATCCTTGTTTTGATCACAGCTTTGATTTGAATTATAGATTTTAAAAAACACCATAAAATCAAGAGAAAAGAGCAATATAACTTTTTTTTTTAATAAGCTGGATGAGCTGTTTCTCCCAAGCTGCTTCTTATCTTAGCTAGGCTAGCCACGTCATGTCTTGAGTTCTGAGGGTGACTTAATCCACTCTTTGTGCTGCTTAGTGAGTGTGCTTATGCAGATGTTCATGCTCTGTGTTTGTGCTGTGCAGCTGTGGAGCAATTTTGAGTTTCTTTGTTGACAGTTTGACGATAGTTTTGATCTCACGTTCATGCATTCAGATGTGGAGCCATGATGTGGTTATCCTGCGTTGTCCAGGGCATTGTTAGCTTAGCTTAACATAAAGAAGGTGAACAAAAAGAAATAGTTACGACATATAACTCCCCCCTAAAATCATGAAATCATGTTTGTTGAGCTTTTGGGTTATTTTAAGGTATCTGTTGCTGGTGGATGTTGTTGCAGATCGAGGTTACCTGTTTTCTCATGCTTCCAGTCAAGTTGGGCCTAACTCCAGTTCTGACTTAAGAGACACCATTTTTAATTGAATAGTAAGTGTAATCTATAATCATATCGTATAATCTGAAATTCATTTTTGCCTATGTGGCACAGAAACAATAAGAAATTATTATATGGAATTACAGAAAATGGAAGGAAATGAATGAATGAAAAGAAAATGTAGATGTAAAGTGAATATAGTTTTTAGTGTGTCTTCAAACATAAGTGGGGTGGCACGGGGGCAATTTGGCTACTGTCATTCTAAAATCTTCACTCCTGGTCTGTGGTACCTAACTCACTGTTAGCTCAAGGTTCTGGTGACCTGTACCTGGCTTTATTTCCTTTTTATGTTTTATGGATTTGCTGTAAAGTCTCTATCGGAGGCCTCGGATAGATTTCGGGAAATTGTTTCCTCCCATGACATCAATACTCCATCACCTACACCCACACACACCTACACACAAACGCCCCCTCTTTGTCATTGCCCGTAAGACCATGTAACAACATGACTCACAACGAAACCCCCTATTGGTGGCCGATGACATCACGGCAGCGGCAGGGTGTGTAATTTCCCATAACCCCCGTCTTCCCCCTCATGCATAATTCATGAACGCGCATGCTGCTTTACGGATGCCCGATCTAAAATGGCTACTCCTGTCCCACTGAGGCGTGCTGCTGTCAGGATGATTAGTGCTGCCGGTCTGCAGATAAGAGCGTGCTGCTCAGACAGACAATCATATTCTTGTTCAATTTAAAGCTCTCTTGAACTGAGCGCCCTGCCCCCGCTCAGTCTGTGAGCGCCTCCTAAACTGCTGTTTTATCAAAGGAGTGTGTGTTACAGAGACCTCACGAGTGACCTTCAGAGTTTCCAGTGAAAAAGGTCAGGCTATAGAGAGAGATGATGCTGAATGTTGCCGTGTTTTGTTTCTACGGGAAACCAAGAGAGTAGAAAAGGAAGACAATATCTCTTTGAGTGTGCAGGGGAATTCCTGTCTGCGGACACTGAATTTATATGGATCATTTTAGACATAATGCTGGATATTAAGAGGCTGCCAGAAGGTAGAGTGACACTATAATTGTAGAATGCTTGGTAGTGCTGCTGATCGACATTTGAGACATCACGAAAAATAAGTCAGATGGGGCAAGAAGAGTGCTGATCTCCTCCATGACTTCAGGAGATTGTATCAATGCTGGGTATGAAATTAATCTGCAGATGTGCTGGTTCAAGAGGAGACCAAACATTTCTATGATTGTCTGAGCCACACACACTAGATGAGGCTAGATAGACATTTCCAGCTAGGCTAGCCTATCGCTATGTTGTAACACATACTATAAAATATCAAATACCTTTAGAAAACATCACAGTCATGAGAGGAGCATAAATGTGCACAAAAACCATTAGAGCAATATTAGCTGTGGACATACATACACACACAAAATGCATGAACCCCTTCAAACCTGACGGAGATAATTGCACTATGAATAAACATTTGTTTAAAATGCACTATCACTACCACTGAAAGCATAATACACTCAATTTCAAATGTCCATAATTAACAAATTAAGTTTGACCTTGAATTGACATATTCATGTAAAATGTTTAGATTTCATTACATTATAAAATATGTAAATTCAAGGTGGGAAGCATGTAGCCCAGAGAATGAACATTCACTGAGAGGGGTTATTGAGGTTTGGATTTTGGTTTATGATAGGGAACTTGTCTATATTCAGGTCTAAATGAATAATATGCACTAATTGAAAAGTAAATGGATAGTAATATATTCTCTAGTTTTTAATTAGTTTGCTGCATGGATTGAGAGATGCTTAATGGTAAAAACACATAGAAAATCAAATTATAAAATAGCGAAAATTCAGAATATTTTATTGAGGAATGAGATCACAGAGAGAGAGAGGGGGCATTTAAATGAGAAACTTGAGCCAGTACATTAAGTAAACACTCACTAATACATTGTTCCTGTTCACTGCTTAAAAGATTCCAATTCCTACTTTTATTCTAAGATGAGATGCTGATGTTTGCTTTGAACTAGAAATACTTACTAAGGCAGGAAACACACATGCTACTGAACAGTGCTGATGACAACGTCCATTTTGCTTCACAGATGGAAGCAAATCAAACCGTTTGCACAGAGCTCTATGATATGCCAGAGGGGGAAAGAGAGGACAAAACAAAATCTTGTGTTTTGGGAGCAAAGCGCTCAGCATGGACAGAGCAAATCATACCTTATGAGATATATTATATCGTATCATTACAGTTTGCATGGAGCAACCAATTTTTCTTATTTTTGGTGTATTTTTGGTTCCAACACTACACAGAGATGACAGCTTTGGAGTCCCTCAGTCATAGCCTGTTGGAAAATAGGGCAAAGAGGATTAGCTTGACAGCCACAGAGTGGATGCACCTACTCAAGCAAAATCTTAAAGGGATGACTTGATATGTTGATTTATTTTTACATGTTTCACCAAAACAACTGATAAATTATGTGGAGCAGGTACTTACACTGGAGAACATCTGTGAGAAATGACAGAGAGAGGGGGGCATAAAGGGGCGGAAGGACAAAAGGGCTGGATAAAACATTAACATGTCTGGGTAATGGCTACAATATGTTGGCCTCAAAGGCTTCAAGTACTAAACATATTTTACACAGATGTGTGGACGCTGTTGACAGGATGTGTCTGTCCTTGTCTGATGGGAGTTCTCTGCTCTGGTTGTTTTGTTTGCAGGATAAGACTCTTTACGTCAGACGCAGAACCTGCTGGAAAAAGTACAGTGAATGAGGAGCAGGTCTGATAAGGCCAATATTTCTCTGTGATGTATACACTACTTTTACATATTGCACATTGCACTCCCCAGTAAAGTTTTCCAGCCCCCCCTGGCGGAGATGTTCTTAAGACAGCTGGGATATGCAATTCCTCCAGCACGTTCTGGGTCTGTCCCTGTGTCAGTAAAAAAAATGGCATCCTAATCAGGTGCCTGAAGCACCTCGCCTGGCTCCTTTTGATGTAAAGGCACAGTGGCTCTAATCTGAGCGCCTCACTCTGTCTCTAAGGCTGAGCCCAGTCACCCTATATGGAGGAAGCTGATTTCTGCTGCTTGCATCTGCAGTTTCATTCTTTCAATCACTTCCCAAAGCTCATGGGCATAGGTGAGGGTTGGAAAATCAAAAGCTTTGCCTCAGCTCTCTTTTCACAGGCATTACCAACGGTCTAGTAATGTCTGTATTATTGCTGACACTGCCCTCATCACACTCCATTTTAGTGTCACTTAAACTTTGCTTGGGGCAGCAACTCAGTCCCAACCCAAAGCGAGAAATCCGCCATCTTCTGGTAGAAAACCATCGCTTTAGACTAGGTGGGGACTATTCCTGGCTGCTTCACTTTTGGCTGTGTATCACATCAGTGTATGCAGAAGGTCATGTTCTGGTGAACCCAACAGAGACTCAACAAATCAAGTCATACACAAAAAGCAGAGATGCATTTCCCAAACTGGACTGTCTCCTCACCCTGCTTGTTACTTGAGATGATGAATGTTATAAATATCTCAAAGAGGACCAGAGACAAGGGGCAACCTGAAAATCTGTCTTACTTTGTGCTGGGAATACGGACATATCTCTGGTTATCCAAAGACCTGATCGCTCATAACAATAGAACCGCATACTCTCAGAGTACACACCACAGGATTCCCTGGGGGACATAGTTGTAAGTATTTTCCGAGTCCACAAAACACTTGTTGACTGGATGTATGTATTGATTCCAGATTCAGTTTTGTGGAAATTAAAGGATGTTTTCTTGCTATCACTTGTTCGTTGTGACTATGAAGGTACACCGTCGTACTGTAATAAAGGTGCTGCATCCACTGATGGCAAGATCATAATCAGTTCTATAGTCAATGACACATGCCGTTTCATGTCTTTGTTAGGTGGCTGGCCATATATTGAAACAGAAGGACATGTGTTCTAGGGGTTTGGAAAGATGAGGAAGATACTTTTTTGTCAGTTCTGTTTTGGGTGACCTGTGTGCTTCAGCTGAGGTCTTCTTGGGTAAAGGGTAGCTGCACTCTGTTTTCCGGCTGCTGGTGATTGCTGGAATGATTTTAATACTATACTATATGACATTCTGGAGTAGCTTGAGTGCCAAAGTAAACACAGCTGAAGATGAAAATAGTTGAGAATGTCAAGGAATTCATCAGAGAGGCAAAGGTGCTGCCGGCAGGTCTGTAGCAGGTTCTCTGGCATCACGTTTGTATGACAAGCTTCCTCAAAATTCTTCTTAAGTGTGGAGGTTATATAATGAAATAAAATAGACTCATAGACTGAAATAGCTCCACTTGTGACAATACAGAAGCTAAGGCTAGGTGCCCAGTTTTTCTTGCCTATGCAAGGAAACATGACACAAAATAGCTACCGAAGAGCTAAAAGATGACTACATGTTTAGCCTCAGTTAAACAGAGGTGAAGATGTTGAGGCCTGGAACAAAGAAAGGTGAAGTACTTGTGTCCCAGTGTACAGCAAGATGAAAAACGAGAAGGCCAGAGGTCGCAACTGGGACAGATGGTTTTCTTTTTTTAAAAATACAGTTTCCTTCCTGTACACTTCCTGGTTCAATTGTTACATCATGATGAAGATTAAAGCAGCAAAGCCAGAACCATAACATGTAACAGACACATCAACATCGGGTACACAACACATTTCACGTGAATCTGACAATATATTGAGAGGTACTGTGTGCAAAGTTTATTTGAGCATGTAGACGTGGCATCACTGTGTGTGGTGTCTGCAGTGCTATTCAAAACCTTCCAGTTTCCATCAAAGCTCAGTCACAGTTCAGTTAAACTGAATCTAAATGGACGATGTTGGACAGGAAGGTAAGGTGAAACAAGTCTGTTATTGAGACTATTGACAGGAACAGAGAGATGCAGCAGGTGGAGGTGAGGTGGAAGGAATCCAGGTGAAGGCTTGGCGGATGGCAAGTAAGGCAGGCAAACAAACTAACTAGATTGGTACAAACCAGGATGCATAGCACAAAAAAAGCGAGAACTATGATCAAACAAGGATTGGCAGTTTGTGCAGAGCTTTGTAGGCAGCAATGATTGCTTGAGGGCAGACCTTGAAGTTCGGGGGTTAGCCTTACTGAAGAAGAGTTGGTAGACACAAAAATGTTAAAGTACTCCATAAACATTTCCAAACTTGAATGACAATACTCTCAGAACTATATAATTCACCTGGGCATGGGTAGGAAACAACATGCAGTAGATGTATAGGATTTTCTCACCATCAACAACTATTGTGATCTCATGTGCTGCCCTCCGAGTGCTGCATGGGATTTGTGGTATTACCCAAAGCCCCCCACCCAAGCCCCCAACCTTTGTTGTCATGACGTCAGAGCTGCATTCTCTCTGCTTCCTCTTCCTGTCTCTGATACGGGGGTGGGGGGTGTAGAAAGGTGGGACAACATATCCTTTGGAAAGAGTTTGTCTTTCTTTCTGTTGGCTGGACTGAGGCCAGCTGACCAGCTCTGTACACAACAACACGGCTGAACAATGGAACCGATCCACTCGGCCACCAGAGAACGTTTCTTTTTTTTTCTGCACAGGTTCTCTCAGCGGGTCAATCCTGAACAGATCAAGTGAGCCAACGTCAAGTGAGCTAGAGGCCCACTTGGTGTTTTGATGAAAAGTGTCTGACTGACATGTCTGCAGACCAAGAGGGCAGAAGGAGGCAGGGCAGAATATACTCCAAAATACACACAGTGTGGAAGACAGATGTGCACTGGTTTCTGTTTTTACTATACTGCTGTTAAGACAAGGTGTGTAGGGGCTGCTCATACAGTCAGCATTGACCTTTCAAGACATGGGCCTTCTAGTGCAGTAGCTGCCGTGGCAGGGCAGTGGTAATTGCGTTTCGGAAGTGGAGCATTTAACCCCCCAGACTTTGTTTACTTGCTTAGATTTGGCAATTTTCTTGGTCTATGTGCTTCTAAACACAATGATACCAGGTTAACGTGTTACTCTAATATGACCTTTTTTAAAAAAAAATTCAGGTCATAAAAGACTGTCTTTATTTTATATTTTATTTTTAAGAAGTATTTATATTAAGTGAAGTCAAGAAAGATTGTCTTTATTTTCTTTTTTATAAAAACAATTTTTTTTTTCAGGAAATAGTTCAACTTAAATTGGAGATAAATTGTTGACATTACTGTTAAAAATGCACTTCCAATAAAGTGAGTATGGACAAATATGCAAGTATGGACCGTCATTTTTTGTCATCAGCAGCTGCTGAATTTAACTAATAAAGTAACTTGTACGCCGCTCGAGCTGCTCTGTGTAAATTAACGCAGGCTGTTCACGGCGTCAGTCAAAAATAGAACAGCCACCTATTTCACACGAATGGAAACAGTGGCCCACTTCTGGGATGCTTCTGAACTGGACCGGGGTGGAGCCGGTGGGGTTTGAAACATTGACTAGAACAGCCATGTATCACTGCGGCGACCACAGCACACATGCAACACTACACACCCATGTCCAGTGGAATTTGGGGTTGAGATTAAGGTCAAAGGGTGGCAAAACAAGCACATTTAACGGTGCGCAGTGGCCTGTTTCAGCGCTGCAGCTCACTCAATACTGAACCAAATTCAAAACTTCCCCATTAGTCCCTTTGAACCAAAAACAGTGGAAATGAGGTTGAAAAATACTCAATAAGTTACTCTTGAGGGAACCTTCATTGTCATTGTTGTTTGTCAGTTAGGTTGGTTTTGGGGTCTATAGACTTATCCATTGTTACCACCAAACTCATCTGGTTCTGACATACAAGAATTCTCATGAGGGTGGTGAGGACAAGGTCTGGTAAATGTGAAGATTTTGCTGTTTTTCTTGTCATGCTGCTTTTTGTTTTGATCATCTGTCAACTGTTTCTCAACTCGTTTCTCTCTCAGGAATACTACATTTTAACACATTTTAAATTTTTTTAAATTAAGTTTTTTTAAGCTAAATTTAAAGCTTCATTTTGGGCTTTCAAGCTAGTTGTTCTCTTCACTCTTATGGCCTCCACATCTTGTTTTCCCCGCCTGTCAAACACAATGGCGCTGATACTTCATTTCAAAAGAGCTGTCAACAACAATTTGATATTCTGTTGACATAGATAAGATCCATGTGAACGCTAATGTCAGTGTAATCACAGCATAACTGTCAGTTGGTGAGAATGTTTCCAGCTGTTGATCCTCTGAGAGAGTTTTACAGCTCTTATAGAATTCCTACTTTATTAAAGTCACACAAGGTAACAGAGCAAACGTGGTCAGAGACTGTGAATACTACTCACAATCTATCCAAAACACTAATATTCAACTGTAACGATGCACTAAATACATTTGAATGAAGTTACTGCAGGTTACATGGACATGATATGAACTGAGCACATCCATGTTTTGTCTGCGTGTCTTTGTTTGTGTGTAGGTGTATTAGCGTGTGTGTGTTTTTTCCTCTGCTGTCAACTTGAACCCAGTGACCCTGTGCTTTATGGCATACAGGCCCAGCTCTAGACAACACACAAGGTGGGGGGCATGGGAAAGATTTCCTTTGGGGGCTCTTGTAACTTTGTCTGGAGCAAATAAACTCAATAAACTAGAACTATATTAAACTATTGCACACAAAACACCATTGCTTATTCAGCATATAATACTGGCTGTGTTGGTGTGTGTGCATTCATGTGTGATGTGTGTGACTGAACTGACCACAATGAATCACTTCCACAGTGCTGTTGTTTACTTAATAAAAATCTGCGGATGGTTCACATCTTCACAGTGATCTCATTACTCATACTCCGCACTGCAGATTCAGCAGACTGCAGAGGTGGAAAGACTGATAGATGGAATTTCTAAATTAGAGAAATAGAGTCATTTTAGTTTGCCAAGCTGGGAAGGGTAATATCGAATATGTATAATTAAATACAGAAAATACTCACTGGGAATCAGTGAGGGGCTGAAGTGATGACAGTGACTTTGTGGTGATACACGAGCTTTATTTGACTTTTTATTGTTCAGTTTTATGTACAACTGGTTATGTTTAAATAATGCTTGTCTGACTGATGACTAGCAGATCAAGTGTTGGGTGCAAGACAAGCTATTTCAAACACAACACTATAGTCACAAGTTAACCAAGCTGCTGGAAGTATGTATGTATGATTTAATATGGAAGGTATGCCTTGCCTGAATCTGAATGTACGCAGAGTATTGTTACAGTATACTGCACCAGCAGCTGTTCTGATCATATCAACAAATATCTGCTGTTGAAGAGTGCATACACACTTGTATCTTTGGTGGAATAATGACAAACACTCTCCTGCATTTCATGAATGTAGAGACTGTTTCAGCAAAACATGAATGAAAAATGAAAAGTTAAAATTCAGATGGAAGGAAGAGTACACATTTGTTCTGCTGTACGTTGTTTTATGAGCTGAAGTATTGAGGGACACACAGGGAGGGAACACATTTTGTGCAATTGAACTATGAATGTTAATATTATTTGCAAACCTAAGTGAAATATTAAATGTGTACAGTAAAGTGGAATAGCCCATGAATAAAACTCTTTAGTGTGCATTAAAAAACAGCAAGTGCCCAAAAAGCGAGGTGCAGGAAACAGCCAGAATGTCTCTAATGAGCACAGATTGCCTCTTTATGATGTAATAAACCAAAAGATAACTTAAAGATGCTTTCTTCTCATTTATTTCAGTCACTGATGCTCTAGGCCAGATATAAGCAACAAAAAAAGTTTATCTAAAGCTTCAGACTTTTGCAGTGGAGCTATATTAAAAGCAGCTTGTTCAAAAGAACAACAGAGAGCAGAAAACAACAGCTGCTCCGTTTTGCTGTGGGACTGGTGGGAACGTTCTGCTCATCAATTATTCAGTGCTGAAGGTATATGAAGCGGCATCGATTGATGTGATGGCACACATTCTCACTGATGTACTCATCGTGCGGTTTTCTGAAAGGACTGGCTCTTTAAATGTTTGGGCTGATTCACCATTTCAAGTCTGTCAAGTACTAGTTGCAACAGGAGAAGGTCAGAGTGAGGTATAGCCAAGGCCTGCGATGATGTAATCCATGATGTAATGAAGCCTCCTCCCTGCAGCTGATTGTTACAGAACACAGTTAGGACAGTTGTTTATAGATGCAGAGACTGATTTTTAACTGGACAAGCTGGCTCCAAATCAAATCAACCTATGTTATATTTGTTGAGCTGTGTATTACTGTGTACTCTACATTGAAACCAAAGATTTGTCACAATACTCAGACCCAGACAAACCACCCTCTGGGTGAACATGTGATACATCAGATATGTCAGAGAGAGAGAGGAAAGAATGTAACAAATAAAACTTGATACTGCCTCCTCTGTGAACATGACTTCTGTCTGAGTCATGTAGATTTTCATCAGAAATAATACGTGTTTAACAATGAAGACAAATATTCCCATGATCCCATGCTCACAATGTCATCACACTACGTACTGTTCTGTGTTTCCTTTAAACAAAGTGACTCGTTGGCTATGAAGCGAAGCCAAAACAGAAGTGACAAAAACTGTCATCCACTTGAGGCTGGCAACAAAACAAGTCAGTCTCCATGTCAAGACCCAACATGTTTACAGTCTCTATAGCTAATTTCAGAAACGTGGCTGCTTTGACAGGGGGTGCCGTTACAGGTGTTTTAGTGCCTAGGCTTCAGTCGACCTGCCTCAGCTCCACTCACGCTCCACGATTAGTGGAAAGCCAGCAGAGCCAGGACTGGCAAGATGGCGGCAGCCAGAACCACCACACTCTGAGCTGCACAACAGCTTTTTAGAAACCTGAGGGTGATGTCAGGGAGACTATATCCGTGTTATATACAGCCAATGATTAAAACCTGTGGAGGATGAAATAGTCAGTGTGGCTGGTTTGCAGTTTTATGCTTGAGATGTCTTTAAATGAGAGATGTGGTGGAAATGTAATCAAGCTAAATCACAGATGGACACAGTCACAGTTGGAAATAAATCTCATGTCTGTGCATTGAGAACATAGCTTTAGTCACAACATGGTTAGCCTAGGTTAGCATACAGACTGGAAGTACGGGGAGGGAAACAACTAGCTTGGCTAGTCATGTTTATTAAAAACTGAAGACTTTTTATCCGATATTTAGAATCTCTTCCACTTCCTCTGTTCTTCACCTTGGGACTGGTGTTATTCTTTGACAATCAGCCAACACTGTCAGTTTCACATTTACTGTCTTACAAGGCAGCCTGCAATTATGGGATCAATGAAAATCAATGGTAAGTGACAAGAAACCAAAATATACATCGACTGAACAGCAGCTGCGTCTAGACTCATATCGACTCATCAACTAAAAGCACAATTTAGAGTTTGACTGAAACATATTGTCAGCTGTGAATATTCATTATGTGATCTGTCTGTTTCTGTATGGACAGTATTTGTGTTGTAGTTTCAGCAGCATGGCTAAATATATAAGGTTACTACTGCCTCTAAATGGACTGCAGTAATAGCTGGTGTGAAGATCAGATGGTGTCTGATTGTGTGTGTGTGTGAATCTTTGTCCTGCAAGGCTGCATCCTTTACACTTTGGCTACACTTGCATACACTTGAACAACAAAGCCATGCAGGCCAGTGATTTATTGAAGAAAGTTCTATTTTCAACGCGCAGGCCTCTGACGCATGTTTGCTGCGGGAGCATGGGCGAGGAGGAAGAGGTGGAGAGGGGAGGGGAGGGGAGCTTCTCTGTGGCCTGCAGCATAGCTGGAGATGGTGACGCTGGCAGTGGATGGGAGAGGTGGAAACTATAGTCACACACATTAACCTAAAGGAAGAGAGCCAGAAATGTCAGACCACACTGAGGAACCTCAGCCATAAACATGATGGAAAATACCTCGAAAGGAGGTCTAAAACAGGAAAAGTGTGTGTTTGTGTGTTTACCCAGAGCAAGAGGAAGCTTTGTGATTTAGTCTTTGGCTGACATCTACCTGATTTAGTGACATGCGGACGGAAAGGTTCCCAAGATTTGAGCCAAGATCTGGTCATTCAAACCACATGCATGTGGTCAGAGATGCATTTTCAGTGTGGCTCCAAACAACTCCAGTGTGCATGCTCTATACAAAAACAACAAACCACTTAAGACTTTTCATAGCAATGAATGAGGTGTGGAAAACATGATAGAAATATGGCTTTTATGTTTGTTTCGGATATTCATTTGGAGGAGGTCAGAGTCACTGCACTGCTGCATACAGACCTGAGGTATTTACCTTTTTAGCAGAAGGTTGAGTGATCCTTAAATCAAACGTTCTAACAGTTAAATCTGTCTCTGTTGTACCATGTTTTGTGTTGTTTCGTGCCAGGTTTTTTGAATGGACAAACTGAAAAGGTGCATAAAAACAGCTAATGCCTGATGGCTGATGCTGCAAATGCTTTTTTTACTGTGTGAAGACAAGGCATTACTGTCCACACCAGATATTTTTCAGCCACCCATCTCATGTACACCTGACTGAACAGATGCATTTTAATTTGAATCAATGCCATCTGTCTTCACTGGCCACATAACAACTGGTTACTTACTGTACATACCTGCATCCCCAAAAAGAAAGGGAGTGGAGAAAGAGAAAAGAATGGATGAGTAAAAGGGTATATGTGTGACTCAACAAAGGGGACAGGGAGGAAGGTGGACAAACAGCAAGTGAAGGTGATGTAGGTGATGTTCCAAGTAAAAGCAAAGTGGGTTCAAGCCGAACCTCTTGACCGTTGTCATGCACCATGTTTTATTTCTCTTTCTCTTAAGAGTACCGAACACAGAGACCAATGAAGGCCAGTTTGACGACAGTGTATGCAATCCCAAGGTGATCTTCTTGATGGGTTTGGCCCCTGGTACACCAGGGAAGAGTCAGTTAATTGGACTATAAGTTGCATGGCTAACTAACTAGCTAACGGCAGCTACAGTTAGGAGCAGTTAGCGGTTAATGTTATCTGTCCGTCAGGAAAGTCTAAAAAAAACTTGGTACTGTATTCCCTCGAATGTGATGGCTCGTGTTCCGTCTTGGTGCAGCCGTTTTCAGAGTGAAGCTGCCGTGCACGATTCTGTTGCTCGTTGCCTGGCTCTGGTTCTGAAGACTGTGGAGGGAGGGAAGGAAAGGTGGGAGTAAACAGGGAAGGATGCAGACGGGAAGGGAAGTCCCCACTGCCTGATGGGAGTATTGTTGAGAATATTTGTGTAAACTGTGGTAAAACGTGAGCCGCTCAGCCGGTCACAAGGCTGCCAGGAGAGGCTCAGACCCCCTCACACACACACACACACACACACACATTCCCGCGTCTCTCTCACTCTGACTCCCTCGCTCTCTCTGTTGCTCTCTTACACCCAAAAGAGGAGGGCAGTGTTGAGGGGGATCAGACAGCCCTGAAGACTGGACTGTAGTGTCACCAGATCTGTGGAAGAGTGTGTGTCGTGTGTTATGTTGCTGTGGATGTTGGACTGTACACTTGTTTACCCGTGCGGCTCGGACCTTCCTACTGGAGAAGAAGAACAGCAGGAGAATGGGTTCAGTAATGTGTAAGTGATTAATGTGTTGGCTGTTATGACAATGTTTGTTGTGTGTCAGGTGTGTGTCAGGTGTGTATGGTTGACATGTCTGTAAGTAGTCGACGTCTTGTGAAGACTCAGAACCTGGAACAAGTTGGGACATGATGTATTCCTGCCTGTTTGCTCAGCACTGTACCACTTAGCTGTCAGTAACTGGAGCCATTCAACAGTCACCCAGCGTGCAGAGAGTGGTTTAGCATCTCTTACAGTGTAATAACTCACTGAAAAAGAAAAAGAAATCAGTTGATATGAAAGTCAGTTCACTGTGACTCATTGTGCACATTACTTTCAAACTGTTGACAAGACAAGTGACAGGACTTTGGTCTGTGGAGGGAAGAGATTTATATTTTCTGAACTCACTTTTGTAGTTCTTGAATGTACTCGTGGGTTATGTGCAAAAGAAATATTGACAAAGTCTCTATACTGCTTTTATAAATGTTGGCAACATTCACTTCAGAGTCCTGTATGATGTCACTGATGTGAGTTTTCATCACAGAAAGAATGTTGTGATCAGAAATGAAATGCTGCTTTTGGATTGCTGTTGAAGCGGCAGTGTTTGGTCTGCTATAAAGCAATAAGTCAAGAAACAACTGTTATGACACTCACGTCATTTCATAACTTCCAGGACTGTCATTTCTTTTATGTAGTTTAGATTAACTGGCAATGAGAGAGAGAATCATACAGGACTACAAAAAAATGTCCAAATCTTTTTTCTACCGCAGCCATTGTTATAACGATAGCCAATTCTGGGTAACTAGGCAACATCCTACAACCAACAAACAAACACAATACTTCATGACCATTGCTAAACATCACAAACAAATGAGTAATTATTTGACTTTTACTTTAAAATCACAGTAGTTAGTCATTTATTTGAGAAATAGAAGCAACTTAAATCCTGGGAGCTCATCAAATACAGACAGAATAAAGACAGAGTAAAGATGGAGGCCTGTGTCGTCTATGTGGACTTTAATGACGAGCTCAAACACAGGTACACACCCTGAAATGACTATGCCAGCCTGATACAGAATGCATGTCAGACTAAACCTATCTCAGGATGGCTGAGTGTAAGAGCTTTATTTTTGTGCAGCACAGGTCACAGAGCGCTGTGCTCAGTATGTTGGTGGTGTGTGAAACATTTGTTATTTTCACCTTGTGCACCTGTGACTCACCTGGAGTCACAACTGTAAAAAATAAGATCTGCGTCTAAAAATGTAAACTCTAATGTAAACTATAAAAATTACAACCCTGAAAATTAAAATATATATTAAAGTGAAGATGAAAATAAAGGTGGTTTTATTGGTTCAACAATTTTCAAATTTCAAGATATTTCAGCTTAATTTATCTCTCATCTATCTTTATTTTTCAATTACTTTTTTTTATTATCAAAACTTTTGGCCTGAATATGGCTCCATACCTTATATAAGAATCCACAGAATCAGCAGACCATGAGGGTGAGGTGTAGTTTAATAACCACCTAACTGTCACAACCAAAATGAAAACGCAGTTTATCTTTTTCACATGTTGCTTTTTTTGAAATAAGGTTCCATATTAGTGTGATTTCACATAAACTGCTTAGTGGCAGAAATTCTGCAAAAGACTTGAGAATGTGTGTGTGTGTGTGTGTGTGTGTGTCAGCATCGGCTGTGTTACTGTAATCCAGGTGTAGGTCGCTTGAAATAACACCCTGCCAATGGGACAAAGTCGACAGAGGTGAAAGTGTGGAGTCACTCCTCTGTAGCAGGTGGCAGTTGTTTGTGTTTGTAGTCACGGGGGTGGGCATATGCAAATGTCCTCTAATAGGATTTACTTTCTAAAGCAGAGATTATGACGGGCAGACAGGGAAGCAGGGAGGTTAGAGGCACCTTGTGAGACACATGCAAGAGGAGCTGCAGTAGCATTGCTGTAGGAGAAAGAAAAACTGGGTTTGTGTGAGTGCAGCAGAAGCTTCGAGGAAACATAGATCATTCCATTGTTTCTGCTGCCAGAGAGCCAGTGTGTAGGCAGGCTCGATGAGAGGATACAGCAGATAAAAACACACTCATCCCAGGTGAGGTTAGGTGGATTTACGACCTAAGATGGACACGCTAGGCAGCCTGCAGAGCCACACCGTCCTGTCTTGCTGTCCAAAATGTGGTCTATATGGACAGGCCTATTCCACCGTACGGATCTCCACCGCTGAGATGGAGTCTTACCACCACTTTCTGGTGGTGTGTCAGGAAACTGAGACAGCCCTACAAAGAAGTATGTACCCATCCCTCCATGCTTCATTCCATGCCTCCCCTCCCTTCAACATTTGTGCTGTGTTGCAGCATGTAGAGGCTATTTGTGTTAGAGATCCAATACAAGCTTTGCAGGTGCATCTCAAATGTCTTTGCACAGCTGGTGTAAGCTAATCAAGAAAGCAACCAGGAGCTATAAACCAACCTGGCTTGAACACGATTGGTGTCACAGTGGTGTTATTGGTCAAAAGAAAGGTCTGACATGGCTCACAGGTTGCCACAGTGAAGTGCTTTGTCTGCTGCGTATGTGTGATATTGAGCGGAAGGTTGGATTTTCTGGCTCTAGGTATTCGTTACTGCTGACAGCTCAACCAAATCACAAGTATATTCACCACAGGTCTGGTCTGGTCTTACCAGAAACTGGCACAGCTAAATTAGACCACAAGTCTTCGCAATGTATTTTGGTTCTTGAAGCTTGCTATTGTAGTGACTGTTCGCTCGGCTTGTTAGTGAACTTCTATATCTGGTGAGGTAACCAGGCACACACTATCCAGACAGGCAAGTCTGTCACACAAACTCTTTGTACCATGCAGTTAACCCCCTATTTGAATGTCTTGGCTTGCTGTTAAAGGGTCATCGTGGTGGTAGTAATGCCATGAACAAAGAAAAATAAACCAACAAAGACAAAAGATACTGGATCCAATCTCAGATGAACTATTTGCTTTCCATATCTGTTAGTGTTTTGTCAGACATTATGAGAATAAAGTGAGGAAGGAAATATAACATATGAGTGTGTGGGAGGAGGGTGTGGAACCCCCAAATTAGGGTGGTGTATGTGGTAAATGTATAAGTCTAATGTTCTCCCTTTTCCAGGTCAAATGAAGTAAACTTCTTGATAACTCAAGCACTTTGAGTTTTCTGGACAACATTTTTATCATTAAGAAACCTGTTTGTGCTTTTTGAAAGAGCAGTGTGAAGAAGCGTAGAGGCAGACTGTAACAACCTCAGGGTGAAAGGTGAAGAAGAAACTACAGCATCTGCAAATAGAGCAAAGGTTCTAGCTAGTGTTGATTTTGTCTGCTCTGGACATCTGTAGAGAATTGGCAGTTCAACATGTCATGGAGGTGGAGACTGGAACCTTTATTTTTACTGGTGTATGGTTTGTGTTGTACTGCACAGTGTAAAAATGATCGGGAGATGTTATCCTATATATTGTTATTTTTGTTTACATTCTCATAACCAGTAACAATGACAGCAAATCTGCTCTGACACATCTTGCATACGTGCATGAAAATACAAAAACCTAGAACAAGAGTTGAGGTCGGGTTTATTTGGCTGTGAGAAGTTTGTTTTGCTTTCATTAGTCTGTCTGTCTGTTGGTAGTGAAGAAGTTTTCCTATTGAATCATCACCGAAAACTCAATAGTTCCAAGTAAATGTGGGGTTGTTGTGCAGGCATGTGAAATTAGTATAAATATACAATATCAGCAAGTTGTGCTTAAACAAAATAATTTAAAGATGTGTGCAAAGTTGCATCAGCAATATTTTAATATTTATTTATTTAATATTTTAATAAAATATTAAATCCTGCAAAGCCACAATACAATACACGCTTTTCTGTACAAGTTTGTGTGTGTGTTTTATTGCATCCCGTGTACCCAGAGATGCAGACATAAATAATATATTTAAGAAGAAATGTGAAACATTAGCCATTTTTCACCAGTGGACAGCAGTAGTGAACAACAAAAACAACACTTTGTGACTTGACAAGGTCTTCTTGTTTGTTCTGAACCTTCCAGCCTCGTCTCAGTCTTGTTTATGAGTTCTTGTTGAGATGTTGTTCAGATGACCAAACCTCCGTATGTCTGTACTGAGTGAGTCATAAAGGGGAGAGGTGGTGCCCCTGTGCCCTGAATACAGTTCATGCGAGGGTGGTTGTAGCTTGTATTGTATGAGGCTGTGACCTGTGTACAGAATCAGACAAAAGAGGAAAAGAGGTAGTATGTCAGGGTTATTCAGGGGCGTCAGGAATCAGAGGTCAAAAGAGTTTTTTGTGACTTCTTCCTAGCAGCAGTCGTTACAGTGAAGCTGAAGTCCAGCAGAAGGAGAATAATGACAGACTTTCGGGAAAAAGCTCAAAATAGAATCGCGGTGGACAGAAAGAAGACTTTGACAGAAACATTACAGCTCTGAACAAGATAAGCCTAGTCCACATGGAGCACCATTCTTTGCTGTTGGACAGAACAGAGAACACGTCCCCGCTCTCCCACTAACAATCAAAACTTTCCACTCAGGAAAATCTGGAAATAATACTTGCTTACTAATCGACAGGTACATGACAAATTGAATATGCTGCCTAACAATCAGATCAAACCCTGATATACATAACATTGTTACACACAGATATGACACAAGGCTGTTTCATTGATGAATTGATTCACTCACATGTATACTATTCTACCAATGAAAATACAAAGATATGTTTAAATGGCGTTTGCTAAAATGACATTGAGCCTTTTTTGAAATAGTGAAAGTAAATATTTCCATACCGCCATGGTATGGAACTATGGGCTTGGTGCTGAGAACTACGACAGGGTAAGACACCCACATGGGACAATGCCACCCATTACAGGCATTACAGACTTCAGACAACTTCAGTGTGTAAGATTCAGTTGCACATAGTAAGGCTGCAGATTGCAACTGACTGAATACCCCTGGCCTCACCCTCCAGTTCTAGGCACCAAATTGTCAAAATAATCCGAATGAAAGTATAGTTATTCATTTCTGTCATATTTTGTAAATAGAGCTTCATTTGAATGAAGTGAGTTGTTGAAGCCGGTGTCCAGGATGGAAGACCAAGCGTCCTTAATTCATGGTGACAAGAACAAATATGTACAGTAACACACGTACACACACGTGCAGAGTCTTACACCACAGAGTGATGATGATGTTTATGCGTCTCTACTCCTGTATTTGGTGTGAAGTCAGACCTGTGCCTTTTTATTGTCAGCAGTGTATGTTTCATGAGGTGATAATAATATTCATTGGAATAATGTGTGTATGTGTGTGAGAAAGCCCTGTTATCAGGAGATCCTGTCATTAGACATCCTCTGATTGTCTTCTTGTGCTGACGCCTTCTTCCTGAGAAGCTATAGGAAACCCCCCCTTCCTCTGGACCTTGAGGAGAAACCACCCAAAAACAACACAGGCTCTGCACAATGTATGTGTGTGTGTGTGTTTGTTTGCGTGTGTGCATGTGCATGTTGGTGAGTGAAGGGCATCTATTTTCTGCTACTGCAGTTTCCTCATTAAATCATCCCATATTTGAGAAACAGCAAGATGACGCAGAAGATATAAGAATTAAAAAAAAACTTTTGTCTTCAATTATGTCATTTAATAGTGACAAAAAACTACATATACACATACATACAACATACCAAAAGCACAATCATATTGTTGCATACTTTGTACCCCCAGGAATGCATAGACGTGTTACCCTGCCTGTACTGTTGTCGTTGCAGACGTTAAGTCTGTTAACTGTCTAAAAATGTCCATGAATCAATAAATAAAGGTAATAACACATGACTTGAATAAATGTGAGCCTCTAACCTCAGTCTGAGGTCTGCACAACAACCAAAGTCCTACAACTGATTCGCCTGGTTGTGATGCAGTTTCCATTGTTATTCAGTTGATATTGTGCTTGATAGACGACTTTGCGAGCGTGCAGTACTTGCCCACTCGTCTCGCCTATTTAAATGAAGTGAAGTAGTTCTACCACACAAACATCAGTTTGCAGTGGGCATACCTGTTTTCCTGAGCACCTGCTCACTTGCCTGCATTTAGATCTGAAGTCGGGAATACCCAGTCAGGGCTATCGACTTGCAATGGAATGCAGCATGACAGTGACCTGTGACAGTGGTCTGCCTCTATCAAAGAGCGAGAGAGAGAGAGAGAGAGAGAGAGAGAGAGGTAGGGAGGAGCATGTATGTATGGCTTTTTATGTACTGCTGTCCTCCATTAGGCAGAAAGTATGAATGAATTATGTATGTATAATTATTTTGTCTTGGATGAACAGGCAGTGGACTACAATTATAGAACAATAAACAAAGTCTTCCAAAAGTAATTTTAACTCCAAATTCATTTCAAATGCATTGTGATAACATCTGTACAAATTACAAATGTTGTCCTTTTTGCTATAATATCTGCAGACTGTATTTGGATGAGCATTAGTTGCTGCTTTACTGAATTAATTAAATTAAATTAAACCTTTTCAAAATTCTAAGCCCACATGCATTTCAGCACAAAAACAAAAACATAAATGTACAGTTCAGGATCAACTCTCACCTGTAACAGTCTTTCAGAATTTTGGTGGTGATTGGGCTTGAGTGGGAACACGCTTGGTCTTGAGACCAAGACTGCTGTCTAGTACTACACCACTGAGGCATACTGTATGTCTGGATTCTGTGTCAAAGCAATGGAAGATAACCCACAGTGTGGTCCACACTCAGTTCTGTTGTGCTGACTGTGTGAAGACTGACAAAGTGAACTCAGTGGAGAAATGTGAGCTACTGTAAAAAGCTATAAAACGAGTTAATGATACACACATGTTAATTCAGTTTGCTGAAGCTGATAGAAAGCATTGAGTCAGCGCTCTTTGTGTTTTCATGTATTCATTGTGTTCAATGTATTTTGTGTTTTTACATGCATGCTCCACCATGTGCAGCAGTCACACAGTGTGTTATGTAAAAACGTACAGATGTGTGCATTTCTTTATGTGCCAGTGTTTGGGAGTGTGCGTTCAATCGTAGTGTGTGTGTGTGTGTGTGTGTGTGTGTGTGTGTGTGCAGTCTCTGCAGTCTGAGCTGATGTTGTCCGTCCTCAGGCAGGTCATGAGACGTTCAGGTCCTGCAGGCTCAGGGTGCACTGGTCACATGTTGACTCTACCATCAGACTAACAGCAGAGAGAGGAGATGGGCTGAGAAACAGCTGAACAGAGCAACCGAAACTGAACTTTGAAGAACAAATATATACAGAAGTGATCTATTCCCACATGACGGGACTCCGTGATTTTCAACTCGTCCCGTCTGACTGCTTCAGATTTAGTCAAACGCACATTAGCTCTCTGTGTATCTGTACAATGGACTCTTTGGACTATCCGGTATGTACACTGTATTTAATAATAATTTAATAATAATTTAATGTAATACATTACATACATCCTCAACAACTGTGAAACTCAAAAATCATCATGCCTGGTTCCAAAACCAAAGAAAAGAAAGCAGAACATGGTTTACATAGAAATACAAAAGAAAAAGCAACAGTGTAAAAGCGACAGATTTATTCAGTCCAAGTCATAACAGAAGTTATCTCATGAATCTTTCAATATAGTCCAGGTCTAAACTACTAGTACTACTACTCTATACAGTATCATTCCCACCATGAGCAAGCACTTGGTGACAGTGATAAGGAAAAACATCTTTTTTAAGATGCAGAAAAATCAAGCAGAACCCAGCTAACAGCACATAACTTCATGCTTATGCATTGCCTAGATACTACAAGATAACACAAAATACAGTTATTCTATTACTAGAATTGCAGCATCTTCCAACAGAAAGTCATCTCTTTTCATACTGCTGAATACCCTCTTTCTTAGATCATTATATAAAGGGCAATGTAGAATAAAGCATTTCATTTTCTGTTTCTGTTTACTCTCATAATCTTGTTCATTAATAGCAACATAACATACAGTACGCTCTCAGATATAATTGGATGATACAACACTTTATTTGGGCCCTGGGACATATTGTATGTCCCACATAAGTAATCTCTATCACCATGCCCGCCATCCTGTGATAAATAGTTAGGTACAGCAAATGTGTCACATGACTTAATGGCTTTGTTGAGTTGACTTTGTTGATTGTGCTGAACCTTTTTAAAGTGCCTGTTGGATAAACTAATGTATACAGGCCCAGACAGAAGCACGGTTAGCCGTAGTAATGTAGTGTAGCACAGACTGAGCATCCGCCCTGTGGTTCAGTCACCAGATAGACTCAGCATAATCTCCTCTGTTATGTAAGCTCTTCAACACAGACTCTATTGTGAGAGTGTGGGAGGTCTGTTGGTAAGTGGAGCCAGCTAGGTAGACTGAGCTAAGATACCACAGTCAGTACCCAACTGACACACACAGTCAGGCAGTAATACAGTAATACACCCAGTAATAGCCTGTTGAGGTCTGGTATATTTGAGTTATGTATTATTGAGATGGCACATGTAACACTGACACTTTTTTTAAAGAGAACTGTTGATATCAGCCGAACGTCTTCACTTGTCCTTCAAGATGTTACAAATCACTGTATCGTGTGACAACTCTGGGTAATGTGTCTGGTTCATGGTTAAGATCATAGCTTGAGTTAAAATAATTTTAACTTATAGATAAATAACTTGTTTAGGTTCAGGAAACATTGTTGTTTCAGTTATCCGTCTCCATGGTTACAATAATTACGGCATGGTTAAGGTTAAGGAATGACTGTGGTCAACAATGTTGACTGTGTTGGTAGCTGGAAAGGACTCATACTGCAGTACAATGTACAATGTGACCTCCTCCCTATACTGACTTTGTCGCTCTGTAACGTCCTCTGACTTCCTAATTTGCAGTCATCATAATCAACTGGTGGGGGGCGCTGTGATTTGAACGTGAATCGATGTTTCTCACTGAAATATGTGATTCTGTTGACAGTCTCACAGAGAGACAGAGATGGTTTGCTTGAAAAGCTTCAGTTAGGGCTGATTTCTTAATATATGCCCCATCAAACATACATAATGTTCAATAGGAAATAATGGATTAATTGGCAATTTACAGTATAGCACTATAACTGAAATATACCACTGCTACCTCCTCCACTGGCAACTAAAACAATGTTTTCTATTGTGATATTTATGTATCTCGTAGTTAAGGTTAAGGAAATATAGTGGCCTTGGTTAAATATGAAAAAGGTAATGGTGACCAGATCACCATCTTACCCCAACTTACATGTTTTAGTTGTCTAACAGGATGTGAACCTTGTTTCCAGTGTAAACTGCACTCTGTATATACAACCACACACTCTGCTTCCTACAACTTCTGTGCAGAATAAAGATATTTTACTACCAGTTATTCTCTTAATTTGACTTTTACCTTCATGCTGAGGGTCAAGCAAAAGCAAAAGGACAGCTTGCTCTGTCTAACTTTGTCTCTTCATCTGACAATGAACATGATACATTGTGTCAAGGTTGTACCTCATATCACTCCAACAATCTTTTCCTTCACTTATATTACAGGCAAGGTATACCATAAAATATAGTTCATGTTCTATATGATACAACAAAATACAAATAATAAATATTAATTCAATTATACAAATTCTCTTACTAAAACTGAGAAATCTATGAATAAGTCTATAAAAATAAATCTCATCTTACAATATCTCTGACTGGAAAATGAAAATGTTGCCTTTGTACACACATGCAATCAAAACAGAAGTTAAGTTTCCTTCAAAAATAGAAGAGGTTGTGGACAGATACAGACAAAGTATGAACAGTAATGTTGGTTTGACACTACGAGAAGTCTCTTGATAAACCTCATGAGCCTCACATGCTTTCATTAGCGGATAGTGTGTGTTAGCTACAAAAATCTGATCTTACTGTATGACAAGTCACACTTTTTCACTTCCTTTGCTCAAAGTTCTTGTTCCTGAAAACTAGTGTACAGAAGAAGAGAATAATGAACACATACACCCATTACTCGCCTGGGAATACAGCGGTGTTTATGTTCTTATAGGAAGCAGTTCACAAATCAATTCTGACAGCTGGATAGGCATTGTACTGAACACAATGTGAGTGTGTCCCCACGTGTCCATGTGTCCACATTCTGTGTGTGCGCCCACACTATGTGTATGTCTGTATCTACAGTCTTTGTGTGTGTGGTCATGGGTGTGTGTATGTGTGTGTTTACATATAATTTTGTCTGTGTGTGTGTTTATTCAAATGCTGCAAGGAAGAACAGAACAGTGGAAAGAACAGAGCAGGGAGGTGGAAGGCACATGTGTTTCCTTCAGTATTTTTTGAACAATAAGCTTGTGTACACACACATACACACAGGGAAGTGTACATATCAACAATATTGAGATTATTAGTGTAATAGATGCGTTATTGGTCTTTTCAATGGTTTCCACGACAAAAACACCAAGAAAGAAACCATGCTAACAAAGATACAATTAACAAATTAGGGAAAAAGAGAAGAAGTAGAGAAGAGAGAGAAGAGACGAGGTCTGAAAACTGGAACCTTATATTTTTAAAGAACAAACAAAGGACAGTTGCTGCTTCCTTTCTTTTCTCCTTGGTCGTGCTTATCACTGCAAGATGATTTATGACATATATGGACCAAACATCTGACAGTGTATTTTTCATCCACTATGTTGTTATACGTGTAGATCCCTGGAATTAGGCCAGCTTTGGATGACCTTTCATCATAGCGATTGCGATTGTGACCATTAAAAAGATTGAACACAAATGTATTGTATGTGTGTAAAAGCTTGATATATGAGCTCTATTGTCTTCAAAAAACACACACACTGTAGTTTATTTTGAATCAGTCCCACATACACCTAACCTGACCTTGCAGGAAGTCGTCTTTGGAAACTGTTTGAAAAATGGCAGCCAAAGAAACACTTGGCAAGTGATTGGATGAACCATCTGTCTATCCCCAATCTTAAAATTCTGAAATTCCTTCAGTGTCTTTCTTTGTTTTTCATTCAATGAAGAAATACTCTCTAGTTGACAGTAATTCCTTATAGGAGACCAACCACTGTGGCTCAGACACAAGCGCATAACCTGACAAGATAGCTTTTAGCATGATCAAATGTGGTATTTCTGGTTGGTGCACCCATACTTTGCTTTGCTTGCTTTCTTTACTTTACTTTGGGCACTGCTGACATCTACACAGAGCCTTAACAACACATTGCAAACACAATAAAGGGACTCTGTCCATGTTGTTATGTTGTGATCACTGTCCCCAAAGTTTGTGGGGACTGATGTTGTTACCTATATGTCTGACCTTTGGGTGCCCACTGGCCTTGAAGTTGAGAGTAGAAGATCTGTTTAGGAAGGTGTAGGTCCAGCATTCTTATTACTTGGCCATTCCCTTGTTCAGTTGTTACTTTATGATGTTTGCTTCCTCTAACACACTTTTCTGAGACATATCCTGTGGGTGCCGGGGTGCTGATGTATCTAGGGTAGGTGGCGCCTTTGTAAAGATGCATTTTACAAAGGCACCACTGACACAGTTGATACAATTATGTATGTCTTTGGTGGTTAGAGCTGTGAGGGAGGGAGACTGCTAGGGTATGAGGTGATCCAGATTTTCAAGGAGCATATATACTTGACCAAATGCATCAATGATGCTCTGTAGACAGCATTGTCATCAGCATACTGAAGCTCCAGGATGGGCATAGTGAGTAACTTGGACTTGACCTGCTTAAATTGAAGAGCTTACCATCTGTTCTGTACATAATTTGGACACCATGTTGTAGATGAATCTGCCTTAACTGGCCCTCTACCTCCACAATCACCATCTATGTCAAAAAAGACAATATTTGTTTTCATTCATTCCAGTGCGTTTGAGGGTCAACAGCAACTTCAGCCCCCAGCAACTTGGACAAGTCTCCTCCTGTGTATCCAAGTAGATTGGTCTTGGTCTCAAGACCATTTTTTGAAGGTCTTGTCTAGGATTTGAACACGTTTTACTCAGTCTCAAACAAAAAGGACTCCGGATTTTATGTCAAGACCGATCAGGAACACAGCTATTGCAAGGATATCACCATCGCTAATGATGAACAAACAAATGGACGTGATGGAAAGCCAGCTGAGAAAGAGTTCAAGAAGTAGTTATACAATCTATAATTATAGCGCAAACACCTGCATGGACACTCAGCACCACTAGGTTCCTCCACCAAGTCACAGTATTTTAAGTAGCTCCTTAAAAATGAATGAAGAATCCACCCAGTGGCAGACAGATGGTGTTTCAGAGCCAGCTTAGTGTAACTTAGGGCCTCAAAAAGTGCAAGAGTGTTAGGCGTCTTCTCAAGGGAACCTGGTGGAGACACACTGAAGTTCATCATCTGGTCTATAAAGGTTTTCAGAGGGTGTTCACATTCCACAGTCCAGCATGGACCTCATGAAAACGCTTCAGACACAGCAATAACTGACAGCAGCACTCAGGTCCTCTAGCGATTTTAACATCCAGCCTGCAAAAATGAAACACACATGACTGGATCCATACGTCACACACACACACACACACACTGCAGTTTTGTACCTCTCCTTCCCTCTCCCTCCATCTCTTTCTGTTCACACACACACATAGTTCTCTCTGCCCTCCCTCTCTGACTTCTGATAGGCTGTTATGCTGCTCAGCTACAGCTGGAGCTGGAAAAACTGACCACAGACGCATGTAACAACTACAACACACACAGTTCAGGGCTCTGCTCCGGCTGTGTGTGTGTGAAACCCAAGAAAAGAGCGAAAAACTTGAGAGATTTGTTTGTCTGGACGTCTGGAACATTTGATGAGGATCATGATGGTGTTGAAGAAGAAGTTGTTGACAGTGCACCGGGTGTTGCTGCTGGATGTTGTTTTGTCCTCACTGGTTTTGGACTGCAGTCATTTAATGGGATTACTGGTTTTCTGGAAGGATTTACATTCATGCCTGTGAATGTGTTCGAGCCAGGAAGGTGTTAAGATGAAGAGTGTCAAACACATTATAGGTAATGTTTACACACACAAACACAGACCTGCGTTACCATGTTAGTCTGGTCTCACAGATTTACAGTGGAAATGTTCATGTGCGGTAAAATATATATATATATATACAGCACACAATGTCTGGTTCTTTTGGACTGTGTTTAGACACACGCACACACACACACACACACTCTGTCTGTCTGGTGTCATCTTTTTTTCCATTTCACCAGTCTTTTCCATTACAGTCTGCTGGTTTGGTGATTAAGTTTACAAAGTATTTACTTTTACTTTTAAATGGCCGATGATGGAATATTAGTGCAGTCTTCACACTATTATGTTGAGACTTTGCCTAATGTAGCTAGTGATCTACTCGCCCTTCAAAATGTGTTTTTCTGTGGCCTCTTTAAATGTAAAGGATATTTTCAAAGGCTCAATAGTAATGGAGGTTTAACATTTCTACAGCATTTCTAGTACCTGGTCTCAGGGATCTCTGGAATGAGACTAATATCCAGTTCCTTTTTTTAGTCATCAAACATTGATGTTTCTGCATAAATTCACTGTGCAGTCACAGAAACAGCAGTGTAGAAGGATGGCTTCATGCTTGCATTTTCAGAAAACGCAGTGTTACTGTAAATGATAGGCCCCATGCTAGTAAAATATGGTAATGTTTGAGAAATTACACAGGGCTTTATGGCTCTGTACAGAGACGAGACTGAAGGAAAATAACAAAGAACGGAGTTCCTGGTGAGTTCTGAGACATACTGCAGCAGACACATACACAGTCAATGTGTACTTGCGTGCTAGTTTACAGTTGATGTTTGTAAAGTCGGTACATTGGCCGTTTGGGGCAAATAAAGGCACACTTGCTACATACTGCAGCTTTAGAAAACAGATGAAACACAAGCAAATAACCATGCTGCACACCTGCAAACCTGCCAACCTGAGACTTCAAAAACAGACAAGATTGTGGGGATTTCTAAGCGTGTTGTCATCCTCCAGAAGAATTTGAGTTTCAGACACTATTTCCTGTAGTCTGGTGAAAACAGGTGAAAAGCAAATACCTGCCAAAATATATAAATTATTTGCCTGATATCAGACAGAATTGTATTATTTGGTTCATACTTGTCAGTCCTTGTGATTTTGCCAGCAGACTCCTGTTTTTTTATTTCCACAATTCCACAGTTCTCCTGTTTCAGCCTGTTTCTCTTAATTTAGGACAAATTTTCATCCCAGAATTTCCATTTCTTGTGAAAAGGGGCACAAATAAGTTGAGCACTGGGAATGAAAATAGCATCACAATAAAATTAAAAGTGTTTAACATGCTGGTGCAAAGTATATCTATCATTGACCTTATTTGAGTTATTCTGCAATTATTCTAATTTTTTAAGGGCCTACAACATCTGTGATAGATACAGCAAAGCAAATATGCTATAGTGTATATAGGAAGTGGCCTGCAGTACAGCCTACCATATGATCTTGCCATTGATCACTCCTTTTTGCCGCATAGTTGTCATTTGCTGAGTGCAGCTTTCATATAGCTCATACCTGCCGGACAGTTGTGCACATCTCACCTCCTCACCACAGGAGTTCCCCAGGGCTCAACACTCAGGACCCTTCTGTTTGCTATTTACACTACCTCTGCGGGTCCAATTATCCACTCACACAGCTATGCAGATAACACACAGTTCTATCTGTCATTTCTACCTGACGACCACATGGCCCCTCCAGGGATGACTGAATGTCTTTCAGACATATGTAGATTACACCATCTCCAGTTGAACATCTCAAAAACTGAACTGCTAGTCCTCCCAGCCAAACCTACTATACACCACGACATGAACACATTGATTAACTCATATGTCTCACTCCTACCAGATGAGTGAGAAACTTAGAAGTCATGCCTGATGACCTGCTTACCTTCTCTGATCATGGGCTTTGGTTGCCCTCTTGATTGGCTCCTAGCCTGCCCAGGGAAACCTTTTCAGTTGATCCAGAACGTGGCTACGTGCCTAGTTTTCAATCAAACCAAAAGGACACAACATGAGAGTACCACTATGTCCAACAATGAGTTGTTGCACTTGTTGGTAACACATTTTGGTAAATATATATGATGACAGATATGTGTGTGTGTGTGTGTGTGTGTATGCTATATATATATATATATATATATATACACACACACTCCTAATCTCCTAAAAGACTTGAGCACAGTGGCTAAAAGTTAAATAATAATCACAGTTACAATTATTGATAGTGCATGAAATACAAACAGGAACTGCCTTGTGTGGGCTCTTGATTGGGTATTAGCTAATCACTCATGAATCCCGTTGTGGTTTCCTGTACCTTTTTACACCAACTTGCTTGTGTTAGATGGAAGCAAGATCAGGATGAAGTGTTGAATCACTGTGGATTGCAAGGCCAAGAGTGGATGGCACCCACGTCTTTTGTAGTTAATTTCATACTAATCATTGTGACTGTAATCTAATGGTTTTAGTGTTTGCCATGAATCACTCTGTGTTTGTGATTCTGTGTTTGTGGACACCACCAGCAGCAGCAGCAGAGCAGCGACAGTGTGTGAAAGCATGCTGCTTAATCCGTTTCTATTTAGAGCCGATGGATGAAGGCGGCAACTAAGGTGTGTATGTGGCATGTGTGTGTGTGTAGACACAGGGTGAGATAGTGTTGGCATCGTCAGTGTGTTGCCATAGGAACATGGCGTTTAGACACCTGACAGCTTGGCAGAGAATCAGCCGGGTGTTTTACAGCTCAGTCAGTTGTCACCAGATTCCTTGAGCTTTCTTCCAAAACTGCTGTTTCAGTGCATCTACTGATTTTTAATTATTATTTTTATTCTACCTATGTGCAGTGTCAAGCTCTTGCAAGTCTCAAATAAAAAAGTAATTCTGTCTGTTAGGGTACTGTATTTTGGTTAATTTGGTCCTGACCGAGGAAAAAAAAATATTGATGAATGAAAAGGTTGTTGCATTTTGTTCTGGTTTGTCTGTTCACACTGTCCTTATCGTACAGACTGACAGCTCAGTGACTGGACAGGACCCTCTCTGTGCTGACTCAGGGCATTCTCCAGTAACATCAGAAGATACGGGTCACTTCCAAACTGCACAAAGCCATTAACCAAATTTCATTTTATTCTTTTTTATTGATTTATCCAGTCCCCTTCCACCCTACCCACATACACAAGGCTTTAACCTGAGGCAAGGTTAAGCCCCCAGCCGAGGCTTCTGAGAGGAATTTTGATCTTGCTGATGGTGTTTCCCGAGATAAGATTTCTGATTTCATTAAACCAATTAGGGTGCATTATCTGGAGTGTGTAACTTGGTTAAGCTCACACGTCTGGGAATGGAGAGGTTTTTTGAGTGTGTGTGTGTTGCACGTGTTCCGTCTTGAGTCTCCATAAGTCCGCATATTCAAATGTCCAACTTCACAGCAGAAATAAACATGTTTACAGCCTGGTACAACAAAACAGTTTGGTCTCTGTAGCTAATTTCTCTGGGGTTCATGACAACTGTTCTGAGGGTGAATTTATATACAACTCACCTGTTCAAATGATATTAAGGCTTAAAGTTAAGTGAAGAGCGTCATCCTTTCTCTGGGTTGACAGTTTCACTGAACTGAAGGCTGCATTTTTCTACCAGCTTCAACATTTAAATGGCAAACTACTCCCTGCACTGACATTTATTGTTGGCAGCAGATGTAAGGCGTGCAGTGCAGATTCATCCACTATGAATGTGGTTCTGAGAAATACACACAGGCCGAACTCTGTGAGTGAACTTACAGTATCTCATGTTCATACCTTACTTTATCTTTCTGAAGCAGTCATTCATCTTCGAGTGCTCTCATACTGTAGTCTAGTAGGAACTCCTTTTGTCAAAGTGAAGAATTTTCCGGCCTTTAAAGAGACATTTCAGGGATTACAGCTTCCCTCATGGGACCATAATTGTGGTTAGACTGAACAGGAGTAACTGCCCAACATAGAAACAAACGACAGCTAACTAGCACGCAGATAATTGCAGTTGTCCCAGACATGGACAGAAACCTTGCCACGTTACTTCCTCAAACTTAATCTCCCAAATCAAAACTCCTACTGGTTCCATTAGCGCGTGCTACGCAATCAGACATCTGCTTACACGAGTGCTTCCTTCACTTACCCCTCTTCAGTCCTGGGTCGGTTTCTAAAAACAGATTGTTTCCATCCTTGCCTTGAAGTGGTCATACATCACGTCTGTCTGGACCACTCCTTTACTTTGATGTTCCAAACAATACAGAAGATCCTCCGTGCTTAGGTGCCTGGCTGCGGTTGCATAACTCTGCTGGTATGTTCCTGGACAGCCTGGACATCCTCCTCCACCTCTTGCTGCTACTCCCACTCCTCCACCTTTTTGCACACAGTGTTTGCTCCATCCTGAAAATGATTTACCATATTTACAGTTTGCATTTACTGCGTGGAACTTTGGATTCTGGTTTCTACAAAACTAGGAAGGTCAACAACAACAACATCAACGCAACTCGCCAAAAATGCCACCTAACTCCTGTACCACCTTTGGCTATTTTTGGCCATTTCTCTCTCTTTTTTTGATTTGGTGATCATGTTGGCTGTGTTACAGCTTGTGGCATGCATTTTTGCAGTACATTTTCTTTTTAATGAATTTTTCAAATCCACTGTATTTTACTCTCACGTGTCTTTTATACTGTTGGTGCATGGTGTTGGTGCATGGTGGATGGTGCATGGTGCACCCTTTCAACACCCTTCAGGACAAAAGTGTCCACACCCAAAAAAACACTCCTCATACATTAATATTTTTTTCTACTTTTTTTCATAAATCTCCTAAACAAGTTCAGACTTGCTCAAAAACTACCAAACATTCAGTCATTTTCAGGATTTCAGCTGTCTTTCTGAGCTCTTCAGCCCGGCTGCATGTTCGTCTTCAGCTGTGAAAGCAGCCAGGTGCATAAACACACTAACTGTTGTTTTTATTTCTGCAGCAAAGGCAGAAGGCCATGTTTGTGTACATGCACCTCTTCAAAGACACATTCCTCACAAGATGCCCTTTGATCACACCTGAAATGATCAGGTTCACACACACCTTCGATCACAGCTGAAGATGAACATGCAGCTGAAGAGCTCTGAGGGAAGAGGAAGAGAAATGAAGAGACGTTCCAGTCAGACAGAAGTTTTAGAAACTGTTATCTGCTAGCGACTCATCTGAAGAAGACACAAGCTTGGAGGGGGAGTCTGCTTGTTCCAAACAATACCATGCTCTATTATTTCATGAATTGATCAAGATACAAGTTACATTAGTTGGTCCAGATGGATGCTACAATTAAATATGATGAGTGTGAGCTTTGTGTTTCCCTCTTAGGTTTCCTGGTTTGGGTTACCTGTGTTTACCTTAGCCTGAAACTACTTTGTCTGACCCAAAAATCTTAGCTCATGGTCCACATACTAGCTTTGCCTGTCTGCTGGTGAGGCAGTTGAAAACCCTTCAGTTAAACTGCTGTTTCCAGGCTGAAGCATGGGCTGTCTGGCTGAACTTTCACATCATGTTTTATGACGTGTTTTTTTTACATAAATTACAGCCTTTGAGTATCTCTGAATGTCAGATCTGCGCAGTCTTGGCTTTCTGTTTATAATTCATCGCGTGGTTCAGTATGGGAATACGAGATGTTCAAAAGACAGATTTTGGGTGGAGCATGTCTGTATTGGACTGTGTGTGACAAACATTTCAGAGTGGATCAGGATGAAATGGAAGCTGTATTTTTAATACCCTCGGAAGGTCAGCCAACCGACACACTCAGAACAGAGGTACATTGATATTGCCTCCATTAATGTCCAGACTCACTACCAGCCATTGTGCTCCCTCTTCTCCTTCTGTCTACCCCCACCCCCACCAGCACACAACCTAGCCAAGCATGTAGCGCACTGTAGAGTAATAAAGTACAGTCAGTGTTAATGCATGTCTTTATTCGCAGTGACAGAGAAAGGTTTGTTACACTGAGCTCAGAGCTTCAGGCTGCAGGGGAACCATAATAATCATAAACCAGAGCAATAATAGCCTACACGGCTACACAGACATACACTTAAACCACGTCTGAGAACACTTTGTTCTTCTCTCATGTATGTGACAGTCAGGCACGGATAGTTATGGAATAGATGACATGTGATGACAGGAAGTGACCATGAGGAAGAGAGCAGCTCTTACATCATGTGACTCCAAAGCAATTTCAAAACATCAGTCATCTGAAGTCATCTGACATTTGCATCCTGTCATCAGGAGGATTCTGTTGTTAAAGATAAAGGTCAAAAGTGGAACACTTTACTATCAGCAAAATGTCTGATCCAGGTCCATCATAGCGCCATTCTACACCAATCAGTGGCGACCATCCAACACTGTACAGATGGGGTCCACCCCCCCCAACTGTGTGTATAATCACAGGATATTTTCAGCCACCATGAAGGATGAAGTAACATTCGTCTTCAGACAGTCGAAAGAGAGAGAAAAATCATGATTTTGAGAATTGTTCTCCTGTAAGTCACCTTTCACCAACATAATGCTGGCTTGCTTACTGCGCAGGGATTACGGAGGACTGGAACAACACCAGGCCAGACAACTGATATGAGTGTTCATGGCCACCCGAGGACATTTTATTAACAGTGATATATGACACTTGGACCCGTCCTCTTGCACTATCATCAGGGCAAATGTAACATTTTTTTCCCACTCCTGTACGAGTAGCTACTTTTTTTTTCAGTCTCTCCAACACTTTTATTTTGTGGTGTGTTGTGAACTGATCTCAATCTGTAATATATATATATTGATAATATAAGTCTGTCAATCAATCAATATATAATAATTTATCATGTGAAAAAATATATATATATAGATTGATTGATTGATTGATTGATTGATTGATTGATTGATTGACAGACTACAGTTTGGTTAAATAACAAATTTTTCCTGTCGTGCAGATTTCTACTCTTATTTTCCTCTCCATGTCCCCGGCTGTTATATTTCTGTTCTTTGGACTTGTTGGTGTCTCAGCAGTACTCTGTGTGCATCTAGTCTTCCTCTTTAAATTTTAATTAGTGTTCAGCAGGGAAGGACAACTCTCACCATGTGCCAGCATGTTTGCTTTCACTGACTGTCCGACTCATGCATGTTTGAGTGTATCTGGCTCCATCTGATCCGTGTGTCCCTCTTTACAGATGAGATCATGCAGCAGGAGATCAGGCCCCTGCTGGCTGTAGACATCATAGAGCAGCTTCATCGCCAGTTCGCCTTGCTCTCAGGTATGTAATAACTGTTCTGCGGTCCACACCTGGACTGTCCAACCTTTACATGGAGGATTTCATTTTTCAATATCATATTTTGAAAATTAGAATCAGACATTAAGTTTTGTTAATAATACTGTTTGCAGCCTGTGTGTGTTTTTGCTCAGTGCAGCATATTGTATGCAACTTGTGGTTGTGAAAACAAAACCACATTTGAATGAACGGAGCTTTAAAATTCGTGTGAAAATAACTTTAAAATGATCTGCTCCTTTTACATAATCTCCATGTTGTTTGTGAAAATCTGCCAAAAATGAAAACAATAAGATTTAAAGGAAGATTTCAAACTTGGGAAACTCACAAGAGAGAGAGCTTGGTCAAAATCCATGCAGCAGTGGCCAACATATCCTGACTATTAGGCATGTGTGGGTGTTTGGTAAATGCCCATGGCTTTTAAGACTGCTGTTTCTAGTTTGTAACACAGACTTTTCATGAGAAATGTTTCCAGGAAAGATAATCCTGATGATGTGCAGAGACAGAACACTTTGCTACAACTGTGTCCACAGACTGAATTAGAATCATTTTGGTTGTAGTAGAATGGCCTTCAGTAAAGTTGTTGGAGGTAAACCACACACAACCCACAGCTAACCTGTTGGAGCTACACTAGTCTACACTGTTTTTTACAACAGATCCAACTCTACCCTAATTTGGTGCCAAACACTGGTCATGGTCTGTGCTTTTTATTGTAGTTTTCTGTCTCACCCGTCTCTTCTCCACCTTCATTTCACTCCATAAAAGGCAACAAGCTCTCCTAATGGTATTTAATAATAACACCAACAAGCTTTTTTATAGCATCACTTCCCCTCTCATGTCTCTTTCTCCCTATATACATAGAGGAACTGAAAGTTTCACTTTAGATCCAATATAGCAGCCAGTTTTCAGCAGTTTCTCAGCTGGTGTTGTGTTTCTGTGGGGTTGTGTCATCGACACAAGTCACAGACGAAAGAAGAGCGTTATGTGCAAAACAGCTGCTCGGCTCTCTTGTGGGAAGATAATCACACAAAAATTAGTAATATGCGTTTAGAGAGAAAAAAGCCACAGAAAGATCTGCAGTTGAATTGAACTTTTCCTTTAAAGGCTTCAAACGTTTTTCCTCTAACTTCTGGTTCACTTTAAACCGATCACCAGCCAAAGAGGGAATCACTGTCCTGCTGATATCACTTAAAAAGTAAAAACACATGTTAGTCAATCATTTAAACCCAGTGGATGCCTACAGGATGGAGTCCAAATAACTCTCTGACGTGATTTCCTATCAGAGTCCCGCCCTGTACATAGATAAATGTGTTCCATGCTTTGAATATAAGGAGAAAAAACGGGGAGTAAATTATCATCTTTGTTCAACTAATGGTTAATACAATCAGGGTGGTTCTGATGCTGATACCAGTACTGGATATACCTTATATAAAGCTTAAAGTGCTGGATCAGGTATCTGTGAGTGTGTATCTGTATCTGTGTGTCTATGTACCGATCCAATATCACATCATTTGTTAGCCCAGCAGCGTCCTGTTAGCCGTTTTGTTTCTTTGGATGAAAAGTCATGACCCACCCTCCTGTGACTCTGATGGGTTTACCCTAACCCTAGCCAATCTCACACCTCATACCTAAACTTAACCCACCCAAACTAAGAAAGGCAATGCATGCTACGCATTTAAACAGTAATAGCTGCAGTACATTAAAAATGTTCTGGAGTGAATGAATTAGTCGGTTTTCCATGTGGTGGGAACTAACTGGGGCTGGCTGATAATAAGAGGCATTCTCACACTCTCACATCCATCAAATTGGTCCAGACTGAAATATCTCCAGTATTCAATAAAACTATTGAATGGATTAGTGTAGTATCCACTGTGCTAAGCTGTGTCTATTTCTCAAGGTTTATATCATAAAATGTGTTTCGACTGACTTCACAGACACTGTTGTGATATGATGATGTTTCAGGTAGTAATTTAGATTTCTGCAGCTGCTGCAGGATGATGAACTTAAGAATTGTCTTTTATGACTAAAAACAAAGAACAAAATAATATTACACTCTAGCACAATGGGAAATGATACATTCAATCGCAGTGCTAAAACAATGGATGAACGGCTCATGGGTCAACATTGCGTGATTGGTCTAATGAATGGTTAAGTGCTGAGTTTGACCGCTGGAGAGTACCGTGTAAACAGTCTGTCCACTACAAATACCACAGCTGCTGTCACTCCTATGTGAGCGGCTCCCAGTGGCGCTGCATGGCCGCCAGTTTGTGCATTAAAATAGATACATGCATATATTTGCTCTTATTTTTCAAGGTTTACACAGGAATATTTCTCTTGGGTGCCCTCAGACTTTCCAGATGTGTTGTTACCGGTGGCACAGAAGCCTATGTGGTTCCCCGAGGGATGCTTCTCATTCCTTCACTCGGCCCTCTCACAGCAGCCAAAATAACCACTATTTCCAAAAGTTCCGTCTCTCAGCATTACTCGCCTGCAGAGTTACATAAGTTTAACACAGGCTTGGTTCATGGCTCTCACCACATGTGTGTCTGTTGTGAGTGTGTGTGTGTGTGTGAGAGAGATGTGGGTTGGTGTGGTATTTTTGTCTTTTTCTTTACATACAGTACAGATGTAAAGACATTTCACTACTGATACTACTCTAATCATATTCAACATCTGTATAAAACAGAAATCACATTATACAAGCAGACAGGGGCAGAGATTTCTCAAACCTGCATTCACTGATATATTTTTTTGACCACTTGAGGGCAGTGCAACAAGCTGGAAACACATTAGCAAACCTGTACTCACCCCTGAAAGTTGATATGGCTAACGTGCTAACAAACAATTACCTATTCACACAGCAGAAACAGCAGTGGCATTGATATTAGTCACGGGGAGTCGTGTTTCTGGGCGTCTTGATGAGTGTAAGTTTGAAATGAACTCTCCTTTCAACTTGGTGACCCATCGTTCATATAAAAGCATTGATTCTGTTGGGTATACTTTGAAAGAAGACCACAGTGTTTCTGTATGTAAATATGTTTGTGGTCATTTGATTCAACTCTATCTTATTTAGGAATATGAATCATCCATATACTAAAGCTAGATATTGACACAAGGGAAACTAACAAATGAAAAGAGACGGTTTCTTACAGATATAATATATAACCAGAATATATAGAATATAGAGACATACATGTTTCACTCCTCCTGCAGCATGTTACATGAAGTTAACTGGACTTGTGCAGGTGACTGGTGAAATTGTAGGTGACAGAGCAGACAAAATTCAATGTGTGATGCATGTGTGTGTGTGTGTGTCCGTGTGAAAATGTTTTCTAAAATTACGCACATCATTCTTCTCCACACAGATGACAAGTAATATTTTAGCTCAGGCCCCAAAGCATTTTTAGCTCAAGGTCGCCATCTTGTGACTTTTTAGTAGAGGCAGAAGTGTACGACGGAAACAACAAGAGTTCTCCAAGACGTTCCATGACTCCGTTATTTAACCTCCGTGTCTGAAACTGTCTCTGCGTCCTGGTTTTAAATGCTGGTTTTAAGGAGGGTTGGTTTCCCTGCAGCTGGGCTGAAAAGCATTTAAGGCAATAGAGACAAGAATGGTACATTATATTCACAATGACGCATTTCAAAAAACTGAAGACCTGTCAGACAGACTTAAATGTGACTTTATGCTCAAAGGAACGGTCGTAAATGTCGTGTGGTGTTTTTGTGTTTCAGGGGGGCGAGGGAACGATGGCGCCCCCATCATCACCTTCCCAGAGTACTCAGGCTTCAGCGAAGTGCCAGAGGAAGACTTCCTCAATGTAGTCACTTATCTGACCAGCATCCCCAGGTACACACACCTCTCACACACACTGAACTCATTCATGTTCATTGGACGTCAGTGAAGGACCTTGTAGAAGACACACCAATGTTAAACTGCTTTCAGGATGCTATGATTTCTACTCATCTCATTACAGCTTAACAGAGGGAACTGATATCTAGCCATTTAAGATCAAAATTGACTGTAGTCTGGTTGAAATGCTACAGGGTCAAAAAGTGGACAGCTGGGCTCCTATTAAGTTCCCCTTTTATAAATACTGTTAGTTGAGCCTTGATCGGGTCAATGAACCTAGAGCACAGAGATATAGACAGAGACACAACGATCCTATATGTGTCCTTTCAGAAGGCTAAACTTAATCCTCTGGATATACAGTGGTACAGTGGTTTAATGTTTAATGCAGTGGTGTAATGTGTTCAGGAGCATTAAGAATCCAATTTTAGGGAATCTGATTGTCTTCTTCTCATCCTGTCTTCAGCCTGGATGCCGCCAGCATTGGCTTCATCATCATCATCGACCGGAGGAAGGACAAATGGAGCTCAGTCAAGGCCTCTCTGTCCAGGATCGCCGTAAGTTCTTTAACACACCTCATATCAGCATGTGATCATGAACACAAATAAGTAAAGTTTGTTTTTATTACTGCAAACAAGTGCAACCAAACAACATTTATTCATGCAACTTGTATGTGCAACAGTGAAGAACATATATTAGCTTTCCATGAAATGAGAAAATGACTACGTAGCTATGGTGATGTGTTTTATTGTGATAGTTAGATTTAATTTCATTTTAATTGCTCAGGTGGGCAAGATTTGTCCAGTATTTGTATCAAGGGTAATTATCACGTTCATAACTAGTCTAAACAGGATACTGTATGCTCCTTTTGTCTGGTCTGAAGAAATCACAGCTCAGTGTGTAACATATATTTGTGTCCTCTAGAGGGCAGTCTCAGGAAAATAAAGGTCTTCTAAATCAGTGGTTCCCAGCCTTTTCCCTGCAGGGACTCCTCTCCTGTCATTGCATTGTCACCAAGTGACATCATTTCTGGCTATTTTATATTACATTCAGTACATTACAGAACAACAGAACAGTTAAATCAATGCAATAAATGCAGGAAGTAAAACATGTGTTTTGGATGTATTATTTAATATTAATTATTAATGAATTATCATTACCAGTGCATATTCAATCAGAGATGAGTTTTCCTCAGATTTTCATTTTCATACAATTCTCTGTCTATATTATGTATTTTTTCAATTATTTTTTTAACAATCATACATAATTTAAAGGTTTCATATCATTGTTCTGTGAGTTCTTTGGCTGTATATATATATATATATATATATTTTTATGTTTTTGTTTTACACATGATAAAATAAAGAAGGCTTTGGAGCACCTTATTAACCTCTGGTGACCCCTAGTGGGGGTCAAACTGAAGAGGTAAATCAGTAAAAGAAATAAAATCAGCAACAAATCAAAATAAAAACATCTGGGTCGACTATTTAGAGACGAGGTAATGAGCACCACAATTCTGGAAACTTTATTTGAAAGTTGTTTCAGTCTACTTCTCTGTGAAAAGTACTGATGAGTCACTGTTTGCGGTTTTAAAATAGAAGCTTACGTTGAGCTACAGGGCCATGGTTAGCTCAATGACTCTCAGTTCAGGTGCTTAATGACAGGCACAATGATTCACTATGTAGATTTGGATACATGTTCATGTCTTATGAGTCAGCAGCGTTAACTAGCTCACAGACAGAAAACGTCTCTGTCTTCTCACTGTGTCAGGTTTTTCAAAATAGGTTTGGCGCTTCAGTGGTTTCACACCAGCAAGACACACACACCTTTGTGTATGCATATGCACTCACTCAGCTGTTACTTTACATGTTGTTGTATTGTGTAGGGGGCGTTTCCTGGAAACCTGCAGCTGGTGTTGGTGCTGAGGCCGTCCAGGTTCTTCCAGAGGGCGATAGCAGATATCGGGATCAAGCTGCACAAGGATGACTTTAAAATGAAGGTACCGGTAAGCATGCTTCAATATCAACTTTAAAAAACGCGACCAGCTGCAGTTGTGTATGTGTACATCTGCGGCTGTTTCAGCATTACATCTCCATGAAGTTTTAACAGCGTGCTCACTCTAAACTCTGGTACATCAGTTGCATAATAATCAATATGATGAGGAGCCCACTTTCACCCTCTAAAACACTAGAAATCCCCTTTATTCACATCTCTAAACTTCATTTTATGTTTTTCAATCAGATGACACACGATCACACAAAAAATAAACTTTTGGTATTTTATTGTCAATGAGGCATAATACTGAAGGCCTTTCTGGTGTAGTCACGTTGTGCACCACAATAAAGCACTGAAACCTCATACGTGCACATCACACTTGTGGGTTATGATGACTACAATACATAGTCTTGAGACACTGCAGTAAGTCATCCCCTTCCTGACTCTCTCTGTAGTGAAACAGTGAAAAACCATATACATATACATATCCATGTTGCAGATGGACACATTAACAACTTCTCCTTCTGCAATTAACTCCCTCCACTGTCTGTTTCTCTGTCTGTTCTCAGTGTCTCTATCCAAAACTTGTTCTCATTACCAAGTCTGACTAAAGCAAACTAAAGCTCCATAAAGAGCTCCATATGTTTTACTTACAGTATGGTAACATGTGGCTGTGGACTCAAGGATAGTCAAGTCTTGTTTACAGGTCATCAAATACAATCTTTCTGGGCTTTTTTTCATTCATTCATCCATTCTGTCTCATATATATATATATATAAAAATTTTTCCACTGAATTCATTAGGGCATAATGTAGTCTTGATTAAAAGTGCTTATACTGATGCACTGAATATGCAGATCGTGATGCTGAACTCTCTGTCGGACCTACACGGCTATGTGGATAAAGGCCAGCTGACCAAGGAGCTAGGAGGAAGCCTGGAGTACTGTCACAGTCAGTGGATCCACCATAGAACTGTGAGTAGGCATACAGTGCTAAACATACTACACCTTAAAACAAGTGGTTAGACATTTTTTGTCACCTCTCCTCTCGTGGCTGTGTGGTGAGTTGCGCTTTAGGATGCTGCAGACTCATGTGTGGATCTGCTTTCCTCCCCTAGGCTATAGAGAACTTTGCCATGACAGTGAAAACCACAGCCCAGATGTTACAGAAATTTGGGACAGACCTGGCGGAGACTGAGCTGCCTAATGATGTCCAGTGCACCAAAGACCTACTCACAGCTCACACAGACAAACACAACAACCTCAAGGTACACTTGACACCCTGACACATGCTAACATGGACAGGAAGTGTATGCACAACAACAAGGAGGACATGGACGCGATATGTCTTTTCGTACATCCCTTAGTGATACTAAAGTGACACCAGCTTTCCCATTCTTGATCTCAAACTGCCCAACCGATAAGCCTGACAGTACAGAAACATCTGTTTGGGAAAGTGAAGACGGCACAATAACATGCATTATGAAGGGTCGTGACTAAAATTATTAGTTTTTTTCCGGCAGGCTTGAAGTGACAAGTTCTCTTTATGGAAGTTCTGTTAGCAAGCTTACTGAAAAATAGCCTACACATACCTTGGAATCTTGGTCTGTCATGAGACATTTGCTTTACAAGTTGTATCATCCCCTCAAGTTTATTCTGCATCACTTCCCTTCTTTATGAGACTCAGACTACCAAATTTGCAGGGAGGGTCATTATCTAAATAACATAAGAGCATATTCCACTGATAGAAATGTGACCTTACACATACAAACACTGGTCAGCTGTTTTACAGATGATATTAATGGTATTTGCAATGTCTCTATTCCAGGACGAACTGAAGCTAGCTTTGAAGCAGGGCACCACCTTGTTAGGCTGTATCAAGGAGCAGGCAGCCAAGTCAGAGAACCACAAACTCAACCCAGACGAGATGGAGAACCAAACCACCGTGGAAAGGTGACAGCCGTCAAAACTTTTCTTCTATGTGCCCCGGCCTATATTATGACCACATAGTAACTCCCAGCACGTGTGATATGAACTTCCTGTGTGTTTCAGGCTCCTAGCCCAGCTGGACGAGACAGAGAACGCCTTTGAACAGTTCTGGTGTAAACACCATCTGAAACTGGAGCAGTGCCTGCAGCTACGTCACTTTGAACAGGATTTCAGAGAGGTATATCTGTAGATGTGTCTGTCTGGCTGCCTCTGGCCTGCAATCTTTGGATCTCGTCTGTGTCTGCTCTTCCACCAGCTTGAAAAGACTTTATCATACTTTGAAAAACATACTTAACAAAGAGTTTGGAAGCTGTAAATACAATGAATGTGCTCCACACTGCCTGACACCAAAAACTTCTGATTGCAATATTTTTCAATGACTGTGCGCCGTCCATATTTCTAACACTGGATATGATCATTTGACATGCTGAAGATATGACCTCCTCAACCCCAACTAAAATGACAAAATGATGAAAAGTTTTATGATAATCAGATCGTTTGAGATTCAAATCAAAATATAAAACATGAATATCGCACACTATTTAATCTTATGTCTAATACCTTCTCTACAATCATTGGTGTCATTGTTGGACTGCAAAGCCAAGTCAATATTATTATAGGATGGATACGTGGGTAATCATTTCCTCTGTCTTTTCTCAGTCGCTGTCTTTGTTCCCTCTTTGGTTCTCCAGGTCAAAGTGTCTCTCGACAGTTTGATGGACAGTCTAACCAGCCTATCAGATACTGGGGACTGTGTGGCCAGAGTTGAACAGTTGCTAAAGGAACTGAAAACACTGGAGGAGAAGGCTCAGGTCAGTTGACACAGATACACAAACCATGACATGAGGCCATTTTGTCTGCAGTCAGTTATTAAATTAAACACCTACAACAACACACACACGTTCTGTAGATTTAACTGAAATATTGCAACATTCAACGTCCACACAATACTCCATTACATAAAAAACATGAAGTTGACCAGAAGTCATGTGCACATAGACGTGTCACCACCCTTCAACACACATTTACCTATATTTACTTAAAATGATGTAATAAATTCTGAATTGTTGAATTCTTCCAGCCAACAGTGGAAAAGGCCCAGCTCCATGCACTGCATGGCGACCAGCTGATCCAGAGCAACCACTACGCAGTGGACTCCATTCGACCCAAATGTGTGGAGCTCAGGCGGGTCTGTGACGACTTCAGCAATGAAGCCAAGAAAAAGTCGGATGTCTTGTCCAAATCCCTGCAGATACATGTGGGCATTGACAAGGTGAGCACATTTTTCACACATCAAGAAACACGTTAGAGTTCCAGCATTCAGACCCTTGGTCTTTGCATGGGTAGTCCAAACAATCCAGAGACTTTGTTCTTATCTTCTAAATGTTGACTTCTATTTTTTTTAATGCTGTTTAATTCATTGTCTGTGACCTCACTCAAATCCTTGTTTTTGCTTTTATCCTACATTCACTTACTTTTATAAGATTTGGGCTACAGTCAGCACACTACTATGCTCATTATGGACAACGCGGTGTTTAGCAGATATATAACCCACTATTCACCATCTTAGTGTAGCTTTTTATCATGTTAGTACGTGCTAAATAGCTCTAAACACAAAGCAAATGAGGCTGATTGGCATGTCATAAAAAATTTGGAAAATTTCATGGCAGTCCTTCCAATATATGTTGATATCAGTCTGGAGCAAAATGGTAGACTGACCAAGCAGCTTGGCATTTTCATTGTTAGAGCAGAAACCAGTAATTTGTTGGCCGCTGGGCTTAGTTATTACCATGCATGGCAAAAGATGATTATGTTCAATGTTATTAAGCCAAACAGTTGCTTTTTTTTAAATAGATTTTTAGCTTTGCCTTGGTCTACACCAACAACAACCAACCATCCAACTACACCAATCAATAAATGCTCCACTGCATTCAGTCCAGTTAGTCTCTATCTGTGTCTGTCTGGTGTTTGCTGCTGAACAGGTCATGTACAGTGGGTTTATCAGAGATTTTTGATAGTGACATTCTGTTTTGAAATTGATTGACTTTTTGAACTCCATGCTAGAATGAGACAACCTTGACACAAAAATCTCTAAACAGGAAATTCTGGTTTCAGGTCATGTTCAACTGTTTTATTCAGGTTATGTGCCCAAATGCTCACATGATGAGCACGTTGTAAACACACCTTCAGGTTAGTAGGTAAACTCAGATGATAATTGTTATCTGCTTGTTGACGGAAACATGAATCACTTTTCACAGACTTCCTTCCTTGACATTTACTGTAGCTGTGAGTAAATTATTTTTCAAACATTTTCAGGTGTAGTCATGCCCCCACTCGTGTTATGAATTATATCTTTTTTGAGCACAGCATCATCATAACTGGTGGAAATTATGTCCAAAGGTGCAGAATAGCTGAAACTCATAATGTGACCCATAGTTTGGAGTTCCAGTGAGCAAATTTGTACATTGGCACCCCAAATGATCATTAGGCATAATTGAATGACCTCTGAGGACTTAATTATCCAGAAATCCTGTTAAACTAAAGTCCAGAACCTGAATATCTTTTTCATATTTGGACTGGGGCAATGTAATGAAGGTGGTGAAGAGGTTCAACAAAATGAGTCTCTCAGTTTTGTATTTCACTTTCAAGTTTGCTTGTCGATTTTCCTCCTGTGATCATATAATGTAAGAATGCATGAGGAACAAGTGATGATACATCACTGGAGGTCCCAGTCTTGCTCAGTTGTGACCTGTTTGAATTCTTGTTGCGTACAGGTGAACCAGTGGTGTGAGTCTGGCATTTATCTGCTGGCCTCCCAAGCTGTGGATAAGTGTCAGTCACAGGAGGGGGCAGAGTCAGCGCTGACCGACATCGAACACTTCCTGGAGTCAGCAGAAAAGAACCAGCTGACTGAGTTAAGGAACCTCCACAACCAATATGAGGTTGTGCTTTCCGAGGACATCAAGGTGTGGCGCACAAAAACACAAGTTTTCAGGATGACGGGATGTTCTGATTGTTCTGTTGCAAAAACGAGGGGGCTAACGGTGAGCTCTCTGCTTGCAGACCACTGTCCTGAAGGCACTGAAACGTCTGGAAGACGTCCAGGAGATGTTTGAGAAGAGGCACGTCAGCCTGAAGAGGCTGTCAGCTAAACAGACAAGGCCCGTCCAGCCTGTTGCCCCACGGCCTGAGTCCTCTCCAAAACGCCCCTCACTGAAGAACCCCCCAAGGACTACAGGGAGCCAACAACGTGAGTTGGACGTCAGTGTAACTGTTGATGAGCCTGTGTTTCAGCTCTTACTGTGACATGGAAACTTGTTTTTAAGGCATTCTAAGATGGCAACTTATTTAAGCTGTGTCCTCTGGTTTTATTTCAGCTCTGGCTCGCAGAGCTTCAGATAACTCCAACAGTGGCAAGCAGCCAGTTGAAGCTGATCCCAACAAGAAGAAGAACATACGCAAGGCCAAAGGAGGCATCAAGGTACCCTGCTCTGATCCCACAACCCCTTTTAAACAAGTAACTGAATGAGTTCTAATGTTCTGTACTATAACAATTTTGGTTTCATCCCACAAGTATGGATACCAGTGCCAGTCCTGATACTTGATACTTTTAAATACTGGTTCCAAAAACAGTTCTTCTCTAACTTTTAGGTTTCCTTATTGACTTGTACTGTAACTGATTTGATTACTGTGCAAGGACAAAGGAAAATAAAATCTGAACAGAATTAACATAAATGTTAGAGAACACGCTGCCCGAGAGGTACCATGACAGATTGTTGATTGGCTGACTGGCCTCAGCCCGAAAGTGTACAAGAATTTACCAAGCGTGCTGACAGAATTTCAATACCCAGATATGACAAAAGATCACCTTAATACTTTATGCAAATGAGCTTCAGATTAAATTCGGCCTACAGAGGGTATGCACCAACATCACTTTCCCTTTGTGACAAACACATTTCTTGAAAAAGTAAAGACCAGTCAGAATCAATGCAATGAATAGGAATGATCCCATTTCACACAGCGGGCAGTCAGCAGGCTGTGGATATTGAAATATGGCCAGAGGGTTTAAGGAAGCAGAAGCAATAAAGCAGCTCTTTCAGGACTGTGTTAACCTGGAGCAGTAACTTACTGGCAACTGCTCCCATTTTCTCATCTAAATCTCAGCAGGAAAGGAAATAAGCGTATTTCCCAAACCGTTGAAATAGCTATTAAAACGGTTACTCATATTTATATTTTATATAATTTGCATTTGAAATGAGTTTTATTAGGCTGATGAATACTGACTGAGGGAGCTGTAACACATTTAGCATCTACCCTCCTAGCTTCACATATCTGTGGCCACATTTTATCGTACAGATCACTTCTCACGTTCAGCATATTTCTACAGTACGTCCTCCTCCCAGTGGTGAGGTGGTGATATCACATGGGCCATTATACCTAACTATAAACTATAATGGAGATATGGTAGCAATAATGATATAATAATGGTGTATGTGGTGTTGATATGTCACGCAAGACCACAGCAGTAACCACAATCCATGCAATCCAATCTACTCGTGACCTAAATGCATATGCCGTGCTGTGGTCTCTGCACAGTACAGAGCTGTTCAATGCATCATTTCATGTTATGAAAGTATCTGCTGCGAAATATCATCAGTCTGCAACGTGAATGCTGCTTTGAGGAAACTGTGTAACAAGATTATCAGACAGATCTAAAAACTGATTTGATAGTATGACACGCCTAAGAAGTCATCAAAACAAACACCCTTGTAGCTTTATTCATTAACCAAGTCAACCCTTGAGACCATCTGGAAAATGATCATTAAAAACTTTATTGTTGTTTGAAGTCTAATCTAATCTAATCTACTCCCATTGTTTCTATCAGAGGGAATGACACTGTGGCTGTAAAACCAGCCAATAATCAGTTTCCAGCAAAACGCTGCCAGTGCAGAGGACCTCACGGAAATGTCTCAGGTTCAGTCACATTTAGTCCCTGTTTGAGTGAACACAGACGAAAAAATCCTCCCCTTATTGCAGGTGTATACAGCATGATGAGCCTCTGTACAACACAGGTACCCACACTGTCTTGGCAGTACATATTTGCTATTAAAGTCAGTCTGTTGCCCTACAGCACATAGCCACATGCCATGCCTCACACAGTTGTATGACCCCACCCCACACCTCTTTTTACAAATATCTTGGAAGAGTGTCCTAAATGCCGGCTTCGTTTCTTTGCCTTGGCAGTCTAACATGATGTCTGGAGTTCACTCTCGAGAGATAACAAGCACAGATTACACAGCGATCTACCAGTATCCATTAGAACCACACTATCTCTGACGGTCAGAGGTCGCAGCAGCCCTGAAGCTGAAGATTCAGTGTTTTGTTGTCAGGGGTGATTGTGGTTTAAAGTCACTTCTGGTGGGAGAGTCTCACTAATCAGTATGCCACCCTGCTGCTGTTTGCTCTGATCTCAATAATTGGTTTACAGTGCGCATAATTTGGACGCACACCCTGAGGTTGTTCTGTGCTGCTGACAAACACGGTCTGTCTGTGTAGTGATAGTGTTAGACCATAAATCTTCCTCCATAATTGATGAGGCAGAGCCGTGTAAAGTCAGTGCCAAAATCAAAAACCTACTGAGTAGTTTACTTCCCGTCGGCGGCTCTATCGGGCTCCTTTATTGAGACCTGTGCTGTGTTAAAGTAGGCTGTTTTTTTTTCTCTCCTTGACTGCTGATGAGATTTCCATGAAAGGCGCAGCGTGTCTTGAGTTTCTGTTGGAATACATCTACCAAAAGTATTCAGCCGAGCACCTGTGATGAAACAACCAAGTGAAAGCCAGGACAAACTGACGTGGTGTGTTTTCTTACCTAAGATCCTAGAAATGCCAACAAAATAAGAGGCCCTTCCTGCTCCAGGCCCGATTTCCTGTTGACCCAGTGAAATATATATCAGTGACTGATGACCACCTGAACGCAAGATGATATTTACAAGTTGACACAAGGGTGGGATCGCCTGAACACACCATTATTTGAGAAGAAGGCGTTTAGTTTAGAGCTGTTGCTGTGGTGTTTCCTCCCTCATAATTAAACGTATATATTCTGTATATGTGTGTGTGTTTGTATGTCACAGATTGAGGTGATGCACGAGGAAAGCCAAGGAGGCTCCACCCATGTGGTCGTGACCAATGAAACGGAGGAGAGCCTGTCCAACAGACGCAGGTAAGGACAAAAAAACACGCCGCCGCGGCTCCGGTCGAGTGTTTTGCTTCAGTGTGACATCACTATACTGAAAAGTAAACAAGAAGTGAGGTCACATCGCATGGCTGTGCAGAATTCACCTCCTCCGCCGAGCTAAAAACACACCCGGGGGGCTGTGTTTTAGCACGGTGCACGGTTTGGAGCAAGTGCGCCTGTAGGATGGTGATTCCTAGCGCTTTGCACATGCTGCTGTGTATGTGAGGAGCACATTTCAGACACAGGTGGTGTAACAGTTAACATCCAGGTGATGGTGCAACTGGTGATGTAGGACTCCAGTGTGGAATTTTTCCACGTTTAATTTTACCCGGTGTTGTATGGGAGCAGTCAGATCAGAGCGACTTATTCTAACAGCCTCTTTGTTTAAAGAGAAGACATTTCTTCAGATATATAAATATGCTCTGCTTGGAATAATATTTTGTGTCCGATTCAAATGTTTAGTCTCCTACTTCACTGAAAAGTCCATTTTCAGTGTTCACTGAAGGACGACGTTCATAAAGCTTCTCAATACAAGAAGTGATGAAAACTCTTGACATCCTCTCAGAATTTCCAATTCAAGTTAATACCACAGCAAAGCATCTCAGCACTTAAGAGCCCCTGCTGTGAGAACAACAGTAAACACCACCCATTAGGTGGCACAGAGATAATGTTTGTGGTGGAGCTCGCACTAACCACCCAAAGACAGCATCAAGTACGGAAGTGCCATTTTGAACCTCAGAATGAGCGCTGGCTGCTGCCACATCGGCCAATAGGCCATCTGCGTTTGCGCCCACCTGTCAGTCAATGCGGCCTCTGTGTTTCTACATTCTACATAACCTTAAGCCTTGATGTCATTTGAAGAAAAAATCTGCCTCAATAATACAATAGAATTGATGTTTTTAGCACTTCATTTGCCAGTTTGCCACTTAGCTGCACTCAGCAATTTAACACAGGAAATGAAAAAATCTGTCACTGCCTTTATCTGCAGAGTGATCAGTCTTGTATTGCTGCACAGTTCATTTCATTTCCACTGGATGTCCACCCTTTGCAGGCTTACAATAGAGCATTCATAGATATTTATTACCAGTAATATCAATTAAATACTAAAATTGCCAGCACTACATACAATGTATAAAATAGTATTAATGATACACCACCACCATCTTTTAATAGACTGAATTATAGTATTTATATTTGTACATATGTTTTAATTCTATCTGCTGTCTGATGGGCTGCTATTATCAGGAAGTCCCATTTCACACATCTCCATTCTGTCTTATATGATTGTATTTTAACAAATGAACTAATTTTTATTGTCCATTCTATACCCCATTATCAGCCAATCAGACCATTTAAAAAGAATGAGTTTTACCTAGCAACAAGGCAAAATGTCCTTTGCTCTGACAGTTTCTCTATGATACAGCCGTCTTCCTACTTTCAGTAGTAAACGGTCACACACACTCAGATTGTAGAGGACCGCTCATCATCCCACTCACACACACACTCACTGGTGGCACAGCCTTCAGGGGAAATTTGGGGTTCAATATCCCAGGGCAACTTCTACATGCATGACTACGTCCTGAGCCACAGCCGCCCTAGTAATAAATGTTTTCCATCTGTGAGCCCAACAAATATGCTCCCATAGCAGAAAAAGAAAAAAAAGATCCTTATAAGGTCAAATAAACCTTCATGCACCCAGTGATTGTTTTCCTTTTCTATAAACCACAGTGGAACAGGATGCACCAAAGCAGAATGAACAAGAAGTCACAGGAAAAAAGGGGGACAGAGCGTAGTTAAGAACAGGAAACAGAGCAGAGGAAGCAAAAGAGAAGACAAAAAAAAAAGTTCCATGCTCGAGATACAACACACACAGGGCCAATTTTCATTCCAAACCTCACTGCTGTCTGTACAGTCATCTATCCAGCATGTAGTTTAGCTCAGTCTGGACTTTCTTTGTATTGTACTTACTGTCTCAGTAGGCAATGTCTGATGCACTCAGTCATCCTGAGTCAGTGAACACAAATACACAGTTTGACAGTCCAAGAACAGAAAGATCAAATGGAAGAGCTTCTGACTGTCCAAAAGAAAATGGCAACAATAAACGTTAGCAGAATGTTTCAGTTCCTCGCAGAGTACATTTGACTTATGAATGTAAACTTCAACCACATTTGCTTTCATGTGGTTTCATTTCAGATACTGTAACGGCCCTGCAGAGTTAAGAATTTCAAGAAATCAATTCACTTGGCACTCAATATTGACGTTCTTGCCTGTTGATCTTGTTTTTAAGGTAAAATTTAAAATAGACTACAACTATTCATTTAATTGCTGATTAATCAATCTGTCATAACGTCAAAAAGTAGAAAAATAACCCTCCACCCTGGTCTAAGGTGACATCTTTAACCCAGATATTCTGTTTACGTGACATAAAAGTTAGTTTTGCTGTCTGAGTTAGAAAAATGTGTTGTTTAATTCTGTTTTCGATAATTGATTAATCTGCTAATCTTGGCGGCTCTAATTGAGATTTGCAGAAAATAAAGGGGTTAGTCTACTCTTTGGGGTTTACTGACAGTCAGTTACTCTGATCATGCTGAAGAAAATCTACATGTTTTGCTTGAACTTCTTTTACAGAATAATTACCCTTTGTCACAGTGATGTTGACATCTTAAAATGGACTGAGGCTTTGTTCAAGTGTAATCAGGCAAAGCTGGGTGAGGATTTAGCCAGACGCCATCCCCGGACGTCCTCCTACATCAAGACTGGCTGTTAAAGTGTCAGGTTATCCATTCAGGTGACAGCCATCAAATAACAGACTATACTTAATGGTTCTGCTCACAGAACTTCTTTGTTCTTTATTACACGATAGCAAATACAATACACAATGCAATGACCAAACAATGAAACTTGAACACCTATGAGGAAAAAATGGCGGACAGTCCATCAAAGGTACCGCTGTTTGTTTATGTCTGTGTGGAACATTCAGCATTCAGCCGTCTTAAGTGCCTTCATGTAAAAGCTGCCATACAGGAGTAAGTGTTCTGGTAATGTGGCAGACATAGCAGAATCACTTTCACTGCTTTGCAGTAAAGATTACCTATAAATCCCCTGGAGTGCTGGTACACTGTAGGGTGGGTTGCTGCCTGCCACAGTGAGCGCACGTCCATGGCGTGGCCGTGTGACGTGATCATGTGCTCGTAGATGCAGGGGTGATATGGAGCCTTGGCCTCCCCCGAAAAGTACACATGCTCCTGGGGGGAGACCCCCATGGCTTTGGCGCAAATCCCCATGAAGACATCGTCGATGTACATGGAGGAGTTCAGCAGCAAAGTTGCGTGGTAGATCTTAGTAGCCACATCCGCTGAAACCACATACCCTGCTCCAGCAGTGTAGTCTGGGTAGGAAGGCCACGGGTACAGCGCTTCAGAAACGTGGTACTTGCTTTCTTTACGGCGAACTGGAGGGGCTCCTCTGTGTACATGCCCCACCCACAGGTCTTTGACACCTGACTGCTGCTGCAGGTACTTCACTAAATTGGGCATGTGGACGAAGATGTCGTCATCCGCGGACATGAGAAAGCGTGCCTGGGGGCAGTACTTGTGGCCCCAGTGGAACTGCAGAACCAGCTTGGCAGTCAGGTTGTGGAAGGTGTCCAAAAAGTTCTGCTGGATCAGGTCACCATAGACTCGATCCTCCTGAATCAACACCCTCTGCACACTGGGTCTCCGCTCAGCATCCGGGTGCACGCCGAGGGCGAACAACACCCTCACATTCGCACCCATTTCTGACCAAACAAAGCTCTCATTCCCCCATGTGTCCCTGATGGCCTGGCGGCGCTCAAAGTTCTCTGGTGACGATTTGACAAATAGAAGCAGGAGGACGTTGCTCCGGCTCTTCCCGTCACCACATTTACGTGGATGGTTGATGAGGTATGGATAGTTTGCCAACCCACCGTTGGCACCCGCAGAACTGTCCTTTCTCTGGTTGGAGGTGACTGCAAAGGAGGAATTGAGAAAGTCGTAGCTGTTGACCAGGTAGCGATACGTATAGGATCTCATGTGGCTGACTACATGGTGGTCCAGCTCCTCCCAGCAGACCATCACCACACACAGCACCAGGCCTGTGGTCAGCAGCTGCACACACTGGCACTTACGGATGCGACGGAAGTTCATGAACATTGTGACCAATGCTTATTTCTGCAGATCTCAGATCTCTCACTGACAGCACGTAGGCTGCTCTCCTCGCGCTCTCTTACCAGTATCTTGTTCTGATAGTAGAGTGTACTATTTCATCTGCGCCTCCTTTCACTCTTAAGCTTGACTTCTCATTTGACTCTCACTTCTGCCTCTAACACACCTCTCATCTATCTACTCGTCTTCCTCATCATCTCCTTCGCTTTATCTTCGATCATCCGACTCTCCTCATACGTATCTTCTTTCAGTGCTCCTGTCCTACCAACCGGCTTTCCTTCTTAACGTTGTCAAGTCCAGTAGGCTTTTGTCAGGCTCTTCAGCAGACTAGGTGCTCCGTAACTGATCTTCCTCCGCTGTGTAAGGCAATAGTCCCTCATAGTGATCAGGCTGCACACAGCTCCAGGTGTCAGGATGTCATAGGAATTCACGGCACCTGGGAAAGAAAGAAACAACCAAGATCAGAGACAGATTGACAAGATGATGCACTTCACTTGTCCTGAAATGATTAGTTGATTTATTCATCAAATGAATTGCCAACTATCATGACAATTGATTTTTTGAATTGTTTAGGTGCCTGTGTCATTCCGGCCATTGACTGAACACAGACATATTCATCAAATGTCAATAACCATTAGTGGCGCCACGGTCCTGGCTGCATCACTGTCGTGCCAATAATGACGCTAAAGTATATCCTCTTGTGTAATATTGCTTAAAAAGTAACCAGTCTAAAAAAATATTCACTTCGTCTGGCCTGCAGTAACATGCAGACTATTTAGCTCAAAGCTAGCAAGCTACTGTTCAGGAAAAAATTCATGTGTTGCTTGGCAACTGCCCAGTCGCAGTCCAGGTGCAGAACTGTTTGTGTTTGTGGATCCGAATAAACGATTAAACAAACTAACAAATCATATCTGTTGCTGCTGTAAAATAATTTCACACTGTTACATGTTAAATGTGCTGGCTGTGAAATACAGTAAACCTGACTGGCTAACTGCAAAATGCTAACTCCTAAACACAATATCACCAGGCCCATGCTGCAAAGACAACTGAACAAAACGCTCCAGACACGCTGAGCATGTCAGACTTTTTTTAAGATATAAAAATTGCCACTAGTGCTAACGTTAATGTTGCTAATCGCTATCAGCAGTTGCTAATTCTAATAACTAGCTTTATTCACTCATACTTCCAGCCCACGCACACAAACACAAACACAAACACACACACACACACACACACACACACACACACAGAGTCCCACATGTACATTCAAATATTATTGTAATGTATCCGACCACACCAAAATGTACAGCACTAAAGTTTAGGGTCACCTCAGCTCTTCTTGCCCATGGAGACTGTCAACATGGCGCGCTCTTCGCCATCTGAAAGTATGCACGAACGTGACGCGAGGTAACAGATTAACTGAACGCGCCCCCTGCTGGCCGTTCACTGTCTTGGCACAGACACACAGACACACACAAACACACACACACGAGGTTAACGTTAATGGTGTCTGGTTTCTACCTCTGGCACAAATAACATTAAATACTTATAATGTTTAGACGTTTTGACTTCAAATATCTTGTTTTGTTTATTATTATTGATAAATTAAAGCATCAAAACCTCACATTTCAGAAGCTGGAAGAATAGATATTATTATATGATATTATATATAACATTATGTTGATTGATAGACTGCCTATCAATCCTTCAATTTTCTTTTCATCCGTTTATTGATCAAATCAAATTATTAATTATCAATTATACCTACACCTACCTACCTACACAGGCTGTTCGTTGTTATGGAAATCCGCACCATGGAAACATCTTCAAAAATAAATGACCCTGTGATCGAGTCTCACACCTGTTACAATCTAAATACTGACACAAGTTGCACGGCAAAATGATGGTGACATAGTACGACCGCTGACACAGTGTGGCCAGTGTGACACAAAGGACTGTAAAAAGGTGTCAGAAAAGTTCTGTGGGGAGAAACAGGTGAGTTGGATCCTCTCCCGTCTCACGCTGAATACAAGCAGTTGGTCGGTAAAAAAAACGGACACAGGTCACTCCTACACGTCCAGCTGTCACTGGTAAAAAAAAAAAAACATAAATCCTTTTAAACGGAAGAAAACGTAACCTAGCCGATCTGAACGCGCGCCAGTCCACCAGCTGGATCACATCAGGCGGAAACCAGTCTTTCACTCTGCTGTTAATCACACACCGTCAGCGAGGAGGAAACGCACACCAGCAATGAAAACTGATGCTTTCCAGAAAAGTCTTTCTCACCGGTGGTATGTCGAAATCAAAGCTGACAACCCCAAAGGAGTGACAATGGACTAGACATGACTGCTGGAAGTATTCCTACTTCACGTCATCTGGCTGTGCGCCTCTGCATTTGCTGAGGATGGTTCGTGGCTCACCACGTGGTATGTGCGCACAGGTATTTCAGGTGTTGGAGTGATTGTTCTTCCCGCAGGGCTTTGTAGTGCGTGGAAGGTGTGTGTGGTATGTAGTCCTGCAGAGTCCGATTCATACTGATGTAATTTACGTGGAACAGAGTGATTCTCAGGTTAATTGTAGGCCTTTACGCTATCCAAAACATACGAATAAAACTTTATTTCAGAATCGGAGGAGAAAAAAAATCATACTGGGGGCAACAACATGAAGCTATCTTATTGTTGAATTATCAGTGACATCAGTGACGTGTTTGTGTTGAGAAATATTAATGGTATAATTAAAAGAAATCCTTAAAATAGTGAGAAAAATACTTCCAGGCAGAGGGTCCTCGGTTCACCAATCAGATTGATGCTCACAGCGTCATATATCGCCGTGATCGGGTTATTATTGGAGTGATTGGACGGCTGTAGCCTCTGCTCTAGTCCACCAGCATCTCCGACCACGGGCCTTGAGTTTGACACATGGATGTAGTGACTGGTCGCTATCGTTACCGTTACGCCGAGCAAGTGACCCAGACGTCACTGAGAGAATCATTTCTCAAAATAAAAGGTTTTTCAAAATAAAAGATCGTCCATATTCAGATAATACATAAAACGGAAATAATTAATTATTTCTTGTGCGGCCCGGTACCAATTGATCGACGGACCGGTACCGGTCCGCGGCCCGGGGGTTGGGGACCACTGCTTTATGGCATTCAATATCATGTAGTTTCATTTCATTCTGATAGTTAAATCAGGCTAGATGACAGAAGAGCCATGGCACACACATGCAAGGTAAAGTGATTTGCACTTCATTGTATTTCATCACTATAAAATCTGTGTAGACATAAAGGATGCTTGATCAGGATCTGAAAAGCTTACAGAACAGGTTATGGATCTTATGGATCATTAACTGTTCACCAGTCTACAGCTGATATGATGGGCAAAGTGCTCTACGTGGACTGGTTTGACTAAGTTAACTAGATTTTCCTGATACTCTCAACTGTGCACTTACTATGGTGAGATGCAACAGTGCAGGCAAAACACATGAAACCTTTGTGCCGTATCTCAGTTATACTGTCAGCCAACTAAACTCCAACTTAAGCTACAATGTCAGGGAGGTGAGCTTGGTGCAGATGATTCTGATATCGCTCACAGAGCTGAACACAGCAGATTGCTTTATCAGCTGTGTGCACGCAACTGCTGACACTACAGGGTGACCTGTTTTTCTCTCTGCTGGGGTTACGTGCTGTGGATCATGTGGGGTGATCCCCCTGTGCTTCCTCCTCATTTCCTTTTTAATCTTTGAGTCGTGTAGTTACCCTGTCTTCCTTCCATTGTTGGAACAATTACTAGTGTATCTGTAGAAACAGTGAACTCCTACTCAGTCCAGTCCTGAACAGTTCAGAATATTAGTATGATATGTTAGGGGACAGCCCTTTAAAAATGATTCACCAAATTTCTGAAGACAGAATTTACTACTAATGATTAACTTATTGGTAGTTTGCCTGATGTTGATTCTATGATCACATTAAAACGTAAGTGGGGATGGTCACAAAGTGCCAGTGTGTGATATTTAGGAGCGTCCATTGTCAGACAGAATTATAATATGCATAACTATGATTTTATTGTTGAATAATCACCTGAAAATAAGATTCCACCATGTTGAACTACCACGTCTCTAAAGCAAAACACCGGTGCTTGTTTCTTCTTTACGTTTAGACAGGAAGGGTGAGGCAAGAGGTATTCAGTTGGCTGCAATCTTCACTATTAGATAGCAGTAAGTCTTTTTTATACAAAAACACTAACTTCAGGCCTGATTGGATGCTAAATGGCGAGCTTGGTGGATAGAAACAGACTGGCATGTGAACAGGAAATTCACCATTGTAAGTTGTAAACATCCCAAAACAGCCTGTCCCCTTCGTTGGCTGACCATCTTTAACCCTGCGCAGGACACTGTGAATGTAAGTGCCAACCCAGCACAAAGACCTATAATAGAGGGGCTTTAGCCCCACAGAGCCCCCCGAGCAGAGAAGCTGCTGACGTTTGTGCAATGCTGCCGTACAATGGGCTGAACACATATCTCCACGGCAGCATATTTTGACTGGATGTGGAGGCAGAGAGCTCTGACAACACGCGGCGGTCTTGTGACTGAATATGACGTGCACAGGATTCACCGGCTAGGTTTTGTGCACGGTGACCATTAAAGTAGCAATCTCTACACGTTACTATACGACCTTTCAAGTCATGTTTATGATTCATTCTATGTGCTTTTTTTGTAGGATAGGATCTATTGTTCTCTTGTGCAAAATGTCCAAACAAACCTCTTCCTCTAACATCCTGCCAAAGTGTGAGTTAAAACTCTGTTCACAGGTCTTTGTGCTCATACTCTTTGCTTCTCTGCTACTGTTCAGAACGAGAGACCCTTACCTTTAGCTGTACATTAGCTGCTTTTAATAACACAAGTTATGGGTGTAGTGTGTTAATACTTTTGTGATGCCGCCCTTCCAATCGATGGAAGGAATGTAAAAACAAAGAAAGTTCAGAAAAAAGCCTGACTCTTGCATGGTAATACATGCCGTGAAAGCTGTTGCAAATTAACCGGGTCACGTGCTCCATGCCTGATGATGGGGAAGTAACTTTCTTTGTAAACCGCTTCCTTGGGCAGCTGCGGTTGTTCAATAAAATTTTGCACACATCTGGTGGTCTGGTCGGTGAGCCAGCTGCTAACCTGATGTGACTTCGCTCTTCTTCATGAATGTGCATGATTGTCATTTGGACACATTCTTGTGTGCGTATGTGCTTAATATTTCACAGGGTGATGCTCTACAATGATGACAAGTTGCTGACTGTAAATGCTTTGTCAAGTGGGAGATTGCAGGGTGGGTCGTGGTGTTATCTTTCCACTACCATAGACCTTGGACGCCCATTTATCTCCGGAATCCCTGAGAAACATCTCAGTTAACAATAATACGATATGAATGATCTGATGAATTACTTATGCCCATTACTGCTCTGTAATTGTACGTGTTTCTGGGTGGCAGTCTTTATTCCCAAGACCAGTTCCCCTAGGGACAGATAAAGTAATCTTGAATCTTTAATCTTTAATGAATATCAATGTTCGGGTGTTGAAATTTGACACCGAGCAGTTCTTAATGCTTGAAAAGCTCACATTACCCAACAAACTTTTGTCTGCGTACACTACACCTTAAGTCTTGAACCATCCTACCCTGAATCTGTGTGTGAACTTTGTTTACGAGCCATGCTTCCCTTGCAAATAAGACGTTTTGAATGTAAGGAAATGTGCAGCAGAGGCAACTGTGGCTCAGAGCAGAGAAGGTAGATTTACCTGTGCCAGCTAGACAGCAAAATGACTCCGTACATCATGTTGTGTAACATTTGGGTCTGCATAGTGAGTGGTGCTGGTCAATGGGGTGATATATTACAGGAATGCAGCATATTCCTGTCATTTCTGCTGCGGTCGCATTTGTTTATTCAGTGTGAGTTCAATCATGCAGTCAGTTATGTGAGATAACGCCTGTGACTGCTCTGTGACACATGGACAAGAAGCTTCTAACTGTCAGAGCACCAAATTTTACTTGAACCAGATGACTATGTCTTTCCTGAGGAGGTTAAGCAAATTGAGACTTGGAAATGGAAGTCGTGTTTTGTCAATGAATCATTTTTCTTTAGAACAACTCTGGTTTTACTTTTGTAATTCTGACCATCAAATATTCAGCTATAATAACGTTGCGCTCACCAAAGTGATTTCTGAGATGTGAGAGCATGGTGACATCAAGTCTAATGGGCTGAGAAACATGAGCAGGCAATCAGTTGGAAACAAGCGGATGGTTTATCCAAATGACCTGAAGGATTAAAATTGAAAGTGAGTACGCCTGAAATGTCGGTACTGATCGTTGTACGGGAAACACGAGGGTGCACAAGTCATGGAAAGCCAAAGTTCAGAATCAGATGTTATTGTAGCAGTGATGGCATAATTTAAGCTAGTGAAATGTGACAAAAAGTGACAGGGCTGTCAAAATTGTTCCAAAATGACTGAAAGCAAAACTTATCAACTGATGCAACCAGCATTCGGCCTTTACTTCAAGACGCAGCTCAGTGGAATATTCACAGGAGCTGTGACCTAAACAGCACACTGTTACATATACAGCGTGATGTGCATTTGATTAATAACTTTGTTCCACTCTGTGATGGATCTTCATTTAAGTGCAGCTGAAGCACTGGTTGTTTACTGCACAGGACCCACTGAACATTCTACAGGAAAGTAAACATACATTTGTATGCTGGGAAACAACAGAGGAAACATATCCTCCAACATCCAGTGACTCATTGATATCATATAATATGTACCAACCTGTTACTTTAATCCAAAGTGAAACAGGCAACTTTTACTCCCCTAACATTGTTAACTTCATGGAAAATTCAGGCAAACTTTTATTCATGCTAAATTTTGAAAGTTGAATTATCCCCTGCCTGGCAGAAAGCTCAGCAGCCCTGTCTCCTGACCCACAAAAAAACACAAAAAAAGCCTGTAGTTCAGTTTATTTTGAGTTATTACAGTTATGACTTTAAATATATCGACTAGGTTCTGGAGGTGTGGTTATTGCAACTGCACATGGTTAGCCGAGCCCCAGTTTCATGTGGTCTCTGCTTATCAGCTCATCAGTCATGTGAAATAAACTGTACACATGTAGAATTTGAAAGAAATTTAGAAATTTGACATCACACCAACTAGCCTGAAAGTGAAACTTACAAAAAACAGGTCTAACCTGCCTCCTTTTGTAATAAACACCTTTGAGACATGATAGTATAACCTGTATTCTTATCAGTGATAGAGCCTACATCTGCTGTGGGCCTCTACACCGTTACAAAATGTGAACAACAAAAACGAGAAACAAAGCTTTCTATAGCCCAGTTCCATTTTTTTCAGCCATTCTAAGATTAGATCATGGTTTTGTCACATGCAACAAATGTAGTGACAAACGTGGATGGGATGGGCCACAACTGTACAGACTATTAAATCATATTTCTTTTATCGACATGACAAACGTTATGTTAACTGCCCGTAGACTGGACTGTGAGCTGAGTTTTCACAGAGGCCAGAAGCACATGACACATACTGGCCCATATCAGTGATTTCCGCGTAGATGAAACCGGATTATGTTGAAAATTGAGCATTTTTCAAGGACTAATTCTATGACTTTCTGTCATGGCACTTCTTCAAGGACTGTTAGCCCTTATATCCTGTTTACTCCCTGCTAATGTAGTCTGCTCAGGCTGTGGCTGATCCATCTCCTCTGCCTTATTGGAACACTCATAAACTCTGGACACTCCTGATACATCCTGCTTCTTTTTTTCTCTAACTCTGTGTCTGCTACTGCAAGCTGACACCCCAGCCAACACTGGAGTGGCAATACAGACTTCATTTAGAGCAACAGCCTTCAGCACACAAACACACACACATACACAGCGTGCTCCTGACTTACCGCTGCTGTTTTGGGTCCAGTCCATGTGTGAAGTAAAGTACAGAAGTAAAGTACAGATAAACCCCTCTCTTCTCTTTTCCCCTCCCCTCCTCTCCTCTCCTCTCCTCTCCTCTCCTCTCCTCTCCTCTCCTCTCCTCTCCTCTCCTCTCCTCTCCCCTCCTCTCCTCTCCTGTAAACTCTGCTCTGTCACTCAGTTCGTCTGCCTCACTCTTTTTTTCTTCGCTTTTCCTTCCACCATCTCTGCTTCCTTCTTTTTTCTTTCCACTTTTTTCCCCCCGTCAGACGCAGTACTCCACTTTAGCTCTATGCTGTGCTTAAATGTCACTGAAATGTGGCTGCCCCGATAATTTCAATGTAGGGGTGAGAGAGAGAGAGAAACTGTGTGTGTGTGGGTGTGGAGTGGGTGGGTGCATCTTAAAGTGGGAGGAACCTCTGGGCACCTCTTTCTCCTCCCCCATTGGTTTATCCCACCTCCCTCTCTTCTGTGCTTCTTTTCAGACAGTGTCAGTTTTTATCATGCACACATCAAACATCACATGCAACAGCTTCTTATTACTGTCCAGGAAGTCTGCAATATTCAAAAATATCATTTCAATTAATATTTCCTTAAGACTAGGTATACACCGTTCACAAAAAGTTAGGGATACCTAACTTTTTGTGAACGGTGTATACCTAGCTATACCCACCACTTTGTTTCAATAAATTGTTAATAAATGCCATACTTTCATGATATAATACCACTGTAACATGAACCTTTTCCATGTTCCATAAATTTTATCCAAAAGTTGAATATCCCTAACTTTCTGTGAACAGTGTATACAAATATATAAAAGGCTTGTTACAAGAATAATGGACAGATATTAGTCCTATTTGCCTCTTCCCTCTGGATACTGTCACTTGCCTCTCCTAACCTCAGAGAGACGCACAAACCATTCATCACCATCTCAGTAAGAGCAGAAGCTTCAGCTGTACGGTCCACAGAGAGGGAGGGAATAGTCGTGAGGGGGAAATTACATTTCTGAACATTTGTAGTCATAAACGTGGTGCGATTTAGGGCTGGGCGCCTCAACAATAGCCACCATATAAATCACTAATCAGTTTCAGTGCTGAAAAATAGGATGTTGTGTGTGTGCGCACTATGTTTTATGTTTCATGTGGCAATGCTAAACCACTTTACTTGACATTTAAAGTCATTTTGTAATAACAAAGAATGTGACCCCAGACGGTAATGAACTGAACAAAAGTGAACAAATTTTCATTTGGGACAGACAGAATGGTTTCTTCATTTGAAATTTACAGCTCAATGAGAACACTCATATCAGTGTTTTACACATTTATTGCAGCAAGAGGCAGTTTTGTTTGTTGGTGGTAGCTTGACACAAATCTAGCTAAATTCTCATGGCTTTAAATACTGGTGGCATCATATCTCTACTGTCCACATACAAACTACACCAAACCAATCCAACATTAAGTCCACAGAATGCATCTGTGCTTTCTGGGTTGCGTCAGCTGATACACACATCATGTGCAATAAACCTAATTATGACTTTACATTGGATAAGTCTGTCTGTGCATAAGTGCATGTGTGAAATTGCACAAATCAGTGCTAGGACTCATGTGAGCGCTTTCTAAGATACACACAGTCAGGTAATGTGCAAACAAGACTGGCCCTTTGTGTCCATGTACTTGTGCACATTCTTAGTTATAATGAGGTTAGAGAGAGACGCTTCAGTTACAGTGAGCTGAACAGATGTGCATCAACGACAGGAAAGACCTATGCAAGTATTTGCACACAAACAAGTAATTTCCTGCATTCTGCGCATGTGACAGAAGGAATAGGATCATCTGATGAATTTGCTTTGAGCTCTATTGGCCTGTCATAAACATTAAACAGCCTTTTAACACATCTTTATGGGTTTGTGGTAGCAACATGAAAAGCACCATTAGTGCATGTACACATGCTTTGTCCATTTTGTTTTATGGCTCTAATGAAGACTCTAACTCTAATAGGTTGACCTTTAGTTAATACCTTTTCGAGTGAAACTACTGTCTCAAAAGTTAAGAATGAACTTTTACAGTCCGTCTTTAAGACTACATTTTATTTTTGGGAGGTGTCCAGTTTACAGGAGTGGTCTTCAGTCTGTGAGGAGCAGATGTGAAAAGTGTTCCGTGTCTCTGGATGCTCTCCAAAATCACACAGAGAACCCGATGATGTCATTGTTGCAATCTTGGCCTGAGACTTGAAATGTTTCACAGAAAGCCAAAGTGGAGGCGGGTTTGAAGAAAAAAAAAGCCTCTGCTTGAGGCAACACTACAGTAGCTGCTACTAGCATAACAAGCCCCGATCTTTGACTGAACTGCCATTGTTCCAGTTGTATTGTGGGTCATGTAAACACATGGTTTAGATTATGAAGAGTATGATGGAGTATTGTTTTAGGGCTCTCTTCTTCACACAAACCATTATGTCTGCTTTGCCCAATGAAGCCATTCCTTACAATGGGTGGCAATAATTTAGGAGGCAGAGCATTCTACCCTGAGAAATCCCAGGGAAGATACAATTCCCCAAGAATTCTTGAAAGATACTGAACCCCACATTGTGAGTGCAGGAGCAGGATAGATGGTGCCTTTGATATGTTCCTACAGCTGAACTGTAGAATTCAAAACAGGAAGCTAATCCAGATATATGACTGTAATAACAGCATGTCGAGGTTAATTAGTGTTGGAGTCAATTTTGTTTTATGTGCATATGATATACTAGTATGTGAACACACACACAGACATAAAAGCATACGCTAAAACTACAAATTCCTGGCCAGATCCTCGCATGTGTCAGCTTATCTTGCTCTGAGCCTTCTGATCATACTGTAAAAGGAGATGGCACAGCATGTGTGTGATGTATGGCAGGAAACACCCTGTAAAGATGAAAAGAAGAAAACAACTCAACAATCAGTCACTTCATTCAGTATGTCAATGCACTGCATTATCACTTGCCTCTTCCCACCTATGTGTTTTGTGTTAGGAAAAAGGGTCAGAAGATATGAAGATATGAAATTTCACAACAATCCATGCATGACATTAGTTGACTTCCTCCGGGTGGACTGATTTCAACAGCATTGGTTTAGTCATAACTCATGAAAACTGATCATGAATGTTCCTGATGTTCATCTTCCTGATGACTCACATAGTGATTATGTTCCACTGATTGAACATTAGGATATGGATATAATTACGGAAGGAAGCAACACAAAATAAAAAAGCACAATTTTCTCTTTTGTAATGTCACCACATTTGTCCATCGGGAGAAGAATCCAATATTTGAGTTTTCATGTTGTTGTCATTAGTCGGTTAGTGGTTCCAAATGGACGAGTTTAGCAGTAGCAGAGCCACAGCGTAGACTGGTCTCCTGTGACCACAGAGCACTTCACTGACATATTGAAAGCTGGTTACTGATCCATTAGTTTGATTTTATCAGCATGCAAAGATTCCCATTAGACCAGCATTGGATGGATGACTAAATGCATGACTTTCTCATTCTGTGTTCACGCCAATCTTTGTTCTTTCTCTGCAGACACATCATGACTGAGCTGATTGAAACAGAGAGGCTGTATGTGGAGGAACTGCAGAGCATTATAGAGGTACAGAATGTCCTTACATATTTTACACTGCCTCATAGCTCACATATGCAATCCTAACTACAGTGGAAACGTTTGGACACACCTTCTCATTGTCTTTAACTTTGACTATTGTCTGCATTGTAGATGAACAATGAAGACACCAAAACACAAATGAAATGATGTGATAAAGAAGAAAAGTGCAAACAAAATATGTTTTATATTTGAGATTCTTCATAGTAGTCACCTTTTGCTTTGGTGACAGCTTTGCACACTGACTCACCTGGAACACAGTCTTCAAGGAGTTCCTTTAAATAATGAAGGCCTGATTCAGTTCATGCTGAGATGAACTTATCCTAGCAGAAGTACCTATTACAGCCAAACCCCACAGGGCATGTCTTTGTTACGTCTCTGCGTTTTGGTCCATTTCTACCTGACTTCAACCAACCACAGGGGGCATTTCAGAAGCCAAGCATTTTGTCCACCAGACTTTGTTAACTTACTCAGATTTGGTCATTTTCTCTGGGTTTATGTCAAAAATAGAACAGACGGAAATTCCCAGAAGAGAAGAATGGAAATCCCATTTCTGGGACACTTTTGAACCAGACTGCAGTGCTTCTGGTGGCCTTTGAAATGTTGACTCAACATCTATTTGAATAGCTCTTTTTACTGTCTGCAAACACTACCTCTGAGCATCACGGCTTACGCTAATTAACTTTTGACAAGGCACATCTGTTAATTAAAAAGTATTCCAGGTGACTACGTACCCAATGAAGCTGAGATTAAGAGAATGCGAGAGGTGAGAGGCAGGGTACACGCTGGACGGGTTGCCAGTTCATCACAGGGGTCGTAGAGACAGACAACCATTCACACTCACGTTCACACCTACAGACAACTTAGAGTCACTAGTGTTCTTTTTCCTGTAAGGCAACAGTGCTAACCACTGTGCCGCCCACCACTTACTTTCATATGTGTTTTTTCAGTTTTGCTGTCGTTAGTGTTCATCTAAACTTTTTGACTGGTGCTGTACATGCACAGTATATCCCTGTCACAGTATATATGCTGTCAGATCTAATCTAATAAAGGATCCATGCACTCTGTTACTTTTAATTCTAATCATTAGTATAGGAAAATGTACTCTGCATTAGGCACACACTGCACACCATTAGTTTGGAGTTATTAGTCAATTAATTTCCTTTTTTCTGACTCTGATGAAGTTCCTTGGTATTGGATTTTATCATTTCATTGGGGGAAAGCCTTAATGCAAATAGTCTCCAATCTAGACATTCGATAGCACTATGACTACAGGTGCATCCCCATGCTTGGTAACAACATTGATTTCCGTTTAGTAGAAAGAACACAGCTGCTTCTCCTCATAAATCCAACCTTCAGAATCCACTGTGTGAGAACTTCATATGATCTCCTGGGTTGAATATGTCTAATCAATTTTCTGCTGTATCACACATACACATATAGGTTGAACTCTGATCGTACGGTATATTGATTCCATAGAACAGAGCATTCTGTGTTGGTGTATATTAGCCTATAATTTATTCTCATCACCCACAGGTGTCGATCTGCAGGTTGACTCTGCAGATGCGCAGAGGTTAAGAATGCATTTCTCTGATTGTCTTGGGTTGAAATGATGAGCTGTTTTTAGATATTTTGCTGACCTGCCGGTGAATTTATGGCAAAGAATTTACTGCCTGCTTCCTTTTTCTTCTTCTCTGTCTCATTTTTCTCCTCCACCTCAGGGTTATTTTGCTGAGCTGGATAACTCAGAACTTAGCCACCTCATCCCCCCTTCCCTGGAGAACAAAAGGGACGTGCTGTTCGGCAACCTGCCTGAAATTTATGAATTCCACAACAGGTAAGTGGAAAGCACCTGTCCATTACCATATACAACGCATATAAAAACATATATGAAGGAAACATACATGTCAATATAGACAATATTTTATATATGGCAAAAAAAAAATCTTTTGTGACTTCCAATTAAGGCCAAATGATTTCCTACCAGCTGATGTGTAGACTTTCACTCCCATAGAGACAGGTTGTTCTTTAACCTGGTAACCACAGCTAACAGCACTGATAATGTATCATAAACTGACTAAAGTGTATTACATAATAAGATAAAGACAGTATTGACATTGTTGCTGTGGTGGCTGTGTGGCCGGTTCAACATCCATCCTGTTTGCACATAGTTTACATTTTAGAGAAAGAGGGCACCCCTACGCTTCTTTTCTATAATCCTTTTATGGCCATATATCACATGTCAGAATTTTCATACTCTGGCTCCATCATCAAGTTGGATAGGATTTAATCACCTTATTAATTTGGTGATCTAGATCTTGTTTTACCTTATTTGTCAATGCTTTGAAGACAAGTCTTCCCATTGTTATATCCTGTCCCCATCATGTTCCTGTTACACTTGTCCTGTCATTTTTATTGGTACTTAGTAATTTACTCATGTAATTCCCATCAAAGTTCCACCTACTAAGCCTTGCTCCTTATACTGATAGATAGGTAGGTAGGTAGGCAGCTAGGTAGCTAGCTAGGTAGGTAGGTAGGTAGGTAGCTAGGTAGACAGATCGATAGATAGACAGATACTTTATTGATCCAGAGGGAAATTTACTGTTGGTACACCTGTCAACCTTTCCACCCTACAACAGGCACATAAGCTGTTCACATTGCTAACAGTGGCAGCTGAAGCACCCAGAAGCCTGTTGACTTTTCCAGCTGGGATGATGAGTGTCGCAAGCATATATTATCAGCTGTACCAAGCTTGACTATGAGATTTAGCTGAAACCTCCATCCCCAGATGAGATTTTACCAATTCCAGCTGACTTTTAGCTGATATTAGCCAATATTTGAGCAGCGCAACATATTTTATTTATCCATTTTTTACATTTTTGTTCTTCAGCAAGCGTGCATAGGTCAGATCTATCTAACTTCTGGGCCATGCAAACCAGAATGTTGAGGAATCCGAAGCATGACAGACAGCTGTGCATATGTCTGGATTGTTCTTTCAAGTTGGATTTCTCCCACTTTACCCTTAGTTCACATGGAAACGTATAACAAAAAAAAAAATCAACATTTGCAAACAGGACTAATATTAAACATATGTAGACTCCCTGAAGACCTGAACCAGAGTTGTTCCTTTCCTTTCCGTCATTTTTTCCTCTCTCCTTTTTCTTACAATTCCTTTCCCTTCTCCCTTGATTCCTGTTTTGTCTTATTTCCTTTCTCTTTCCTCTTTCTCTATCCCTCTATATTTTTTCTGTCCTAGTGTCTGTGTTACCACAGCTTCTCATCTCTTTGCACTGTAACTGGTAAATGTTTGGCGTGGAGCCATTGTTAGACTGCCTGGAATTATTTCCACTGGATTTGTTTTGCATTTCCTAAACTCAGGCTGCCAAGAATCAAATGGTTGTGTGACCACTGCTTTAAAGTCCTACTCCAGCTTCTATGAAGCTGGGAGACTTAAGAGGCAAATTGAAAGAGAATGTTACAAAAGCAGCAATATCCTCACTTTAGTCACTACTACGGGTCAGACTGGATCAAAAACAATGGATCCTGCGCTTTCCATAATGCAAATCAGGAGCATATTTTTCTTAGACCCTCTCTGCCTGATAAATGCCAACATTTTCAAACTCCACACCCACACTTTGTAACTGGCTTTGTGATTATACTTTGTGGTCTTTGGGTCCAAGTGGAGATGACATAACCACAGTTATTTTCTCTGACTTGACAAAGCTCCTCTAATGCCACAGAACACATTATACAACTGTTCTCATAGGTTCAGTAGATCTGGCTTGTAAACCAACCTTCACGTGAGAATTTCATTTCATTTCATTTGCCAACATATTTAATTGACACAAATAATGGCACTATAAATTGATGTATGAAGAAGCTTACAAATGAATATTATGTTTGATAATGAGACAAGCAGAGTTGGCGGCCAACTTTCTCAAGAACATTCTAATCAATGACTAAAGTAACTGGACTTAAGGAATATCTGTAAAAAGAACTATAAAAGTTGTTGTAATGCTATTTTAATGGCCTTGGCCATTAAGCATAATGCAGTTTGGCTTAAAGCCCAATTACAGTGCCCATTGTGTTCTGATTATTTTCTTTGTTCTTAACTGCCTGCAGGACATTTCTGAGGGAGCTGGAGAACTGTGCAGAGAAACCAGAGCTGGTGGGAACCTGTTTTCTGAAAAGGGTGAGTAGCTTAGAAGACTTAGTTTACACTTCTCCAGTATCATTTTAAAAGAATAATAAAATTAATTTATTGGCACAATAGGAAAAAAGTAGAAATTCCTCAGGATCGAGAGGATACTTGGAATTTCTTCAAGTTTTAAACACTCTTGCCTTTCTCACCGCAGAGTCAGTATGCAGGCCAGGTCCTTGGTGATGTGGACACAAGGCTAGGACCTGAGGACCTGTCGATATTAAGGGTTTTTCCCAAAGTCCACTATCAGCACCTTAGTTTTCTCTGCTTCTTTCAGACCTCCTCATTGTTTTCACTAACCAAACAGACCACATTTTTCATCAGCAAACTTGACGATAGAGTCAACAGTGACTTGTGAGTCTACAGGAAATAGAGCACAGGACTCAGAACACAGTCCTGAAGTGCACTGATGTTAAGGATAAGGGTGGATGAGTTGTGTCTGCCCACCTTCACCATCCAGGTCTTGCCTGTAAAGAGGTCAAAGATTCAACAGTGAGGTGTTTAATCCCAGGTCCTTGAACTCTGTGACCCTTGGTAGTAGTAATCAACAGCAACCCCCCGTTCTTGTCCAGGTGGGATAGGGCGGTGTGGAGGATGGGTGCTATGGCATCATCAGATATAATCATTAACCAGCCACTCAAAACATTTTATCACTATAGGGGTGAGCGTCACTGGTTGTCAGTCTGTCAGACAGGCTGGGCTTCTTTTCTCACAGGAATGTTGGTGGACCTTTTGTAGCATGTAGATATAACGTACAGAGTCAGGGGCAGGTCCAATATCACTATGAACATCTTAAACTTGGACCCGCCCAGTGATATCTCCTGGTCTTTCTGCCTTAAATGCCCTCATGACATTATGCTCAGAAAGAGCGACAGATGTGGAAGGTGCTTCTTCCCATTCTGTTCATCCTCTGCTTCAGCTAGTTTTGCTTGTTGACCTCAAAACGAGCATACAATTTAGCTCACAAGCTAGAAACTCATCAACACTTGACAAGGAGGAAGGGGTGGTCTTGTTAGAAAAAGTGATTAATTCAGCTCATTGTATAATAGGTGGCCACCACCAGAGGCTGCTAAAATAAGGATAGGAGAATCCAACCACCCTGATAACCCAGCTTTTTCTCTATGCTGTGATCAGGAAGAACAAGCCAACTTTTCAGCAACTGGGGGAACTGAATTGGGGAACCTGCAGTATATGAACTGCAATGACCAGATATGTGTAATGTGCAATGATCTGAATGATTTAACATGACCAGGATAACATAAATGTAATGCCAAAATGCAAATATCACATAAAATCAAATCAAAAGGAGCAGTGAGCTGGTTTTACAGAGAAAGCATCTGTGCAATAAATGCCACATTCAAATGCTCAAAACGTTGCAATGCTAAATCAAAAAAAGTTATCTCTAAGAGACAAATTAGCCTTATGATGGTGATTAGTTTGCCACCTGCAGAGGACTCTTGTGGAGTAGCAGATGAGACTGACTGTGCAGGAGAATGAGGAGGAGAAAAGACGTTTTGCTTCTTAGGCTGAGGTGTAGCTACAGCCAGAAGAACTGAACCAACAACAACATAATTTGAATGTGTGCCATTTGCATTGTTCTCACACTAGAACAGCAGGAGAGAAAGGAGCAGTAATTAAACTATGACAGCAAGAAGATGTTTGGCAACATGTGACTGCTCTAACTAAAAGAGTGAAGGGCCTCACTCAGCTGATTGGGTGATAGAAAGTAAAGAATAGATAGGATAAGCATCAGTCAGTCATCCTGGACCTCATATATTCCTGTATAATGAAATTATTCTTTTTGTTTTTTAGAATTTTTACAACTTTTAGTACTTGAATAGGTACAGTATGTGTACAATGCTAGACAATACGTACATTGTACACTTGGTGGTATACCCGTAAAACTAATGCAATCAATACAATAGCTCACCAATAGAGATAATAATGTCTGAATTGACTCACCATCATCTCTGATCACATGTTGCTTCATCATCACATTAAAACAGATTTTTTTCTGAGACCTGACAATTCCCACCAGCAAGCACTTGGTGACAGTGGCAAGAAAAAACTAGATCATGGTGGATGGACATCTGTTGTGACTGGTTGACTTTAGAGAAGGGGAGGAAAAATTGCAGCAGCATAATAATAATGATAACTACAAATACCCCAATTCCCTGCAATGAATGGACTACACTTTGCTGCTGTCTGTGTTGGTGTTTCTTTTTTTATTAAATTGAGTGTAAGTATATTTGAGTCGATTCAGATCACGTCTGTCTGCCCTTAGGTCCTTTTCATGTCTGCATGTCAGATTGGGATAATGGTTATGCCCATCTGTCCATTTCAGATCAGTTGTCCTGTGCTTCCCAAATCTTAACATTTGAAAGAAAAAGTCAGCTGTTACAGTACGTTTCCTCCAACACGCACGGTTTTTGATCAAACAAATTAGATTAGTAGAAATGTTCATATTCAACAGTTCAACAGTCAGTCAAACATGTGATCTTTGTGTTGACAGAAAGAAGAGCTTCAGGTGTATGAAAAGTACTGTCAGAACAAACCCCGCTCTGAAGTCCTCTGGAGACAGTGTGGAGACAGCCTCTTCTTTCAGGTAACACACACACAAACACACAATATCAACAGACATCAGATGCATTCATTACTTCTATCCTATACTACATATTATAATATACTATAAACTATAATAAATAAAACAGTTAATTTAATGTAAGTACATACATATCTTCTTAAATCAAGATTGGAGGGAAGGTCATGAGGAAGTTCAGCCATGAAGCACAGATAGTGATGTTTATGATGTTTGACTTTGAACAAGCAGCAGTTTATAAAAAAAAGTAACATCTACGCAGCCCTGCAGACATTTTGTCCACTGCAGCTTTAACACTAGCTTAAATACAACCTGCATTGTGTCACTTCCTGATGGAGATTATTTGGTGTTTGTGACAACAGGAGTGCCAGAAGAAACTGGACCACAAACTGTCTCTGGATGCTTACCTGCTGAAGCCTGTCCAAAGGATCACCAAATACCAGCTCATGCTCAAGGTGATTAACTGCACACATCTGCACACACACACACACACATCCTTGTGTTTGTGGCATTGTAAAGACAACATACGAGAATATGCCTTCCAGGGACCACCCTTTCTGATGACACGAAAATCAGGCAGTGTCCTGGAGTGTAAATGAGATACCACTTTTATCAGACAAAGTAGAGTTCCCTGACTGTGAAATGATGGACTGGGAACATCTATCAGATATTTAGTTATAAATGTTGACTGATCTGTTTTTTCTTTTGCTCGCGTACCACTTGAAGGACCAGTGTGTAGGATTTAGTGGTACTGTATCTCACCTTAACCTGCCTTGACACATGCATTTATATAGAGTGCTTAGTGGCCCAGAAGTGTCACTGTCATAAGTGAAGCATTTCCACACTGCTTTAGTCAGAAAATGGGTTGCTTTCTCTAGCATGTCTGAGTTTCTTGTGATTCTTACAACACAAATCTCTGAAATTTGCAGTTCTGTACTTTTTTTTTTCCCGTGACAGTGGATATAGTCTTTAAGATATAGATATAAGTACTGTATAGTGTTTTACATCTTTTGGTCAAATTGTGTGAAAAATGATGGCGATAACCATTGTGATTTGACTTTCTCATTGTACATTAAAGCTATTTTGTCAGTTAATTTAAATTAATTAGAATTTGCTACCTTGTAGGTCCTAGTATTAAGTGCACAGGAATTTTGAAAGGACAAATATCCCAATTACTATCATAAATAAGAAAAAAAAATATCAGATAAAGATCAGTAGAAATCAGTAAATTGTAAAAACAGATCAAGTGTTGTAAGGCCGCTGCTTACCTCTGGTAACAGGTCACAGGTCAGCCACAAAGCAGTTCAACACTGATAAGCTGTCACAGAGGTAATCTGAGCTGTTTCCTCTGCTGTAGTTAAAATTCCACAGAGCTCAAAGGAGTGGCATTAGAATATTTTGAGATGCTAATATTTCCTTTCTTGTTTTGATTGAGTTGCTTGTTTGATTTGGCTTCAGGATCTCATTAAAACACTCCAAATTTTGTTGAACTATTATCAGTACATTAATAACAGGGCACTGTTTTCTGACTAATTAGTTTAGCCTGCTCCACCTAATCCCCCACAGGAGTTCCTAAAAGCTCTTTTTGAGCCTGGAGCCACAGTTAGGATTTACTGCAGTATCTCACCATGTGGCCCAGAGTTCTGAACATATATTCTGCTGCACTCCTCGCGGTGGACTCTGGAGGTTAATGATCCATTTTTTCACCAGTCTGAAGACTGCAGACTTTGCTTGATCGTATGGAATGAGTATGAAGCCTCTAACCTTCCAGCAAATCTGATCAAACCAAGTTTGATGGAGGTTCTGCACTTGCCCACTCGCTGTTTCCCTTCTCATGTCCAACCTGAGATTGGAAAAGATTTTTTTAATAAACTGAAGGATCTGTGTGTCTCATTCTTGACTTTATTTATTGGCCAGCTTTGCCAGCACCAGCTGGAATTTCCTCACACTTATTGGTTTATTACTTCAGATGTTCTACGTTGGATCAACGGGCATCTCAAAAAAAAATGACGATATGATATTTTAATGAAAGATAGAGGACGCAGGAATTTACAAAATCTGGAAAGAGTTGCAAACACGAAACAAATCTGAGGACACGGCTCAGTGTGCTTCCTCTATTTCTTTCTTCTTGAAAAGCTCCTGAGAATACTTCAGTGTTTAATTAGATATTTCTTCAATAAAAGATTCTTTCATTCAGTGTTCAACATAAAATTACTTAACTCTTAAAATCTTTCCACATATACTTCCTTGTTTGTGACAGCCAGTCACTAATGACATACTAGAAGAGCTGTTACCACAACAATTGCGTCAAGGCATCCTCAACATGATAAACCTGTTACCTCGGCCTGTTGGAGTGAATGATTAACTCTGGCTGGCACTGCTCCCTTCTCTTCTCTTGTTTCATCTTGTAAACAACAGATTTTAGAAAGACATTATGATTTCCCACAAGCTTTTCAAGATGCTGATTTCTAGATAATTAGATTATTTCCTCAAAGAAATACAGAGGCCCCTTCCCTTCATCCTGCTTTATTCAGTCATTCTCAGCCTGTTCTTCCTTTGTCTTTCAGGAGATGTTAAAGTGCAGTAAGGGTGAGGGGACGGCTGAGCTGGAGGAGGCCTTAGCCACCATGCTGGACATCATCAAGTCTGTCAATGACTCCATGCACCAGATAGCCATCACTGGCTTTGAGGTCAGTATGAGAAATGAATTAATCATCATCATCATCACCGTCGTCCCGACTGCATGTACACTGTGGAAATAAAGAGGTTGAGAAATATGAGAAACAAGGCAACCACCAAGTGGTTCCAAGCTTCACTTTTCTGCTGTGCTGCGGCTGTCTCAGCTCTGCCTGCGAGCAGCGATGAGTCAGTGGACACAAGGAATGTATTACATCTTTTCTTCCCCTCTCTGTTTTTTGGCTTCAAAGAGAGCAGAAGTGGCTTAATCATCGCACTGTGTGTGTGACTCCACATTCATGTGATCAAAGTGTGCAAAAAGACGGAGCTTCCAGTAAACCACCACTTCCTTTAACCTTGAATAACTGTGGCGTGTGTGGATTCTGACTTAAACATTTACTTGAAAATGTGGCCTGAAGGCTGATGTAGTCCAGGCAGCTGTGTTGAAAGATTTGCCAATAATATCAAGTTTTTTTTCCTTTTCCTCGTTCCTCAATCTCTTCAGTTGAATTCTCTATTCATTCCCTGTGTGACAATGCACACAAGTACACAGCTTTAACTCTGTGAACAGAGTCTTGAGAACAGATCTTTTGGAGATTGGAACTGCACAAATAACAGTTCCCCTTGGTTCCTTGCAGCCCTGGAAATCCTGAAAGAACCGCAGATCATTTATTAACCTAACCCTCTCAAGAATGACCTGTGACACGAAAGTATACTTAGTTAATAAATTAATTAAAATCTCTCTTTCCACATATACTTCCTTGTTATGACAGCCAGTTAAAAGCATACTTAGTTAATAAATTATCAAAAGGTTAAGATTAGGTGAGTAAGTTGTAGTATTAATAATAATAATAATAATAATAATAATAAAATGTAAAAACTGTTACAAAGTGCATTAACCACAATTAAAATATTTCAACACTATGTATAAAACAATAAAATCAGGCAATTAAATAATACAGCAATAAAGTGAAATAAACCTCAAGTAATTAGTGATAATAAGACACTTTGATGTTTGCATGATAATGATGTCTGATGATATTCTCTTGACTTCCTCCTTTGGTCTGGTCATACATGATATGACCACTAGAGGGTGCTGTCACTTGAACATAAACAGATGTAATTTTGGGGCTGACAACCTCCAAAAATGTACAGTGTAGTCCCCGCTCATTTTAATCTGTGAAAAAAGACTATCTTGTTTTTATGCTTAAAAAAAAAAAAAACTCTGGGTCGAGACATTTAGAATGTCCAACGTCCCTAAACTGCTTTTCTGTTCAGGGCCTGTTTGGCTCCATGTGGGGGTTTATTGTCAAAGGTGTCACGCAGAGAAGAGAGGAGAGAGAGATTTAGCGATTTAGTTTAACAAATTTAGTAGTGTTGAGAGTCATAGAAGCGGAAATCCATCAAGCTACATCTATCATCTGTCTATAGTCATCAAATAATTGTTCACAGGTAGACGCCCTACAGTCATTTTACTTGTTTACTCATGCATGCTATATACAGCAACAGGACTGAAGCACATAAAATAGCCGCTTCCGTGAACTGCTATGACTTCTTTGAGTGATGCTATAAAGCCTGACTGTGTTTATGTTGACGTTGACAGGGAAACCTGAGTGAACTTGGGAAGCTGCTGATGCAGGGATCCTTTAATGTGTGGACTGACCACAAGAAAGGCCACAGCAAGGTAATAACCTCACGCTCCTGTAGATATCATGACTGTCTCCTCATTATCAGAGGTCTGGAACAGAATTATTATTCATTCATTTCAACATGAGTCAGACAGAACAGCTACAAAGAACCACAGGTTCCACATAACTCCTTAAAGGACCCGTGTGTAGGATTTAGTGGCATCTAGTGGACTAACTATTATTAGTAGGGGAGACTGCGGATAGTTGTAACATGGGTCAGTTGTAACACTCTCAATTTCTCCAAAAAAAAATCACCTGATTCACTCTGCACATGCTCAGTTTAGTCCTTGTTCTACAACTAGCACACTGTGTCACACACAAAGTTTTAGAGGGAAGGACAAATTTTGAGGTAACAAAGTTTTTTTTGTTGGTGTTTTTTTACTTCATTAATTTTTGTTATAGCATCACTTGGTTTGCAGTTAAACTCTTCAAACTTAAATCATGTTTGTATGTGTTTATGTAGATTTTATTCATGCAAGTTGTCAGCACTAATGTTTTAGTTGTTAGCTGTAATGTAAGCTTGTTCATGACCACAGGGTTAGTTGTAACAACAATGAAAAATGTTACAACCTACCCCAGCCAACATTTTAAATGAGCATGTGTATGCTGTCTTACAATTTCAGTATGCTTAGGAATTGGAAGCGTAAAGACTGACCGGGAGTGCCGCTCAGAATTTTGATGAGGTCCTCAAATGATGTCAAGAAGCAGGGAGAGTCAATAAGAGCAGTGGCAAAACTGCGTAGCATATGCCATGTCACTCTATACCAATTTTGTAAAGAGAGAAAGAAACTAGACAAGATGAAACAGAAAAGAAGCCTGCCAAAGAAAGGTCTGGCCAAGAGACAAGAGAAATCAGCCTGTAAAAACCAACAACAACCTAGGCCCTCTAAAACATCAGGAAAGAAAAAACAGAAAATGAACAACTTCGACCCACAGTACACAACTTCCAATTTCTGTATTGTGTGCATGGAACATTTCAAAACCTAGAGAAGGCTGGATTCAATACATGACCTGCAGTCTGTGGGCCCATGAAGCCTGCACCGGAAGAGTGCCATACATCTGTCACCACTGTGACTCTGATGCCGATTGACAACTTGACACACACACACACACACTAATGTTCATGGTGCACATTTGCACATTGAGTTAAAAGGAGTTAAGCTATCTGTTACGATAATGACTAATAGTAAATAACGTTCACACGCGCGCGTACACACACACACACACACACAGCAATGCGTATTAAACAGTAATGCAAGTGTTCAGTAAAAAGCTTTCAAAATCAAGTTTTTGTCATAATACTTATTTAACAACCATGCATTTTCTGTTTGTGCTGCAGAGGTAACATCCATGTCATTTTATGGCAGACACTTGTAACTAGTCTGTTTCACATTTTGAACACACTGACTTTAAAGAGCTCCAAGATGCAGGCAGAACTGTCAAAATTGACTATCCTCGGTATCTCCCCTACTATTTCTTGCTTCAAAATGAAGATGCAAGAATGAACAGAGCATACGTAGGTTTTAGGTTTGACTGGTCTGATAACATCCTGACCTACAGCATGTGAAGGAATGTTAACGATAACGATAGTAAGGATAGTTGAAGTAAACAAGTGTGTTCGGGCATCTCAGTCTTAGATTTAGTATTCCAGAGATTGGTGTGTGACTATACTTGGCTTGTTTGCATGAGTGAGCGTCCTCCTGGACATCAGCCAAAAGTGACGAAGACAGAACACTGGGGACAGAAATTACAATCATGTCTGGACTAATGCCACTGTAGTGTTCATATACCTTATAAGGACCATTGGCTCCATGATAGTACCCAGCTTACTGTTCGCAAATCAGCCAACGCTCTGACTCAACCACAGCACACAACCGAGCCACAGCCAGCCAGCTAACTGGTGTTGCCAACTTTTTTGCTGTGAAAGTAGCCAGCAGTAGCTTCAAGATCGTCCATTTCCTTTGTTAGTTTGTGCGCACAAACAAAATCATTTGCAACTTCCGAGAATTGATTATGCTTTCTCCACTAAACCTGTAGGGCTCTATTGGCTTCCAAACTTGGTATCACACACACTGGAAAAGAATACCTACATTACTTACAACAAGGGAGCTTAACTATGCAGATGAGATATCCACTGCAATGGAAGAACCAGGTCAAGCAAGTTGAGAGAGAGCTGATAGAATTTCAGATCGTTTGGAAATGAAAACACAGGGAGCAGTTATCAGACAGGTAAATGATGAATTGCAGTAAATGAGCTAAAACGTGCACCCAAAACTAACGACATCAGGGTTTTTTCATATGGTTATCAAAGAAAGAACATAACTAACACTGATGAAAGCAATGACACATTTGTGTTTCTGCTGCTGAATATGAAGGTTAGGATTGATTCAATTCAATTCAATTCAATTCAATTCAATAAACTTTATTTGTCCCCGAGGGGCAATTAATTAATTGCAGCAGCTGATGATGAAATAACAGAAAGTCTGTTGTCAAACATTTCTCCTCTTTAGTCAGGAAAAACATCCAAGAACACCGCTGATGATACATGTGACATGGCATCTATCATAACTCGACAAAACACTTGTCAACATGAACATAATCGTTGGCAGACAGATACACTGACTGATGATGATTGCAGGTGAAGGACCTGGCCAGGTTCAAGCCCATGCAGAGGCACCTGTTCCTGTATGACAAGATGCTGCTGTTCTGTAAGAAACGGGAGGAGACCACCGACGGACACGAGAAGACCCCATCCTACAGCTTCAAACACTCGCTCAAGGTCAGTATCTGATCTGGCGCCGTGTGTTTCTTGTAGCAGCTGTGGAGCTGGTTTTCTGGAGTGTGGTTTGTCACACACCATTAAACCAGTTGCAGTGTTGCAGCAAAGGAAATGCATTGTGTTTTGGTGAGTACCAATGGAAACATAACTCCATGGGACACATTCAAGACATTTAAAACAGCGAATTGGCCAAAATAGTTTTTACCGTTCATCGCAGTCAGAAAGATTAATTATAAAAACTTAAAATGAAATAAAGTTTTGTTTAAAGCTTCATAGATGGATTTTTTGGGCAGTGGAACAGAACACTGATGAAATATCACTGCAGAAAGTTATGATGCATGTGTCATACTGTATACTGTACACATCCGACGGACACAGAGCAACATTAGCAATAATTTAGAGTTGTGCTTGTGTCCACCCAGACGTGTCAAACATCAGGTGCAACAGTGTGACTCACTGATTTTGTTTTGGTATTTTCATGGGAAATTCTGACAAAAAGTAGAAGAAGAAGTAGAAAAATGTAGAATCTAGCAAGCTTCACCATTCGTTGTATAGTCTTCTTTGCTTTATACAAACAAATTGTGACATAAGGGACACACCAACATTTGCATCTCACACTGTCTTTGTTCTCCTGTCTCCGTCCAGATGAGCTCTGTGGGCATCACGGAAAACGTCAAAGGTGACAGCAAGAAGTTTGAAGTGTGGTACAACGGCAGAGAGGAAGTTTACATCATCCAGGTATGTTGATGCAGGCAGAATGAGACAAAGCAGAACTACTGTTCTTAAGGAAAATACTGAGGATGTGTGCCTCAGTCTGTCTGTTTTAATCCACACCACTACTGTACTTTTTACTCCACTGCATTCCTTTGTCACATGCAGTCACTATACTTTACAAAAACAGGTGATAAACTTGTACACACTGTTCATTTGGAATCATTCAATCATTTTAGCTTCTCAGATGGTTTCATTTCAATAACTGTTGAGACCAAAATTAGTGTTTTTATAGAATGAAATCCTCCTGTTATTAAAGAAAGGTGCAAACAATGATGAAGAGATTTGTGCTTGGAACTTTTCAGCTTTCTTATAAAATACATCTAAAGAAAAGAGATACACACAGATGCATCAATAGACTGATAATGTCAGATATAATCTATCAGTCAAAGAAGATATATTACTGCAGAAGAAGTACTCATAGAAGTATTGTAACTAAATATAAAATTAGTATATATGTGTTGTGTTGTGTATGTGCCTCTCCTATACTGTGTCTAATTCAACTTGCAATATAAAACTCTGGTCATGTCATTTGTCTTACATAATATATAAGCTAGTTATATATACTGACAAAAGCTTTATGTTTGAAGTCCATGGAAATGTGATAAAACGTCAATCATCATTACACTTTTCCACAGTCCTCCTCTTGGGGGCAGTGTTGCACCACATAGCTCATCTGAGTCTCTCACTGAGGAAAACCGCATTAGTGTTGAAAAGCTTTTGTTATATATGTTACTTGATGTGTGTGTGTGTGTGTGTGTGTGTGTGCATGTATGTCCCTCCCCAGGCTTCTTCCATGGATGTGAAAAATATGTGGGTGTCGGAGATTCGGAAAGTTCTTACAGGCCAGCTGGAGGCATGCAGAGGTATACACACACACACCCACCCCCACACCCACACACACACACCCACATGTGACATCATACAAACATAGCATGGACACGGAAACACCAGATTTCTCATCATTGATGTTGTTGTTGTTGCTATTTTAGTGTATCCTCACAGTTCTACAGCGTGTCTCATGCGAACATTCCACTTTATTATTCTTATTCACATACCGTTTGATTTCTGATTCCATCTCAGTGGCACTGTCATCATTTCTTCCTGCAACAACTCAATTTCTTGCCGTTATCAGGAAGTTTTTTTTTTTTTTTTTTCGAGTCAACAGCAGTATCTATCAGCACATCTAGGAGTCATCTTTGGCTGGAGATAGGCTTGTCACTCTCTTGGACTGACTGCCAAGTCGTGGAAACGTCCTCTTTCTAATACTTGAACTGCAGACTGAAGGAAAAAAAAAGTAATTGCAACATACAAACACAATCACCGTCTGTTTAGCTGACACAAATGCATCACAGTAATTCTGACATATAGCTGACCAGTGTGACTCTCGTGTAATTTAAGTTTAAGTAATTTGAGTTTTAGTCATTCTGTATTCATTCTTTTTTTCCGCTCTGGTACATTTCCTGTATCCAGATCACTGCTGCACACACAGGAAGTGATGCTTCTTACTGATGCGTTCAGTATGAACATTTTGATTGCAGACTGCAGTCTCGGATGTTTAGGTGAAAATTTTCAATCAGAGAATATAATGCAGCACAATCTCCGCTATTCCTGTGAAACAGTATGCAGTTTCTGTCAAGTGGTGGTGGTCTCCTTGTTTTAAGTGTGAACGTTGTGTGGATACATGAAAGCATACAACAAACAGTGTTGTACCAGAGACGGTTCAGAAAAGTTTCAGTTGTCGTCTTTGGTGAAACCAGGCCGACGAATCAGCACCAACAGAGAGGACATAACCGAGCTGCCTCTAAAAATGAGACATGTCTTGTACAGGGTTAGGGTTAGTTCATTTTATCCTGATTTGTCTGATTTGGCAGTTCAACAAGAACACAATGAAAATACGACAAAATGTTTCTTGCTGGCTGCAGCATATAAAGATGCTGTGACAAACTTAAATTCCGGATCAGCAAAGTCCATTCAGCAGTACTGAAATGATTAGTTTATCAACTGAATAGTTGATGGACAGAAGATTACATTTGCACTTGAAAGAGAGTACCGAAAAGTTGGGGGAATCATAAGACACAGATTAACAATGGTCAAAATTAGAGCAGCAGTGATATCCAGACACTTAGCCATGTAGTGGTTAAATAAAGGTCAAGTGGCAAAAACCAATGACGGTAGAAAGAATGGACAGAGCATGAGTGACTGTCCTGCTTCTTCTGCCTCCTGGCTAATCTGATTATAAGCAAAGATGTAAACAGACTTAAGCCTTAATATCATTTGAACAGGCGAGTTGTATAAAAGTTCACCGTCAGTACAGTTGTCATGAACGGAGAAATTAGCTATAGAAACCAAAACAGTTTTTTGTCCCAGGCTGTAAACATGTGTATTTCTGCTGTGAAGTTGGACATTTGAACATGGGGACTTATGGAGACTGACTCACTTCTGGAGCCAGCCTCAAGTGGATGTTCAAGGAGCTGCAGTTTTGAGCACTTACAAATCGGCTTCATTTTACAGCCACTGAGGTTGCTGCCAAGATGTCATAATGCAACTCAAGAGTCCTTCCATGCTTTGTATTTTTATATATATATATATATATATATATATATATATATATATATATATAAAATCTATTCAAAGACCTTTGACCAGTAAGCAGAGCAGTAGGCTGTAGATTGTAGCCAACTGAATACCCATCGCCTCACACTTTCTTTCCAGGCCAAGTGAGAATTTGTGTTAATATTTTGCAAAGAATCCATCAGTGATGAAAAGAGAAACGTAACAATGTTATTAATAGTTGCAGGTCTGGTGTAAAGATGAAGCATGAAAACAGAATGCACTGACACACCTCTGTCCGCCCCCCGTGTGTTCCTGCCTCTCTCGGCCCTCTCTGTACCAGTGAGCATCAGTTGTCCACAGTTCCACTCTGTGGTCCTGACTGACAGGAAAACCACCCTGTGTGAGCCACACACTTTGCCTATCTGACAACCCGTCTAGGAGTGTGTGTGTGTACCTGTGCCTGTGCCTGTGTGTGTGTGTGTGTGTGTGTGTGTGTGTGTCTGTACGCACGCACGCGTGTGTGAGTGAGCAGACTAATAACACAGCAGCCCTGTCATGAAGCCTGGAGAGCAGAGGCTATAGTAGGCTCTGGCGGCCCATTGTGTAAGTGTGTGTATGTGTGTGTGCGCGTGTGTGATTTTCACCTCTGACTTCATGTGAGGAAGACTGAAAGAGAGAATGAAATTGGTCTGGGAAAAGGCGAGGGAGGAGATTGAAAGTGATGGGGAGTGAAGAGAAGAGATTTTCAGGATGGAGACGGAGGCAGCACGGAGGGAACCAAGGGAGGGCTTGAAGAGATGAACATGAAAGGAAGGAGGGCAGGTGTGAAGAGGAAGATGAGGAAGAAGAAGTGCAGTCATTTCAGCTCGGAGGAGGGGAGAGAGAGAGAGAGAGAGATGGATCATAAGAGATGATTGTGAGAAATGTTCTGTTTATTACGAGCTGGGCTTTTTGATGAAGGTTTTTCTGGAACTTTCAGCCACATCTCACTGTCTTTCTCTCTGTTTCTTCCTTTTGTTGAATTGCTGGGTCAAATAAAAAAAATAATTACTCATCACCATGACAACTGCCTATGAGATGTTAAAAGTTTATCCTTGATCTATTTCCATAGTCAAGAATGAACTTTCACACTGGAGTTTTCGCATTCAGTCTCCATCAGTAGTAATACTATCGTTCTCACCAAATGAACATGCTGAGATCTGCTGTGGTAGCATTAGAAAGACGTGAGGCAGAGGTCGGAGAAGGAAGTCTGTGAATGGGATGGTATCAGATCAGTCCTTGAACAAATCTGGGTGGTCACAGTGCTAACAACCACTGAGGTGTTCATGCCTACTTGATAGTTATAAGTCTTCATGATTAACTAAGAATGACTTCTTTGTGAATTCATGTTTGTGGCCATAGAGAGAAATACTAAGTGCGCACACATAGTGGTGAGCAAATGTACAAGAAACTCGACTTCATCTGGAAGTCACAAGCAAACAGACAGCTAAGCTAACACGCGACATGTAGAGATTAAACTGTGACGGCCTGTCTCATACTGGGGTGGTAAGGTCATTTTATTCACGTCCTTATGATGAACCAGACCTCTAAGAACTGTAAAGATACAGTGGCTCACTGCCACATATGTCTCTGACCTCAGGACTGCCCTGCTTGAGCCTCTGAACTGCATGAACTGCATCAGTGATAGATAGCACTAGTTTAAAAAAAAATCTGAACATTGTTTTTCATAATGCAGTTATGTCCACATTTGACAACTGTGTTTGCATTTAGACTGAAATTACACGTCAGATGTTTGAAGGGCCTCTGTGCCAATAATGCAAACCCCCCCCCCCCCCCCCCCCCACACTGAGCTCATCCTTGGTTCAGACAAATAAGATTAAATGCTACGATTTGTTTTGGATGTATGTATAATATATAAGATATGAATGAACAGAACAACACCAAGGTCCTACCTACGCTCCATGTTCGCTGCCTCCAGACTGTCTGCACAGCTCGGTTCAGAGATTGCGAGGCTGCATGGGAAAAAAACACATGACCCAGCCTGAGAGGGAACATGCCACAAAATATTCAGCAGTCTTCTGTTGATTTGTGCATCACCAGCTTACAAACTTATGAAGCGCCTTCTTGCAGAGCAATAGGAAAATTAGACAAGATGAGATCCTATTGGTTTATTGATCTCCTCTGGAGGAGATTGGCCCTCAGGGCAGAATAATTGAAATGATACAGCAATAAAATGGGAAAGAAAATATGATGTAAACACAAAAATACAGGTGTACAAATAACTTATATGAGGCATTACTTATTCAGTCCACTAATTCATGTGCTAAGTAGGCTGTGTAAGGGAAACGTAGGGATTGCTTACATGTATGGATTTATTCTAATTTCTCAAATAATAGCTTGGAGGCATGAGGGGGGGGGTTACCTGTACTCTATTTCACATGCTTAATTCAGAATAATGTGCACATTCCACAGCACTAATTCCATCAGAACAAAAATGGTGCCGTCATACTAACCACTGTGCTGCTGGACATGATAATGTACATTTCCACAGTGGTTTACATGATTGCTCACATTAAATCCTGAATTTGTCCGTTAAATTAACCGGAAATAAATCTAAGGAGATCAGAAGAAATAAAGAACTCTTTTCACATTAATTTATTTGCTAATTCCAAGGCCACTTTCTCTCTGCGGTTAAATAAAGGCACCGGGCATGCAGTTCTGAAAGCATGCCAACATCCTCACCTCACTCTCCGCCTGGCTGACAGCACACCTGACCCCTATGCCTCTCCCCACGGGTGGTGGCCCCATGTTGTTTTTTTGGGCTTGGCCAGGCCCCATGGGCTAAGGTCTGACCATCGGGCACTGGCTGGCAAACTCCTCCCTTGGTTCTGGCTCCAGAAGGAGGCCCTAGTTTCCGTACTCCGGGCGAGGTCCTGCAACTCCTCATGTTCCGTCTCATAACTCTAATTCACGGGAGGGACTCCATAGCCCATCTAGCATGGGAATGCCTCTGGATCTCCCAGAAGGAACAAGAATGTGCTGCTGGCAAGAAGGACGTCTGGAGCGCCCCCCTAAACCCGCTGCCACTGCAATCCAAACACAAATAAGCAGAAGTGAATGGATGGGCAGGTTACTTGCTGTACATTTTTTCTGTTTACATGAGCGATCCAAACCTTTTTGGTGTGTGACCCCTAAAATCTATCTACTGTATCTGCTGCTGCCTGTTACAGATTTGCAAGTTGTGAACATTTTTCCTTCTCAGATTAATTGATTTGGATCATTTTAGTGGCCGAGGAGGTAAAATGATTCAGTATTCAGTAGTTCTCATGGAAAAAGAAAATATCCTGATCATCTTACGACCCCTGAGAGTTGTCTTGCATCTCCTTTGGAGGTGATCCAACTTCCTGGTAGATTCAGAATTTTCTTTTAAAAAGTGAAGAAGTAGTGAAGAAAGCAGTGAAATGTGAGTTAAATGTGTACACGTAAGCTCGGATGCACTCATTTGAAAAGAACAGCGAGCCTTTGCCTGCAGCTGTGCACGCCGAGTCTCCTCACTTCGACTCCTTGCTGCTGCTCTCTGCTAACGTTCTCCTCTCACACCTCAATGGGACCAGCCTTTATGAATAAAACATCGCTAGATCCATGATGAAAAAACATATCCCTTTTGCTGAGTACAATATTTGGAGCATGTGGAATAGCTCTGTGCTGAGTCTGCATTTCTGCGACAGGTTCATTGGTTGCTTGGAACAGGAGGTGACAAGCCAGATCATTCACAGAGCTTGGTATTTCACTTATGTGAGCTATGCGTTTGGCCGAGGCTGCGGCTCACTGTCTGCAGTTATTTTACTAGATCCTTCTCTAGAGGTTTCTTGTCACACAGCAGAATCCCGTGGAAGGCCAGATTTGTTAACGCTGCATTTATGAAGCCTCTTGTTTAGATATGGGTTGATATCTAAAGCTGTGTCCCCGGTGACTTCAGTGTCGATGTTTCTTTCTCTCGTTCTTTCTTTATAGCGCCACAAAGTGATTTCTATCAAGCCAATAAAAGCAACTTACAGAGTTGACGCAGCAGTTTTGGTAGATTTTAAGCATGGAAATAACTCTGAAAGAGTCAGAGGAGCTTTTTGGCGTAAAAGATGTCATCGTTTAACGCCGCTCTGGAGGTCAGACACGCCGCCTGAAACCAGAACCTTCCATTTCACAGCTAATCAGAAAACCAGTGGGGTTAGATCGTTTCACATCCCATCCTGTACTATTTGTACTCTTCTATGATTTAATATCTTAACCTTTTTAATGAGGACTCACCTTGTACTATTGTCGCCACTAGGTACCATCCTGTCCTATATCCTTTCTGTCCCGACCAGACACCAATATAAGGGCACAAAGGACTACAAACAGGACACAGCAGCCACCTCAAGCCACCCATGACACACTTAGACACACTGCACGGGACAGGACACAAAAAAAAGAATGAGTGCCCTTGAACAGGGTACTGAACCCACAGCTACTCTGACGGAGCTGCTGAGAGGCAAATAGTAAAAGAGTGTTGTTGCACGGGGCAGCGTGAAGGAGGGAGTCTGTCCTCACTAGAAAAACAGCAGCATTCAAACATTCAGATGACCTGTGTTTATGTTTTACTGTAGAGTAACTTGGACGCAACAGTTCAGGAGATTTTTCCAGACATCAAACTATTCTGAATATATTAGAGACACACAGCTGTCATGTTTGGCAAGGTTATAAATTATTTAAGAAAGGATATTGGCCAAATTCTGAGAACTATGTAGGTTCTTGACATACTTAGTCAGATGAAGACAATACTTTATAATATTGTCAACAGAAGTTGTAAACTGGAAGGAGTTAGAGGCCACGACACAGGCTGGAGATGGGGAAGACTGTAGCCAGTACGATTCACTGTCACTGCAGATTTAGTGTATGTTACTTGATTTATATTCATTCTAGATAGAAGATGTTATAGTCTGGTTATGCAGCGAATGGTATGTAACACAGTTATGTGATGGTTTTGTGCATCTGCCCAAAATGTCACGTAAAAACAACAACAAAGGAGCAGGGGCAGAATTACTGTAATGCTTCAGCCCTCCTGCATATCTAAGTGCACACAGTGAACACCTGCGACACCAGAGCCTGCAGTTCACGTGTAATCTCAACGTTGGTTCTTTTAACAGTATCTGTGATCTTTCCCTAACATTAACTTAACAGTTTCATATGTTTAAACTTGCTCATACACTAAATCATTTCAGTAACAGTCATGTGAATCATTGTGATAAGCATGCTGTAAATGTGAAAAACCATGACAGTAAAAGGCCATAAAATATGCCATGAAATATGACTGTTTATTGTATACAGTAAAACAGTCATTTCAAAACCTTTATCTATACGATATTTTAAGAGAAGTTATACACAGTAAGTATTTCATATTAGAGAAAAAGACAGTGAAACACTAATATTTCATGAAAACACCTTTACAGTATTTATACAGCATTCATATGGTATTTTCTTATCAGTTGTATGGCAAAACATGTAAGACGTGGACTAAAAGGCCAACCTTAAATGTGAAATCAACAGTGCTAACATCATTTTACCGTAATATTAGGAAAAAGCTATACCATATTTATTACGGTAAAATTGCCCTTTTTAGCTGTTTTTTTTACTGTAAAGGTTTTTGTGCCACACAGTGTTGTCATTGAAAGTAAAACATAATGTCTGTCTTGTATTTACAGAAGCCAGCCAGCTCAACATCTTCGGGGCCCCCATGAGGTGAGCAACAACAACAATCCACAACGTGAATCTTCTCAGCACAATAGCTAAATGTTCTAACCTGCTATGATGCAGATTTTGCACGGGATTTGAAGACTTGCACTTTGTAGAACATCCCGGGAAACATAAGGACAGAGTTTATTTAAGATTGAGACATTTCATTGGCTTACACCAATTCTACCTGTGCCTCTAATCCAATAGGAACGTGCGTAAGATGGCACTGAGACAATCGGATTCATCAAGTCCAGAGTCTGGCTTCAGGAGGACCAACCCCAGCCCTAACATGAGGCAGAAGAGAGGTGAGAGGTCACTTGTTACCTGAGAAAAGACTCCAGCCAACATAAACTTTATTTTTTTCTCTCATCACCGTCTGGAGTCACAAACTGCAGATGGGAGATGAAGTGTAAACCCTTTGGGTTACCGCCACTGTTGACTTTACTGTGGCAACATGGTGTAAAGAAATAAAAGGCCAGGTGAGACAGCACATGCTGTCACACGGGCACACACACGTCATCCAAGTCTGGATCCTGCACTTATACCCACATCTACACACACACACACACACTCTAAAAGCCACTTATCAACCTTTGTACACATAGTCATAGTCATAGGCCAAAAGCATGCAGGGATGCAGGGCAAGTCCTACACACACAGACACACACACACACACTGTTGTCAACCATAGTTGGGGATAAGATAACAGGTACGATTTCACGCTTGTGAGAAAGCCCTTGGTGTTACTTTCCAGTGAGTGAGAATATCAACAGTCTATCAACAATGTTTGTGTTGACCGGTGTGTGTGTGTGTGTGTGTGTGTGTGTGTGTGTGTGTGTGTGTGTGTGTGTGTGTGTGTGTGGTGAGTCTAAGACTAAGTCAAGCTGACACTGAGGGCACCGCAACATCATCGTCATCTCCTTTCCTTTTTTCTTTCATCACTCCTTCCTCCCTCTCTGCGTCTCTTTCTTTATCTATCACTTCCTTGTTTAGCACCTTCTTTAGCCCAACTTCCTCCCTTCATGCCTTCTTGTGTCTTTTTAGGTTCCTTCAATCAATTCAAACTGTACTTTTAATTATGTAGCGAGAATCGTGTGTTTTTACCAAACTGTGAAATATGTTGTTACATACTCTAGACATTCTTACCTTAAATTTACACCACAGTTAAGACACTGGAGGCAAGCATGCATCTGTTTAATCCACACAGACTCCAGCATCCTTTCCCCTGAGGTCTTGTGTAAGGAATCAGCAGCCGGTGTCAGCCTCAGTGTTTTTTACCAGGGTGACTAATGTCAGAAATACCATCACGACCACCCGCCTGTTCAGTTGACAAGACAGTTATGAGCTGACTGCGTGAGAAATAGACAGGAAGCAAACATTTGGTGTTTTTACTTCCAGGCGGCCACATTGAAACCGGAAAAGCTTGATCGATCATTATAGATCAAGTCCACAACCGCACAGACAGTGCAGGGCTAAGCTACAATTTTATGTCTTCATTGGAAAGTGACAGTTGAGTGAGGGGAAGTCTTTTAAACTGTCTTCAAAGGCTTCAGATTGAACTGCTCCTGAGGGGGAGTCGGTTTCTGTGCCTTACATGAATCCTGAACAGGGATAGAGTTGCCTTAACTTCAACCTGTGCACAGCTGGTTAAACTGATCTTTAAGGTCACACAGTCCCGATCTCTTCAGATCATTTTTAAAAGTTGTAGTAGTTCAACTCTTTCAGAGTGCATGATGTCATGAAGGCAATATTATCATAATGTCACGGGTGAGTTCAAGGAGTGGACCCAAATGCAGATGAGGACTTATGTGAATGAAAAGTAACTTTAGCTCTTTATAGCGCACTCACTGAAATACTTGGAATTTTTAAAATATCAACCCTGGAGCAATATTGGTGAGATGGAAGAGAGGAACTAAAACAGGAAACAGAACACAGTACGATCAGACAAAGATACAAAGGAAGACAGGAACTAAATAACAGAGCAGGACAATTAGACACAGGTGAAACATTTTTCAAGACAGGAAGTAGAAACACAAGACACAAAGGAGGGAGGATTACAAAATAAAACAGGAAACTCAGAACAAAAAACTCAAAACCTTGACACATAAATGTCAACCTCAACAGACAGATGCATTCACAATGTATTATGGTTGGATATATAGTTAATATGATGTAGTATACAGTATATAATGAAAGGTTACTGTTAATGACAGAGATATTTTAAAAATGAAATATTGACATCATGTTAATAACACACATATGATGATACTGTGTAACGGTCCAGAACCTTTTCAGTCCACTTGCATTTCTTTCTGTTCTCTCATCAGTCAGAGATGATTTGTCAGGAGAAATACGTTCCAGGAGACAGACGTCTAAGACGTGTTAGAACACTGATGGTGTGGACTGTCCTTCAGCTTCCAGCCTTATTTTTAGTTGAAAAGAAGCTCTGAGTAGCTGGAAGTACTCTTTTACTTAGTGTCTGTTACACACACAGACACACATTTCTCTTCCAATCCCCACAGCTAGTATGAAGCCAAAGGTTAGGGACAGTTGACAGCGGCTGTTGTTTTTGGTGTCACCCCTCAAAATGGGTGTCTGGCCACTCTTATAAAAACCAACTGTCCAAACCCATACCTGTCTCCTCACATCCATTCACACCTTCTCCTCTTTTCTCTCCCTCTCTCCTCTGTCATCTCTCCTGACACTTTTCCCCCTTCTCTCCGTCCTCTTTATCTCTAATGCACCCACTGAGCTCCTTTTTAATATTCTATTTATCCTCCACTCTCTCTTTTCTTTCTAAAAATGATTCCACACCATCTCCTCTCCTTTCCCTCGCTCCACTCTGTCTGCTCGCTGTTTGTTTTCTCTCGATGATGCATTATTGGTCCAAAATTACCTCGCAGAGCAGAGAGAAGCACTTTTTGCTTCCATCTCAGCGCTGATCAGCTGATTCCCGCCTGATGATTAACACACAGACACACACATTTGTGTGAAAAGTGTTAATTTCCCACTGGTTGGAAGAGCGGGATCTTTCATTTGCACCCGATCACCTGATGTTTAACTGTGAGCCGCATCCTCGCATTTTGGCATAATAGCACAGTTAAGTGCCGAATTATCTCTTAGCAGTTCCTGCGTGACTATCACTGTATCACTCTGTGTTACTTTCCTTTCCTTTATAATGCTAAAGAAAGAAAGATCTGAAAATGTAAAACTGTGTGAAAACTCCCAGGCAAGTTTTGGAGTTTTGGGGATCATCTTTTTTTCTATGGTCCCTAGAATGATTTATGGATGTTTATTTATGATCATAGTGTGATGAAAATGTTAATCGCACTAAATCAAAAAAGTACTTTTAAAATGTCTGCAGAAATGTTAGAAGTGGGGGTGTAGTTTGCTTTGCTGCACCAAACCGGCATATCTTGTTGGGGTCATTAGGCTACCTATACAGCAAGGCAGGTGTAGCAAGTGGTATCAACCATCATCACCTCCCCCGCCCCTTCAAGTGGATCCATCCACAGTGTCAGAGATCAACAGAAAAAGCTGTACATGTACATGAACCGGGTTATACAAATATTGTGGCACAGAGGCATGTTCCCATACATGTCCCAATATTTACAGCCCCGCCCTCTCAGAAGAAAAGTTCCGTCTTTGACACAAATTATTTCAACAGGGCCCTAAATAAGTTGCCCTCATCAGGTGTGTGTCACAGCCACTGCTGCTGCTTACTGTTGTCTGTATGGTAAGTGGGTCAAATGGTTGGGCTAGACTAGAATAAATAACTGTAACCCTTTGTAAGGAAAATGAATCGTACATGCACATGAAGGAGTGTCAGCCCCTTTGTCCAAGGATGAGACAGATATAACCTGAACATCATGCAAACAGTGAACCAGGCTGACAGACCCAGTGATCTCCCTCAGTGAGGTCACTGTGCCCTTCAGCCCTGAGAGACAGACAGCGAGACAGACAGACAGACAGAGCAGGAATAGAAGAGTCACTTTGATGTACAGATCAGAACAATGGAAGGCTGAGAGTATTTTACAGTGGCTGCATATTGAGGAACTTTTTCATTGATGAGCAGGACGTTTTAATGGATGACTTATTTGAGTTAGCGTTTCTCTTCCACGCTGCTGATTTTTTTTCTGCTGACAGGCCGTACTTCTGCTTCTCCTCGTATGTTCTTACTATCTACTTTTTTTTCTTTCACCAGAACTCTGGTTCATTCTCTCTTGCTCATCCCACAGTTGGGCACCATTGAGCAGCTCCACTCGAGACATTCAGGGATGATTGCTTTACTCTACTCATTTCAGCCATGTTTGATAAGCAAAGGTGAAGTTGTTCACATTACTTTATTTCAGGCTGATCCTGGGTCTGTTCTATGGTTGTGATGATACTGTATTTACATGTGAGCTGGGCCAAATAATGAGATTAGTGAGCTGATGCTGTTGTCTGATGGTTCAGGCTGTCATCACCTGTTATACCAGACTCCAATGTGTGTTTAAATCTATACATCTCTATCTATATATAGAGATGTTGTCTTTCCATATACCCGACGAAGGTCGGACAGAAAGAAATGTTGTGCAATCAAAAGATGTTCTCGGCAGGAAGCGAGACGACATGCTGTGTTTCTCAAGTTGTACCTTCCTCCTACGCACACATTCGGGTGGGTTTGGTTGTGAAGGATTTATACGAACAAGAAGGTTTTAGTATAACATCATGTTATATCATCATCTTGCGTTTGAATCAACTGATGGAAAAAATAATCGTGCTTGAGTGTAAGAAATAATGACTTAATTTACATTGTGATCATCAATATCGAAACTTAATGTTTGTCAAATATGTGTCAAATATATTCAGAGGAAAAACAACTACCAAACATAGCACACAAGTAAAAACATTGAACAATTTCAAACAACACTTAAGGCATTCTTCTTCATCTCCTGCTTCTTCTTCTTTGTCCCCTGCTGTACTAACTCCTGCTTCCTCTTGCCTTCCCACTCAGTTGATGCTTCAGCAAGCCAATCGGCTGCTAACGCTAGGAAACGCTTCACGTTGCAGGGACTTTCAAACAGGAGGTCTCTTCCAGCAGGTAACAGCATCCAGTGCTCGTTTGTGACACCTTCATCAAGCTCATTACCATCACTAGCACACCCTCGTCCTCATCGTCTGGTCTTGCACTGCTCGTACTGTTGTCTTCATTGTCGTCCTGAACAGGAGTGGCAGCAGCAGCAGCAGCATCTGCCTCACTTCAGTCCTTTCCAGTTCAGTCCTCCACTCTCCAGTGACACAACTGCTCCTTTTTTGTCTCTCTAATGTTATATAATTTTTTCTGTCAGTATCTCACTGTTGTCGGACAAATCTCTCCGTGTGCCTGCAGTGTCTTGGCGTAATACAAGGCCACGTCTCCCCTCTGCTCTCCTTTTTATCTGCTCATGTCGGTATCGTCTGTATCTGGCCGCCCTACGACAGCAAAACTGTGATTTAGGACAGAGAGACCAGGTACTGTTGAGGAGACGGACAGCACAGGGAGACAGCAGGAGATAGACACATGGATCAAAAGAGAGAGAATCTCCCTGCAGAGTCTTGGCAGTGGTGACACCACGGCAAGGCTAAGTTCGGTGGTGCAGCGCTGCGCTAAATGTCACCCTCTAATATTCGAGGCCTCTTGACATTTGGAAGCATATTAACATTTTTGCAGGAGGACGGGCATTGATTCCAGCTACTGCTTTCTATGTCAAAGCAGTTCAGCTAGTCTGAAAGCCACACGTGGTCCTAATGAGACTTATAAGTGAGGAAGTGAGAAAGTGCTGGGGGGTTGTGCAGTAATACAGTCAGTTCACCAGGCAATCAAACCTCCAGCAATCAAACAACCTCATGAGGGAAGAAAGTGAAAATGAAATTTGTTTTATAGTATTTTATAGCCTACTATAATGTAGCAGCCCAGCTATAGCCCAGCTATAAAGAAATCAAATTAGGATTACTATAAATTCACAATCAGGAGCTTTTATTTACCTTAACTCCAGAGAAAACTGGGCCTTTGTTACTGATATTTTGGTGAGAATCTAATAGTTAATAGTTTTCCGTGTTAAACTACTGTCATTGAAACTTCATTTCTACTGGTTGGTTTTAAATATGAAACATGTGCAAAATGAGTATCTCTATCTCTTAACACAAAGTGACATACCTACAAAGAAATAACAATCCAAGATCAGTGTTGGTACTGTAAAAGTGAGTATGCCATTACTGAGTGAATCATTGTGAATGTACAGGAGGTAGACTACATGGACATTGCTGCTTTTTACACTTTCAGTAGGAAGAACCTTCTCAGAGAGTGCTCAGAGTCCAGCACATTTTTTTTTTTTGATGAACTGGAACCAAGTGTGACCTTCAACATTAGTATTGAACCTCACTGACTCTCTTGTGCCTGAATGGGAGCAAATCCCTGCAGCCAGGTCCCAAAATCTGGTGAAACCAGAAGAGTGGAAGCTGTCAAAAGTTGCAATGAATTCACAATGCTGCCATCTGTTGGTGTAGTTGTGCCTTGGCAGTCAATAACCAAAACATACAGAACAACAAAAAAAACAACGAAGTAGAACACAGTATTTTGCTCGTTGCTGTAACTTCATCCTTAATTTCAAGTATGAACTCAATCCTTGTAATAAAAAGAGAGTTATACTTGGTACTTGTACACTCAATACAATAACCACATAAACACCTGCAGTCTTGCAATACATACACACACTCCTAAGCACTGCCTTGAGCAATGAATGCGCTGTCTCCTGTATGAGATGGAAATCAATGCACAGTCGATGACAGGTGTCCTCCTGCTGAATAGACTCACCATTAACAGGAGTGCTCTCTGCAGCTCCCTGTTCTTCACTGCTGTGTATGTCCACTCAATAAACCCAACAATTTCAGTCCTCACTGAAGAGAGGACTGAAATTGAGACCACTCTGTCTTCTCCATTCACTGACACTCACTCCATCGCTTGGCTGTTTTTCTCCAGTGACGAAACATCCCAACTGAGCAGCAGGAAGGAGGTGGAGTTCAACCTGTAGATGGTTACCATCAGTCATTTACATTGAAGTCACTGTGTGTGCATGTCAATGGATGGAAAGCGACCTTTGAAATAAGAGAAAGCTGTTCCACAGCTGTGTTCCATCAGGTCTAATGAGACGCCGATGCTGAAAAGTCACTTTTGTCCAATTAATGATGGCTGACAGGTATTTATGTGAAGTCTGCTACTTCAGTGTCAATCTGTGACTCGTCCTTTTAAAGGTCAACATGCCATTGGGACCTGTTTAGATTGACAGGTTGTTTTAAGTGTAAGTGCATAGTTCAAGCGCATGGGCAGACAGACATGTTGATCTTGTGCTGAAGTTGTGGCAAATGTAATAGGTGTCATTTTATCGTGCAACGTTAGAGCTAAAAATAACACTATAGGTCAGTTTGGGGAAAAATGGTTTTCTTACATATTCCTTGTAGGATCGAGGTTTTGAAACATCTATCCCTGAGATTCTTGCTGCTACCTCAGTACAACGGAAGTGAATGGAATTTACTTTGTGTTTTAAGAATGACATAAAAATGTACAACTGATCAGCCTTAACATTATGAACACTGTTGGATGTGGTGGTGTGACAGGAAAAACGGGAAAGGGTAAAGATTTCAGCAACTTTGACAAGGACCAAATTGTGAGGGACAGACAGTTGAGCCAGAACATCTGTTCCCGGTCTGCAGTGGTCAGTACGTATCAAAAGTGGTCCAGTGAAGTAAAAAGTGATGAACTGCTTGTGTCAAAAGGCTGGCCCATGAGGTCCGATTCAACAGCTACTGTAGCTCAAATTGATGAACAAGTTAATGCTGGTGCATTTACTGCATTGCCACATTGTGAAACCAGTCAGGGTGAGACCAGTCAGGGTGTCCCTATCCACTGCTGAAAACATCAGCAATACGCTTATGAGCATCAGAACTGAACCACAGTGCAATGGAAGAAAGTGGCCTGGTCTAATGAATCATGACTTCTTTTACATCACATGGCTATGTGTTTACCTGGGGAACACATGGCACCAGGATGCACTATGGGATGAAGGCAAGCCAGCAGAGGAAGTGTGATGCTTTTGACAACATTCTGCCGGAAAACCTTGGGTCTTGTCATTCATGTGAATGTTACTTTGACAGATACCGCCTACCTAAAAAATGTTGTAGACCATTGTCACCCTTTTACCGAAACAATATCCCCTATTGGCAGTACGCTCACTGCAAATGGTTCAGGAAAAGTTTGAGGAACACAAGTTCAAGGCTTAGCCTCCAAATTCCTATCAAATCAAGCATCTGTGGGATGTGCCGGACAAACAAGTCCAATCCACGGAGGCCCCGCATCGCAAATGACACAACTTGAAGGATCTGCTGCTAACGTCTTGGTCCCGGATACCGCAGCACACATTCAGAGGTCTAGTGAAGTCCATGCCTCGATTGTCAGGGCTGTGTTGGTGGAAAATGGGGACTTACACAATATTAGGCAGGTGGCCATGTGTGAGTAATGTCAATGTAATGACTGATCGGTGTGTGTGTGTTAACAGAAACAATGTTGGAAAGCCGGTCCATGAAAGGAAATCCATTCACCTCCATTGTATTGTACGGTTGCATTTATTGTTTATTGCTTTTTATCTGAATGTTTTGACTCTTTAATGTTCTGCTTACACTATGAGAAGGGGAAGTGATTAAATAACTCTCTATCTATCACATTTGTACCTACAGCTATCTACCAATGCACAGCATGTCTGCAAGTATCATCTTTATAAATATGTATAAAGGTTAAAAGCCTGTGTTCTGACTTGAAGATGGGTGTCAAGAATGTTAAACCAGTAATATTTTCCCTTCTTTATTGCGCTGTAACCTTGTTTTTTCTTTGTTTTGCATTCCATGTAACGCCTCCTCTCTCTGTCCATCCTCCTCTGCTCTTTTGCTTCTTCTCCCTTCCCCTCCTTTTACTCGCTCGCACTGTCACTTCTTCCCGGCCTCCTCCACCTCCTCCTTCCTGACCCCTGTCCGGCTATAGAGCCAGCTGCTAAGGAGACACAGGTCACCCGCCGCTTCTCTCTTACCTCCTCTCTCGCCTCCTCCTCCTCCTCCTCCTCTTCCTTCGCCACGAGACGCACAAAAGGTACCTGATTAGCTGTCCAAGCTGCTCCTGCCTCTAACTATTCCTATATTATCTTGCTCTTTTATGCTCTGTCTCTCTCTGTTCTGTTCGCACTCAGCTCTGACACAGTCACACACATGGCAAACACACGGTTCACAGAAGAAGCCTACTTATAACACGGCACTGTTTGATAGGCTCTTTCAGTGTTGAATGAAAAGGTCAATAAATTAAAAAATATGATGCAAAAACGGACAATATTAACAAAACATATACCAACTGGAATTACAGTACATTGCATATTTTGTTCCTGCTACATTACATCTGCATTCAAAATCTGCTTTCAAAAGAAAGATTTGATGAACTGTATGTTTTTCTGTGTATATGCAGACCGGCGTTGTCAGAAAATTGTGTTTAAGGGCAAAATACGGTGTATTCAAGTTCAGTTTGCAACATATAACACATTTAACAACACATACATAGACGGGTTCACCAAAGTTACTGCGATGAACTATACAGGCCAGTATTTATTGTGTATGCTGCGCATCATAGTAATGAAATGGCAATGAAATGTGCATATACACATACAGTAGAATCAAAACCATGACAAACCGAGGTTGTGAAGTACACTAGTCACTTGTGAGATGGGATTGAATCATTTATGACAGATCCAAAATGCAGTTTTCACTAATATACACAGAATAATCAAGCTAGAATCAAATCAGTTCCACAGCATTTTACTATGTATTTTAGGGTAAATAAAATAATCTTTTAAATATTTTAAGATTGCTCAATCTTGTGTCTCGTAGAAATATAAAACTTTAAAGGATTTAGTGGCATCTAACAGTGTGGTTGCAGATTGCAAAGCCTTATTTAGAGCCTGTTTTTGGTTCTGGGCTGTCTGAAACATGATGGTTCCACATGGAAGAGGACTTGCAGCATTGGTAGATATTCTTAGTTGTATCTCTATATATTTTATATTCATGGTTCTTTGGTATTTTGAGGTATAAACATGTTAACAGCATACTTCCCTAAAACATGAGAAAAGTACGCTTGTCCTTTAGTACATACCTGATTATCGTATTCAACAAACCCTTTGCAATTTCATACGTTGGTCAGTGGTCGCAAAACACACTCAAATTGAATGTGTATGCGTGTGTATGTATAGAGTGGGGGCAAAAAAGGCTATTTTCTCATTACCTTCTCTCCATTTGCTGCTCTCTTGAAATTTATGAGATGCAGAGAGAAAGTCAAGCCTATGCTGAAAATGAAAACAATGTTAAAGGGGGAAAAAGCTGCAAATGACTGGACATACATATTCTTTTTAAAAAGTGACGGTAAGGAAATAAGAATTTTGATAAGCTGACATTTGGAATGTAGGGTGACATTCAAAGTGGCAGTAGAAGTGCAATTTACTGCAGGAATATAGATGAGACATTCATTTTCAACCAGGCGGAGGCAGGGGAGGAATTAAAACCACCAGAAGAGAGCTATTGAAGTTTTCCCTTGAACTATTTCCACGCAGTCTGTCTTGGCTTTTATTATATATTTTTTTCCCTGAATACAGTCGAGAGTGTTTCTGTAACAAACGGCCGATGAGAGCACTGTGGGAGCTCAGTAGAATGTGGCTGCAGCTTTTTAGCTTGTGATTTTAATTCTCAGCCACCAAAAAATATGATACTGCATTACCATGGAAACATGCAAACAGCAGCACTGTATGCCACAATGTAATTTTTTACATGTTTGTGTTGTTGATGGAAATGTATCTTTTTGCAGGTTTGCCTAACATTTTCAGACACTTTGAGCACGTCACAGTAGGAAAAACAGTAAAACATCTATGCTTATTTTACCATGGTAGTCAAAATGTCTGCCATTAATCTGCAAGAAAAAAACGAGTTTGAAGTTCACACCATCACACTCGGTGAGCCTCAAAAATGTGTTTGTTTATTTTTGTCCTCACAAAGAAGAAAAAAAAGAGTTCAACTTTCACATATGCCAGATTCTTACAGTTTGAATATCCAGCAAACGCTTTATTTACAGCATGTGAGAAATTATTAGCAACTTTACATTTTTAACTTTATTTTGCTGTAATAAGACTATATGAAGCAGTCTATAGCATGATTCCATATTATATTTATATAATAGCGGGCAGCATTTCACTTCCTTCCACCCTCATTTGAATAACACTGCTCCAGATTGTTTATAGTTAGACATGTGTAATAAGACTTGCAATGTATTCTGTTTATTGTATAAAAGAACTTCCAAAAAATCCTTTAACAGTGAGGAGTTAAAATATAATAATAATCATTTGTTCTTATCAGTGTGACCGAGCCACTCAGTAGCCAGTGTAAACCCAAAATAAACACATTATGCTGTGCTTTGATTACAGATCAAAAATTAAAATAAATATCTTCATCATGGCGGCAATTTGTAAAAACCTTGTCAGGTCAAGACAAGAAGCAAACAATTTTTGAAGCCTTTGATGCAGACAGGTTTATAAGCGAGAGTGAAGATTTTTATTCAAGTTTAGAAAATAAACGTTTTCCTTCTACACTATCGGTAATCTGCAGATCAGAACAGAGTCTTCACCTTGTGGTATTGTGCACTCATGGCTGTCTGTCGGCTAGCAGTCGTGCTGTCCCTCCACCCCACTGGTTTCTTTATTTTCTATTTCTTCATCCTCATGTTGGACTGAGGACTGATTGGACATTTCAGTTACTCACTGCTGCCTCTTGGGGCACAAGTGGCATTACATATACAAGAAAGAACAGGCCCAAGTAGGTGGGATAGGATGCTAATATCTGTAGATATATGAAGCACCACGCTGACGTTAATGTTGACGTGGACGACATCTTATATATTGTTCATTTAAGCTACAGTGATGAAGCAAAGAGTCAGTCAAATACAAAAAACACTCAAAAGACATTATATATATAATTTTTCAGCTTACTCTTCTTCTCCTGTGCCACGGCATCCCATAAGAACCAACAGCAACCAACACCACATGTCTTTGGCAAAAAGTCTTTACTTTAACAGATGGAAGCTCATCTCATGTCAAAAAGGGACTTACAGATGGAGTTCCAGGGATCTCTTTTTGGGGGAGTTGTTGTGTGCTGTGTGCTTTTAAAATGTTAGCGTCTAATGAAGCCTCTGGTTGGTTATTTTCCCTCGGCCAGGTCCCCTCTCTGCTAGCATAAAGAGCAAGAGACATGAGATAAAGAGTGATCCCACTCCATTTGGCTATGAAGGTACATGGCCATGCCAATATATCGATGTAATGTACAAACTCTGAGCATGCTGTGCCTCACAACGTATTATTGTAACAACATGTGATGTTGTGTGGTGTGTGTGTTTATTTGTGCATGTATATGTGTGTTTGTTCTCTTTGTGTTTCCGTTTCTTGCCTGCTGTGTTGACTTGCATTATGTGTGTTATTTGTGATGTTTGTGACGCTTCAAAATGCATGAGCATCGAATGACGAGAATTACTGTAGTTACTGTGAAATATTGTGTCGTAGATTTTGTGTGGTGAGGAGGTTTGTTGGTTTTTAGATCACTTGTTTGATTTCTGCATGAGTGGAGTTGCACTGTTCTCTTCACTAGACTAGATTGTCCATCAGGATGTTCACGTTTTAATATTGTTGAGCGGCAATTGTCTTGAAAATGGTGGATGGTATAAAGCTTTTGGATTCCCTCCAGATACTTTGCGTGGTGCTATGGCTGCAGTCAAGAAACGTCAGAGTATGGTTAGCAGCACTGCTACTGCTGCTGGCGGCATCTCAGCTGTGCCTAGATCCACCTCCCAACCAGGTAACTGCAGAGGAAGACTCATTTCCTGTAGTCATTTCTGTGGCTGTTTTTTGGTGGAATTGATTTCAGTTTTACGTGTTGATAAGTTGGTGAGAAATTGAGTTTGTTTTGGTTAATTATTTGGTGTTGGTCCTTTCAGTTCTTTCATATTATTTTTTTTTTTGCCAGATTTTACGTTCTATAACTTCATCGTCTTTCTGCAGCAAACTTGACTTTTATCCTCCGATGGGTCATAGAAAACTCAGCTGGAACTCAACCTCTGGATAAAACAATAGGTTGTCTGTCAGTTCCTTCCAAAGTGACCTATATGACTTTAGGAAACTAAAGCTAGTTGAAGAAGGTTGGAGAAAGATTGTGGTCATCTTGGTTAAAAGACAGCTGTTGGCATGATATGGGATTCAAACTGCAATCTATCAATCAACCAGTGGTGGCTGGTCATATTTTCATGGATTGGGCTACAGGCACTGATGGCTTCTGCTTACACACTAGCAAAGTAGCTTGGTGCACTGAGCTTCAATTCAGCATCAAAGATGGCTACATTTACTCAACAACTAAATCAACAAACACACCTTCAGCTCACCTTGGCTACTTCTACTTAATCTACCTGTCTTGTTTCTCAAAGAGCAGTAGAATCTTAAAGATAATCTGGGACTTGGGGGAAAAATATTCTTAAACATTTAAATTCAAAATCTTTGTTACTCAGCCAACCAGGCATGAATCCAATTGTGATTCTAGGGCACCGTCTCTTAAACCCTGCACCCACGATAGATGAAGGTAGATTCAGGACCAAGTAAACTTCACATTACCTCCACCATTGATTCAGATGACCATGAGAGGTCGCATTGTTGCATTTGTCTTCTGTGTGTTCCAGTAACAAGCAAGTCATCAATGGAGATTTAAGCTTAGATAGAACTTTACTTTTAACGTGGACTCTTCTTTCAAATTCTCATCTGAAAATTCTGCAGGACCATGTCCCTGTCACATAATTTGCAGTGTTTGAGCTTGTTCCGAGTCACTCTGTGTGATAAGCTTGGCTGGAAATTTATTTATTGCACAATGACTCGTCAAGCTTTCATGATAATGTAAGACAAATTACTTAACTACACTGCAACATTACTTCCCTGTCAGCGAAACACCATCACCTGCCAAGTGGAATAATAATGCCTCCTTTGTTTATGAGTAAATGTTGTTGTTAAAAATGTGTATTGATTTTTTTGGTCAGGCTGGGGCCAGCGGCGTCTCCCTTCCATGGACACTGACGACTTCGAGACCATCCCGTCCAGTGCAGAGGAATCCTCTAACTCTTCAGAAGAGGAAGGGAACAATAAAAATGTAGGTTACAGTGCTCTTTGATCAGAATATAGAATTATATATAATATAACATATAATTTCATTTAGAATTAAAATGAGATAGTAGTGTTCAACATTGTCGAGTTACATTTGTCCTTCTGAAAAATGTAACTCGATCTTGCGACCTCATTCTGACCCTGCTGGGTCACATCAGCTTTCACCATTAATCATCACATTCTACGATCACTCCCCGTCCCTCGACAGCTCGCCATTCATCCTTCATTTCCTCTCCACTTATCCTTCACTTTCCCCTGTTTGCTACTAAATCCCCTTCTGATCCGGCTGAAAGAGAGCCCCTCGCTGCTTAATTATTTTCCTTGGACATGTGTCTCATTAGCTGCGGGAACCAATGACTTGACATTTAAGAAATGAGGGGGGAGAGACGAAAGATGGGGAGGGTTATAGCTGCACAGGTCTACTGGGTACAGCAGCCTTTCCATCCATTGTGTGACTGTGTAATTTACAGTACGGCAACAGACAAGGATCACACACACACACACTGAGCCTGTCAGTGGCACCCATGCGCACACATTCTTTCAAGGAATTGACATTTTAGTACTGGGCGACAGATGGCAAATAAAATTATTTGTTTTTGTCAACATGGGGGGAAAAATGTGAATCCCTCCTGTGGATGCTACTTACAGACAACAAAGAATAACTCAATAAGGAAGATATCCATCTCTCTGTGGTGTCTTAAGTCCTTATATTTAGTCATCAAAGGCAGTTTGCGCTCAGCCAAATCCAGAATCCCTTAAAGCTGTACTGGTCAATATTTTTAGATTCATCAGTACAGTACAATCAAAACAAAAAAAGAGAATGAATATTGAACTTGTGTTATTGTCTGGAATGTGTGTGTTCAGCCCCCCAAAAACATAATTATTACAGCTATAATGAAGCTGTTCAGCTTTCAACATGCTACTCAACACACATGCTAAAAGGTTCAGGGTGTAACATGTAAGGAGATGTATAGGCAGAAATGAATATAATATATGGATATAATAAGCATAACAATGTTTTCATGCGTTCATAAAGACCTAAAAATAAGAATCATCATGTTTTTATTTGCTTCAAATGAGCCTTTCTACAGAGAGAGTGGGTCTGCCATGTTGAACTGCCACATTTCTACAAACCCAGAATGGGTTTGGCAAGTAATATTCAGTTGGTTGCAATCTGCAACTTCACCACGAGAGGTCACTCAATTCTACACACTGCCCCTTTTCAAAACAACAGGTTGATTGGTAAACTGTTGCTTACAACCTGAACTTGAAATGAGCAGCAGAAAATGTAAAATGACAGCAGATCTGACACTCTGACACATCTTCCTCTAGCTACTTCCTCCAGACACTGGAGGATTCTGAACTACGCTGTACATTGCTAAGATGGAAATATGACTGATACTGTGTGTCAAAACCCTAACCCAGGTCCAAAATGGAACTGTCTAAATGAGTTTGATTCACATCTTTCTGCAGGGTGACGCCGGTCGCTTTCGGGTGCAGCTGACCTACGAGTCTCACGAAGCGCGAGACCTCTCTCTGGAGTCAGGCGACCTGGTCCAGTTCCTGGAGGAAGCGGAGAACGGACACTGGTGAGTTCCTGTCGGAAGTCATTCATCTTGTTGCTTCTTGTATCTCTGGTTTGGTTGCAGGTTTCCCTGGTTTAACTCTGTATTTGAAGTCTCTGGCTAAGTGGGTCCCCATCTGCCAGTTCAAACACTTCTTTTCCCTAAATAAAGGTGCGAGAACATGAACTCACCACTTTGAGCAAGCATCTCACAAATAGGGCAAAAATACACAGGCTGACATCACGTTATGCTTCATTTAGGGCACTCGTGTTGAGCGTCTCATTCCCACTGTGTGCCCTCAGTAAACTATAATTGCCGTGTGAGTCCTCTGTTTCCACTCTCATTCGTAGAACGCTTTATTTTTCCATTCTCCTAAGGAGTTTATATTTTTGGCTCAGCATTCTTTGCAGAAGACTTCTATTGTTGAAGCACATTCGCAATAGCAACAAAAGGATCATAGTTTGCCTTTTACAGAGTCTTTTCATTATGATTTCTGCTTACGTTCAGATTTGGTCTTTAGCCTCCGTATACTCAGCATTTCATTGTGGAAAACACTGCTTAGCTGATTCTTATGACTGGCTGTGGATTGCATCCTTTTTTTTTCTCATCAACATGGAGCTTGAAATGAAAATGGAATGAGTGGAGACAGAGGTCAGTTGTGAGCAGCAGGGAAAGGCAGTCTTCTGCTGCTTGATATTGGGAATGACATGACAAGTCATGCTGCCTGAAAAGTAATACTACTAGTTCTGTACAAAAAATAATACCACCCGCTATTTTAGAGCAGCATTTATAGATGTGTAGATATGTAGCCTTTTGGATTTTTTTTAATTGTAATTGAATAATGAATAAGAATTAAGTACTTTCAGATTTGATTGAAGAACATCGAGTAATGCAACAAACTTCTAAAGTAACCTAACAAAAGGAAGAAACACCAACTGTCCTTATGAAGATGACAACAATCAAATCAGAGCTGTACATTACAGCCTTCACTCTGTGATGTGACACTGTCAGGTGTGACAGAGGACCTTCATAAAGACTGTAAAGAATTTTCATATCAGCTACTGCTATGTATAAATTGCAGTGCCAAAATATGTCAATAAAATGTAAATAATAAACAAAACTTTCATTAAATTGTGTCACAATGATAACAAAGTGAATATAATGTTAATTTTGCATTAAGTTTATATAGATAAACTTTGGAGTTGGGTTAGTGGGTTCCATTATTTATGAATTGGCGTAAGGACAGATAAATATAATATGTACAATATGTATGTATAAGTTCTGCAGAAGCTATTTTTTAGTGTAGTTTTCAGTCCATCCAGAAACACAGCCAGCATTTAGAAATAACTTTTCCTAAATTTCAGCAGGTCAGGTTGATCTAAAAGAAAATTGGTGACTTTCAGTTGAATTGGGTAGTGATTTAAATAAAGCGAATGAAAAGAATAACAGCAACAATAATGATAATGGAAGGATCACAGACAATTTTAGTGTGAATTTCATTAACTGATAGTTTTCAAGCTAGCTTGGAGAGCAGATGTCAACTCTCACTTATAAGTTATGATGAAGCCATTAAAAATGGTCATGACCAGGCAACACAGTGAAATGGTATTCAGTATATTAGGTCACGTCAGTGCCTTTCCTACTGTCACATGTCAAAATGTCTTCTTCTTCTGGTCATTTACCATCTGTCATTGCTGACTAACTATTGTCCAAAATGGACACATTCTACATGCTTACAGTCCACAGGACCATACATTTGGGCTGCACTTGGACATCCAAATCTTTTCATACACAGGCAAAAAAATAAATTTAGGTCACAGGGAACTTCCCTGGACCCTCTATACATACACCAAAACTATAACTTGAGCTTATTCCTGCATATTCCTGTACACATTAGCATGTGTATAATATTGTCCCAACCTCCTGCTGGGAAAAACTGCAATTCCTCCAAAGCCTCCACTTGAGGCTGGCTACAGAAGATGTCAGCCTTCATAAGCGACTGTATTAAAATGTCCAACTTTACAGCAGAAATAAACATCTTTACAGCCTGTAACAAAAAGAGTTTGGGCCTCTGCAGCTAATGTCCCCATTCTTGACAACTGTACTGAGGGAGAACTTTAATGTTAAAGTAATAATTAACAGTGTGGCTGCTTTGATTGACCCATGGGCGCGATTACAGATGGTTTGTTTTACCAGGCATCAATCGTGCCACCTCAGGTCTGTCTTTACTTTTTAGATTAGCCGGGAGGTGGAAGTCAACATGGTGGCAGTCACATATTTTGAGCTTCAAAACCCGCTTCAGAAATGTATGGGTGACGCCACGTCCATTTTTTGTGCTGTCATTGTATTGTCCTTGCAACTCCATGCCAATACTGCATACTGATCTATCATTCAGAGCAAAATAGCCATTCTAAATCTAAAAATGCCAGTAGGTGGTTCATAATAGGTCACAAGTTTTAAAAGTCATCACCTGGTGAAGCAATCACTGACTCAATGGCATTCATCAACAGCCCTATCAACCACCTGCAGCTGTGTTATGGTCATTTGCTGCTATGGGACAGCTCAATGGGCCATATTTGTGGCAATGTTTCAATAGAAATCCACTCAAATGAGCCTAATAGCAGTGTGTGTGCTACCTTCCACTCTGTTATTTAGAATGCACTAATCTTCCAGCTATCAGCTCAGTGAAAAATTGCATCATTGTGTAATTTTATTCATGCACCTTTTTGCTCTGAAATGATGCAGTAGATTGCAGCAGTCTTGGTGACAACACATTCCGCCAAAGCTTTAATTGAAATTCTCAGACTGTAGCAACACCAGCATAAATTGTGACTTTGAGGTGATGTGTCACCCGAAGCAATATGCTTTCATAATCCTCTGATCACGTGTCTGAGAAATAACACAGTTTTGATTAGATACAGAGTTGTATGGCTAATTCAAGATGAATTTTCAATGTCAAACTATTAGCACCGAGGTTGGTCAGTGTTGCAGGATGATACTGACAGCATATACTGCACAACACAAGGTTAGGTGGATTTGTGAATTGAAAGGTATGCAAACCCATTCACATCTATGTCACATCCATCCACACGTGGAGGTGATCGAAGAAGTGTCTTTGCTGAGAATCAGAAAAGCAGCAGTCATTCAGGTCCTTGAGACAACATCACTGGTAATTGGAACAAGAATCAATGCTTGCAGAGCAAAAGCAGAAGTCGTGCTGCCTCTGCCTCATTTTTCTATCACTCCATTCCCACAGGGTGACTTAGCATTAATTATGATTCTTATGATTTTCACTGATGACGTTTCTCATTGGTGTCTCATGCTATTTCACATCTTTATCCACTTTAATATCAGGCACCTTTTTTTTCCATATTCCTGGCAAAACCAAAAAACACCTTACTGTTGATGTAAGTCAAGGTCAAATCTCCTTTTTGCTTTGAAGGACAAACCAATGACAGCATAAAGAATGGACAGTGCGTGTGTGACATCATGTTTTGAATTTGAAAATATATGCCGCTGACCACCGCCATATTGGATGTCCTGGCCAGACGTGGATCATGGGCAGAAATAAAGTGGACCTAACGACATCTGGGTGCTCTAATAATCCATCTGTAATGGCACCCACCTATCAATAAAAGTGGCCATTTGCCTAACTTTAAGCCTTAATATAATTTGAACAGGTGAGTTCTATAAAAACCCTCAGTACAGTTGTCACAAACGGGGAAATTAGCTATAGAGAGTGTTTTTTGTACCAGGCTGTAAACATGTTTATTTCTACTGTGAAGTTTTTAACATGGAGGCTTATGGGGAATAAAAGATTCTATAGCCAGCCTCAAGTGGCCACTCAGGGAATTACAGTTTTTGGCACTGCATCAGCTTCTTTTCTCAGCCCTGAGGTCTGTCCACTTGGGAGAGACCCAACCCAGTGAGCCTTACCACTGGGCCTACAGAAACTGGTTGGAAGAGGTTTACAGATCAGGATGTTTGTTTGTGAGGATCAACTCAGGGCAAAAATATTGTTTGGAATAGTGCAATCAAACAAAACCTAGTCCAGTTTTGTTTCTCACAACACCTATAGTATATTAAGTGCTAATCTTTTATCCATATACTCCAGTACCATTACTCTGAACTTTAGTCCCCTCCACTGCAAAAAGGTATATTCTTTTCTTATTCTGAGCAATTGAAGCTAAGGCAGAGAAAATCAAGGAGTAGTGAAAGAAGCAAAATCCAGAGAGAAAAAACTCAAATTCAGAATATGGAGGCAGAGCTAACTCAATTCAGTGATTCAATGACACATAATCAAAATACAAACAAAATATACGGTCCATGGGAAGAGGCAAGATTTAAAGTCAGAGAAAATACAGAAGATCCAGGGGCCTCACAGGGAAAACAAGGGATGGGCTGTGGTACTTCATACAGGGGCAAAGAATGAAGACGTCATAACACCAAGACGTGAAGACTGGGCAGGATAATGAGACACAGGTAAAATAGGAGGAAGAGGATGTGGCAGACAGCAAAGGCAGACAAAGGCAGTAAAGTTACACAAAACATATGGAATACCTCGAACATAAAGCTAGAAATATCTAAACATTGTAGTTTCAACTGTCATAAAGTTATCTGCATTTCTATGCAGATATCTGTTCATAGAGATTAGCAGAAGTGTGTCTTTGTCGTCCTTCTCATGTATCAAGTTGCTAATCGGACTGCAGAGGGAGTCTTGGGCCAGATGTCTGTTTTCCAGATATCCACTGGCCACACCGGAAGCCCAAAAAGACTGGACGTTTGCCCCAGGAACTAAATCACTGTCAGACGATAGCTGATGGGTTCTGAGATTGTCCTAATACATACCGGGCTCCAGCCTCCCACGACCCTGAAGAGCATCAATGGATATAGAAAATGGATGGATGGACCTTACAATATAATGCAGTGCAATACAACAAAACCATAAACTTCAGCCCCAGATATTGAGTTGAATCCATCCTCTCTGACAGGGTATCAAGAAAAATTGAACGTTAAGCTTCAGAAAGGCACGCGTTTGATGCAGAGCTGTTATGCTGCATTGTGTTACATTGTATCACCGTTGATGATATTATGTCGTTTTGCGTAAGGGGAGCCATTTTTTTCACTTCCTCCATTGCTATCTGTAATCATTACCCATACCATGGCTTCCCCGGTTAAAAGTCCACATTAATCAACCAGGCCAGAGAAAGGAAATGAGAGTAGTGCAACAGATGCTCCTCAGCCGCCCTGTTCTCTCTCAACAAGGATTAAAGGCTCAGTGTGGCTCGTTCGGAATTAAAATTTTATTCACTATAACATTACCCCAATGAACCAGCGGGAGATACGACAGCAAAACGTGTGACTAATGGTCTATTGCCAAATCAAAGGAGGCGACTGAAAACACAGTGGCTTCAGATGAATAATAAATCTCCGTTTCATTCACCGCTCCAGCACCATCTATCCTTTCGACTCGCCAGAAAAACAGAGGCTACTGCCTTTATAGACGAGGCAGCCTCTGGAATCAACCGCTCATGCAAGTTCTCTGCATTTGGAAGTGACTTGTACTCTGTTAGATAAAAGCTCAACTTGCTTGGAATATGCTCATTTTTTCATCAGCTCATGCATATTTCAATGAGCTAAAAAACCGTCTCCTGTCTTCTGCATCTCTGGGCTCCCTGCTGCTAAGAGGTCTCATTCGCTCACACTTGTCTGTCCTCTTCACTTGAGGAAATTTTTTTTCAGAGATAATGTGCAACTTTTTGTGTGTGCAAATTGACTTCTGTGACAAGTGTGTATGTGTGTGTGTGTGTGTGTGTGTGTGTGTGTGTGTGTGTATACACTGCTCCATCACAAGCAGCAATATACTTGCTAATTTAGGCTTCCCGAGAGGATGTTGTACCCTTTCAGATTTAGGCTTTCTTTTCACACACGCAGCACACACACTGTCCCTGTTCCAAGCCCTGTAGACTTGCTGTTGGCAATGTGTGGTATATTTATATACGGTCTGAGATCACATTAGCAAGTCCAACCACATCCTGTCAACACTAAGTCACAGTACGAGCAGAATAAAGAGTAAATTACTTCACTGTGATGTTCGATGCAGTGTGTGATACGATGAATCTTGAAGAAACTGGAAAAAGAGTCAGATTGCAATTATAATCTCAGTGTCGGGCCTTATGATGCAGACCTGGACAGAGAACGTTAATGATTTAAAGCACCATTGAAGCCCGGTGACGTGGTATAAAGAGCAAGAAACTGCATACGGACGCGGTGTGGCTGACGGATGGGTCAAACAAACACAGGACATTTCACCCAGGATAACAAAACCTATGCCCCCAGCACTGCCCACCTCGACCCACCATCTGGGAAGGCTACAATCCGTTACCTGTGGTTGACGCAGACAGCCAATCACTAAGACTCGCCTTGCCTTGATTCTAAGATTGTGAAACATGACTCCCTGCCTGTCTCTCTGATTGTGGGTGTGGGGTGTGGAACCAAGCTCTGTAAATCAATTATGTCTCAATAAGATGTTACCCAGCATCTATCTGACAGACACTCACATTAAGCCTGAATTATAACTGTCACAATTACATTTCCCTTTCGTGTTTCAGGAAACACGAGACTTCCATTGCACCAGTGTTATTAGTCAGTCACATGGAGCTTCTCTATAGGCTGTCAGTCTGTTTCAGAGCAATCACATCAAGGCTTACACCAGTGGTTCTGGTGGGCATAGAGCCACGGGCAGTTGTTTCACTTTTCTGCCTCTTGAAGGGAGGCATGACAGAAAAAGGTTTGAGGCCCACTGACTTACTCTATAGAAGTTATCTTTTCTACTTTGTCAGTTTAGTTTTAATTTAATGTTGCCATTTTTACTACAACTACACAGGAAGGAGGAGGATAATTTTTTCACTTTTAAGAAATATGTATCATCAGGATACATTGTTACTTTCGATTGTATATTATTAATAGTAAGACCCTCTGTTTAACTGTTTTGCACTTGCACTACTAAAATGTCACTATCTAATAAGAATAAGGAGAAAGAGGATAGCGTTCGTTCTGACTCCTTTGCAACAGTAATATCTGACAGTTTGTGAAAATCAAGCATTGATTATTTTGCCTCCTGAATTATTATATAATATTTTTTATCATTAGTCATCTACTCACAAAATGGTACGTACTTCCTTCCTAGAACTTCCTTCCTCATGAGGTTGGTGTTAATCCCAAAAAGTTACTCAAACAGTTACTTTTACCTTCCTGTGTACAAAATAATGAGACGATGGAATGTGTGAAATAAAGTGTGACTGTATATACTTTCCTGCTGTGAGCAAGTGAAGACCCTGCCCTGCATTGTGTTTCATGTTCTAGGCTAGTCAAGAACCTTTTAACAGAGGAGACAGGGCTGGTCCCATCCAGTATACTGCAAACCGCATCTGAAGGAGGTCACTCATTACGTAACAACACTGCTACTTCTGACTAACACTGGCAGCCTTGCTGTGACACACTCACTCACCCACCTACCACTCCTCCCCCCGCCTCCTTTACTGCAACGTCTTCAATTGCTCCCTCACTCTCTCACATGGCAGTTGGGCCAGGAGGGATTGGGTGGGCTGCTGCTCTGGGAGAGGGAGGGACTATTGGATAGGGTTTAGGTTGGATGGAAGGATGGAGCAGATGGGGATGGAAAAGCTTTGGCTTGTTGAGTTGAAAAATCAGAGCATGATGTCACTGATTGCAGCACATTGCCTCTACCACACCTTTTTGACTTCTCTTTCCCTCTCTCTGTCTCTCTCTCTCTCTGTCTCTCTCTCTCTCTTGAAATTCTGGGAGTGGACACAGTAAGAAATATATTTTCAAGAGGCTTAATTGTAAATGATGTGTCTTGTTTCTCCATTTTGTAGAAATGTGTGCTCAAAGCATTTCTTTTTTTTCCTTTCTTTTTTTTTGGTCAAATCAGAGTAGAAAAGTGAGACATATCTGGGGCTCCAGAAGTAAAAAAAAAAAAAAAAAAAAGTTGAGTGGCATTTGGATTGACTCAAATGACATGAAGTGAATGATCTCCTGTAGGTTTATTCAGAGAAATAACTGCATTAGAGAAAATCTGGCTCTTTAGAAGTCAAAACTAAAAACAAAAGAAGAGTCAAGAACTCAGTGTTGGAGTATTTTGAGCCCTCAGCTATGAAATACTGAAAAAACATGAATCCTCAGAAACAAAATACTGGCTATAACATACATATATATTGTGGTAAAAGAACAACTGAGTAGCTTGTCTTAGCCTCTTTCACATATGAAAAGAATGTATTCAAATCCAGAAACAGTCCCACCCCTGTCTCCCTGTCCCAGAGGAGATGCATGTATGAGTGTTAGTGTGATTTGACAGAGTCTTCTGAAAGTTCTATATTTTTTAACTTGACTACATGAAAAAAAACAGTACTGCATGTCAAATCAGTGTACCTCCCCTCTAGCTGTGTATGCCAAATGTATTGTAGCCCACCATGGAACAAGACCAAGACCAAGACCAAGAACGCACACCATATAGCCAAGTTAGACAACTAATATTCACCAGATCTCTTTGGGTAAGGCATGGTTCCATACATCTCAGTCTTCTCCTGTCCCCCACATTAACTTTCCTGGAGTGTATGTGTCAGAGCCATGACAGCCATTAACAGTAACAAAAGTTTCAAATTACAAATGAATCAAGTTATTGCATCAGTGCACAGACCATTTCCCTGCAGTTGCTTAACCAAGACTTTTTTTTTTTTGGTATAAGGCCAAAAAACTACCAATGCAATCAAAACTGAAGACTAGAACCAAAATCAGTGCTCTATCAAAGTCACTATACATTCATTTATTGATTCAAAAATAAGATTTGCAGTTGAGTTACTCTTGAAATTATCCAGGAAACAAACTTTCTATGCAGAGAAACAATGATAATGTCATTAAAAGACAGTTGGGGTAATACTTATATATATATATATTGTACACACACCCTCATCCTCACTCTAAACCTCACATGAAACTTGAGCACAGATTGTACTTCACAATCCTGACTTGTTAAGTCCCTACTTTGGTGCCACAAAAATACTTTTTTCATACAGCACAGCCACTCCTGGTCTCTTTGCTCTTTCTCACTCTCTGTTCTCTCACTTTCAACGTCCCCTCTGTCCTCCATCCATCTCTTCGCCACCTCCCCTTTCATGCCGGCTTGAAGGCTGGCCCTTGAAGTGTTTGCCGTTGCCTCGCTTGTTTTGTTACGGAGCTCTGTCCGCCCTCTTCAAAAACACTATCCTTCCCTTCTTCTGCTCACTCAATCTCTTTTTTCCTCCTTTTATCTCTTTCTTTTTCTCCTTCCAAGTTTGTGTTTTTTTTTTCATACTTGAGGAGGACAGAACTCCACGCTATAGCAGTTGACCTTCAGTATTTTGGTTAAGTGGAGCCCATTTACAAAAAGGCCTCTTCACCTGTCTGTGTTGATTGCCCATTTCTGCCTTCCCTATAATTCTTTATGCACTCTACTGGCTGATATTGTTGCAGATATTGAACGCCTCACTATTATGTCTCCTCGTTTTACACTCCTATTAAAGCTGCATTGTTTGGTGTGTTATGTTTTATTGGCACTGCAGTGCAGGCTGTGCATCCGTCTTCTTAAACACTGTGTTTGAATGCCACAGTATGTCCCCCCATGCTTGTTTTGTATAGTTTTTATAAGAAGTTAACAGATTGTATTTAAAGCAGAATCTGACTTGAATTTCTCTTGTTTTTTTCAGATATCTTCAGTGATCTGTGTACAGCAGCACTCTCTGACTCGGACGAAAATGAAGCCAGTACATGGGGAGACGTGTCTCAGGACAGCATATAAACATGGCCGACTGTTGTAGTTCATTACATTGGACAATTTTTTTGCTGGACCGCAAACATGACTGATAACTTCAACAGTGGTTTTTCAACTGTAATTTCCTAAGCTGGACTTTAGATATCAACAACTATTATTTTTTTTCTACTTGTATTTCTCCGTGCTCTACTACAAACATGGCCTGCTCTTGTATTTCAACTGTAGTTTTTGTTTTTCATGTCTGAGTCATTGAAGTTTCTCTGAAGCCTCTGGAAAAAGCTGGAACCTTAACATGCCTGAATGCCACAGTGGGAAAGCCATATGCGAGAAGTACCAGCTGACCATCTGTGGAGGACCGAAGCAGAAGATGGATGTTGCCCCTAAGTTGGATGAATTCATATTACATATTGTAGAAAAATGCCATTCCTGAGTGAGTGGGCTAGATACCTGAAAAACTCAAATCCCATTTTTGACTCCCCATCCCATGGAAAACATGATAAATCCATGTTCTGGTTGTGAGCAGGCCTTGGCAAGGTGCCCTGTTTTGCTGCTATGCTGTGCTGAAAGAAAACTCTCTCAGACCAGGTTCTGCCTCTGCTGACCCGCTTCAGCTGCTTCTACTGTTCCGGTTAAGAATACAGACTTTAGCGACAACCTCCAGAAGAATCTAGAAGTTGTCTTTGCTTGCCTTTCTTTGTCCTGGAAGAGTACTCATATGCTCCACACTGCATTACTATCAGATGTATTATCTCAACACGCCCATTCTCACACCCTGTAGAATAGCAAACTATCTGTATAAATTGCTTTAAGAGGCTGAAGAAATCTACTTTTCATATTTCAATTTATAACCCAGTCGGTTTGGAAAAGGAAACTTGTTATATACTTGGATATAAGGATGGTTTGTTTTGACAGAAACTTCAATATATATCATTGTTTGGAGACCTGTCAGTGAACTCTCAATGATGAAATCCTTTTATGTTTGCTATATCCATTTATATATGAATCTATAGCAATTAACTACAAAAACAACAACAATATAGGTGACATAGGAATATACACTGTTTGCCTTTTGTTACTTAGGGCAGAAACGTTCTTATAAAGTTAACTAACATGTTATTTAGGGGTCATCTTTCTACTGAAATGACTTCTGTAAGTCAAACATCTCCTTCTCGCTATGTTTTGGTTTTCACCAACTTTTAAGAAGGTAGATTTTCTGTTTCTAGACCAGGTCATCACTAACATTGTCTGTAGGCCTTCTGGTGCTAAGCAAGGAAGCTCATTTGCCTAAAGCAGCTTTCTGATGTTTCTGGAAATAAGGTTAATGAGAGTGATAGAACCAACACAGTAAGTCCAGGCTGTGGAGACAAAGCATTGAGCTATAATAGTCCACAAAGATCTGTGGAGTTGAGCACATTTGCAGAGTTATGTGATAATACTCTGTTTGCTACGTCAGGGGTGTAACAAATGAGAACTTGGAATTCTAAAAGAATTTTCTTCATCAGTTCATGATGGCTAAATTACTTTCAATCAGGAAATGCACATGAGAAATGAACCGATCATAATGTGTTTTCTAGTTTGTTCATTTTACACACACAGTGAATAGCAGACAGAAGACGTCAAATAGCTTTTGATGGAAATTAAGAATTACTGCAGCATCTCTTCTTTAGATGAGTGGGCTGGTTTTATAAAAGAAACAGATTTATGTTGCGCTACTTGGACTCATCTATACATAATTCGATTTTTGCTGTCAAGCGTCTGGAGAACATTTCACACTTTGTTTTTCTGCGTGCCAGCTTCTATCTAAAGGCAGATCATATTTAAGCATTGCGTTTCAGATTTGTGTGCATGTAAAGACTTCATGAACAATAACTCAGATGCTATCCAGGCAACTAGAAAGAGGCACATGACTTGTTGTCACGTCTGGATGTTGAAGAATGTGTCGACTTTTATATCATCGTGAGGACACTCATTTATAATGGATAATATTACGAATATTCTGTTAATTAATGCACACGGATCTCTTCATGTCCTGCTGATTCATCTCCACATCCATATAATGGCTCATGGCAAGCTGCGTACAGATACACACACATACTCGAGCAGAGACCACATTGATTGTATGCTAACCTTGAAATTCCTTTTATGGATCTGAGTGCCAGGTTGTTTTTGCTGAAGCCGAGCAATAGTTCAGCAGTGCAACAACATTATCAGATTCATGATGAGTCTTTTGAAGACCTGTGTTTTTGTTTGTTTTTCGCTACTGAGATATGAACCTTTGTTAGCATTCTGTGAGGGTCACCACCATAAGCCAGGTAGCCTGAAAAGCGTTCCTATGACACATCACACTTTTTGTCTAAAGTAAATTACAGTATGTTGGGAAAAATCAGGGAACTTTTAGGCTATTTGCTGCAAGTGATTTTTCAGGGAAGTGTTTTATTAGCAAGTAGCACGTGGGCTGTTTCCTAACATCAGCTGTGTAGGTTTCACCATTTCAGAGAAGAAAATAGTACTGTACACTCACTGTTCATTTATGGAGGAAATGTAAATAAACATTAGTGTTAGGCTAATGTTGCATATTTTGGGCAAGTAAGGATCCATGTATTCTGTATGACTGCTGTATTGTTGGACGCCGTTCTCCATCTGAGTTTTTTCATTGCATTGTATTGCATTTCTACTGACAGACTGAATTATATAAACTATTCGATGAGAAATCTGAAACAGCACCACTGTATTTACAAATAGATTATACGTCGCAGGACGGAGCCCAGAAAAATGTCCCATTTGAAACAATTTAGACGACGGCTCATTTGATTTACATTTACAGTACCTGCAACTTAATGAAAATGCAGAGAAGAAACCAAAAGGGTATCGAAAGGCTGAACAACCCAGTGACTGAATACGTGTCAGAATGTAACACTGAGTTACTCTGCTAGAAGGTTACAGTAAGTTACTCAGCTCAGTCTTTGAAATGACTAAAAGAGTTTGAGCACCAAGACCATGAGAAAAACAATTAATGGCTGAATAATGCATGGATGAGTAAGTGGATGGATGGATGGATGGATGGATGGATGGATGGATGGATGGATGGATGGATGGTCCATGGGAGGAAAAGTTAACTATTTGGACAGATAGATGGGTGATGCAAAGATGGACAGGTGCAGTAGATGATGAATGAATGGATAGACAGATAGACTGAGAGATGAATATTGTGACACTGTAACTGGGTTACAATCTGTACCAGAAGGCCAAACTTTATTAAAGGTCATATACATTCATATTTGTCCAATTGTAAAGAAATCTACTCATCTTGAACATGCTGTATATTTTGTTAATCATATGTTAAATGACAAATATTGTATCTTTGTAAAGGAAATATTTATATTGTACTGCATCCTGCTGCAATGTAATTGCCATTTCACTCTGTTATGGAATGTATCAAGTATGTATATTGTACAATCTGTCATTGTAATGTACATATTGGTTCATTGTGATAATATGCATTTACAAGCTGAATTTTGTCACCCTGTTTTTTTTCATATTTTGAACTTATTCCAAACTTAAAAAATCAATGCGAGTCTCAGATTTCATACACAGAGGTGAGACAGACAGACAACATCCTTTGATATCTGCTGCTATGCAAATGAAGATAAAATTATGCACTTATTATACATATAAGCCTTCGGAACAGGAAAAACTGTTAGAAGTCATTTTTTTGGCTTTTCTCTAAGCAGCCCACACACCTACTGTTTTGTGCCATAAAGTAATATATCATAAGGTTCCCAAATTTGACAAATTTTGACAAACAAAGTGTTCCAAGCAACAGTGAACCAGCAACTCCCGTGTTTTGCAAGAAAGAAATGGGTGTTTTTGTCAGTGAAGTCTGGTGGCTTAAGAGAGCAAAGATCAATATAAACATTTTAGTTTCCTGTTGTCTGGCTGCAAGGTAAAGGAGTGAAAATACTTTAAATATAGGGTACACATGAAGTGATATTGATTTTTTGTTTTCATGTTTGGCTTCTTTTTGTAGCTTAAATATGTTTTGATGTTGACAGGGTCCACAGTGGAGAATTGCTTAGCTTCCATGTCCTGATGTCCTGTACTCTTTTCTTTTTCTCAAAACCTGGGACCCGCTGACCGCTGTCTACTTTAGATAATACACTGATTGTGGACAGGTACCTCATACAATCTCAATCCGAGCTAACAATCCATAATTCCACTGGAAGTTGTCTGCGATATACTGTAGGTAATACACTCACTATGGATTAGTACTTCCAACAACTTCACAAATCTGAACTAACTCCTTAACACTGAGGTGTGCTTACATTCCAATATAGCATCAAATACAATGATAGCTAATCTGCTGTCTAGTGTTGATCATCTGACCGGTTGTGTTTCTAACCTTGCTGGACATATTCTTACATTCTATAATGTTGTTCCTGGATTTTCACAGTTGATTTGATGAGTACAGTAGTATTATAACCTGCAGAATCATGACCAGAACTACAAAATGAAACCCAAGGTGTAATAAACCTTTGTTTTCTTTCGAGAAGAATTCAAGGGTACACATTGCTAATACCGCCAGAACTCAATCCCCAATTTGAAGACCCACAATTAGAATCAACATGCAGGGTTCTTAAGGCAGGGGACTGCTTCCAGGCTTTGTAATATTGGTTTTAAAAAAGGTTTTAAAAAATGCTGGCAAAATCATTGTATTACAAACACCTCTTTTTACAAGTAAGTGCGCAATCATGCAATCATTTCTTCACATCTTCCTTGAATTTCTCTGTACATCTGTTGTCACTGTAGGACCAAGAACACAATCCAAACACAAGCTTTGCGTTATAACAGAATCTGGCGTGCCTGCAGGACAAAACATTGTCTCTTTGCTATCTGCTGAACAGGAGATTGTTCTATATAAAATACTATACTCAGCAAGCACAGGCCCCGACACTGAGAGAGAAAAAAGCAGCAGAGTGAGAATGGAAGAGATGTGATCTTTCTCCAACACCTCACTGTGTTCTCTATCTCCCGGACCAGACTTGTGTCAAGAAAAGATGGGTGTTCAAACGAGATATTATTAAAGTCTGTGCCAGCAGGCGGTGAATGCACTTGCTGTCTGAAAAGAAAGCTCTCTGCACATCATTGCAGCTTGTTTTATTTTGATTTAAGACTGTATTAATATGAAGTGTAATTATTAAGTTGTAAGTTGGGCAATGAAAGGGAAAGAAATAGGGCAAGAGGTAAAAAGAAAACAGTCTCTATCTTTACTTGTTTTTTGCTGCAAACATGGCTGTCAAAGTGTAAATAGCTTTTCTGTATGTTGGAACATGTGATGAAATACAGGCGTCATGAAAAGCCCTGGTGTATTTCTGTTCTTTTGTCAGTGATCAATGGCTCCTCAGGTACTCTGGAGTGGCGCCTCTGCATCATTACCATTCTAGCCGGCCTCTGCTCCCCCATCAAGGGGAAGAGAACAAGCTATTAATGTTAGACTTAAAGCATAATGTATTCTCTCTGTCTGTGACTGGTGCTAACATTTTTATCTGCTTTCCACTGCCCCCAGATGAAAACATAATTTAAAAAGAGGAGATGTGAGTTATAAAGTCCTAAATGCTCCAAATTGTCTGTCTGGCCTCAGACTAACCCTAACCCTTGGAGGTGAGTTAAGGCTGTTAAGCTTTGATCCTGACCGAAATATCTCAACCACTACAAGACAGATTTAGAATTTGGTCATTCATTGAGCAGAAAGGATGAATCCTTATGAAATATCTCAAAAATTGCTTGGTAATTTGCAAATGTGTTACTTTGATCCATGGTGCCCAGAGGATGAATCCCAATGACTTTTCCTATAGTGCTACCATGAGGTTCACATTAGTGGTTTCAAGTAAGCTATCCCAACAACATTTTGATAGATTGTCATTGAACATGATGCAGATATCTATATCTCCCTCAGGTAGAGTTGCCAACAAATAAAGAGCATTTAGCCAGCAGGCCCACAATACAAATTATCATGGGAGTCCTCCCCCATGAGTTTCAGAGACTTCATTTCCTGCATTCTAGTGAATGACTAATAACTAACCCTGACAATTATACCTTTTATGCATCCATTTCAAAGTGCTGTGCTACTCTCTCTTTACATAATTGTGAAACAAATACTTTAGTCAGCTGGCTGTATCCTGCAGATGCATAGCAACAAGCAATTTAAAGGACCACAGGATCCATGAGGTAACCATTAGGCAAGCAAATATATTATTAAAAATAGATCCAATGGGGCAACAAATAGTAGTGCCAGTATTTTTGGAGATCAGTTTAAGTACACTTGAAATGTTGCTAATAACCCCACATTGCACAGGGAAACTGTACACAAGTACAACAAGAACTGCAAATAAACATTCAACCACTGCATTCTGTAAGAAGTGCCAGAAAAGCAGTTGGTCAAAGCGCTTGGCTGGTTTTACTGATACTACTAGTTTTATCTGTAAGGGTAGTCTCCCTCTACCTTTGTGTGTATTTATATTTATGTGTTTGGTGACTGAGCGTCAGAGAGCAGAGGCCTGAGCTAGAAATATAAAGGTTTGAGGAAGTGTAGAGAGGACAAAGCTGGTAGAAGGAAGATAAGGTCTTGACAAAGCTTTGTTCCGCACAGTGAAACTCCTGAGGGCTGAATACAGAAAGACAGAAAAAGATTGTGTGTGCGTGTGTCAGTAAGATGACTGGAGGAGCGGTCCGACAGGCCAAGGAATGCGACAAGCATACTAAGGACTTCACAAAAGTCAAAGAGGAAGAAGCAAAACAAATAAATAGCTGGGAGTGAATGTCTTCACTGTCCCCCAGACTGCATACTGCAAACCTAAAGGGCCACAGTGTGTGTGTCTGTTTGTCTTTGTGTTGCTCTGATTGCATCACTATGCATGTTGCATGTGCGTGCATGCCATTGTGTGCAGTTAAGTATAATGTGAAAGATTGTTGTATTCATATTTTTGTTGAAGCCAGTACTTTTACAAGGACAGTTGGTAGTTTTTGTTTGCATTATCGTATGGCTCGATAGATAGATAGAACAGACAGACAGACAAATAAATAATCAAGTGAAATCAGACTTGAACACAATCATGTTATCTATGTTGGCTAGCATGTTGTTGTACCATGGTACCCAGAGATAAAGCACACAGACATGGGGAGAACATGTAGACTCCACACAGAAAGGAAACCAGTTTGCAGTTTGGAACCTTGAGGTGACAGTGCTAACCACTGCACCACCCTGGATGGGACCATTGGCATTATATTAATCATAGCATATTATTCACATCATTTTCATAGTCATCTAACCATCTAGTTAATTCTTGCGCCCTGGATGCCATCTGCATTCACTTTGTTTCCCAATTTATTCATTTTTTTTCTTTAATTTGTCACAGCCCGTGGGACTGCTGTAAGTATTGCATTGTTATCACTGTAAAACTTGCATGTCATTCAAGCTCATCATCTCCAGGTCTACATCTCATATCATCATCATGTTAAATTATGCATTTATTTTTTATGCTTTTTATTTCACTGTTATTTCACAATTATTATGATATAAATTCAATTCATTTGCATACTCTTTGAACAGGTTAAGATAAACTGACGCTATCAAACATTTTATGAAGACCAGATATCATGGGTGAGGAAAAATGACATGGTTGGGACTTGATTTGCCTTAATTAAGGACTCAACTTGACTTGGACTTGACATGATTTGACCAAGAATAAATGACTAGGGACTTGCTTGAAACTTTGACAAAACAACACATAAATATAATATCTTAACTCCAGCAACCCCTGGACTCATGTTATTCATGACTTAGAAAATTTTCTAAATAAATTTAAGGAAAGCAAGGACTGGTATTGGATGGAGAATTGCTATCACTAGATAGCATGTAGAGTTGAAGTATTGGTGTTAGAATCCTAATTGTACAGACAGGCACTGCAAACTAACTTAGGCTGTAGATGCCATGGCATTTGGCACTCATTTATGTCACATACATGTCCCTGTAGAAATAATACATACATACATAGACAAATAAATCAGAAGAGAAAAAGTTCAATTCTGCATTCCCAGTGTAGTAATAGTGCATATGTGTGTATGTACCTAATCTAAGGCAGAGAGGTTGTAGTCTGCCTGACAGGAATTCATTTTCTGTGTGTGTGTGCACGCCTTTTTCCCTGTGGAAACAAAAGCCAGTTTACAAAGCTCTGGGATTTTCATTCTTTACCCTTTCATACAATCCTCCCCTGTGAAAATGTGCTTCTCACCTCCCCTTTAGTCTGAAAGGTGACACATATATTTAAGTTTGGTGCACAGGTTACAGGTACAGCATAAAAACAGCTGTTTAAGGAACAGCCAGAACGTGAGTTTAGCAGATATTAGACAAAGACTGTAGTGACGCTGTGACACATTTTTCAAGTATGTCTTTCAGTAATCAGTTAAAATGAATGCATATAAATAACATCCACAGGAGAGAAAAGCACGAAGTACCACAAAGTCATTATAATGCACTTGAAACAACAAAGTCCCTCCAGCAATGTGGTACATACACACAATAACACCATATGCAAATGTGAAATCAATGTAAAAGCAAGTAATCAGTATGGTAGTCTATGAATGCCTTATTATTGGAATACTTTTGTATATTTTATTGATTTTTTTTCAGGGTCAACAATATGATGCATAGGTTGTCCTATGTGTGAAATTAAATGCAGGGGGAAAAGAGCTGTTCTTTGAAAGAAGTGAATCAGCTTTACTTCTGGAATCAGAAATCTGCCCTTTGCTAATAAAACTTTTCATCAAATTCTAAAGTTCTGGAGTATCTAGAATGTAACATTCACAGGTCGTGACAGGAACGACAGGGCAGAGACAGAGAGAGGAGTTAAGATGCAGCAAAGCACACGGTGGACCTACATATGCAGTACAGGGTTCTTCAGGTGAGCCACCGGGGTGCCCAGATCCCATGTATTTCTGCTGCCTTCAGGAACTCCTCGTAAAATGTACCTCTACCTTAGTACTTTTAAATGTCACTTTTGGACTTGACATACGTATTCAGTTCAGGTACTTTTGTCCGGGAAATTGGAAAAAGTTACTTTTATCGTTGGGTCGGACAAATATATGGCTCCTTTTTGGGTTGCATTACATAGCAAGTGATGAAGTTAAAAATACTTTTTTAATCATTAAGTCGAGAGTTGTCGTTGAAAGTGACATAATGAATTATGATGTTATACTTTATGCAAACTAAATCTTTAATATTTCTATTATTTCTCCACATTATTTCTTCGTTTTGGAAAGTACGGAAATATTTCCCACAGTACCTGAATGTTGCAGTGCGCACAGAGTGCGCATTGTGATTTGAATGAACGAACCAATCAGCGTCCACGCCGGGCGGAGGCCGCTAGGCTTTGCGTCAGTCTCGGCCAATCAGCGCGCGGCCCCGTTGTTTGCCTTGCTTTTTGAATTGAGCTCTAACAGCAGGCTGACACCTCCTCTGGACTGCCGTGAAGCAACTGTCAACAAACTACAGCAGACACATTTCGACCATTTGGACTATTCTCACGCTTAAACGGCAACATGCGTCGATACCAGACTAAGGCCTGAGAGATGTTACACATATTTTAATCAGTGTTTCGGACCGAAGAAGAACTCAAAAGAACTCTTCATTGTGTTGTTGACTTACTAGCTCGGTAGCTAGCAAAGTTAGCCAGAGAGCTTATTGAATTAAACTGGTTGAACAGCCAGTCAGCTCATCTTTCTGTTATTTTTGAAGCTAAAGTAGCAGCAACAGGAGCAGTCGGTAAGTTTGGCTCACTGAGTTCATTCATATTGTACTTTTGGAAAAACACCATAGTAAGCACTTTACGTTAGCTGCTGACGTTAAGCAAAGGGAACGTGCTGCCGCGGTGAAAGCAACGTTAAGTTGACGTCAACCGTAAACGTTAGCAAACTATGAGGGAGAGAGAACTTACTTAAAAAATACAATGAGGTAGCCTCCATATCAATGTGCAAACAATAAAAATAGAAACTAGTAAGAATAATACTGATCCTTCAGGTAGTAAGAAACATTCAAATGTAACTGCAAACCCTGCAAACATGAATAAAAAAAAAAAACAAGAAACCTGTATCTATTTTAAAGTGCAAACAATGAAAACAAACCCACACTAAGAATAATAGTTCTGTTGAAGTTTAGATATGATCACAGCCTTATGTTTCCATTATCCTCCTCCAGAAAAAAGATAAACCTGCCTTTGCTACTCCAAAAATAAATCTATTTTATTTTATATTATCAATATATTTGGGGAGCATTACACGTCTTTATTTCTAGCAAGGCAAACCCTCGCTACAGTTATGTTGTGCTTAATAAAGCCCTTTTTTATAGGTTATAAGCAAAACTAAGCTGCTATGATAGGAAAGCTGTGACTTGTGTTTGTGATATCTACAAATAAAGACAGGTCATTTTAATTTTCCCAAAATATCCTGAGAGGCTATGGGGCCCTGTGCAGCCACATATAGCAAGAAACGGCCCTGCACTTAAGGGTAGTTAAAAGTAATGGTAGCTACTTCTTGATATTTGATCGAATTAGTGTTTTGTTTGCTGGTGTGTAGTTTTTTCCCCGATACACTTTGTCCTCTGTTTTAGCCATAAACCTGAGCCAATGGAAATGCTTCATTTGTTATATTCTTTACATACACCATTTTATCTGCTGACAAGTAGTTTAGTTTTCATTATGGAAGCTGTTGTAACGTTCTGGCTGCTGTTATGTAAATAACGGAACAAATGTAACTCAAAGTTTCAGTGTAAACTTTTTTTTTTCCACAAAGTTCACAAATGTGTTGCTTTCTCTCCAGTTGAATTGTCAAACTCTGGCAGTCTGTGTTTGAAGTCGTGCCAACTTGTGTCTCCTGCCTTTAGTTTGACAGTTGTCACCCTTCTCCTCTTCTTTACTTTCTCCCTCCTCCCTGCCTCACTGTGTTCTCCCTCTGTTCGTTCCCTGTAACTTTTGATAGTTTGGACAGTTTGGTGCCTCCTTAAGTTCCTGCCATGGCTGACAGCAGCATAGTGACTTTGGGGACGGCTCGGAGTCTGCTGGTGGATTCTTCGGTCTATGATTCGAGGATCGCTGAAACCACCAAGGACCATGTATTTCTGGGCATGGCGTGTGAAGACGGGGAAGGTCAGTCTGTGGGGGTCAACCCTCTTCCTTTTCTCTAAATATCTTTAAATACCCAGAACAAAGGCCAAACACAGCAATGTTCCAGATTCCAAAGAGCTGTAAAGAAGCAAGGTGGTAAAACCTGAAAAAAGTAACCAACACTGTAAACTAAGTCCCTGCTTCAACACACACTCTGCTGCCCACTCATTAGGACAACATAGAAGCACCACTCACTATAATTAAACATAAACCACAGCCTCCAAAATGACCACAAAGTTGATAAAATAAATGAAGGAATGTAGGATTTAACCCGGTCGGTGTGGTGACCTGCTTACCTCGTTCACTTTGTATGTGTGTTGCATTGTGCAGCATGTTTAAATAGATTTTTTGATCAATTTTGAGAGGCATGTGCTTGGCCACACGTGGGCCTCAGTTATCTGACTGGAGGTTCACCAACATGTGAGCGTCTGTGGAAGTTACTTCAATTAGGTGGACCTTTTTAATACAGTCTTTGATCCCGGATTGTCTGGGAGGGGTGCCAAATGAATCATTAGTCATTTTCACTGCTCCATCCAAGGGAGACAATCCAGTGAAACCTGTACACCTGGTGATTGCTGACAAATGTTATTGTCATTTGTGGGAAATTACAAAATTAGACTTAATGATAATAGGTAAAATATACCTCGTTGACCAGGACTTAACTGTACCTGTGACTCATTTTGGCCTTAGTATTGTTCTTAAAAATTCATTTCAATTAAAAGTTTTCATAGTCATAACAATTATCTCACATTTACTAATAAGATTTACACTATTAGGATAATTATAAGCTGTGTGCGGTTTTCAGAAACAATAAAACGTTGGATAATAATTAGTGTCATGAAGTTTTCTGCTCTGATGGAAGGCGTTGACAGCAGGTTTGATTATGTCGACTGCTGCATATCACGGATTGATATCACCTCAGCAACACTTCAAAGATATCAATTTTAATAATGTTACTGCTCTCACTCATACTGCTTATTGATCTGGTACTTTGGCATACATCTGTTGGTCCTGGAGATTCAAATATAAAGTAATTAAAGAAAAAAAAAACATGCAGACTGTAAATTACCTAACTTGTTTACTTCATACTCGCATCGTAGGCTTCTAACTTCTAAAACTGCACTGCCTAAATGTTATTGATAGTTTGTGATGTCTGGTGTGACTGTTCACATATTGCTCTGACCATTTCAGATTGAATTTATGAGTGCACCTATGTTTATATGACCACAAGTATTGTCCTCATCACCTCACTGGGTGTAACCAGACTTTAGAGCATTTACCTTTCGCCACTGTTGTCACAAAGAGAAGGCCAGAGCTGGGTCCAGTCTGTGACAGACTGACTAACAGCAGTAAAAGACGCTTTTAAACATGTACTCACTGTCTTGTATCAAACTGGCAGAGTTCTCTGGTAGAATTCATCCACATTTCCCACATAACTGCCCCTAACATCTAAACATTTCCTTAGTTGTGTTGTACTTTATGTTCAGACAGAGAATGTTCAATAAAATTTCAGTTCAATAAAAGTTAATAAGCTGTGATTGCGTCCACTGTTGTGGACTCTCGGGGTTCGCTTCTTTAAAGTTCAGCATTGTTGTGTGGGTCACAGCTGACAAAAGTTGAACTTAACACACAAAATTCAATAATTGCTGTGCTTCCATCGCAACGAAAGGATTTTTTTTTTAATGCTGCTGTGACCCGTCCAGCGTCCCTAGAGGACAGCTCTAATGATGAAAACCTGCAAACATCATTGGTTTTTCACCTGACGGGAGGTCCGGGGCTCTGGATCAAACAATGCTGATAAACTCGCAGTTCATTTTAAAGGCTATTTTATATTTATGCTGTCCTCTCATAATGCTAACAATATTGAGTCTGTCTCGGTTGTCAGTATGGACTAATGAGAAATATTTGTGAAGCTTAAAGGTGTTTGAATTGGCTGGTGGCAGCAGCTAACATGCTGTTGAATACAATGATGACCCATATCTTCCTGTTTGAATTCAAATGAGCTCTCACGTTCCACTGAAGGGAAAATATGTGTGTTGGTTGCATATTCATCCTCCAATGTCAGTGCGACCTTTTTTCCCTCTCTCTACAATCTTAATCAGTGATACAGGTGTATTGTTTGGCTGTAACCCCAGGCTGTCAGTCAAAATGAGAAAAAAACTTACATCACCTCTGAGAGACGACCTACTCCTTGATCTATCTCTCCTAATTCACGTGTGTGTGTGTCATTCCCGCTCTCCCTCCTGTTCACTCCTGTTTCTCTTCATCTGTCTCAGATATGCTGCCAAAAGTGGAGACGAGGATTGTTCTGGTGGGAGAGGCGGGCAGAAATGGAGCGCTGGTGAAAGCACTGCAGGTACATCATTCCTCTATTAATCCTGAAGGTCCACCGTGCTCCTCAGGCTTCTATTAAGTTGGCAGGCCTCCTTGATCTGAGCTGGTCAACATCACTGCTGTTCTTGATTTGATAAGTAGGACACAGAAACTCTGTTTTGAAGGATGTTGCTGATACTTCTGGTTTAAAACTTTCAGTAGATGAGAACTTTTTAGTTCTCTAAGTTCTCTAAGTCTTTAGAGGTTAAACTTGTTACTTATGTGTGTGTGTTGTGTTGCCCAGATGTTGTCTCAGGTGTGAAATGACACGTGAAAATTCCCAATGGATGTTGATGAAGACTCTAATGACAATACAAAAATGTATAAATAATTACTGTTTATTTGAAACAACATTTCAAACATATTGGTATTTTTTGCAGTTTACCATCCGGCTAACATTACTTACTAGTCCAACAGCAAGAAGCCCAGCTTGGCGTCTGTCTTTCAGCCTCTCAGTCAGTCCCAGATTTACTCTTGTCTGATAGCTTCTTGCTTGGTCACACTCTACTTTTCTCTTCCTAGCTTCCTCTGACGTTGTCTTTGGCTCTGCCATTCTGTCCAAAGATGCCGTTGAGCATGGTTACATTGCCTGTGTCACAACTCGGCTCTGTTCCTTTTAAATATTTTAAAAATGAATCGACAGTGAAAATAACCAGTTGCAGCTCTAATTTAAATGAGTTTAAAACCTTTTTCTCGTTGTGTTACTGGAGTCTCATAAATCAATGTCAGCAATGATATAACCAGTGACTATTGAGTTTTTTCAGATTCCACTTTTGTTATACTGGCATGAATTAAGAGACTCAAAACAGGCTGTATCACTGGTGATGCCTTGGGAAAGGCAGGATTTCCCCCAAATAATGGATCCAGAAAGAAAATCTTGAGTTGTTATAATGTCACACCTTCCAAGCTACTTCAGGCAGAAAGTCTGTTAATAGCTGCTGTACTTGCATTACTGCACTGGAAGATGTTTCCACTTTTGTTTATTCATTAATTGGGTAACATTGTCAAGAAGAATATTAGAGAGAGTTTATTTAAAGACGGAGTGCACACACCTCCCTCCAATATCTCGCTCACACACACCTGCCTGTCTGTGGAGATAAGGCATGCTAATACAGGGGTCTGGGTGTAATATTTGGCAGCCTACAGAGCCGTCACAACCTACAGTATTAAAGTGTAGCTTCTGCATAGAAATGAGTGACTTGTGATTTTTGTTAACAGCCGCTGGGATGTAAACACACACCAGCCACACTCCTCACTGCCACGACCATATCAGCCCAACAGATTATCAGCTCACTACACAGCTCCACTAAGCTTTGAGGGTTTTTCATGAAGTATTTGTGTGTGCTTAACAAGTGATGGGCAAAAGCAAATTATCTCATCCAGTTTCCATATAATCTTTGACAAGGAGGGTATCAGATGAATGAGGAGATTAATTGATCTAATTACAGGCAAGACACTAACACAGGACTATGAAAATGGAAATCTGATCTGTGTCTTGGGTTGGCATCTATTATCTGTTCACGGGAGGGATTTAATTCCGTCTCTACGCTGAAGAGGAGACATGATCTGGTATTTGACTCAACAATTTAACGACTAGGCCCATTAGTAGCTGCTCTGGAGCTTTCAACTGAATTACAATCAGTACAGGAGTTGCCCAGTTTTCATGAAATTATACGTTTCGATCTGGTCAGGGTTACATCTGAACATTTTTCTTTAACTTTATTCATGGAGTGTTTCATGATAGGCAGGCTTCAGTGTGGGTTTTTTTTTTTTTTTTTTGCCCAGTCGGGCAATCTACTTCCCCACAGCGTCAATTTTACTTGCCCTCCCATACAAATTATTTAATTAGTGGCTATCACAATAACAGCAAAGCTTCGTACAAACAAGATATTGTCTGCTTTTGTTATGACCAAGTAGTATCCTTCATGGCTGTAATGAAGCTAGTGATGAAGTACCAAAAACTGCAGCTCCTTATGCAGTTATACGTAATTTAGAGCAAGGCCGCTTGATTGACAGGTGGGTGCCATTACAGGTGGCTTGTTTGAGGAACCAGGCTTCATTTAGCCCACCTCGGCTCCACCCACGTTCCATGTCTGTCCATTTTTGGATTAGTGGAGAGATGGCGGAGGCAGCACTGCCAAAGGTGCCAGACGGCTCACTTCCTTTGTTACTTCCACATCCCATAGCAAACGTGTTTGATTTTTTTTTTTTTTTTAACCACTGGCCTGGCTGCCATATTGTCTAAATAGAGCCCCCCAAATCCAACACTCTGGGCCTTTTCAAGCTGAATGAAATATTGTTAGTTATTAGTATAACTAGAGAACTTACTGTGAAATAGTGTGTGACTCATTATAACTGTAATTTAGTAATGCAATCAGCCTATTGTACTGACCTCAGCACATGCTGCTAACTACGTATGCTGAAAGATTCCACATAGAACTTACCCTCGTAAAGTAAATGGCCTGAATCTTCGTACATTAGGTCATGCTGTAACAGATCATTGTAAATACATGAACAATTTCATCCCAAGAGCCTACAGTATATGATATTGTATGACAACAATCTTGCGAGTTCTTTGCAAGTAAGATGGATCCAATAAAGTCATGGTCTGCATCTGTATTAGACTGCATCATATCCATTTGGAGTTTGACAGCCCAGCGATGCAAGCTTTGGCCGTAGAGCTAGTGCCTCTGTGTATCGGAAAAGCTAAAGAAAAAGGTCTTATCCAAAGTTGGGTACATGAGGCTTGTAGCAGAAGTGACATTAAAAGGTTTTGGTCCTAAACTTTTGTCAGAATTTCGATGGAGGCTGTCAACAGTCTGAAAAGCTCCAAAGCAGTGGTTTTGATTGACCAAGGACTCCAAGGATTGTTTTGCTATTTTTAAATCATTACATGATCTATGAACCAAGAAATAATATTAACCACTCAGTTGTATTATGTTTCCTTTTTAACAAAACAGAAATGGAACTGATCCGACTGCAGCATAATATCCGTTAAAAATGTGTTGATTTTTTTCCACTGGGATATTTATGTGTCTATCAGCGTGTGTTTGTGCCCGCTCCAGTGAGTAGCACAGTTTTGTGTCTTTGAGTAGCGCCATGTGAAGGTGATTTGGAGGCGTGGCAGCCGACTAAGTGCCGCTAGAATGACTTCCTTCCCAGGTCTCCTGAGCCCTGTCACTTCTGAAGGCTTCCTGCTTAAATCATCTATTTCTCCCTGCCAATCTGCAGTGCAGCCACATCCAAAGACATCTGCCGACAGCTCCATCAGAACGCTCCCGATTGCCTGCCTGACCGCCCGCCACCAGCCGCTCATGCAACCCACAGAAAAAGCGGGCCCCCCCACCATTTCTTCCTCCCGTCCTCTTTCCTTTCTGTCCTCTTCTTTTCCTCTTTGAACTTTTGTATTAATTTTTAACAGAATTTTCTTCTCCTCCCTAGACTAGCCCCCTCTGAAGCTTGATATTTGTTTGAAGTCACTGTCTTTAGACTTTGCAAGGACACGGACCCCGCCCCATCTCTTACTCGTCTCCTCCGTCCTACATCCCTAAAGCCAGGCGTTCTCTCCTTTGTCCTCATCCAGGTTTCATTTATATGAATTTATCCCTGGTGTCCTCTTTTACTCTTTCGTTGTTTCTCATTCTCCCTCACTCTCCTGTCCTTGCCACCACTTTTTTTCCGTTGCACTCCTCAAATACCAGTGTTTGACATCCACTTCCTGCTGGTTGGTTTTTACAGGCCATCAGAGTAATGGAGGTACCGGTGGTAAAGATAAAAGAAGCAGAGGCGGGTGCTGAGGAGAAAATGATGATAAAATCTATAGTCAATATGGTACAGTACAGCGTCTGCCTCTCTGTGTGACTCTCTGACATTTTGATGGGAACTTGGGGATGTGCTGCATGAACCTTAATTCACACGGAGTACTCACTCAATCAATGTGCATGGCCAAGTCACTGATGGTGAATTGATTTGTGGATGAATATCTAAATATGTGTGTGATGTAATACTTGATATCTGGACTGCTGTCTAACAGAGATTTGCACTCAAATGTCAATGCAGCTTTCTATGCTCAGGAGTGATATGAAAGTCAATTACAGAGCTTTCTCTTTAGCTTCGTGGCATTTGAAAATGGCCAGTTTCCACCTGTTAACACAGAGGTTAAAGTGTTTGCACACAAAAGATCTCATTAGACAGGTCTTGGTGCGCGATCATTATCTAAGAAGCTTTGATTTTTGAGTGTGATCTCCTGTTAAAGAAATAATTTAACATTTTGAGAATTTGGCTTCCTCTCTGGGAGTGAGATGAGAAGAGAGATTACAGATTGACTTAGCACTTGAAGACTTAGAACTTGCTTTTGTATTCCATTCATATTTAAAAATGCTAAATTGTAGTTTACAGCGTACAAAAGTAGTGTACAAAGAACTTATCCCCTTTTATGCAGCAGATTGACAAAAATATAGTTTTGTTTCGGGTCTCTGTATGGGCAGCAAAGTACCAAATCTGGCAACCCACAAGACATGACGCTGCATTCTCACATTTTTGTTCACGTTTGATTCAATTTTCTGATGCCCTCAAAGAAGACAAGAGTGTCATTTTCAGCCACGCTAGGCTCTGGGTTTACTTTGGTTTATGGCCAGATACCTGCAAAACCAATGACATTCCCATTAGACTCTGCTCTACTTTGTGTGCAGTGAAGCATGTAAGTGTCGACTCGTGAGCTGATTCTTGGCCAGAGCCAGGCTAGCTGTTTCCTGTTCCATGTCCTTAAACTAAGCTATGGTGTAGTATTCGTGTTGACCTGCCCATCCCACATTTTCAAAACAAAGCTAATTTCAGGGTTGCCGCGGGGTTGTAAAAGGTAGTGAAAGGTAGTAAACGAAATTAGACCAAATTAAGGCTTGTAAAAAGTATTAAAAAGTAATAAACGTCATTTGACCAGGTAGTAATTTTTTGACCTCCATAATGTGTCTAAAATACGTTTTTTTAATTTGTGTAATGCAAACCTGACTCCTTGAATTAATAAACTAGAGTGAATTTGTTGTTATGTTGCGAGTAGGACCTGAATGACCTCACTTGTACCTTGCGTGCGTTGAATCAATCAGGGTCGTGTTTCTCATAAGCGTAGTTGTTAGCCAGTTAGCAACATGGGTGGTTATCAATGGGAAATTGCATTGTAAACAACAAACTAGCTAACGTAGTTAGCAGCCTTGGTTTCGAAAACGCACCCCTGAGTAGGCGACTGGCTGTCTTGCTGCCAAATCTGCGCTAGTTTATGGCGTTACTTCAGATTAGAGGTAAAATCGGGCCTAAAAAATCCAGCCTGACCCGACCCAGGCCCGCGGGTATTAAAGCCCGACCCAGCCCGAGCCCGACCAATTAACTTGATTTGCAGGCCCGAGCCCGTAGCAAACCCGAAATTTCACATTTTTATTGTGAGGACTTGGGAGGAGGAGGGGTGATTTATAATAACAAATTAAAGCATGTCTTAAACAAGACTGTATAAACATCTACATATTTTATATTTCTGTGTCTGAAGAGGTTACATTAACCGACAATTTTCCATCATTGGCGGATTTTTTGAAGAAGAGTTGACGGGAAAATTTAAGGCCGTCCGTCATTGTGACGGGTTGAAAATTGGGCCATAAACCACAGCAGCAGTACGTCCTTAAGAATCTAACGCGGCACTTTAAGAGAGAGTCAGAGATAGAGGTAAGATTGGGCCTAAAAAATCCAGCCCGACCCGACCCGAACGTAATGATTGACATTTTAGGCCCGACCCGTCCCGAAATTCGGTTCGGGTCGGGCTAGGACTCGGGCTTGGGCTTAAGATGTTACCTCTAGCAGAGATCACTCTTACAGGGCAGTCATGGGGCGTCGGACTTGTAGCCCAAAGGTTGCCGGTTCGACTCCCGACCCGCCAGGTTGGTGGGGAGAGTAATTAACCAGTGTTCTCCCCCATGACTGAGGTACCCTGAGCATGGTACCGTCCCGCCGCACTGCTCCCCAGGGGCGCCATTGGGGGCTGCCCCCTTGCACGGGTAAAGCATAAATGCAATTTCGTAGTGTCACAATGAGAACTGGGAGTTGGGTGTTTCCCAGGTGGGAAATGATAGCTCACTCGCTTTCCCCAACACACATCCCCCAACACATCACTTGCATACAAAGCCTCTTTCTCTCGCTCTTTGTTTCTGTTTGTCCAGTGTTGAAATATTTTAGTAATTAATTTTGGAAGCATATTTCTTTACTTTACCCGTCACTTTACTTTGCTGCTACAATTTGATGCCGTGTTGGTAGTAAAAAATATTGTGGAGGTAGTGAAAAAGGTAGTAAAAAGGTAGTAAATTCAACTTAGGAATCTCTGTATAAACCCTGAATTTGCTAAAGTGTATTTCTCAAAATATTAAATTGTTCCTTTAACACACTGGTGTTAAAGCATTGTTGCTTCTCACAATATGATGCCAAACATAATCCTTACTGTGTATGTCATTCCGCCGATGCCTCTTCGCTTCTTCTGCTTCCTGCTGTCCTGTGTCACTTACTGGAGCTAAATTGGTTTATAAGCAGGTTTACAGGTAACACAAGTCATTTCACCCCACTTGCACCGCCCACAAGCAGCCTGACTTTGCTACACATCTTTTTCTTGATGAATTTGAAGGTGTCTGCAGTGTTATTAAGAGCTCCTTCCTTGATACACGGAAGAAAATATTTACAATATTATTCTAACTGGTAACAAATTTATATTATAAATGTGTGATCACAGATTCAGACTCCGTCCTCTTTCTGATCTGTATTCAAACCATCCAAATATTTGGTGTTGTAGCACTTGGACACAAAACAGAGCGAACACACTGGTCGAAATAGCGACTTAATAAGGCCATAACACAGTAGATCAAACACATAGACGTTTAAGTTGTTGTTGTTAAGTTCTGCTGCTTAATATTGATAATGATGATAACTTTATTCTTATAGAAGTTTTTAAAAACACTGTAATGGACAGAGAAGTGTAGAAGTTAAACACATTTGTGAGTCTGGGGAGGGAAGTTGGAAAATATTAAGAAGTGGACTAACAGTTGTGTTTTGTCTTAAAATGAAAAATCCAAAATACTTCCTTTTTAATATGCAGCTTTTTTAAAGAGGACATCTGCTAATAATGAAATCAACTAATAAACCCAACATCCAGGAGCCTCACTAACAAGGCTAACATTCATTCATCCTCACAATGATAATTTAATGATTAATTGTGCACTTGTGAATGTTATATTTGCTTCAGCGGCCTGTCATGCACCGCTCCATTACTTCACATTGTGATTCTTCCCATTCAGGACATCAGCTGCCCATGCATATTTACAGACAGCGTCCAGGAGTTCGGAGACGGAGAGAATACTGATTTCGAGACAGTGTTTGTCCTCACGGACTTTGATTCTCCCGACTACAGCTACCTCTACAAACGGGACAACCGCATCATCGGGCCTCCTGTTGTGCTGCACTGTGCTGCGAAGGGGGAAGTAAGTTATTGATTATTTCAAGATGTCACAGACTAGATCCACAGACAAAATGATGTAATCAAGGGGTAATTAAATTAAATGGAATCTAAATGGAATAATACATTTCCCTGTCTTGGTCTGAAGTATGCAATTTAAACCCTTTTAACCTAAATGTCAAATGAAAAATGTACAGCTTCAATCTGAAATTCTAGACCAGGGAAATATGCTTCAGTCTTTGTGTTGTGTGGCGAGGACCCACCAGTGACAGGCCTGAGATGAATCTTGATTTCAGAGAAACAGAAAACAGGATGCAAAAAATACATAATGGCCCCTGAACAGGATGATAAACAGGAGCTGTCTCCGCCTGCTGTGCTGTCAGTCTGACACAGCCTTCACATAGGATGCAAATGCCTAACATGAACAATATGCCCTGACTGTGGCTGCTATTAACAAGACAGAGCGCTCTGCGCATTTGTCAGCTGAAGACAGCACATGCACACACGCAGGTTCAGACTGCACTGCAGAGCATCATAAAGATGTGTATCTCGTGATAACAGGGAAAACTGTGTTTTTCACCCTTGTCAGGCCTTTATCTGCCATGAAAAAAGAATTTATGTTTCGGGTCCAACAATAATGTTTTGTCCCAGTCAGGCAAGAGGGTCACAATTTACTGCAGTGAACAAAATCTCTACTAACTAAATATATACGTACATCAGCCAAACCTTATTGTTGCTGTTGAGTTGTTGTAGTCATACCACTAATTAATGCATTTTAAATATGGTGCTGTTGTATTTGTAGTGAAGAAAGAGAATGAGAAGATTTAGTTGCTACTAAGGATGTCGTTACAAGTCTAAAACAAAAACTAAAGTGACAGCAAAATGTGCAAAATAACACAAAAATCCTGATTCAAGCCGCATCCAGACAGGATCAGGCACTGCTGTCAGATACTGCAGCACTCTGCGCGGTTGAGTAGGGGTGGCCGGGGGTGTGTCCATATGTGTTGAATGTAACTGCTGAGAACAAATCAATTTTTTTTTTTAAATATAATTTTAGCAAGGCTAGCACTTGCTCGCTCTCATTGTCTCTCCACCAAAGCTCGCTCTGTCAAGACCACTGGTCACAAACCAAATTGAACTTCTTTGCATCACTATTCAGCATAAATTGTATCATGGTTAAGTCCAAGAGTCCACCTGGACAGTCTGTTTCACAGACATTTCAGGGCGATTGTGGAGGGTTTGCTCTCAGCATCTGATTGGTGACCTGAGTGTGACGTTGGGCTGTGTTGAGTCCAGCTCAACTTCACCACAGGTCACTGCGTTTTTTGACAGACACCCCCGTGTCCTGCAGCTACAGCCAAAACAGGCGCCACCCACTCCAATGAATGTCTGAATGCGACCTGAGTGTGTTAAGTTTGCCCGTTTTGGGCTACTGTAGAAACATGGTGTAGGAGGTCTGTTCCAGTGAACATACACTAAACTCAGCAATATTATATTCCATTTCTGCCATGTACTCTGACACAGTCAACCTTTTTAGAATAGTTAAATCTAATATTCTTTATTGACCATTTTTATTGCTCTGATTTGTGTTTTTATGCTCAATCCCACAGCCTCTACAGTTCTCATGTCGTCCTCTCTACTCCACCACAATGCTGAACCTGTCGCTGTGTTTCACCGGCTTCAGGAACAAAGAGGAAATGGTGAGTTCATTAACTATCACCGCTTTTCATGTGAGGATTATAACTCAGAGGATCTGTGTTCACATTACTGAAGCTTTGCTGGTTGCACTGACGCGGTGCTTCTTTTAGTATGCATTTTACAGTCTGATAGTTTCTCCAGAGGTGGATGCCAGCAGCTTTTCATTCAGCATCTCACGGTTACCATTCCTGCTTGTGCTTTTCTTCCCTGCAATATTTAAAACGGATTCGCTGATGTTGCCAAATATATCTTGTCGTGTGGAGCTGTTTTTACTTAAGAATATCACAGCTACCCGTAAATAAATAAATGCGAGCTTCCTGAGTAAGTGTGTAATGCTCCATTCTTTGAAACAGTGTTAGAAATATGTTGATTTCATTCAGTCATCTTGGCTCCAGCTACAGGCTCTTAGCTACAGCTACAAGCACGATATTGTCCCATCACTCATGAGCAAGACCCCGAGATACTTGAGTGTTCAGATTTACTAGGAGTCAGTATGACGTTCTCTTTTTCATGTCAGACATCTCTTGGTTTGATCCTCTGACCTCTGAGTTGGGTTGCAGTCATAATGTTTTCACCATTTGTCACAAAGTAGTTCAGTGCTCGGAGTCATGCTGTATCTGCTTATTTCTGTATAATGCTATCATGACATATTTCCACCCAATGCATGCATGGCATACATGGTATTTGAAATGGTATTTGTTGATGTACTGTGCTTGCTGACGCCATCTAATCAGGGACCGTAATAGTCTTAGTTATGCAGACTGACGAAAAAGATAAATAGCAATAGAATAAAAGCCACTGTTGGGTCAATTCCACCCTCATATTTATTTCCCCTCCTTGTGGTAAAGCCTGTGTTTGTATTTCTGTGTTCCATGTAGAAGAACTTAGTGAATCTGGTTCATCACATGGGTGGGACCATCCGGAAAGACTTCAGCACCAAGGTTACTCATCTCATCGCCTACTCCACTCATGGAGAGAAATACAGGGTTTGTACATGCTTTTTCATTCATTGTTTTACTCTTCTTTACTCTTCTTTAACTTCTTTTAGTCCTAATGTGCACAATTCCAAAGTTCCAATATTTTATGGAATCAGTGAGAAAATAATGACATCAATGTTTGCTCGAGTTCTGAATGTTTCAGCTGCATTCACTCATTGTCGGTCAACATGAAGAATAAATGGCAGCACGTGCCAAATCAAAAACAACCCATTAATACAAAACAGTGCCGGCACAGAAGTGTCTCACAGAAGCGGAAACAGATGTCACTACACAACCAAAATAAAGGAGCCAAAGTGAAAATTAAACTCCAAAAAAAAAAAAAAAAATCCTAAAACGACAGAAAGCATCATTTTGTCATATTCTGACTGCTAGAAGTACAAACACCCGTCCACCACTCCTCCTGACTGTGCTGCACATTTCCTCTTAACAACCAGAATAGCCTGGCTTGAATCTGATGCCAGAAAGTGATCATTTTTATTTCCAGTTAGATCATTTTTGAACTGTTCAATACACTGCCTCCTCCATATGGATACAAAGAGCTTGATAGATGAGTGGATGAATAGATTGGCACGCGTCGTTTTCTTGGCATCTCTCAGGACACATTAACAGATGCTTGATGCCGTACTTCTTTCAATCATCTCTGGCATGTCTAATCTTGTCTTCCTCTCTCTTTTCACCACCTCCCATTTTGCTTCTCAAAGTCTTGCGGAGGCTGTATTTTGTTCAATATGACAAAAATGTAGTAAGGACTTGTTGGCTTGGTGACAGGCAGCCAAGGCTGTTTTCCATTTGAAAGTATGATGCTAACTAAAAAAGGGACAAAAGGAACTGTTTCAACGATGGAGCCTCTCAAACTTGTTTTGTATTGTGCCTGAAGTGGAAACACTTTGTGTTGTGACTCTGAGTGACAGGAAGATCAGGAGAAATGAAAACAGACTGGGGGATTGTTGTGCTGCGAGTGCTGACAATGGAACTATTTGAAGGTTTTTTTGTTTTCAAATTGTGCATAGTTAAATGTCATGGCCTCCTTTTCCACAGTCTAGCTCATCTCTTGGTTGCACATTTACTAATTTGTTTGTTGTTTTCCTCCTCTCTCTTTACTCTTATTATGCCCTCATCTCTCAGCTGGCAGTGTGCATGGGGACACCCATCCTCACTCCATCATGGATTCTCAGGGCCTGGGAAAGAAAAGATGATGTGTAAGTTGAAAAGTCAAAGGAAGTCTATGCACCAGTTATGATCAAAAACAAGCCAGTCCACAACTTTGCTAACAGTCAAACATGAGGCAGGGTCAAGCAGCCAGCTAATATTAATTTCTAGTCCAACAGCAGTCCACCCAGCTCGGCGTCTGTTTTTTAGCCTTTTATTCCACCAAGCTCTCACCAATGACTCAAAGTCAGCCCCAAATTTACTCTGTCCTTGTTTAGTCAGTCTCACTTAACCTCTCAGTTAAGGCCTCTTGTGTTATTTGGCCTCTGCCATTATGTCCATGCAGACTGCTGATCCTGGTTGCTGCTTACAAGAAGAATTTTTATTTTTTTCCAAATTGTTATTTCATGGTAGAAAAGTTACACAATGTTGCTTCAAAGTATTTGACCAGAAACGTAACTGATGACATGTTTTGATAATAACCATGTTTTTCCCGCCTCTCGTGTTAAGGCACTTCCATGCAGGAGAAGAGGAATTTCGAACAGAGTTCAAGGTGCCTCCGTTTCAGGACTGCGTCCTCAGTTTTTTGGGTTTCTCAGATGAAGAGAAGGCCAACATGGAGGAGAGGACTCTCAAACATGGTCAGTGCTGCAGCGCAGGGAATGTGTCTGCCTGTAGCAAGCTAGGCACTGAGACAGACACAGTGTTGATAGTGTGTATGAAGTGTTTCCAGTTATTGTGTGTCCAAACCTGACAGACCTGCTGCAAAAAATTCCAAAAGCTGTTCTTTCTAAGAGTCAGTTCTGATTTATACCTACATCCAAATAAGTAAAGCTGATCAATTTTACAAATTTTACCCTTATATTTGTGTCCATGTCATCCCAGTCTCTGTGTTTGTCTCTTAAGGTGGCAGTTATCGTGAAGTTGGAGATGAGAGGTGTACACACATGGTGGTGGAGGAAAACTCAGTGAAGGAGCTGCCATTCTGTCCCTCAAAGAAACTCTTTGCAGTCAAACAGGAGGTGGGTCTGTCTGTCTACGGAAACATGAAGAGACGATTTGAATGTTGCTTCTAAAGACAAACAGGTCTGACTCCTCTGTGATGCTGGTCAAGTCTTATCCTGACACAGCTCAATAATCAATATGCGCTGAGATACAGTAGTGAAATAATAAATCTGCTCAGTTTGCTCCTCCTAAACAGAGTTCCAAATGATCAACTGATCAGGATTCCTTTAGGGTAAACCTCAGTCGATGCTTTCTCTGCTCTCCCTCTCTCTGTCTGTGTTGTCAGAGAAAAGGATCAATAACAGATTTCCTCTTCCAGCAGATGAATAATTTGGACCAATAATCCCCTGATCAATGCAGCCTTTTCTTTACTGTGCCACTTTCATTGGTTTTAAAAGGAAAGTGTAACAAGTCTTTGTCTACCTACCATTCAAATCCAGGGCTCAGTAAATCATTTTTGCTCCTCTTCTCTGTAGTGGTTCTGGGGAAGTATTCAGATGGACGCTCGGGCTGGAGAGTCTATGTACCTCTATGAAAAGGTGAGTGAGGGATGTTTATTTTATTTTATACTTTTCTCCTCCGTCACTTTGTCGTTTATTTGAAATGAAACTCGGCGTCCACAATCCACAGGATAATGGTTTTGTTTCTTTCTTGTGCAATATTTTTTGAATTTTGAAATTGCGTATTTTAAAAGTTCAGTTGACCTTTTTGCCACCCACCTACCAATGTTGCAACCCTATGACACAACCTATGATCAAGTTTTAGGAACATGATCATTCTGGCCTGGATAATGTGTCATACTATAGCACAGTCAGAACACCTGATTGAAGCTGACTTGTGCTTTGATTTGTTAAGAGTCAGCCCGAGACGTTTGCCTCTCAGAGTTTTCCCCTTGTCTCCCTGCAGGGAATGCTGGGAGTGCTTCCTGAGATAAGATAGACTTTAATGATCCCACACCAGGGAAATTCACTTGTCACAGCAGCTCGTATACACAGGACTGATGAGAAAATACAAGTAAAAATATATAGAAAGAAGAGAGTAGAAAGAGAGAAGTTAAACAGTCTGACAGCTGTTGGAATGAAGGGCCTGTGGTAGATCTTCTAACATGGTGGGAGTAGCAGTCTTTGGGGGTTTAAGTAGCTGCTTCAGTAACAGTCTCATGCAGTAGGTGAGAGGAGTTGTTCATGATGGATGTCTGCTTCCTCTGCAGTCTAGATGGAAGTCCAGTTTGTCGAGACTTTTTCTGTCCCTCTCTGTTCTTCCCCCTGCCCAGCAGATGACTGCATAGAATAATCCAGATTCAGAAATTTTTTAGTCCTGCACACTCCAAAGGACCTCAGTCTTCTCAGTAAGTGGAGTTGACTTTGACCTCTCGTACAGGACGTCTGTCTTTGCAGTTGAGGTGAACACTCAGATATTTGTGTGCTCCCACCATCTCCACATCCAATCCCTGGATGTTCACCGGTGTGGTCTGAGGTGTCTTCCTCCAGAAGTCAACATCTTCTTTGTTTTGCAAATATTAACGAGCTCACTCCAGATATGACTTTGCAGAATAACAGAGTGCACAGCTGTCATCAAAGCACAGCTGGCTGCTCAAAAGTCTTCAGTGTTAATCTACAAATACAACAATATGGAAAAGCCATTGTGTATTGAGGGTGTCCAAACTTTCAGCTAGTACTGTTTTACTTGTCTTTCTTTACTCATCTTGTTTTATACATTTTTTTTTCTATCCCACCGTACTTCAGAATGACAGCCCTGCCATGAAGAAGGCAGTTTCCCTCCTGTCCATCACCACTCCGAATAGTAACCGTAAACGCAGGCGTCTAAGGGAGACCTTGGCTCAGCTCACCAAGGAGACTGAGATCTCACCGTTTCCCCCGCCATGCAAGAGAGCATCAGCAGAGCACAACTTGTCCTTGGCCTCGCTGCTGGACATATCAAACACCCCTGAGGCTTGCAAAGCTTTGGCAGGTAAGAGAGGAAGAATGTAGTCCCAGAAAACACCAAATGTCAAACAAATGTTTGACCATCATACCGTTTCTTATTTACGGAAGAATGACCCAAGAGGAGATTCTAAGTTTCTTTGATTACTTTGTTCTTCATAAGAAAACAGTAACGAGATGAATCTTCATTCCAGAAGATAGAATAGGGTACAGTTCAAAGAACAAAGGAGCCGATACTGTGACCAGAAATACGAGGAGGAGAACCAGGGAAAGGAGGACTAGGGCAGTCAGGGAAGGGATGAGGAAAAGGTCCTTCGTGAGTACAAGTACCCTTCGACAACCAGAGGAGGGACAGCATCAGCCAGGAACTTCAACAGGTCAGGTTTTCCTTCAAGAGCAGGGCCGTACTGGTGTTGTTAGCAGACATCAGGCCAAAACAGGACCAATCCAACGTTGGACAGCATCTAAAATGATACATACATATATCTGTGATAGGCCAATGTTGGCTGAAAATCGGGCACCAGCAGATAACTGGTTCCACTTTTATCCATATGGTAACAAATTATTGGAAGCTTACATCTTCCCCTTCCTCTTTCCTTAAAGCAGTAATGTGATGTAGAAAACTGTTAGCACCATTTTTAGCCTGCAGACACGTTGCTTTGACTGCTTGTAGTGATAAACTTCACCTATGTTGGCTTTCAGTAATAGAATAGTAAAACCACTATTTTGATTGAGCCCTAATGTTATTACGACTGCCAAAGAAACCCACACACCGCTGACAGCAGTGTCTGTCAGTGCAACATTGCAAACTTTCTTTCCTCCTGCTTGTCTTTTTCCTCCAGAGAGTTCGAAGCCAACCAAGAGTTCAACTCCAGTTCTGTCCAAGCAGTCAGCCAGGTGGCAGGTCTCCAAGGAGCTCTACCAGACTGAGAGCAACTATGTAGACATTTTAAGCACCATCCTACAGGTAGCAGTGTGTGTCTGTGTGTTTGCACAATGTGGACAATTCTAACAGTCCCTCACAGGTTGACCAGTCAGTTGCCCTTGACAACAGTTTCGGTCTAAGATACAATCATTAAAGGTGTGTCTGTGTCTGTGTGTGTGTGTTTGCATGCTCTCACTTGGTCTTATCAGTTGGTCCCAGCAGAGTCAGACAGCTGACCACTGAGGGGGAAAATGACCTGCCTGACCGTTTCTCTTTCTGTCTCTCACCCCTTTAACATCTTTTACTCTCTTAGATTTTTTTTTCTCACCTATCTTTCTTTCTTATGCTTTTTGATTTTGTTATTTCAATCACTGTTTCTTTCCTAGCCTCTCTCTCTCTCTCGCTGTTTCTGCCTCAGAAGTCTTTCTTCGATTTTTGCCATCTCTTTCTCTTCTGTTTTCCAGCGGTCTTCTCTGTTGTATTCTACAGGGTTTATCTGTCCTCACAAAAAGCTGTCTTGTTTTAGCTAGATCTGGGAATATAAGGTTAGCCACATGGCGTTCTGGACTGACTTGAATCTAAAACGAACACACCACGTGCTGCTAAAATCACCTTTAAAACGCTGCTGTAGCCACACTGTGCCATTTATCACAGCAAAACACAGCTGAGGCTGACTCCATAATCCAGACATTTAGTAATCACTGCGAGGCATGAGTCACAGTGCTGCTGATTAGTGCCTCTTTCACAGTCAATCCATGCTCCTTTTTTGCTTTTTCACTTCACATTCGGAAGAAGGGAAATAAACTTGATCTGTAGTTATGCAGCATATCCCCTTTTCATCTAATAGCCATTTCTAAAAGTAGCATATAGTATAAATCTTTGTCAGAATAATTAGTGGACAGAGCTTTTGGGTCTGTAAAGCTGCATTCTGTCAGCAGGGGGCAGCTCCATTGGCTGCCAAAAAAGTAATCCCCCTGAGCCTAATGCAAAAAAATTACCTAATTTCTCACTCGTTTTCTGACCTCAGTCAACAATGTCCTCATCACTTTTTAATGTCAATCACTGGTTTCAAGTCTTCTTTCATACAGCATGATGTTCATTTGGTATACTATGTTCCCATTTAGAGTTAAACAGGATGTTGATTTGTGAGTATATCCAGCGCAGCACACTCAATAACACTCAAATGAAACCATCAAACTAGATAGCTCAGATCAAATATGAACCAAGAAGTGGTTACCCACAAGCTCCTCACTCAACTCTGAGATCATTATTATTTCATTCAAAGTGGATAAAAATGCAATAAAACTCTCAGACAATCTCAACAATCACCATTTTTTTGTTTGGTCACAATTAATGCTTCGTTCAGGGAGTGAGATGGCAGAAACTGTCGGTTTGAGTCGCAGTCCCCAAAGCCAACAGTTGAGACATTCACGCCTAGCTAGACCTGATGCTGGAGAGTGTAATGGCATTCTTTGCTCAGGACACTTTAGCTCCACTACACTGTATATTTCTATAACATTTCAAACAATAGTGGCAGCTAAAAAAAAAAAAAAAGAGCAGTACTTGTCAATGTCCCGCACATTTCCTATGATTTATACAACGTTTCCTGTATTCAGAGCTCATGCAGTGTCTACTTAGATCTGCTCAGGTATGACTCACAAGCCAAGGGCAATACAACAAGATTGTACATCACCAAATTAGACTGAATGACATTTGGCCATTGCTGGGACTGTGAACCTGTGACCTCTACCTTTGTCTTGGTCTCACTTTCGACCCATAGCCCTTGGGCAGGCTTTTTTTCTTTTTCTTTTTTTTTGACACCGAGCCTGTTTGGTTTAAATAAACTCCAGCAGTACATTGCTGTCATTGCACCTTGTGCTCAATTCTTTCCTCACCAGCTCTTTATGACAACTGAAGACGATAAATAAACACACAGTGCAGTGACATGCTCCATGACTTGCTGTTTGGAATTGGATTTTTCCACAGCTGACCAGGTGACCAAAGCTATCCATTGAGTTACCTGACACTCTATAACATCATGTTTACTGCTCTTGGTTTGTTTTTTAGTTCGTCAGTATGAACATGAAGCAGAGTAGAACCGTTCCTGCCTCAGTTTGGAGCAAATTAACTAAATTAAATTGTGAAACTGACCTCAAGTGCTAATGTCTTGACTGACATGCAGAAATACAAGGCAAACCGAAGGAATACAAGGAACTAGATTTGAATGGTGCTACTACTTTTACTCATAGTGTGTATTGATCTGCTAATGGACTCAAAAAAACAACACAGCAGCTTGGTAAATTGGCTAAGTTGTTTAATTCCTATGCTCATCGCACCCCAGTAATTTAGCAACTACAATGTGCCATTGTCACAAAGAGAGCAGAGCAGGGACTCATCTGTGTGAGACACAGAGAGCTGGCACACGTATAACACAGAGATCTTTCTTCTGGATTAGAAATGGTGAAAATGAATCATAGATGAATAAATACTGACACCAGAACTGATAACTCTGTCTTAAATAATGTAGCCTTGTGCTTTGGTACCCACCACCACCACCACCACAAGGAGCACATAAGGCTACATCTTGCAAATGCATGTGTATGTCTGTAAATGTGCATTACAATACAGTGTGTAGACATGTTAGCTGTGTGTTCTGTGTGTTCTGCCCCAACAGAACACACTAAATGACTGATCATTTAGTTTTGTTGGTGTTATTGGTAGTTTTTGTGGATGTGATGTTAGTGCCAGTGTGCTCTGATATTTTTCTCATATCTGCTTTTATTTTGAAGCTTTTCAAGCTTCCATTGGAAAAAGAGGGGCAGGTGGGTGGACCCATCCTGGCCCAAGAAGAAATGAAGACGATATTTGGCAGCATCCCAGACATCTATGAGGTTCACACCAGAATAAAGGTAGCATGTCCTCAACTGCTTCTATAAGTTGGACTGAATTGTTGTGACATTGACGAGTAGTTTTAATTTGTTTGTTTGTGTGTTCATCAGAGTGACCTTGAAGAACTCTTGACGGAGTGGTCAGAGGACAGGAGTGTAGGAGACATCATTCTCAAATATGTGAGTATAAGCAAATCTCTGCCAGTGTGCAGATCTTGACTTTGACCTTGTACATTTAAGTGTTTTTACAAAGAAATGTAACCATATGGGTTTTTGAGCTGTTGCTCTTAGACACTCGTCTGTTGCACTTGTACGGAAGCTTTGTAGCTCTATTGATCTGTGATGACCTGTCAAATCATCAATCAAACACTGAAAGTGTTCACTTACATCAGGAGCCATTTGTGACAGTTTCTTTCAACAGTCTGAAAAGGTCAATGCCGCTGAACATTTCCTCCTGAGGAGAACACTACATGCTCATATGTATTGAATTGTGGCATCAGGCTTGCATAATTTCCTAAAACTGTTAACTGCTAACTATAAAAACTGTTTAAGGACAGGTCTTCACATACAAGGCTAAAATTGCTACATGGTTTGTCAACATATTTCAGAACTCTTCACCTGTAATATTATCTTGTTTGTCAGAATAGGTTAAAATCTTTTTCTGTATGAACATTGTTTTTATTCATCCTGTATTAATCAAGGTTGATGTGCTGAACTGAAATGCTTAATAGGCCCAATTCAGAACAAAGTTTTACAACAAGACGGAACTGATTTGCAGTGATGAGAACTGGCTGAACTTGAGTCAAACTGGCTAATAGATATTGTTATGGAAGTTTCTATTCTTGTAGTGTTCTGGGTGACACATACATACTTTTAAATGGAATATAATAAAAGCACAAACACAGAGACATTATTCAAGGTTACACAAAGTCACATGTGGGCCTTGAGGTCCTCAGCAGTATTAGTTGTTTGTCTTTGGCTGGCAGTAGCAGGTGCCATCCTATCTCAACACTGTTGTGGCCAGGGTCGAAGGACTCTGGTGCTGCATGCTTAGACATAATAGATAGCATGCCATTGATATTCCAATCTGCATAAACAGACATCTGTGTGTCCAGACTATTATGTTGACGAAGACACCATCCTTGGTAAAAGCATTCTCTTTTACCTAATTCTGGGGGGTATAGTATTTGTGGTGTTATCTTGGGGTTTAAAGTCTATCCACCAGCATGAGTTGGGCAGAATGTGAGACCGACTCAGGCACTTCTGATGCTTTATGAGAATGTCTCTAATTCTCCTTGGCCAAGTGTCAATAAATAATACAGCATAAGACATCGGAGGCTCCTGAACACTTTCTTTCTTCCTGACCTCACCACTGACCTTTGGCTTCAGTAATTTCTCCACAACAGGTATACCTGAAAAATATCTCAACAAGTCATTAGTGACTGCCTTCAGAACATAAGGCATATAACCTGTTTCAAAAGCCAATCAGCTATTGAATTCAAAGTAGTATTCTTCTCACATCTCGTCTAAGTGGCATTGGTGTACAACTGTGTGTTTCAAGTAGCTGAAAAGTTTCAAATCTCGTCATCATGAATCTTTACTCTGAACTAAACCTCACAGTAATGCACCATTTCTAATCACTTAAAAATGGCTCATCCTTACCGCGGTAGCAAGAAGATTAAGAGTCATAATCAACTAACCTTCTCTGATCACGTAGCCTCGGTTGCCTGGTCGTGCCACTTCGCACTTGACAGCATAAGAAAAATCAGACCTTACCTCAACTCAACATGCTACCAACTCCTGATACAGGCTGAGGTTGTCTTGCATCTAGATCGCTGACGGCCTCCCTCCTGCACAGTGAAAACTTTTCAGATGATCCTGAATGCAGTGTGCCTGGTTTTCAATCAACTCAAAAGGTCACTTTACCCCACTGCTTATTGAGCTCCACTGGCTACCTGTAGCATCTTGCATTAAATTCAAACGGTTAATGCTTGCCTACAAATGAGCCCTTTATAGAGAAGCCCTTATAGAGGCATGTGTTACTTCCCAACCATTGGAACGACGTCTGGCTCTGCAACCTGTATGCTTCCTACCAGATCAGTGGCGTCTCTCTCTCTATACCTTTAAAACCTCCTGAAGACCTCCAGCTCTTCAGAGAATACCTCCTCTCCAACACTACCAACAACTGGACATGATGAATCTACCCCTCACACAGTACTTATTGCTGCATTAGCATGTCCTTGTCACATTGTACCTTGCTTGTTTATAATGTATAAAGGAAGCAGGTATGGGGTAGTATTGACAGTTGGTACATAGGTATGGTGATACATTATTCCATGAGGCTAGCTTGAAACAAGTTTAAACCAAACAATCCTTTTTACTGTATGTGAAACCTCATTCTCCGTGGATCTGCTCCTGATGTGTCCTCATCCTCTCTCTCCAGTCTAAAGACCTGGTAAAGGCCTATCCACCCTTTGTCAACTTTTTTGAAATGAGCAAGGAGACTATTGTTCGGTGTGAGAAACAAAAGCCACGCTTCCATGCTTTTCTCAAGGTATGTCCTCCTCCTCCTTTACCTGACTGAACACTTGACTTGAGGGTAACAAAGGGAAAAAAAACACAGCATATGGTATGACACTACTACACAGCAACACTACAAACTGTCAATTAGTGCATAATTTAATGTACATCATCCCTGTGAATGGAGACTGGTGGTTCCCAGTCTGTAAAATGAAGTACCGTCTATTTTTCACTTGTCCCAGTTTTTGGCATTACTTACAGTTTGGAACTCTCATTTGAAAGAGTTTCCGAGGCAAAGGTGGAATGCAGTATTTCACAAGAACATTGCAAAAGTTAGAGACGAGTCAGAACAATGAACGTAGATGTGCATTAAACAAATATCTTTTATCCCTTTGTGTGACCCCTCATTTATCTGGGTTCCTCTTGGGGGCACAGCCCGCCGCCTAGGTTCAGAACTGTTGGTCTACTGCTATTGAAAACTTCATCTATCAGTGCCTTTATATGCATTTAGGTAACAGAGTTAGAGTGGACGACCTCAAGGAAGTTGATTTCTTAAATGTTCACTCAAATAAGTAACCTGGTTTCCATAAGCTGAGCAGGAAATTAGAAAAACATGAATTCACAGCCAGAACATATCCACTGTCAAACATCAGAGAATAACATTCTATTTCCCCAATTCACCAGCTTTCAACACTCTGTAACTATTTACATTATGTAAATATTTTCTGCAACAGTGTGTGCCAAAATAGCCCATTGAATAAATATACTTAACCTTTATTCTGCTGATGTTGGCATGCAGTGCAAACTTTTGTTTCCTGATTCAGTGTGTCATTAACACATACACACTGTCACGTTAATGCCTTCACTCTACAGATCAACCAGGCCAAGCCAGAGTGTGGCAGGCAGACACTGGTGGAGCTGCTCATTAGACCTGTACAGAGGTTGCCCAGTGTGGCCCTTCTTCTTAACGGTAACACACACACACACCCACCCACACACCCACCCACCCACCCCTTTGTTAACAGATTTTTTATGCTAATTACATCCCTCCTTTCCTTTTTCTCCTTATCTTGCTCCCATACCCGCTTCCTTCTTCTTATCTCCTGTTGATACTGTCTGTATTTTCTTGACCTCTATTCTTTTTTTCTCACCTTCCTCGAGATGATTTTCATCTCTTCCTGCCTTTCTGCTCCTGAACAAAATTTCCCTTTCTTCCACCATTTCAGACATAAAGAAGCATACGTCAGATGACAACCCAGACAAGATAACGTTGGAGAAAGCAATCGAGTCTCTGAAAGAAGTCATGACGTGAGTTGGCATGACGTCATCTTTGTTCAGTCACCACAGATTCTCTTATCATACCATGTCTGGACCATTATACAGGTTAAACTTGGAATAACTGGCTGTAGGTGAGACAAGATTTATCAAGAAACAGAGAAAGAAACAAGAGATATTGAAGTCTTCATATCACTGCGAGGTCATATACAGTGCTGTGTTAATAGCAGCAATGATTAGACCTTTAGTTGTCAACTATTAAATTCATCTGCAACAATTTTAATAATCGATGTATCGTTGTGAGCAATCGAATTCTGATTTCAGCCCCTCAAATCTGATCGTGCTGCTTTCTTTAGTTTTCAATGAGGGTAACCTGAACATTTTTCAGGCATGGACAAAACAGTATTGGACAGTAACAAGCATTCCGATAAAACAGATGACACAATTTTTATTACAATTTTATTACAATTCTCCAGAGTCCAAGCAGACCTAAAAGATGTCTTTAAATTGCCAAGCAGCAAATTCTCACATTCAGCATTCTTTCTTGACAAGTCAACTAAGACAAATTATCAATTATTGATTATTGGTCAGCTAATTGATTTTTTGGCTACTCTCTTCTCCCCACCAGTCACATCAACGAGGACAAGAGGAAGACTGAAGGCCAGAAGCAGATCTTTGATGTCGTTTATGAAGTTGACGGCTGTCCTGTAAGTTTGACTGCTAGTTTTTTGTGTAAACAGTCTTATTTAATCTTGAAGAGAATATTTAATATTTCTTACTTTCTATACTACTTCTCTGCAGGCAAACTTGCTGTCCTCCCACCGGAGCCTTGTTCACCGGGTGGAAACAATCGCCCTGGGAGACCAACCATGTGACCGTGGAGAACATGTCACACTGTTCCTCTTCAATGACTGCCTCGAGGTGAGAATGCACATAAAAAAACACAAAAGCCTCACACAGAACACATTCACACCTAATTTACATGTCTTAACATCGTGTCATCTGTAGCTCTGACACACGACTATACTTTAACCCTTACTGTACCCAAATCTTCACAGAGCTGTAACGGAAACACCAAATATATAAAGTGATTTCCCTAAAGGCCTGGTTATAACAACATTACCTACGAGCTCTCTGTTTTAGCAGCAATTTCTATGAGCAAATAAGTTGATAAAGTAGTCACTTTATTTCAGTATCTATTAATCCTAAACATTAATGATGTCCCCTGGGACGTGAAAGATTGCAAGCATGCTGCTGTGTAGCAGTGGTAGATATACTACCTGTACTACTCAAGCTCACTACTATCTAACTGCTTGATGGTAAGTAAGTAAGTCTAGTAGTACAGTCCCTATTCTGCCTCTCTCCACCTCCTCTGCTGCACCTTTACCAGGTGGAAAGCTGGCATTTTGAATGGTCATCAATGAAGTCAGAGACTCACTATTTTCAATTCACTAACAAGCTGACAGTTAACAACTCAGAGAGCCTTTTCCCCTTTTCAATAAAGCTGTCAGCCTTTGTCCATCTTTGGTTGAGAGACAGGGAGTTAAAAAGAATGTATAAATGTATAATAACACATTAAATGTGTTACTCATTAGGATAAAAGTTATTTTCTAATTGTTTTACTGCGGTTGTAGTCACTTATTATATTCAGTCTAGGCATCCCAGCTAACAAACTGAGCTAACATTAGCTAACAGCAGTTACACTTACTTACTGTCCATCAGGAAAACCAGAAAACATTTCCATATTTCAATAAAATATCATCCAGTTTCACCAAAGTCAGTGGAAATCGGTGTGTGACTGATCTAAGAGCACAAAGTTAACACTACAGAGACAGGCTCAGAGTGAGAATACCAGAGACAGCATTCACCTAATTGCAAGCCAGCATGTCATCGATGTGATTTAAAAACTATTTTCATTTTATGGCAGAAGCGTTGCACAGTGTTGCTTTAAACCTCACTAGTTATGCCACATCTCAGCCATGAGGTCTGCTATTTTGAAAGTACTCAAACCTAAACTCCACGCGCGCTGTGTTTACACTGCGCCGAGTGACCGTCAGACAACACGGTTATTACAGCACGTCTCCATTGGACCCGGCATTATTTTAATGTATCTTACTTCAGTGTTCCTCCTGCATGCTGTCTCCCACAAAGCTACATCACATTCAGATATCACTGAAAGTTAGGTTGTAAATATTCTGAAGACAGGCCAACGTTCATCAATTCCTCATGCTCATGTTATAGTCCTCAAATAGAGAGACAGAACCAAATATTCACCTAGTTTATTATTTTATATAACAAACATAAACATGCAAGTTGCTGCAGCACCTGTTTTCACCAGTTTAGACTTTTAGATAGACTGAACAAGGAATGTTCTACCTCCACCTCCTGCGTCGTTCTCCCTCTGTACCGTTTGCGGAGACACATGCTGATAGCTCGTTCAGTCCACGTTCAGTGGTGGTCAGGAAAGGAGCTTTTTGCAGAGCAGCAACATTGAAAAGGTGATCGATTCATGCGTGTGCATAGGAACAGAACAGGGCTCGGCATTCATGGAGGGATGAGGTGGGTGGCTGCGCTGATTCAGGATTGTCAGCACCACCCCCTAATGAGGTGTGTGTGTGTGTGTGTGTGTGTGTGTGTACCAGCTACACAAGGACGTCTGACAGTTTTCCATGCAGTTGTCACCGTGTATTGAGTGAATGCGTCTGAGTGGGTGGCCTCAGTATTGCCTCCATCATCACCAGTCATTAACTAACTCTTGCATTCATATAATCACTCTCTCTGACCCTCTTCACTCACACTGCCAAAACAACATTGACCTATGATGTAGTGTGTATTCCATCCGTCTCTCCTCCTCCCTCCACCCTTCCCTCTCTTTCATCTTTCTCCGCAGTTTAATTGATGTGGCATTAATGAGTTGCATCGTTTACCTCCATGAAGGCCTCATTGATTTTGTTGCCATGTAACCGATAGCAGCTCCACCTACACGCTGCAAAATGCACATACACTAATTTTAAAAACACACGCACTCACACAAGTGTTTGGACGTCGTCTCTCTTGTCTGATTTTGTGTGTGTTTGTATCTCTGTAGATTGCAAGGAAGCGTCACAAGGTGATCAATACATTTAAGAGTCCGCTGGCACAGGCGAGGCCACCCGCGCCACTCAAGCACATCGCACTCATGCCACTGTCCCAGATTCGAAGAGTCCTGGACCTGCAGGATTCAGATGGTAACCACAGCAGCAACACACACGCTGTAAACTATGAAGTTACTGCTTATGACTGCACAACGTTTGACCTGCACTATTTGTGACCGCCTTTTTGGAGAGTCCGTGTAGTAAGGTGCAATGTTGTAAACGAAACCAAACAAACTCCAACACCTCCGCTTGATTTCTTTGCACACAGCTGATTTGCTGAGAGATCAGAGTCAGCTGCTAAATATCAGTTCATTCCCACGGTGTGTTTTTGGAAAATCCCACAGCAAGCGTGGATATCATTAAAAGTGTAATGTCAGCTTACTAATTTCTAAAATTAAGAGGATTAATTAGTTACTGACTCAAACGTCCTTTGAGACACCCACAAGAGGAAAAAATGTTCACTTCACATATTTTTGAAATATTCAAACAGTACAAATGTTCATATTGGCTGAACTGTTTGCTGGCTGTTGTGGCCATTAAAATCTATCCATTGTGCTTCAGTACATTAGCCTTTTTACACAAAACCCCCGCTGTCACGCCACCTTTGCCTTTTGACGCCAAACCAAACAACAGCAGCAGAATGTTTGTTGATAGCATGCCGACATTCCAGAAGCAAAAGAGGCTCAGTGTACATGGACACTCATGTCACCCCTTTACACAAACGTCAGTTTGGCTCTGTAATGCTGCTGGCTCATAGGTGGAGCAATGACACCCCCTCCATCCCGGCTTCATATGGTTTATACAGAACGGTAAGGTGGAGTGAGCAACAATCCGACCTTGAACAGGGACCTAAAAGCACAGTAATGGAGACAAAATCTGCAGTGTAAAGATGGACTGAGTTTATTATATGCTTATATGATATATAAGACAGTATGCAACAGTAAGTCTTTTATTTTGATGTTTGAGTAGGTGTCACAGACACCGTCAAATGAGCTAAAGGCCTGTCAACAACATGAAAACAAGAGAGGTTCCACACAGTAATGATAGAACAGCAGAAACTTTAAGTAAGAGGGGCAGCAGTAAGGTGCAGGACATCTAACACATGGCACCAAACACACTGCTGCACATCTTTCCGTGGGTTTCCCGATCAGCATGGCTCGTATCATTAAAACATTTGGATTTCTCCATCTTTCCTTTGTGAAGTCCTGGAGAGTCTAAAGACAGCTCCAGGAGACGGTATGACACGCTGACAGAAGAACACAGTGCTTGGAGACAAATGCTGTGTTCACACAAGGACCAGTAATGATTGATGTTTAGGGACTTGGATGAAGCACTGTCTATTTGTCTTGCATGTTTGTCTGTTCTTTTTCTATCACTTGTTCCACTCTCATCTTTCCATCTGCTTCTCTTCCCATCCAAAAACCCTTCCTCAATCATCCTTATCCTTTTTCTGTCTCATTGTCTTCATCTCAAACTCATCACTGGCTGATTTCCCTCCTCCCGTCTTTTTGTCACTGTTCTCTCTCTCATCACTGACTGTCCATGTCACTCTCCATCCCTTCAGAGTGTGTGAATGCATTTGCCTTGGTGGTTCGCCCTCCAACCGAACAGGAGAACTTGTTGTTCAGCTTCCAACTGACCGGAGAGGATACGGTTAAAAGTGCCTGGCTGCGAACACTTTGCCGCCATGTCGCCAACACCATCTGCAGGGCTGATGCGGTGAGTCCCCACACATTTGTGTACACACACATGAAAAGGAAAGTTGGTAGTTTGTCAGATTGGTGGCCAGGGAAAGAAGCTGTGATAGTTCTATCAACAGTGATTCACACGAAAAGAACTTATTCCTCTTAAAAAACAAACTAGCAGTCTTATCACAATCCTCCAGCCTCAGAAAGAGTGCTGGCAAACTTAAACTTAAAACTGAAAGCTTTCTGATATCCGTGCCCAGGACCAAAAACGGAGTTACAAAACTGAGGAAACTAATCTTAAGATTGAAAGTTCATTGGTGTGGTCCAACTGACATTTTCCTGGGGCCGTCATCTCCTCGCCTTGTTTGCTATTTTGGTCAATCACTGTGTCACTGGGTCTGTGTCTGAAGCTTTGTTCACACACAGTAAATAGATATTTTTGCATGTAAAACAATGAAATCAAACTAAATAATTAAAAAAAAACATATCTTTTTTGTTTTTATTATTTAAGATAATGTAGACTTTAGACACACTGGAGAAATTCACTTGTCTTTGAGGTTGATAAGAAATTACTCGTAACTAAGAAATATATTTAAAAAAAAAGTCATGGTCTTAAAGGACCTGCTGTTGATCTCCTCCTTACATGGTTGAAGTTGCAGTTTGTTGCTGAAGGAGCTGTTCATGATGAGCGTCAACTTTGCTAACATCCTCCTCTCCATCACTTCCACTATGAAAGAATGATATCTAAAACCAGGAAGCTTTATTTAGTTAGTTAGTTTAGGTGACCACTGTTGCTTTCCCCTCTATTTTAATTTTTTTTTTTTATTTGGAGTTTATGATAAAATTGAGAAACTATTTTTGCAACCTAGAAGTCCAACAAGCTTGTAATGCATTTTGCAAAACATGACATTACCTTCAGACATTTGCAATAGTTAATCGGGGGTGCCTTTGGCCAGGTGCAGCCAGATGCAGCCAGATGCTGTGGATGGTATATGGAGCCATCTAGTGGTGAGGTAGAATATTGCAACCAACTGAATACTGCATGCCCAACCCTCCTCTTGCAATGAATGCTCTGTCGGTCACCTTTTCTTTGATGTTATTAAACTCCTGCAGCATCAAGTAGCAGCACACACCATAAGACTACATACAGGATCACATACCATGCTCCTTAAAATCACACACACAGGCAGGATCATTTGAATCAGTGTAAAAAAGCCAGCGTAATGATGTGTCTTCCTTATGCCAGTATGGTGGGCTCTCTCTCAGTAGAAAGGGGTTGCGTCTTTACCTCTGTAGACAGTTATGGCAGCAGTGTAGAGCAGGACTTGGCTTCAGTAATGGAGAATGACAGAATATGGGCTGTGAGGAACTGTTGGAGGGGATGTGTTCAGATAACAATACACAGATACATAGGCTACCGTTGGAGTCTATGTGTGTGAGAGCAGACGTGGCATCCGGATCAGTTGTTAGATAATTATTTTTTAATAACTCAAATGGATCTATATTCTAAAAAATGCAGTAATCTCCTGTAGGTTTGTCTAACTGTACTCAAACAGAAGAAATGCTGGATTTGTTGCAGACTATTTGGTGTTCTAGTATTTCCAGCAGAAGGAAGGATTGTGTGTGTGTTTGTGTGTTTTAATGCTTATAAAGGAACATGTCACGCAGTGCACTCGATGATGTGTTTTTAATAGTTTTTGGACAACAGCAGCGCTCTTTGGCACATGGGAATACCAGCCCCACAGCCATTACTAATACTAATTCCTAGCTGGTTATCATAGAATGTCTTGAGATTAAAAAAAAAAAAAAAAAAAAACACCACAGAATATAAGCCATTTTGTTCTTTCATGGTTTGAGTAAATTATGGAAAAGCCAATGTGTTATAGGCTGATTAAGCTTCATGATTATAGAGTCCACTGGAAGACATGGAGGTTAGGCTGTTTGCTGTATTTAACAGAGGAAGCAGCAGGGGGCGGTGTTGGCCTCTGTCTGCGTGCTCTCTTGCAGCTGCATTCCTAATACGGTTTTCACTGGGTCAGCGCTGCAATGTGAATACCAACGAGATAGAGCCCTGCTTGTTAACAAGCCCTCTGCAGGATGAGGGGGAGAGGGAAATAAAGACCGTGTGTGTGAATCCTGCTACACAACCCCTCCTGCTACTATTTTGGCAGCAAAGCATAATGTATCTATTGGTATTGATTACATGAAATGCACACCTCAGGTCATGATTTATTACACAGAGTTTGAGGTTGTGTTGTTTTTTTTGTCTTGTAACCAGGAGGACCTGATTCAGTGTACAGACCCAGACTCACTACAGGTCAGCACCAAGGATATGGACAGCACCCTGAGCAAAGCCTCGAGGGCCATCAAGAAGACCTCTAAAAAGGTAAAGGCAGAGTCATTTTTATGGGTGAATCAATTTTTTTTAGCTGCGGCATCACACCAAGAACGCAGAATGACCACGAGACGTTTTACTTTCTCGTGTCTCATGTCAACGTTATCTAGCTACACAACTGTGTAGTTGAAACAGAGGGATGATGGAAACAGTGTGATTGACTGTTCGGAGCTGACAGAGCTGTCAGGAGAGATGCATTGACCTGAAGTGCCGTCTCTGAGTCGACCTGAATATCCTCATTTGGGGACAGGCCACCTTCAGACAGACGGGGCTTTATAAATTGTATTTAAATTGTAGTTCAGATCATGAGGTAAATATTTAAATCAATTCATGCTGAATTACACAGAAATGTGAATGAAATTACGCACAAGACATCTAGTGCAGGCCTTTCACACTATTGTAGTTGTGCAGTCATAGAACAATAGGACAGAAATCTGAATTTAATTTTTATTTATTTGCTGCTCTTTCCAACTCTCAGCAGTTAAATGATTTGAATGTTTCACAGGATAGAAGCATGATACTGGAACAGAGTCTGGAACAAGCAGATAAAGATATGTGACATTGTTAACCTGTTAATTTTTTTTCTGCTTGAGGAAACATCTGAAGCGTTAAGAGGAGAGAAGGTGTAAAGGTTAAAGAAAGGTCTTCAACTTGTCCTGATATTGTGAACTTAAAAACAGCCGTACATGCAGAGCTGCTATCTGTTTGCATGTATCCATTGTACATGACTCCTGCAAACAGATTACCATATAATAACATAATACTACTGGCAAAATATTTGGCTTCTGTGCCGATCAGGCTTCATGAGACTGATGCCAATAAATTTAAAAAATATTTTTCTTATTTTTTTTATGTTTTCTCAAACTATTTGCAAGATAAAATCCACGGATTTTGAACCACTGTGCAATCAATAATGAAAAAACAGATGGAGGAATCAGCCACGTCAATAAGTTGGAGGAGTTTATTGCAGATATTTTGGTATCCACTGTATGTTTTTCAGTAAGTAACAAGAAATATCAGAAGAGAAATGCTGACAGTATCTTTGTACAGTGTCTCCATGGCAGTGTGTTCAACAGAGAGCACTGCCAAGTTTATTCTGTATTCTAACTGAAAAATCTATTTGTTTTATACATTTGTTATCCGTTCATTGAAACCTAAACCAATATATCAGTGTTGATAAATTATTAAATGGCCAGTGTGGACGATATGGGGCCATCAGGTGGCGACGTAGCAGATCGTGACTAACTGAATACTACACGCCAACGCTTCTCTCCCAGGCTAGGAAAACCTACAGTGGCAACAAAACTCACCAAAGGCCCTGGAGCCAGTGTTCTATTTACAGAATATAATGTTCATAACTTTGTTTTTAATGTATAATCAGCTGAAGACAAGAATAATTCTGTTTTTGTTACCTTGAATGCGTTTATATCAACAGACACTGGTTTGTCTTCCATGGAGTCTGCCATGTTGAATGGACAAGCTAGACACTGGCTCTAGAAATGTGCATTTTCTGTACATTTTAGAGAGGACAGGTTGAGCTGATCAGCAACTACATCACTCGATGGACCTTTAAACCAGAGAGAAAGAAAAGTTGAGTGTCATGTGTGAATGTTTTTGTCTTATAATTCTGGTTATTGAAATGGCCACATTAGCATTTCATCAAATCAAATAATGACTAACTAAGTAGACTTTGTTAATGAAAGCTTTTACTTTCATGTATTTCTTGTTCATGTAATGGTACAAGTGGTTCTCCACTGAAAGGTACTCTAAATGATGACAAGAACAGGTTGGCCTCAGCACTGATGGATGCAAAGTGCAAACAGACAGAAAGAGTGCCGTCTAGGTTTACTGAAAATGAGTTGGCTGAAAATCTAAGATGTTCAGTGCCACGTATGACAAACAACCACTTACTGAACGTAAACTGAATGAATTACTTTGTGTGTGCTAGGTGACGAGGGCTTTTTCCTTCACGAAGACCCCAAAGCGTGTGATCCAGAGGGCGTTCATGGCCAATGGTACTCCAGATGAAAAAAGCCAGAGGCTAAGTTGTGAAAACCGTGCCGGCAGCAGCTCCACACTGGCTGTAAGTCTTTCTGTTTATTTTCCTGCTCTGGAACATGAGCTGTACTCATTGTACAGCTGCACGGTGTTAACGCTGGTGTTTTTTTTTTGTTTGTTTTTTTTTTTGTTTCTTTGTTTATTTTGTTTTGTTTTGTCTTTTTCTTCTATATCTGTCTTGGTCAGCCCCTAACTAATACATACACAAATGTAGGCATTTTATATATAATATTATTATATAATATTATTATATAATGTATTTTTTACACTTTGTCATGTTTGTGCTCTATCTCTGTGATAGCAGGACCAGTATCTCTGAGTTGGTTTCCTTACTTTGTATTACCTTCAAGTTTCTAAGAGAAGGGCTGAAAATATGTCTGCTTTGTTTCACGTCACGGTTAAGACTGGGTGGCTGTTGGTCGTCTCTGTCCATCTGTTCCTTATTTCCTTTCTTTACTTTCCATTTCTTTCTCTTTTTGCTGAGAACCAGGCAATTGATCTCTCCATCAAACCCCAATGGAACAGCTTTTTCAGTCAGCGTCACTTGTTTTCATCTAACTTGATTAAAAAGCAGTAAATCACTTCTGCTTTTAAAAGTGCTGGACTACTTCTGCTCGGCACAATTGTGAAGGAAGGGAATTCTGACATTCTTTAAACAAATAAATCACTCAGTTTATCTTCCCATTGACGTGACGGTGTAAATGCAGTGAGTGTTTGGCAGCTGTATTGCAGAGTGATTAACCAACAGATGTTAAAACATTTTTAATGAAGCCATTTTATAGACGTTCGGCCCATATTAAGATTAGGAAGTTACAAAGTGTCCAGTTTGATTCTGGCTGTACAGCAAAAAGAAAACAAAGATAAGGCCAGCGGCTCTACGCACAAAACGAAACAATCATTTCTTATATTTAAAATACTTACATGCAACACAATGTGTGTTCTGTTTTTTAAATCTCATTGTAAAAGAGGTCACACATGCACATCACGGATCTCCACTCCCACAGTTGCCTGTATATGAATAACAGCCTGTCGTTAAGTGCAGCTTAAATTCTGTGTCCACATGACAAACCAACGGCTGTCTCAACACATGTGCGTGCCCCTTAGAACAGCATCCACATCCAGATCCGATCTGTAAAATAACCAACCCTTCTTTCTATAGATGTCTGTCTATGCCCTAATGGCCAGTTTCCAGCAGGCATGGATGCATTATGTTCCGTGTGCACCACAAGCGCAGGAGCTAATCGTGGCCATTTTGGTCAATGTCTCATACCTTAGCAGAACCACTGTAGTCTGCTTATGAAGCATCCCAGAGGCATCTCTGCTCAGCTCCGCCAAGAATATGCCTCTGTGTTCAGTTTGTGATGGATGCCACGAGCAACTCACATCAATAAGCATAAGAGCAGCTTGAGCTGACCAGAAGTCAGACGTGGCATAGAAGAAACGGCATAGATAATCCTCTCAATTTCCAAACCCCATGCAAGCATCCCATTGTAAAAACAGACAAAAGGGAAACAAGTGAACTACCTAGTATATTTACATACTGTATTTTGAAGCACATAAACCAGGAAATGATCAAATCTGTGCAAGCTAATAATAACTATTAATTAATAAAGTCTGGTGGGCAGAATGCTCCACTTCTGAATTGCTTCCTGCAGGGTTTGAAGTCATGTGGGGATCAGCCACCAGTGAGGGGCTGTCTTTGAGCACAACCATTGTTCACGTCTGCAGATAGTGTAGCACTGCTTCTGACTCACACCGGGGACGTAAGCACTGTGGAATGGCTGCGCCACAGTTTAGTTCCGTCCTCTGCCCGGCGTCAACTCACACCGGGTGCGTACTGGCAGCGTCGCGCAGCTGTACTCACTCTTTGATCGATCGATTGCTGACCTGGCGCCACTGGTCATAATGTAATGTTAATGTGAAGCTGTGACAGGCGACATGAACTGCATATTGTGTCTTATTTTGAAAGGGGGCGGACGTGTATTACTCTGATTCTGTGTCGGATTTCCTGTCTGGTGCAATCTGCTCTGTTGAAAATGACTCGGTTTAGCAACGGCTCGCGTCAAAAACAAACATGCTACGGAAGATATCGCTGCTGAGTGGAGAGACGCTGCCGAGATGTTCCGCAGCGCGCTCGGTGTGAGTGGTTTCATTGATTAGATTGGCAGTAATCAGCAACGGAGACCACGGCACTCATGTCCCTGGTGTGAGTTAGGCTTTATTAACCTTAAAACCATAAAAAATTAAGTAATAGCCTGAAATATAGTTTAGAAACAGGATGAATGTTTGGTTTCTGCCTTGTTTTTATTCTTTTCTTTCTACTTCATTTGTGAAAGTTGAATTCCGACTGAGGTAGTCAAAAGCAGGCTGCTCATTTCACCTTTCAGAAGCAGATTTTTCTCGGCTCCTGCTGGCAAGTTAATTAAGCGAAAATGCAGTTTGGAGCACGCTGATTTTAGAAACGAATGAATAAATAAAATAAAAAATAAATTTTAAAAAAATCCCCATGTGGCGACTCGTTGGCTTCAAGCCAATATAGACCATTAAAAAAACATTATAAATAATTGTTCAACATTATTATGAAACAAATATTTGTTTGATCGGATTGAAATGCCCTCCTGCGGATGTCTCTTCCCCGCTCTGCCCGAGAACTTGTTCTTGACAGACTTTACGTGACAGTCATTCTCCTCCGTTTCTTTCAGGTCTTCCTGTCTTGCTTGACCTTCTGAGGGTTTCCTCTGTCTTTGTTTTTCATCTAGGTTTTGTTTCAGCATGTCTCTTTATTTTTTCATGTTATGTAAATCTCTGCTCCATATGTGTGTCCCCTCTGTTATTTACTCTAGATGTCTCGATCTGCCTCAACGTTCAGTTTGAGTGATTCTGCCAAGGGCAGTGCCGTGGTGCAGCGCTCTAATTCTCTGGACCATCCTCCTGTCAGAGCGAGGGTCCCTGTGTGTATGCGCACGCCCTGCAGCCCAGCCCAAAATCCTGCCCTTAGCCCCAACACTGCGCCTGAGTTCAATCAAAGCCTCCGGCCCAACTATTGCCCCACCACCCAAGAACGCAAGTCTATCCTTCATGCTCCACTATCGAACCAGCCCCATCCAAGTGTCCACACTCCCCAGGAGACCACCTCTTCATCCCGTCCCACTTCCCTTTCAGTTCCAGCTGTCCGAAACTCGAAAACATCCCAGCCGAAATCTAGCCACCCTATCTCCAGACACCTACCCTCTGTAGGGTTCCAGTCTAGGTCCCTGGTTCCTCAGCCAGTTAATGTCAAAGGCAGGACCTTTTCTGAGTCATGCAGGGATTCCCAAGTCCCCTCGGACCCACGCAAGGCTGTCCTGACGAGTCCTCGCAGGGAGACTCTGCTCTAAAGTCTGACGTGAGCAAACATTATTATGCTCTAGTTTCAACTATGGGTGCACCAATAACTTTTAACACTTCAAATCTTGTTATCTGCTGTATGTTGGTATGTTGGCCTTTTAACATCCAAATCCCACCCGTGCATTTGCAGTCCCAAATCAACTCCTTAGAAGCTAAGACCCTGCAACTGAGATAGATCAGATTAAAATAAAGTGCTGTTCTACAGAAGAACTCTGGACCTCGATGGTTATATGAGAGGAGGTTAGAGACTTGTAAGTAGTGTGGTGTAATGCGTCTCCTCACTTGAGATTGGTATGCGTGTAAAGGGCAGAGATTTTAAGGGTTGATTTGGAATTATCTTCCTGTGAATCACCTGGGTTACTAACTGGTGGCGGTGGTGGCTGGGAATATTCACTTGGTGGCTGCAATTAATAGTGGGCTGTATACAAAGGGTGCAGCGGAGCTGGGCCGGCGTAAAGCTGGAACACAAGAGTTTTTCCCTCAGGGGAAAAAAGCTTCCTTAAAGGCATGCTGTGCATATAGAACATTCTGTTTTCCTGTTTATCACATGAAGCAAAGATCTCTAAAAGCCAAACAGTTGATTTGCAAAGTACTGAAGCACTCATGTAAGTGGAGGTTGAAGAAAATATCAAGAATGAAAAATCCTAAATGTCAAAGCACGCCTTTAATTTTGGACGCTACACTCTTTTTGTGTTAACGAGCCAAAACACGCAAACAGCTCGCTGAATTCAAATGTCAGCGTATTCACAGGAGCCAGGCCGACTTCTCACCTGAGGTTTAACATGCAGCGGCAGGTCACCTGTTATCTGTCCTACATTCTAAACCGGTTGTGACGGCCAAGTCGTCGAGCACATAATGTCCCACATTCAGCCTCAGCCATTTAACCAATATGCAGGCACAGAACACCGCTCTGCCCGTCTGAAAGGTATTCATGCTTAAAGAATGGGGTCTGACATAACAGAATGACAGCGTGATCTATTTGGAGATCACTGAACCATTTCACAGTGAGCCATACACAAGCCTTCTCATTGTAACCTGCCAGCCGACACAACAGTTTAGAAATTGACTGTTTTACCCCCATCTTGTGTGTCAGTTTGATTTTAAGCATTCAAATGTGCAGACAAAACCGTCAAAAGGTTTGTTAGCAGGTAGTCAGCTTGATGAAATGAATTCATACCAGATAAAAAAGTGTGTGTGCGGGGGTGGAGGTGTGGGTATCAGAGCGGACCTATCAGAGCTTTTTTTCAGAGCACAAACGTGTCCACACTTTCTAAATAGTCAAGGTTTCAGCGATGGAAACCTATCCAGACTTCAACAGGCTATGTACTGGTTTCAATTTGGATGCATTGCTTCATATAACATATTATATATTCACATAATACATTTTTGTCATGTAACTGTGTACTTGGCTGATTACAAACACGCCTGCACGTTTACATGGCAGAGAAATTAGCATTTCCCCGAGCAAATCTACCTGAGGACACCAGGTTTATCTAATCCTCTACCTACAGGTTATGTCGACCTGGTGGTTAAGAAATCGGTTCACTGTAGAAAAACTGCAAATCAAGCTACAAGCACACAGAAATGCACTGTGCTCTTAACTGATCACATCATATTCCTGCGTTCCAGTTATCAATCAGGTAAACACGTTGAAGTGCAGAGCAATGGCCCAGTCAGTGTACCATCAAATGTGTGACGACAGACGGAATATGTGAATGAAAATGAATTTATAATTTTGATGTTTAGAATGTATAACAAATAAAAGACAGAGAGGACGCCTCTGTAATTTTGAATATAAGCGGCAACAAAATGAGTGTCACAATGTAAAAATATCTATTGTGCAGTGTCCACTCTGAGTCTTCAGAATCGCCTCCAACAAACTAAACACTAGCTCTAAATGGCGTTTCCCATGTTTCATGTGTTTGGGGTTGCAATCTGTAACTACGCCACTAGATGGCACTGAATCCCACAGAGTGCTGGACGATAACGTAATAACGATGCAGCGCCTCGCTGTAAACTGACTCAGAGCAGCTGAATAAGAGTAGCTCGCGTGGCGTAGTCACACTGTTCCTCCTGCAGTCTGTCATCACCTGTTGATCCCGGGGACACAGACAGTGGAGCTGCTATACGGCTGTAGTGACAGTGTTGTGATCAGCCCCTCTTAATCAGCTGCAGTAAAAAGCACATCTGTGTTTAGTGCCGCTAGTGTGTGTGTGAGTGCACACTGACTGACTCTCAGACATCTTCATGTACATATTGGATAAAATGGCAGGTTATTATCATGAAGGCTCAGCTCTGGCAGGTGCGTCACAAGGGTCGGGTATGTTTGCATTGTGACCAGGCTCTCTTTGTTCAGGGCTTTCTCTTCATTGAAAGTAGCCCGTTTTTATCTTCTCATCCATTCAGCCCCCATCATCCTCAGTGTTTCACAACATACTAACATGCAATCAAGGCCACCGTTCACTGGTAACATTCAACAGCTGATGCAAACAAGGCAGGAAATGAAAACAGTAACTCTGCTGAAATGTGTGCTGTGTGTGTGTGTGTGTAAAAGCCAGGTGGAAAGCTGCTGAAGTGTGTTTGTGTTGGCAAAGGTTTGCCTACCTCGATTAGTTCAGTGTCAACGTTTGGCTTTGAAGGCAGAGAGGTGCTGGTAGCAGCGTTTGTCTCTGTGCAGTAATTAACATGAGCCTGGAGAACATAAAGCGTACTTGTCCTTTGTATACATATACACATACAAACACACACACTTTTGACAGCAAGTTAGACATGACAATCTATCACATTGCTGTAAAGTGTGCTGTAAGCATTAAGCTGAGCTGAATAAAGTGAACATATATTTACACGTGCTCAAGTTACCCCTAAATTCCACCAGACACGGCTCTGTGACGTGGCTGCAGCTCTGTTTTGGTCTGTTTTTCTGAAACACACTAATGCATTGACTGCCATCAACTCCAGTGGCCATGTCGCAGCCACGCCCAGTAGAATTTAGGGCTTCTCCCATGTCCTACAGCTTTTTACAACTCCTTATTTTTTATTTATTTTTTACTTGGTGTTATAGTTGCTGAGATCTGGAAACATTGCTACGTCAACAACAAAGTCTGGGACAACAAACACAGGCAGCAAACATTAATAGTCTGATGTGACAAGAGGCCACATTTACTACCTCTTAAAAAAAATCTTTCTTCTTAGTTTCAGCAGGGTACGCACCATGCAATATGCAACCAAAAGCAAAGCACACATTATTGGTCAATGCAACTCAGGTCTCTTGCTTCCTCCCTACAGATTCTGCCTTCATATACAGATATCTGTTCATAGAGATGAGTGTAAAGTTGAAACAGGGACTTGGTCTAACCTGTAACCTGTGCCAGATGTTCACAGTACACACTTTGGGTTTTTTTTTTCTTTTTAGATAACTTTGATGGTTCGTTTATACTTTGATCACCTAGCTACTCCTTATTTGCCATGTTGGACCACGTTGTCATGATGTCATAGCATGCCTGGATCTCAGCAATTCATTTATTATTAATAATGATGTGGGGAACAGCCAAAATCAATCAAGAATAATTGGATATTAACAATTTAACTATTTTCCTCACCTCACATTATTCACATGTCTCTTTGTCTCATTGGTTCCTCTGTTCTCTGTTCACAGGCACACCATTCTCCCTCCATGGTCAATCTGTCTTCCATGTTTGAGAGGAAGTACCACACATTCAGTCGTTCAAGCACTCACCTCTTCTGAAATGCTGCTGTCTGGTAGCACCAGCTGGAGTCGACCCATCTTCTCCTTCTGCCTTGACTGCCGCTAACAGTGAGAGCTAACCGAATACATATGTGTATAAAGTTGAAGCTGCCTGTAAAGTATGGCAAAGTAGTATTTGTCCATGCTGGAGCTCTACAAAGACTTTTCCACATTTTGAAAAATGCACTGAGGCCGGGGACATACTTGAGCCTGATATGTGGCAGTATCAGACTTTCAGCTCCCTAGCTGAACCAAGGCCAAGTAGGTTCAAACAATAAACCAGTTGTTCGTCAGCCTGACGTGTTCAGCTAGAATGTCTGTTGCCAAGAACTCGCTGGAAAGATTTAATACCCTTCTTGTTTTGACAAGGCAGTTTGATGCATCTTTCCAAACATGTACAATGCTTAAATTGAAACTGTATCAATAGGAGCTAACTGGAACGGTACTGTACCATGCTCGGGGGGACAGGTGTGTGATTAGCACTGGTTGTAGTAAGGTTAGCCTTGCCATCTAAAAAATGAAGGAAGCTCTGCTTTGTGTCTGCAGGTGTTAACAGATTATCTTGATTTAACTGATTTTTACTTAAACAGAGACTTGTTACATTTCGTGTTTAAACCTTTGGCTCTCTTGTTGTTTAACACTGTTGCCATTGTTCAGTGACGCGTTAACACTAACTAACTATAGACCGAGTGAACATCATGTCTTTCCTCTGGTTTTTAATCTTTGGGAAAGTAAAATAACATTTACGATTAGACACTGAGGTGTTTCTGTTTAACAGATGCAGGTTGTTGTTCGTTGTGTGTTTAATGTACTCAAGTTAAAGTTACCAGGTTGAACTCATCTTCCCTTTTACTATGTTGAGGCTTTTTAAAACTTACTGTGTGAGAGAACCTTTATATTAACTGACATTTAATGTTTTATTGTAGTGGAGTAGACGTAATTTCACCTGATATATATTGTGATTAATCCACCTTCAAAATATAAACCTATGATAGCTTCCAGCTTTTATAAAGCTTCTATTTTAACATTTAAGAGATTTGTTTGAGAAGAATAAAAGCACATTGGCTCTTCTTTCCTGTTGCCCGTCCACGTTTTAAAAGATCATTTTACGGTCCGTCTTTGTATCTGTGTGTTTAAGAAGGGATGCTGCATTAGTGTATATATTTATTCTTAATGAGTACAATTATACCTCTTTTCTCTTTTGTTCTTTCATGCTATTTATGTTTCTGTCATTTCTTTAATGTTTTCAATGAGCTCCATTTGTCTCCCGTTTCATCTCTGTATTAAATGCACTTAAACATGTAGATTGAAGGTTTATTTAATCCTGTGTATGTTTTTTCTTTCTTTTTTTAACCACCAGAACATACTAAACAACATTTATAGAGGGTCCTGACTCAATATGTTAAGTCAATAGTGTGAAAATAAATTATTTTATTTCCTCTTCATGTGCTGGACTAAGGTTTTCTACTGTGCAAAACAGGCCAAAAGGTTAATTCTTGTAGTAAAGTTTATCAGAACTCTACCACACAGTACATATTAGCAGTCATTGATATAACTGATAATCAAATCAAATCAAATCAAATCAAATCAAATTTTATTTGTATAGCCCAAAGTCACAAAACACATTTTGCCTCAGAGGGCTTCACAATCTGTACAGGGAGTGACACCCTCTGTCCTTAGACCCTCGGTTCGAGTGAGGAAAAACTTGCCCACAAAAAACCCTTTTAACAGGGAAAAAAAAATGTGGAAGAAACCTCAGGAAGAGCCACAGAGGAGGGATCCCTCTTCCAGGACGGACAGACGTGCAATGGATGTCACATGTACAGAACAATCAACACAAACATATTGTACAATTACAATGAATTACAATAAATGGTGAGGTGATTGCAGTAGCAGTGGAACACAGATGCACAGCAGCAATAAGTCATTAACCAACAAAGCTGTAGTGGGGATGGTAGCAATAATGACTATATATGGCATGTAATGCTAAATATGGTGGACGTCAGCAGCAGACCACGGCGGCAGCCACGATCCATGAGAACCTGCTGGACGAGAAAGCACAGAAACTCCGGGGAAGAGGTGTAGTTAGTAATATCCAAAGAAAAGGTGTAAGAGAGATAATGATTGACAGAACAATAAAACCTCAGGCCCCGTTTATGCGGACTCTAAGGGATATCGAACTGCTTTACATTGATAGATAGAGAGAGAGAGAGAGAGATAATGATTGACAGAACAATAAAACCTCAGGCCCCGTTTATGCGGACTCTAAGGGTTATCGAACTGCTTTACATTGAGAGAGAGAGAGAGAGAGAGGGTTTACAGTAAGGCGTGGACGTCAGCAGCAGACCACAGCAGCAGTCACGATCCATGAGAACCTGCTGGACGAGAAAGCACAGAAACTCCGGGGAAGAAGTTTAGTTAGTAAGGGGGGGGGCAACAGTCCTATGGCAGCATAACTAAGGGAAGGCCTGAGCCAGCCCTAACTATAAGCGCTATCAAAAAGGAAAGTCTTAAGTCTAGTCTTGAATGTGGTGACCGTGTCTGCCTCCTGAACCCAGAAAGGTAGTTTGTTCCACAGAAGAGGAGCTTGATAGCTGAAAGCTCTGGCTCCCAGTCTACTTTTGGAAACTATGGGAACCACAAGGAACCCAGCATTCTGAGAACGCAGTGGTCTAGAGGGGTAGTAGGGAACTATGAGCTCTTTTAAATATGATGGTGCCTGGCCATGAAGAGCTTTGTATGTAAGGAGAAGAATTTTAAATTCTATTCTAGATTTAACAGGTAGCCAGTGTAAGGAAGCCAAAATGGGTGAGATGTGATCTCTGATCTTGGTTCCTGTCAGAACACGTGCAGCAGCATTCTGAATTAGCTGCAAAGTCCTAAGAGACTTATTGGGGCAGCCTAGTTTTTCTGCATCCGCTTGGGACAGGATGCGTCTGATTTTGGTAATGTTACGTAAGTGGAAGAATGCAGTCTTTGAAATTTGTTTTATGTGGGCATTAAAGGACAAATCCTGATCAAAAATAACTCCAAGGTTCTTTACGGAGGAGCTGGAGGCCAGGGTGGTCCCGTCTAAGGTGGCCAAGTCTCCGGAAAGAGAGTTTCTGAGGTGTTTGGGTCCAATTACAAGAACTTCCGTTTTATCTGAATTCAACATCAGAAAATTGTAGGTCATCCAACTTTTTATATCCCTAAGGCACGCTTGCAGTTTGGCTAAATGATTGGTTTCATCAGGCTTGATCGATAAATATAATTGGGTGTCATCAGCATAACAATGAAAATTAATGGAGTGATTCCTAATAATGTTCCCTAGAGGAAGCATATATAGACTGAATAGAAGTGGTCCTAGTACAGAACCTTGTGGGACTCCATGACAGACTTTGGTATGTATGGAGGATTCATCATTGACGTGAACAAACTGAGATCGATCTAAGAAATACGACCTAAACCAGCTTAGGGCGGTTCCTTTGATGCCAATCTGATGTTCCAGTCTCTGTAAAAGAATTTGATGGTCTATGGTGTCAAATGCAGCACTAAGATCTAACAGGACGAGTACAGAGATGAGTCCTTTGTCTGATGCCATTAGGAGACCGTTTGTAACTTTGACTAGTGCGGTCTCTGTGCTATGATGGACTCTAAATCCTGACTGAAAATCCTCAAATAAACTGTTCTTGTGAAGAAATTCACACAGCTGATTAGCTACAGCCTTCTCGAGTAACTTAGAAAGAAAGGGAAGGTTTGATATCGGTCTATAGTTAGCCAAAACCTCTGGATCTAGAGTGGGCTTTTTAAGAAGAGGTTTAATTACAGCTACTTTAAAGGACTGTGGTACATATCCTGATAATAAAGACAGGTTAATCATATCCAGTAAAGAAGGGCTAACTAAAGGTAAAACATCCTTGAGCAGCCTGGTTGGGATGGGGTCTAGGAGACAGGTTGACGACTTAGATGAAGAAATTATTGAAGTTATTTGATGAAGGTCAATGGGAGAGAAGCTATCTAAATATGTATCAGGTTTTGCAGCTGTTTCCAAACTTGCTGTATCAGAATGCAGATCAGTGCCTGTCGAAGGCAAGGCATGATGTATTTTGTCTCTAATGGTCCTAATTTTATCATTAAAGAAGCTCATGAAGTCATTACTAGTTAGACCCAGAGGAGTAGATGGGTCAATAGAGCTGTGGTTCTCAGTTAGCCTGGCTACAGTGCTGAAGAGAAACCTGGGGTTGTTCTTGTTTTCCTCTATTAATCAACCAATTGAGTTGCTTCAGTGGGGCTTCAAATGTCAGATTCATCAAATATCCTCTGGCATTCAACTTGAATTTGGGAGCTTTGACAGCATGTTTGGGATTTGCATACTACTTTAAAGAAAGCTCATCATACCTTCATACTCATCTCTATTTCCTACTCATTTGAGGTAGGAATTGGTTTAGAACTTTCTGGATCCCCCTAGACAAAAAGTTCAGGCTCTCTGAGTTTCCGTTTCTCAGAAATCAGTTTCTTTTAAATTCACTTTGGAAGCAGCAGGGCCAGCTTGGTCTTTGAAGAAAATCAACTCAGTCCAGAAATACTGACAAATGGGTAAAACTGGATATCCAGCAAGGTTTTGACTGTGATAAGATGAAACAGTGCTTGCATGATGTAACAATGAAACCAGGTAGCCGCACAAAGGTACCATGGTGATTCCTTTAATACTGTGGTGTCCCGTTGATCATAGCAAAATAAAATCTTTAGTGTTCCCTCTATAGGGGGGTTAGAATAATGTGCAGAGCAGTTTCTCACTGTAGAGCCTGACCTGACCTTTACCAAATGTGGGTCTACCGGTCAATACATTGATTCTCGTTAGTAGCTACTTTCTACTGAGCCCTGGAGGGGCTGTGTTTTTCTACATAGAGCACTTGAAATGTTATTGTGTCAGTCATGTTTTGTGCAGCCACGTACTACACATTGATGCATTGAGCTATCAAGCGCTCCAGCTGTACCCTGGGTGGCATCCCGGTGGCAGCAGGTTTAGGTCCTTGTCCCTAGCAACACATTTGAGCTCCTTCTTGGGGATCCCAAGGCCTTTCCAGGCTGGATGGACTACATAGTCTTCCAGGGGACCATGACCTGGTTCTGCCTTGGGATCTTCTCCCAGCTGGACATGCTCAGAACACCTCCAAAGGAAGGCACCCAGGGGGGCATCCTAATTGGATGCCTGAACTATCAGCTGGCTCCTTTCACTCCAAGCTCCCTCTAGATGTCCAAGATCCTTACCCCATTTGTAAGGTTGAGCTGGACCACCTGCCAGTTCATCTCATGCTACATTTTCCCATCAGTCATGAACAAGATGAGATTCTTGAACTCCTTGAACTTGATTGGGGCAGCAACTCAGTGCAGTGGTTAGTACGGGTTCTCTCCAGGTACTCCAGATTCCCCCAGAGTCGGTTTCTGGCCGCAGGCTGCAGCACTCTCACTCGGTACTAGACCAAATGCATAAAATGGTGTCCCCATTAGTCACTTTAACACAAAAATATGGAAAATGAGGTCCAGGTTGAAAAATACAGAAGTTAGACTTTAAAATGCAGAGTAGATCTGAGGTGCAGTGCAGAGTTGGGTGGTATTTTTTCTCTGGAGTAACTATCAAATGCTGTCAAATAACTGAAGAACAAAGCATACAATTTAAAGTGCCTCAATTACACTTGAGTAAATGTACTTAACTGAGTACAACAAAGTGTCTATGTATGTTAAAGGAGGATTTGTGGGCCATTGTCTGAACTTTGACACAACTTAAACGAGTCAAAGAAGTACAGTTGTAACCAAAAATGTAGCTGCACTTCTGTACAATGCGTTAATACACCTCCAAGGCAGACCTTCACTGTGTCCTCCTGCCCTACAGTGCATACGAAAAGAATTCACAGCGCTTCACTTTTTCCACATATTATGTTACAGCCTTATTCCAAAATGGATTACATTTTTTTCCCTCAGATTTCTTCACAATACCCATAATACCATAATGACATTTTAAAAAAAAAAAAGTTGCAAATTTATTAAAAATAAAAAATGAAGAAATCACTTGTACATAAGTATTCACAGCCTTTGCCATCAAGCTCAGAATTGAGCTCAGGTGCATCCACTCAACATCCTTGAGATGTTTCTGCAGCTTAATTGGAGTCCACCTGTGGTAAATTCACTTGATTGGAAATTATTGATTTGGAAAGGCACACACCTGTCTATATATAAGCTCCCACAGTGCAATGTCAGACCACAAAACAAGCATGAAGTCGAAGGAATTGTCTCAAGGCACAACGCTGGGGAATCTGCGCTGCTTTAAAGGTCCCAATGAGCACAGTGGCCTCCATCATCTGTAAATGGAAGAAGTTTAGAACCACCAGGACTCTTCCTAGAGCTGCCCGTCCCGCTAAACTGAGTGATCGGGTGAGAAGGGCTATAGTTAGGGAGGTGACCAATAACCCGATGGTCACTGACAGAGCCCTGACAGGGTTCCTCTGTGGAGAGAGGAGAACCTTCCAGAAGGACAACCACTGCTGCAGCACTCTGCCAATCAGGCCTGTGGTAGAGTGGCCGGACGGAAGTCACTCCTCAGTAAAAGGCACCTGAAAGACTCTCAGACCATGAGTGACAAAATTCTCTGATCTGAGACAAAGATTGAATACCAAGCGTTATGTTTGGAGGAAACCAGGCAACGCTTATCACCAGGCTAATACCATTCCTGCAGTGAAGCATGGTGGTGGCAGCATCATGCTGTGGGGAGACTCTGGGAGACTAGTCAGGATTGAGGGAAAGATGAATGCAGCAATGGAGAGAGACATCCTGGAAGAAAGCCTGCTCCAGAGAGCTCTTGACCTCAGACTGGGGCGACAGTTCATCTTTCAACAGGACAAAAACCCTAAGCACACAGCCAAGATATTGAAGGAGTGGCTTCAGGACAACTCGGAATGTCTTAGAGTGGCACAGCCAGAGCCCAGACTTGAATCCCATTGAACATCACTGGAGTGATCTGAAAACTGCTTCGGACCAACACTCCCCATCCCACCTGATGGCGCTCCAGAGGTTCTGTAAAGAGGATTGGACAAAACTGGCCAAAGATAGGTCTGCCACGCTTGTGGCTTCATATTCTCAAAGATTTGAGGCTGTAAAAGGTGCCACAAAAAGTATTGACCAAAGGCTGTGAATACTTTTGTACATTATATTTTTGTTCTTTATTTCTAATAATTTGCAAACTTTTAGAAACTTCATTTTGTGTGTGTGTGTGTGTGTGTGTGTGTGTGTGTGTAATTTTTGAGGAGGGAAAAAAAATTGATTCCATTTTGGAATAAGGCTGTAACATAACGAAATGTGGCAAACGTAAAACGCTGTTAATAATTTCCGTATGCACTGTATAATCACATTAGCTGCTCCAGAGTCAGCTGACTTCCTCACACCGAGTCAAGGTGTGTTATGGATGGTGAGCCTTTATAGCCACATCAGTATTTAAGTCACGGAAGCAGACTGGAAAAAAAAGAGGAGCTCCTGTTTTGTCCTCTTCACATGCAACCTCTTCAAAGCATTAGAAGATAATCTGTGTCTCGTGGACAAAGCGTGGGACGTGCCAGGCTGCCAGCTAGCGACTGGAGGTAGAGTGCCATGCAGGCCCGAGGCAAGGCGAGACAGGGGAATAGCCACAGTGAAAAGGCACCTCTTCATGGAGGACATTCACTCTTTTCATATTTGCCTTTGCCTTCACTTCAAAGTGCTTCTGACTGACTATTTAGGGGTGAAACGAAAAGGGAGAGTAGCTAAAAGGAGTTAGGGGGGCTGGAGTGGCCACGGTGCCAAGGGCACAGTCCAAAATCATGCAACCCAAGTAAAGATGTAATTAATAACAATTCATATGCAGCAGTCTCACTAAATACTGTGATTGAGAAAGACGTCTTCATGCAAATACTCTGCTCTGTACATGAGTCTGAAAGAAATATTTCCCATCCACAAATGGATTACACAGCAGGGACACCATGAGGAAAAAGAGGGCAGTCTGACATTGAGATCCCGTATGCAAAATATGAGTGTGTGGAGGTTGCACCTATGGCATGTAAAGGACTTCTCTACTGTGAGAGAAGTTTTCATTTTTAGCGAGAGTTTCTCTTATTTAACCGTGACCCAAAACTCAGCCTGACTTCAGCAAAATCTGGAGGCCTTCCAGGCTGGAGGATTAAGAGTTTTTGGACTATGAAACATTTACCTGCCCTCCGTAAACTTGAAAGCAGAGATGTTTTCTCCCCCGTGAGAAGCCAGCTAAAGCATTTCAGTGTTATTTCAGCTATTATGATCATTTTAAAGCCAGTATGTGCTTATTTCTTACGTGATTATGTTTAGAATTATTCAGACACCACAAGCTGTTTTTTCATCTGAGAAAAATATGTCATTCCCTGTGAAAATCTAGGTTGGGGACGCAGTCCCCAGTACACAGGAGAATGTGCAGCCCAGGTCCTTGGCTGGAAGGGAATCAAGCGGCAGCCTCCATGGCTGGAAAATGAAGCCAATGTGGAAGTGCCAAAAAACTGCAGTTTCTTAAGCAGCCACTTGAGGCTGGCTACAGAACATTTCAACTCCCATAAGTCCTCACGTTAAAACGTCCAACTTCACAGCAGAAACACGTTTACAGCCTGGTACAAAAAACTTTTATGGATAATTTCCCCACTCACTGCACAGAGGATGAATTATTGTTTTTTTTATCTTTCCCGTTCAAATGATATTAAGGCTTAAAGTTATGCATAATTAACAGCATAGCTACTTTGATTGACAGGTACATGGCGTTACAGATGGCTTATTTGAGCACCCAGGCGTCATTTGGACCGCCTCAGGCTCACCTAAATATTGGCCAAAATAAAAGGTTAATTTTAACCCTTTATTAGTCAATACAGCTGAAACAGCGATATTATCGTGCGTCACTATCCTGATGCCACAAGGGCAAATAAAAGTTACAGCTTGTTCAAAAGAGTCCAATATTATGTCGGGATTTGCCTGAAGCACTTGTGAAATATGTTCACTATTCAACTTTCACACACACACCGCTACCACACCTTGGTGTTGACTGCATCAAACAGATTGAACAGAAAGGTTTTCCCAGGAAGAAGTCGAAGATGTCTCTGAGCCGCCGCTTGGCTGCTCACCAATAACACCCCAGATGGAGCCAAGACATGATGATCTGCAAAGAAAAAAAAAAAAGAAAATCCCACACATAGTGTCTTAAATTAAAAAAGATGAAGTCATTTTCTTTGTCATACCAAAACTGTTCACCCAGCACTCTAACAGCCATCTCTCCTTTACTTGGGCAGCTGTGGGTAGTAAATATTAGTCAGCTTTCTGTGGTGAAAGTGACTGGAGTACTTTTACAGATGAGGTAATCGTGGTCTGATGAAGGAATGACAGGTGAATTTGTCACTCTGCTGTGCCTTTAGTTTAATACTAATGTCAGCATGCTTGCATGCTCATAATGGACCCAGAGTGGTGCATGAGTCCAGTTTGCAAACACGTATCTGCAGCTCACCCGCAGCGGAAATCTATTTTCAAACATGAAGAGAAGGAGCAGAACAATGTAGTTTAAATATATTAATCAGTGCTGTGATAGGTCTCCTTTTGACAATCTCAGCTGTCCCTCTCCCTCTGGAAGCGGTATCTCAGTCTTGATGCATGTTGTCCATGTTATGTTTTAAACCGGTTTTTGATTCTCTCTCTGCATTATTCTGTCTCGCTACTTGCGGAGAACCTTGCCCACCTTTAGTTTTCCTGGAGGTGTCGCCAACCTTGAGGTCCACTCCTGTTTGTTTTGCCCTGGTCATACTCCATTCTATAGAATTTGCTCATGCCAGCAGTTGCCACTATTAAAAAGCACTGAGTGCAAGTAACTTTGGCAGCTGAGGCTTCATATTAGCTGAATTTAAGAATATAGTTTTGTACAAAAAGCTCCCCACAGTCACTTTACAAAGAGAACACTCTCCAGCGTGGAGAGAAAGGATGATTATGGCCTCCAGTAATGGCACCATGAGCAAACAACCCTACACCGGCACCAATCAGCTGTCGGTTTACTGCACAATACAGAGCTTAAAAGAACAGTACCATTAATGAAACATGTAAACACAGACCATGGTGGAATTAAATAGTGCTATCCTGTGTGTGTGTGTGTGTGTGTGTGAGAGAGAGAGAGAGAGAGAGATCATGTGACTCCCAGTGGACTATGGCTGACCTTCAAAACATCAATAGGGAGAACAGAGCTCAGCTGGATATTGACCAGCACTGATCTGCCTTCTCTTCTCCCCTTTCACAAGCAATTACTTCCTTAATTGGTTAAATGAGCTCCTCCTTCAAACTACACAGTCATCATTGCTCATTTACAATAGCTGGAGGCTACATGTACTACCCACTGCCAGGACATGTTTCCTTCAGAGCTGCCAAAATGATCAGGGTTCCACTTGAAGTCAAATGAACTTGCATGAAGTGTTGTTACCAAGGGGTCCGTTTCACAAAGCAGGTTTATTGAAAACTCAGTCTGTTAACCCTGGAATCACAGAAACTCAGAGTTTTCAGTTTAACAAAGGAGAGTCAGTCAAACCAGAGAGAGAGGGTATGTGATGCTGCACGCATCATCTCTAATGTGGAGGCCAAGTGGCCTGGGTCTGTTCATGACTCAAGGATATACCACGAGTCAAACCTGAGTGCCAGACTGCAGCGTGGTGAGAAACCTGAAGGTTTGCAGTATAATTCCCTTGTCTCCATCCTTTACAACACCCCATGCATCCACCCTACATTACAGGAGAGTTTGACAGCCTTCTGCTGGGTGACATGGGTTACCCATGCCAACCAAGGCTGCTGACCCCTTACCCTGACCCTGAGCCATTGCCCCCAACAAAGAGAGGGGGCATGAACTCTGTTCTTTGTGTGAATAGGCCCCCAAAAATAGGAATATATAGGCAGAGAAATATTACATTTTATGTAGGCACTTGTGTCTACATACTCATCCTCAGAGGATGAGTTCCCACCAGGGATTCCTTCTGCCACTGGCCTTCCCACATTCTGGCTCAGGGCCAGCTACTCTGCCTCCGTTAGTGAGGTTGAGGTCTGGGTTAGTTTATTAGGCTTCATTGTTTAACACAATATAAATTAGAAGACTTTTGAGTGTTAAAAGAGCATTATGTTAGGGATCAAAGAAGTTCAGAGTCAAGCAGCCACATAATTTACTTTACAATGTAAAACGTGATCAGAATGAGGTGCACCCATGAGATGATGCAGATGTCTCACCTGTTTGAACAATGTTTTTATATTTCATCTTAAGTTGCTGCCAAGTGCGCTTCTCCCCCACTGGATTGCATCTACATGAAATAAATTAATAGGCTCCATTCATGCAATTTGCCCTTCAATAATCATTGTGATTGCAAAATATTACATTTAAACTTACGCATTGACCCAAGCAGCAATGCTCTCCCACGTCCTCTCCCTCTCTTTAGCAGCTGCTGCAGTGTTGTACTTCTTTCTTAAGACATGCTCAAAATCTTCATATGCAGTCGTCAATATGTCCAACTTCATTGGGGTGAAAAATGCTGCCCTTCTTTTTTTGGTGATTTTGGGAATTGTTTCACTTTCCCTATGCATGCCTATGTTTCCACTTGCTGTGAACCTAATTTGATGCTTCCCACCTATAAGCCTTGTACCCCCCCTTGGATATTTGTTATTTTCTCTGCTCTGACAGTGTTGGTGGCCTTGCACTTTTTCAAATCTATTTTAATACAATACCCCTCGTGTGATCATCCAAAGAGTTCCTGTTGGCTGTAATCCTTCCCTTCATATATATATATATATATATATATATATATATATATATATATATATATACACACACACACACACACACACACACACACACACATACACTCTCTCTTTGGAGTGATTTCTGTGCAAAATACATTCAGCTGAAGCTAATATGAGGCCTCAGCTGTCTGAGTACATAAGGATATCTGCCAAAGTTACTGTCGTCTGGCATTTCAGCAGTGCATTACCAAAGCCTTGTTCACTTCACCTCAGCCCTTCCCCCATTGGGGGAGATTCCAAGGCTGAATCCAAAAGTTCTGGACATGCACTTAGAAACTTAGCAGAAGCATTCCTGCAAAGTCTGCAAGTTCAGGGGGCTGTCCAAATCCACAGTTCATCAGCCCCCAGCAAACTTTCTGCAGACCTCTGCTCCCCAAGTGGATTCTAGACTTCACTTTGCACTTTGCACATTATGAGTGAGCTGCTAATATCAGTAACATTAAGAAACTTTTAAAAAGATATTTTGAAAAGCAATTCATCTCCATGGAAACACCTGAGGTCTAAAATGTCTGTCTGATAGAGCATTTCATCCCCTCACGTGCCACTCATCATGCTTGAGTAGACTTGACATGACATGCTTTTTTTTCCCAGAGTCAGAAACTAACACACACCTCAGGACAGACCTTTTTATGTTCTTGGTAAAGTCTGAAGTTCTGTGAAACAGCAATAGTGGGCTGGCTTAGCTCAGTTGTTGAGAGTCTTAGGGCTCAAATAGCATAATCATTATCCCAAAATCAGGAATTGGGTGAAACTGGGAACGTCAAGTGTAAGGCATCCTCAAAAACCTGGCATGGACTAAAGCTGAGTGTTACTCATATGACAAACTTTGTTTTGTGTGTTTATTTTCTGTGTATATATAACTGGATTGCAGTCATTTGTTGAACACACCGAGTGACTGAAGTAACAACAGTGCAGACAGTTATTGGTTGTACACTGAGTCTGCCGATGAGGGGGAGTATGTCAGACATACTGTTTCAGTGTACACAGAGTTTGTGAACACATGCCGCATTATTATGTAATTTCAAGATAAGAAACTGTTGAAGGTCCATATTATAAATAATGAAAAGCTTTTACAACTTGTATATAATGCCAATATAAAAACACTACACAATCACAAGCTTTACATGTAAAACAAAACTTGTAAACGATTATCAATTATTAGAATTATAATTTCAAACAAAGTGCCTCCAGTGACAGAGGTGATCAGCTGCACATGAAACGGTGCCATTAGTAGTAAATAGGCAACACAAGACGCATACCAGCAGAACAATATACAATAACATCAAATGATATAGATTAATAAAAGTTTATATAGAAATGTATATCACATGGTTGAACTCAAACCTTACATATACAGTGTTAGCTTCCCTTTTGGCTAGCTTGCTGTCTGATATCATGGTCAGGTTGATCTGGGCCCAGCTCTTTCACACTGAGTTTGTCCTGTAAAGTTCTCCTCTCAACCGGATGCTGAAGGAGTGATTTTACCGTAGTGAGGGTTGGGTCTTGGAGGAGTACCATTACGTGGTACGTTACGTACGTCATTATCATGTAGAGTAGTGCTTGTACGTAACGGCCCTGACTTTAGCCGTAACTAACTTGGGGCTTTCTGGAGTAGATTTAAGGACACTGGCTAATTCATATGTCAAACGTTCATACCTTAAATTAGCGATTGGTTTAACTAATAGGTTAAACCAATCGCTAATTTTATACTAATAGGCCCACCCGTGATTTCTCCAGCACCCCAGAGCAGCTGAGAAACACAAGGGACAGCATGCTGTGCAGTTGATTTTCTATATTTTGCACATATTAATGGATGTATTCCATTAATATTATATTAATATTATTTATTATTATTTATGTATTATTTAATTTTATTTTTGTGGTTTAGGGAGGGCGGAGCCCTACTACCCTCTATTGGCTAGCCGCCACTGACATCAATACATGACTAGACAGCGCAGACTTCTGCCATATACAAGTCATATACAAATCTGCATCACAATCACAACAGAGGTGAAATTAGTTCAAAATAAAAGATTAATAATAATAAAAATAAAATATGATTGTTCCACCCCATGATTTGGATCTGCACCCCGCGCAATGATACACGAAAATTAGGAGGTGTATTCCATATACCTGCATATGCGCTGCAAATGTTCTATTATGTTCCAAATCTACGTGACCCCCACTTCAAATCTCATTCTGGCGCCACAGTCAACAAGTCTTTGAAATCTTTACCGTAAAACATGAAACAGTGTAAAACGAGCTGTCAACAGCTGCCAACATCACACTGCTGGCTATGATGGACAGCACAATCATGGACTTTCTCCTCCATCTACCAACCATGCAAGAGGCCTAATAAATGAAGAAGTCATTGTAGCAGTATAGTCCTTAAAAATGGAGACGGTACACTGAGAAGGAAACTGGGAGAAGTTTGGCTTTCATCAGCAGGGCTTTCAGAAGAAAGATGGCGGCTCTGGGCTTTGTTTGAACTCAGCAACCTTCATGAGTTTTGACATTTTATTCCTGATCAATGCGGTGCGTTCCTTCCAACTATTGCTGTAAACTGAAATAATACAACCCACAGCCAGGAAATGTTGGAGAGTATGTAATGAACGCTGACCACCAAGAGCGAAAGAAAAAAAGAAGGAACACAAGGACAACAGCTTGTTGTTTTGTCAGACTAACCTGCGTCTTTGTAGAGCCTATTAATCTTCACATAGAACCCCGTCATCTCTAAACCTGGGTTGTTATCTTTTATCCGGCTGAATCATCAGGCCAGTTTGAATCCAGCTAATACAGGCGACCCCTGCACACCTGCTCGCACTGGAACAGGTTCCGTTTCCAGCTTGTGTTGATCCTTCTTTTGGGTGTAATTGGTGCTTCATTAGGGAGACACCAACAATAACTCCTCAGCACACCTGTCCTCAAACAGTGAAGCATTGTCACAACAAAGCTGCAGCTCCTAAATCAATTAATGGATTTCTTGTGGAAGCAGCTGCCAGCTTTCTCCCAGGACTGAGGGGGGGTATTGTCTGTCTGGGTCCCTCTTAACGAGGCCCAGATGAATTAACATGGATGAGAACGTAATTAGGGCGCACTCTTATTTCTTGTCAGCCTCTTTTTCACCGCACTTTATTTCTCCTCATCACCACTGACTGGCCTCTTCTTTAGTAGTTTCATCACTGTTTTGAATGAGCGTTGTTGGCCGAAGTGACGGCCTGACAGAGATGACACAGGACCAGCTCCTGGGACCTTCACAGGAAGACAGAGATGGAGTGAGGGGGCGGCGAGGAGAGAGATGTTAGCGAGTGACTGTGGATCGATATCTCAAATGGAGAAAAATGGCTGCACGGCAACGGGCACTTCCAGCAACTTGTGAGCCCTTAAACAGGTGAGAAACACTATCGACGTCTCGCTAAGCTGAGTGTTTACTCAATACAGAAGACATCAAAGCAGAGAGCAGCCCAGCTTATTTACATGTTTTACCATAGTAATGGAAGGACGAGGGCGTTCAGCTCTTCACTTTTTCAATTTTTCTTTGATACCGTGACCGTGCATGTCCCCACATCTAAACTTTGCCCTGGCATGTTCTCCACAATAAGCTCACTGCTCAGGAAGATAATGCACAACACAACTCAACACATCCATTTGTGTTCATCACTTGATCCTACTTGATTTCTGCTTCAGCAAGCAAAAGCTATTAAAATATTCCTGTTTTATTTTCTTCTTCTCGCTCTGGAATGCGTTTTGTTTGAAAGCAGGTTGTTCATTACGCCTTTGCTTTGCGCACATGACGTTCTTTTCTGCACAGTTCATCGAGAGTGGTACGCCGGAAAGGACGAGATGAAGAATGCAGAAAGGGATGCTTCCCCCTTGAGGTGACGCTGCGAACGCGAAGCTAACCAGATGTCTATTTACATAAGCTGGCAGCGCCGAGTCAATGCGGCGCATGCTGTGCAAGCTTAAACACTGCCTGGCTGCCCTTGGACCTTAAGCTGCTCACTATGTGATTTCAGTAAACATCTTTATGAAAGATGGCTTGAATCCAGAGGGGATCTTTGCTTGAACAAAGGCAAACAACAGCTTACCAGGGTTAATTATAATAACAGATTTTATTGATGTAATATTTTGGGTAAAACTTTGCAATATGGTTCACAAAGATGTAAAAAAAAAAATGAATCAGGAACGACCTGATAATTATTGAATAGTTATCAGATAATTCAATATCATCATGAATAAGAAACATGAATTAACTCTGTGGGAGATCATATATTAATGAACTGTTAGGTCATGATTGGGTAATAAACAGAAAACATTCTTCATTATTGTTTAGATGAACTAATAATTTCATGACTAAATTGATTATACTTACTTAAAGCACAGGCGTATTACCAGACAAATGTACTTGAAGTATCAAAAGTATACTTTAATACTTTAATGTATTTCCCCTGTGACTGATATTATGACATATGACTGACACTGCATCCCTTTGTAAATAACATTTTACCATTGTAACTGCTTCAGATAAAGCTAGTTGATCTATTTTAGATGCACTTGGGTTGTTTTGACCCGTTCTGCTAAGGAGTATTACAGCATATAACAATTTCCTCAAATACGAGGAAATAGGAGGATGTTGTTTGTGCCTCAAAGGGTTGTTCAAATAAAACCATGTGAGAAGTATGATCCAAAATACATCCTCAGGGTTTTCCAGATGTAAGAGGGATCGGATAGGGGTAGATAACTGCATCATGCACCCAATACCGACAGGTCTGAAGTGGTTGGGTTCCTTGGGGTGCACAGTTTTTGGTACTGCAACCACACATGAGGCAATGGTCCGGTAATTGGCCAGATAAATGTAGTTTTTCAAAATATTTAAAATACATTATTAAATTCACTAGAATCAAATTATTTCAGAGTGTAGCTCTGCTGCTATCAAGGGCTCAGGTAATGAGGTAGGAAATCACTGTCACTGTTTTGACCCCATAAGGGCAAAGTGTAATGACCACTGTGGTGCTAACGTTTGTTAAAGCTCAGTCGTTTTGATTGGTTGAAAGTTTATGTACAAATGGAGAAACAAAAATGTATTGTTATGATGCATCCACGAACAACTTTTGGAGTTTACAGAGCACACAGTATATGTGACATCAAGACTGTGCTAAGCTCATCAGGGTAACACATGCTCTTTGTGTCAGCTTTGATGTTGATGTCCTGGTACATAGTAGGCAGTTCAGTTTTTGAGATCTTCAGCTGGAGGTGGGGTGCCTTTGTGTTGATATGTCTGAGGTCTGTGCAGAAATCGAGGGATCCTCAGGTGGAAATGACAGATAGAGCTGTGTGTCATCTGCATAGCGGCGATAGCAAGCAGATAATGGGACCAAAACAGTTGGTGTAAATAGCGAAGATAATTTTATACATTAATGGACTTCAGCTAGCAAAACATGCATGAGCCGGCTTTTATCGTAAAGGAGTCAGAGGAAACAGTGCATTTGCCGCAGAGGTTAGTGGTACCCACAGTCACACAAAACTACCTCCAAGAAACAAAACAACAGATGCTTTTACTATTTAATTTTGTTTTGCATCAGTTTCTTTTGTGTGTTTTTATCTATGTATGTGCATGAGTGGCATTCTGTCCCGTCATTCCAGGAGTGACAGTTTCTGTGTCCGGTGTGGGTTTGCTTTCATGATGAGTCATTCATCAGTATTTGGTACACACACACACACACACACACCTCCTTCCTCTCACGAAGTCTTTCACTGTTCCACCTGAGTGTGTAGACAAACACACCAAATCAGGTTTTCTTCTCTTTTCCTTCGACGCGCACAAACAATCATCTCCTCCTTCTTCCACTTCACTCTGCTTTCCAGCTCTGCTGGAGAAATGTGAAAAGGTCAGTGCTCTCAGGAAGTGGTGCCTCTGCTGATCATAATGGAGAGGCAGCAGATGAATTGACCTGTCATTGGCTCAGTACTTCAGCTCCGGATGAGCTCCAACTGATGGACTTCTAATTTCTCTGTTTGGCTTACAGAACACAATGTTTCCTTGAGAGTTCTACTTTAGTATTTTCAGATCTATTTTCAGGAGCCCTAGATGTAAATGTGACGCTCAGTCAAAACTGGATATTTAGTATATTGAACCAATGTTGTGCTTTAATCATCAAGACTGAAGGTCTGAGACAGAAAAAGAAGAGCTTCCTCCAATTTCCACAGCTAGATGGTCACCAAAATCAAGATCCAGCCAACAAATAAATATTCACAGCAAATCTGATGGAAAATGATCCATCAACATCCTCACTGAGTCCTGTGGAAGAAAATATTCCAATGTTTATCTTAAGTTAATATGAGGGTTCATCTTCCAATGACCTGATGAGACTGTAACTTTGAAAAACACTTGATTTGATTAATTGAGACTACTGAAGCCTCTAAACTTTGTGTTGAATGTATTTTTACACAGAGTGAGGACACTTGTTCGTAAGATATGTTGTCTGTGTTACACGGGACTCACACTGGGCGTGTAACGGCAGCGCCACGGTTCAGCTCCGTCCTCTGCCCGGCGTCAACTCACACCAGTTACGGTACGTTACGGCAGTGTAGCGAACTAGCCGTATTCACGCGAGATCACGCGAGAATTCCGAACATACGCGAGTCCCCACGATAAACTGTGTATAAAAGAAACAACAACAACAAACAGCTAACTTTGCTTCTCCGGCATGGGAGAGATTATAAAAGGATCTGTTGTGTCATAAATTATTGTTTGCTGTTCCACTTCCACAATCAGTGTCTCGTTGTTCATGTTGAGACTCTCTGATTGATTGACAATTGACCTGGTGCCACCGGTCATGACGTAATGTGGACGTGAAGCCGTGACAGGCGACATGAACTTCATTTTGTGTGGGGCGGAAGTTTATTACGCTGATTCTGTGTCAGTCTGGTGCAATCTGCTCTGTTGAAATTGACGCGGTTTAGCAACGGCAAAATAGAAGTGCTACGGAAAGATAGCGCTGCGGAGCGGAGAGATGCTTCTGGGACGGTGCTGAAACGTTCCGCAGTGCGCCCGGTGTGAGTGGTCTCATTGATTATAGTGGCAGCGATCAGCAACGGCTGACGCGACGCAGCCGTAACGCGCTGCTGACGTCCCCGGTGTGAGTTAGGCTTTACACTGGAAATGTTGGGGAGAATCTGATATTGGCCAATATGAAAAGGAAGGAAAGGAATGATTATAGAACCTGTTGGACTTATTTTGGTATTACTAGTATTAGTATTATTTTTGTAATGTAGCACCCCTAGTCTTAGAATGGATCTCATGTCACTGTTTTAAATATGGACAGATGTACACATGTATTTGTTATGATTCACGGCTGGACTCCAAAACCCAAAGTCAGTTAATAACCAACGCTGTGACCTTTTGAAAAACAGCTTGAAAAACTTGTGAAAGCTCATTGAAACCATGATTTTTTTTTCAGCTCATCCCTCCATTAAGAGAGGCACCATTCCATCTTTTTGTTTTCATCTGTCCTTCACTGCTCTGTTCCCCCTCATGTTTGCAGGATGAATAGGTAGAGTGTTAATAATGATGTTTTCCACTCATTTACTAATTGTGTCTCATCAAAAGACACCAGAGCAACCTCTCATCAAACCGCGTGTCTGTGTGTGTGTGTGTGAGTGAGAGTGAGAGTGAGAGAGAGAGAGAGAGAGAGAGAGAGATGAAACATAAGGATGCTAATGTCTTATTGATGATGTAATCCTGGAGGGGCCTATTGAAGATGTTACGCCTCGCCACAAGGGGATGGACAAAGAGAGACGGGAAGAGTTTAACCTTGATGTGGTAATGAGTCTGGACAAGAGGACACAGAGGATGGGATCACTTCCCCCAGTCTGTAGCATCATATGACCATCCTAATATTTTTCCATCATGTTGTTATAGTTCAATAAACAGCCTGAACACGACTCTGATGGCTGTAGCGTATTCAGCGAGACACTCTCCGGACTATTTGCTGCCATCAGGCTCATGGCACCATTTATTTTCAAAAACGGAGAGAGAAAATGTGTTTGTTTTCTCAGGCAGGACCTGTGGGACGCTTTGTTGATCTCCATCACAGAGAACATTTGCTCATGCAAATCAATTCTTCTGAAGATGCTGAGCCTGAAGGTGGCACCAGGCAATTCACATATGACATGAAATGGGCAAACAGCGGCTCGGAGGGACTCTGGGTCCCAGAGCCACCAGAGCCTCTTTTAACTGTAATTCAGCTTGTTAATATTCTGGTAGGATCTTCACATCAATTGTGAATGCACATCTAAATATTTCATAACTTTGAAATTTTATGTAATGAAGTTCTGGGCTGGAATTGTCAGTTATTTTCTGATTACTTTCTCAATTAATCGTTTGAGAAAAATGTTCGAATATCCTCGAACATGAGGTGACGTTTTGTTTTTTTCCAGTCATCAGTCCTAAACCTACAAATACTAAAGTTAATTTACGATCGTGTTGGACCAAGATATGCAACAAATTCTCACATTTGTGAACCTGAAACCAGCAAGTTCTGCTTGGAAAAATGATTAAAACGATTAACTGATTATCCAAATAGTTAATTTTCTTTTTAAAATTGTTTAACTGACTGATCTTCAAATCCTTTTTTTTTACCTTAACCAGAGAATCTGGTCCAACCTCCAGTTAGAAGTGTAAATGTTTCCATGGAACTAATAACAATGAATGATAAAGAGCTTTAAACGTTTAATTAAGTCCCGATGCAACATGAACTAATGCCATTAGTTCTGTCAAATAACCTCTTATGTTGTGAGACTGTTAGGGACATAATTACTTAAATTATGATGTGATTAGTGTCACGCTGTTTAACATCGCATTGCAGTAATGGTGAATATTTCACAAACCACAGATAAAAATATGTTTTATTTTTATGAAGTAATTATCACCTGCAATCATTGGAAATGAGACTGTTACATTAAAAGGTTCATGGACTTTCTCAGCCCATTTAAACACACAGTCATAAAAGGTTTAAGTAAATTAAAGTGTGACAAAATAACTAACATTTATTGATTTCATTTTGTGGGGAGTGTTCTGGGTAACACTTGAATAACAATTCAAATCATATACTTGAGTAATGCTTAACTTATCCATGACTCATTTAATGTATTAATGCAGGATGTGTCGCAAATTCATGTTACATTAACAAGTAAACAAGTTACTGTGACTTTATGTGACGAGTTCACACTTCATCATCAGCTAAGGAACATAAATCCACAGTTACTTAATAACTAATAATGAAATGCATCTAGTTAATTAACTGGACTTTAATTCCATGGAATTGTATGCTGTAAGTGAATATTATCTCTACAGTGCTATAAGGAAGTACTACTGTGACTGTGTGACTGTGTGTGTTTGAGTTTAAACGTCTTTGTGGGACACTTTTGGTTTTTGTTCTCCTGCTGGGTCAGCCCTCTGCCTGTAAACTCTCTTTATGGAGCTGATAGTTTAGACTGTGTGTGCTGGATGAGCACGTTCCATTCATATATTGCATATATTCTTCTGTATTCTTCTCTTTTAGCAGTTCATGGTACAAGCAGAGCTGTAACAGTTAAGAGATTTGATTCGACCTCTTAGTGCCAAAGAAAAGAATTCTTATTCTGCTGCACAGACAAATATTTCAGACAATATTTTGCTTCCAACTGTTCGGAGAAGGCCCTTGAATATTTCAACATGTCAACGCCCCCCGTCCACAGGCCGGACCTCAACCCCGTCCATGCCCTTTAAGATGAACACAGAGCATATCAATGGCTGGTTTTGGAATGAGATGTTCAAAAAACCATGTGTGGGTGGAATGTTTGGCCAAGCAGTGAGTATAATTTTATACTGAGATGTTAATATTCTGATATATTTTTATGGAAATAAACCAATAAACTATTTCCAGAGCAAATACAAATTCCAATAAAGCAGTCATGATTGGCAATATTTCCCACAATGCTCCACCAAACAGAGATGTTGAAGATAAATCTGCATCAATAGGAACAGTTGACAGTTTTATATTACAGTATGTTGAATGGGAAATTAATATTTAACACATTTATTTTCAATTAGCTTTTCACATCAAACACCTGGCATGTTTTAACTCACTGAAACTAAACTCATATATCCAAAAGAAACTGCAAAAGAGAGTTCAGAGAAAGAGAAAGGTGTCAGACTGGCTCAGTTAATCACCAGACTACAGCAAACCCAAAAGAATACTTGTGAAAAGACTTAAAGATCAAGATTCACCAGTGCAACTTCAAGATCGAGACTGTGTTCACTGCAAATTAAAGCTCCTCGACCAAGTATTAAATACATTTCAGTTAGTGTGTTCAGTATTCTTTATTAGACTTATGTTAGGGTTTCTTTATCTGTGTAGTTTTACTGACTTAATAGCAAAGTCTGGTCTGAATTCAGTGTGAATATCTGCTTTGGAAAGATGTTTAATGAAACACACTGACTTACGTTAGCACAGGCTGCGCTGCTTGGTGTGACTGTACAGAGGTGCTGCGGTGATGCTGGTGTTGGTGTCAGGAGCCAAACTGGATGAAGATGTGATCTTTATACAAACAGGAAATGTCTGAAATGACTACAGCGGTGTGTTTATGTAAATAAAAACTGTCAGGAAGCTGATTACAGACAGAGCCTGAGCACCACGCTCTACCTGGGCCATGAATATTTGATTCTATTGTTGAGAGAAGAAAATATTCATGAAATCAGGAAAGCTTCACTTCACCTGCCTCCTTTCCCTCATCCGGATACTTTTTCACTCCTCCTCCCCTCTTCCTCTCAACTACTCTGACCCTTTCTCCCCCTTTTCCTTCCTCTCTGTGTCTTTCTTCTCCCATCTCGTCTCCCTCTTCCTCCTCCTCTCTCTCCCAGTGGCTTTACATCTTGGGCTGTTTCCAATCTCCTCTCCCAGTAATTGCCTCATCCGAAAAACTTTCCGGAGAGGAGTAGGGGAGCTTTGTGTGCTCTTTTGTGTACTGACGACACTGATTGTTCGCAAATGAGCTGGCAGCATATTCATTCAGCAGGAGGTGATAAGGAGGCGCTGTCAGGGGCCAGAGGACAGGAGGGAGGGATATGAGAGAGGGAGCGACTCGGATAGAGTAGGCAGAGGAGGGAAAGATTCGAAGAGAGCGTAAAAAAAAAATGAGGGGGAGAGAAAAAAAAAGGCAGAGGAGATGCGGTAGAGAGTGTTTCAGAAGAAGTGCTTACTTTCAGAAAGACATGAAATAATCAAGGCACCTTCTCCCAGCAGCACCAATTAAACTCCTCCAAAGAAACCGTCTTAGTCAGGAAAACTTCTATATATGTCAGTGAGCATTCCCGGTCCCTGCTTTTGTTTAATGCTATTAGGCTGATGTGTTCATTTTAAGAACAGCAGATGACTGGAAATCTGACTTGATCCCCTTGAAGTTGTTTTTATTCTTTCAAGGAAGCTTTTCAGATGCGTTGAAAGGCACATTTGTGGCGCCGCGGGGTAATGTATACAAATCTCTTTCTATTTGAGGAGAGAATCTCTGCCACGGCGTAATCCCAGAGACCTCAAAACTGTGTGTTTTTTTTTTTTAAATTAGTTTTCATACATTTCATTTATTGTTTCAAAAACACATCTAGAAGTCACCCAGAGGGCAAGATCACACCGCCAGTGAAGGATTTCCTTATTTGAACTTCATGACCTTATTGATGCCAGAAATATATATTTTTATATTTTAATACACATCCTTATAATAACTCCATTTGATTCTCTATAATATTGTTTTATCTCATCGTCCCTCTTAAAAAAAAAAAAATCACTGGGTAAAACGTAAAATACACACACATACATTTCAAGGTTCATGAGTAGGTCACATGTTAAATTGCCTGGCCTGTGGACCTGCTGTCAGCACCACTGTTAAAGCTTTTATTGCCCAAGCCATCAAAACTGATTATTGCTACACCAACTTCATGAAATCTGCGAAACCGGACCCAGAGTGAATTCATAATACTGTGCTCACTCTGTGTCTGAATAAGTCTTCCATACAGGCTACAGGTTAAAAACAAACAAAGAGCCGACTGATTACAGGCCGACATCACAGCTAGAGGCGGTCTTGACTTACAGAGGTCATAAAAGTTTGATATTGATTCTTTGTTGTCAAGTAGAACTAAATGTTTGTACTGATGAATACGAGTGACTGCTTCTTACATCCTGACATCTAGTTGGGAAAAACATCAAGTTTGACCTGAAGGTAGCACCAGAGGAAGGGTCATATTCTTATCCCAAGCCTCCAAAATGGGTTACAGTAGTTCACATCACACAGAGCTCATAGACAGAGACAGGGGGTGAGGGGTGAGCTTCCACTGTGAACATACTGTGAACTGGACTTGAACTGGCCACCCTCCAGTTATGTCAACTCCCTTCACACTGAGCTATACCGCCACCCCAGTTTAACACTCCTGTGTGGATCGAAATATTTATTTTTTCTCTGTACACCATACACTCAGAGTTTGCATTAGAAACTGGATGTGTCAACCATCTGTGCAGTGAACTATTCAAACTATGCCTATAAGCTGCATGCATCCTTTTGCATTTTTGAATGAAAGGCACAACTGTTGTTTGAGCAGGATGTTAATAACTGAACTGTAACATTGTCATACTAATATTAAGCTTAAATAACCACTTGTTGATTTGATTTTGGGTATGTAGGTTATTTGATAAATTAATTCCCAATAAGGTGATAAAGTAATATAGTACAGGAATCTTCAACCAGGTGTCCACGACCCCCAGGGTGTCCGCAGAGGTGCTGCAGGAGGTCTGTCAATTTTTGTCATAATTGGCAATTTTTACCAAAATAATGGTGAGTGTGAGGGTGCAGGTCATTGGGAAACTACAAACAGTGGAGGCATTTGCACTCCAATTGGACGAATCAGTGGACATCAGCGCTTGGCATTTAATAAATTCAATATACTGTAAAACACCAGGTAGTATAGACCAGACTTAAAATGTGATAGATTTAAATATATTAATTACATGTGGGGGGTCCCTGTTCTGTTTGTCTCTCGTCCAAGGGTCCTTCAGCTGAAAAACTATAAATAAATATAATTATTTAAATACCTTAAAACAAGCTTGGTTGCACCAGATAAAAGCTTTGCAGGTTTGTAATTTTACACTTGATCCACACTTAAATTGTTCCAAGTGAAAACACCTTCATCAGTTTCCCTGATCTGGGTATAGCTCAAAAGGTGAAGGAATCATCTTTAGCTGATGTTTCCACACTTAAGATTTCTGTTCAGATGTAGCCAGTCGGTGCAACCTTCCAGAGCTTCAAGGCTTTGTGGAACAGGAATGCACAAGCTGACTTCTTCCACTATTTTGTGCTCAGATATGATTATAAAGTATAATTTTACTTTATTCAATCTAACATTTGACACACACACACACACACACACACACACACACAATTAAAATGGTTTCAAGAGGATAAAAAAAAAAAAGCTGAAAAAGTTTTGGTCACCTCCACCAGTCAGTTTAGAGGGACGGGCAGCTCTAGGAAGAGTCTTGGTGGTTCTAAACTTCTTCCATTTACAGATGATGGAGGCCACTGTGCTCATTGGGACCTTTAAAGCGGCACAGATTTTTCTGTACTCTTCCCCAGATCTGTGCCTCGAGACAGTCCTGTCTTGGAGGTCTACAGACGATTCCTTGTCATATACAATTAAGTGAACTGAATGAATGAATCACAGCTTTTATTTTTAATAAATTTGGAAACTATACTGTTTGGTGCATTTGGTACACGCACTGTAAAAGATTACTGCTTCTTTGAGATGACATTACAACCATATGTCATCATCTGTCATTTTCCAGGACCTTTCCAAGATATTTCCCAGGAGCTTTTTCTTACAACACATGACAGCACTTGTACATAAATCATATAATTTACTGACCAATTTACTGACAGACCATGGCTGGCATTTTTATGCTTTACAACTTGGCCTTCTTTTTTTATCACAAAATTTGCAACTACATCACGTTATTGTGCAGGTTATTGTGTAGGAAGGTGGCTCCATACCACCTGGTGTCCATATTAGAAAAGTAACATTGTTGTACATGTTCAGAGTAAGAGTCTAAAACATAATGGATTAACTACTTCAAATTTCAAGATTGGTAGGAACTCTTTTAGAGTGCCTTCAGATCTGCAAATATCATCATAAGGTCTGTCAGCTTCACCTTTGGATGAAAGAAATGAAACAGAATGGTGTTGTGTGTAATCCCAGTCCCACATAGCTAGGAAATATTGACTGTCAAAGAATTGGGTACAGTGGGACGGGGCCTGAGTTCGTCTGGAGATGGCGCTACCTGTGATAAATGTGATATAAAATAATTTGGCAGTGCCTCCAATAATGTTTAAGAAGTAACTCAAAATTGAGTACTTCCCCTTTAAAATAAAAGTTCCCTTTAACCTATTTTAAATGTATCCAAAGAGTTGTACTCACTCTGGTAAGAACAACAAAGGATTTGGTTGAAACAATAATTATTTATTACAAGGTTCTGAATTGTATTAGTCAAATAATTCACCATTGACCTTTAAAGTATGCGCTGACAACGATACTCAATATTCTCATAATGCTCTGAAAAGTTTGGCACACAAATGATGAACCCAATGAGAGAATGGAGATCGAAATAAAGTAAACTCAAATGTCCATAGCCCACACTCACACACACATTCATGCCGGGCTGTTAAAGAAACATTGCAGGCCTGGTCGAAGCGTGTGAGCGCGGAGGCCGAAAACGAACCAGCATAAATAAAAACACGTGCAAAGGGTTAATGGTGTACTCACGAATCCAGTAACAGTCAGAGATTAAGATGAAAGACAGGCCTGAACAAGGTGAGGACAGGATTGGCTAAAGCTACATACATTCAAAGTGTGTGATTGTGCCGACAATCACATGGATTTTAAAACTCACACCACCCTATCTCTGACTTTTAACTGTATATGAAATGACTGTTTTTAAACATATTTACACTTCATGAACTATTATTTATTACCAACACAAACATTTTAATATCTGTATATGAATGAATGAAAGTAATAGCCACAGGGCTACATGTGCTTTGTGGCTTTTCCTGGAGTAAAACTATTGGCAGGAAGTATTTTGGCAAAAGCCATTGTTTGTTTCTTTAAAGCATCAATGACAGCAGTGCACTGCGAACAAATAGTTGAGTGTGGAAACTCAGTGGTCGCCATTTTGGCTACATAGCAGAAGGGGAAGGACCACCAGCATTTTGAAAATGGCAGCCAAGGAAACTGCTCGACCTGAAGCGGTTATGATGAATATCTGTTGTTTTAAATAAAAATGGCGTGGAATCGATAGGGACAGTCGGAAAAAGGAAGCTGTGAGCGTTGATGTTGGCGTTTATATCATTTGTTGTTTCTCTCAAAGCATACTGTCCACCCACACCAATAGTTCACAAGCTCCCAGAAGGATTACTGCTGGATCTAGAATTTGGATGAGTTTCTATGGTGGAAAGAGCTGACTAAGGGAACAGGCTTTTACTGACTGGACTGGACAGGTAAAATTGGAATAGCACATTTAGTTGGCTGATCTTTTTGCCCCCTTCATATTACTTGAACTAAACTGGACTGTTTGTTGTTTGATGGTATTGATTTGAATTACCCAGCAAGCTGGTGAATTATTTGTACTGTTGTTTAGTTGTGCTGTTGATTTTCACAAACACAGACTGAACTAGGGTTTTTTTTCCTTATGTGTGAAATACATTTATAATCCTTTTGCACTTCAACCTGTGTTCAAGTATTATGAGTCTGTGATATATCTATATTATGTGTGGGCTTTAGGATGATGTGAGAAGGTGGAATGAGTGCTCTTTTTTATGCTCTTTATCCTAAACCCTGTGTACGCTAAAATAAATAACTGACTGACGGAAAATTGCTAAAATGTTTCGATCGTCATTTCCGGGAAGTGCACAACTGCTGTACTCAAACTAAGACAACTCTACACTGCTAAAATTAGCACACTACAACAGGATGTACATAGTGTACACAGTGTACTAATGGAAGTGTACAAATTGAAACATGGCGTGTGTACATGGTTCTGAGATAATTGTAATAATTTATGTCCATGTCTACATATGAATCCTCTATATGCTCCATAATAGCACTCTCAAGTTTTTATCCTCTCATTGCTCTTCCTCCCTCATTTTCTTGTCATCTACCCCTCGAAATGACAGTATACAATTTCTGCTCACAGAGCAGAGTGACATTGTTTTTCATAAAGTCAAGAAGTGCCTCTTTTTCCGTGTGACTTTCATTTCTGAGCTCAATTGTTCTCTCTTCCCCCTGACAAATATCTCCCATTCATATCTGCTACAAAGCCAGTGTTTTAATTTTGGATGGCGCTTATTCAAGGTGTAGATGGGGCCAATTTGCCTGTCATCACCGGCCTTTCAGTTTGTAATTAGCACAGACAATCACAGACCGATATGACAGCTGCAAAGAATGAAACATGTACAGGAATTGTACATATTCATCTGAAGAGAGAGGCAGAAAATAAAATCGTTCTTGCGCTTTACACGTGTTATGAAGAGGTTAGCCAGTGTTAAGCGTGCTTGTCTTGAACTTCTAGTGGGTGGGAAATGTAAATGAATAATTGAATAGATGGAATCAATAGAAATTGAGTTCTCATTGCCAGAAATATCAGCACCTGACCAGGTTTTCATTTGGGTTGTTTGGGCTGATAAACAATCAATCAGGTTTAAATGCGTGGACAAAAAGGGACAAAATGTTAAGCTCTAAAATGCCAACCCCTAAAAGCTGCAGTTTAAACTGCATCTACGGTTTAGATAAAATCCAGTTTCTGCTACCGCAGTACTAACGTCAGTGCCTCTAGAGGTCTGAGGTTGAAGATCCAACTGACTGTTAAGATTGTTTTTTTGTTAACCCCGACCTGACCTGTCGTGGTTCTAACCCTAAACATAAGTAAGTGGAGTGTTGTCAAAAACTGTATAATTGACCCAAACAGTAAATGAACTAACTGCAGGAAGTTTGAATTTTGAGCAGATTATTTCGTGTGAATACAGCATCAAAGATGAGTTTCCTGTTCAGTTCTTGAGTGGTTTTATTTCTCACCACAGAGCATTGACATAGACCTGTACGTGTGTCAAGTACACTATGACATCACTGTTGGGTGTGGTTCCCTCTGACCACACCAACCAAAACACACCCAACACTGATGCCGGCTTTGGTCCTGAGGTAAAAGCCTGAAAGACTTTCATCATAGATCCTGAATCACTTTATTTATTTATTTTTTGCACTCAAGATGTTTTTCTTACACCTTTAAAATCAAGAGGGCCTGCCATTTGACATTAGAAGCGCTCCTGAGATGAACTGGATGTGAAGTAATTTACCCACTGTAACCTGCACCAGGTTCCTGTATGGCCTCACCCAGCGGAGGAAACGGAGGCCTTGCATCAGCTGTTTAATCTGCTCATTAATTATACATGAAGCTTGCAGAATTATATTAATTGTTTACCAATTTGAAACCACCCTGGGCACGATTAATCTTTTTAAGATGCCAATACAGTAACAATGCCAACACAGTCTCCGCACTACGTCTTGCCGCTCAATGAAATGCCACTAATTTATTCAGCGGTGAAATTAATGCATGCCCATATTGCTGATCGCCTCATTGTGCACGTCTGCCATTCCACAGGAGGGAGAGAGAGAGAGAGAGAGAGAGAGAGAGAGAGAGGGAGAGGGATAGGGAGGGGGAGAAGGAGTCGATTAAAGATGGAGAGAGAGCTGTAGACAGTTGAAGACATGGGTGGATTATGAGCCAATGGGCTCCTGGACATGAACATGTAAAAGGCCATTTTCTGTGATTAATGCACAGATCACTTTGCATTTCTTTGTGTGTCATTTGATTGACTTTCCAACACTTCAAACAGATGCTCTGGCATACGGGCCCCAAGAATGAATCCTGTGGAGCAACAGAGAGGAACAATCAAACCAAATGCTGGCATTTTCCAATGAAACTCTAAAAAAAAAAAAAAATCTGTCGGTTCATGACCTTTCCTCCACAGTTTTACCCTTCACAGAAACCAGCACTCTGTATTTTAACTGAAATGCATGTTATTATCCAAAATTCGTTTTTACTTTTAATGTCCTACAATAAAAAAAATATTTGAGTGCATATTTGGTGCTGTGGTTAGCCATGTTTCACAGAAAAATGGTTTCTCAGCTGGGCCTTTCTGTGAGGAGTTTGCATGTTCTCCCTGTGTCTGTGTGGGTTCTCTCTGGGTACTGGGTCCATCTTCCTCCCACACTCCAAAGACATGCACTTAACAGGTTAATTGGTGACTATAAATTGTGAGTGTGAATGTCCCTGTCATGTGACTTGTTCAGGATGTAACCCCGCCTCTCGCCCTACGTCAGCTGGGATAGGCTCCAGCAAGAACAACTTAATTGCTACAGGAAATTGCAGTTTTTAAAACTGATGCCGCCGTTGCAGGAAGGAGAAAAGCCACTCTGTGGTTCTAGTGTTAAGAAATGTTCATGCTAACACAGTGAACTAAGATGGTGAATTTTATACTGCATGGTAGCATGCAGATCTGTAACATGGTTGTAGACTCAACAGTTGTTCATTGGTAGAATCTGTGTCAGCTGAGAATAAAGATCAGTGTCCTGATGACATACAGTATGAACACAACCAAAACTGCAAACGTTTCAGATGATACATCTTAATTATATTGCAAAGAATTGTTTTGTGTGTGTATCTTAAGGAAAGAGTTCTATATTCCCAGCTGAGATCTGGAATTTTGTCAGTGAATTATTTTATTGGACCTGGATGGTATCTGCTGAAGATGAAAATAATAAGCTTTAAATGCAATACAAAAAATGTTTTTAGATAAAAACCAACTCCTCTGCTGCTAATAAAACTAACAGGAATCATGATGTCTCTATCCACCTCAACAAGACCAGACAGACAGCCAGAGGAAGACAACATTACTATACTGTGTGATGGCGTGTGATTGGCTGTCCATGGGGAACAATGATTGTCTGCAGGGTTGATGGTTGTGCTGCAGTGATTGATCACTTGTATGCACATGCAGAGGCCTCCTCCCACTGTTTACTCACACACTCCTGGACATGCATTGATCGCCCCAAGTAGTCAAACACACACACACACACACACACACACACACACACACACACACACACACACACACACACGATGCAAGAAGACTGGGTGGCTGTCACTTTCAGCTGAGTCAGGCAAAAGAGGAAGGGTGAGCGGCGTTTGTTTGATGTATGTCTTGTGTTTCCTGAAGGTTTCAGTCCGTGGGAAACGAGCGCCGCTGGAGTCTCGTGGTGCAATCAAAAACCTTAGATACTCTCTGTGTCCTCCTTCTGACAGGTTCACTTTGTTCAGTATTGATGAGCAATGTTCAGATGCTGAGATCCAGGGATTCGCGCTGCATATTCAATGATTTTGCAGATTTATTCGGCGTATAGCAGGCCCTCTGAGAATGTCAATATACAGTGGAAGTGTGATGAAGGGAAGAGAACAGAGAGAATGAGGTGATACTGAAACTATGGTAAACCCAAGGCAGGTTCTGAGGCACCGTGGGTCTCTGGAGGATGATCCAGGGGTGCGGCAAGATTCATTGCACATTTTAACGAGGTTCCACCACATTGAAGGTTTCATGAAAGGTTTTAAAACATATCAAAACAAAAGGAATATCAATAAATATCCAAATCACCATATTGAAAACATGGTTGTCATAGTAACACAACATGCTTTCCAGCCCGGGAGTTTTTTTTTTCTCAGGAGCGAAGAGGAAGAGATCAAAAGAACGAGCTCAAAGAGATGCTGATACATCTCAGCCCTCAGCGCAGCCTGACAGGATGGACTCTCAGGAGGTGGGCATGCGCATGTATGGTGAGTTCCAATCCCTGGTTTGGATGAACCTCTGTGATAAAAACACACACAAGGAACTATTAAGTATTTAACCCTTTAGAGGCACATTAAAATCATTTCTTAGCATGTAGAACAGTCTGTATTCCACTGCTCCATGTTGTTTCCAGCCTTGAAGGCACTTTATCATATTTAATCTACCATAGGGTCATCCAGGAGGGCACTTTGCAGTGTTTTCCAATCATGGTGGCACCAGGAGGACAATTTCAAATGACAACAAGACGCACTTTGTTCCCACGTTTTCAAAGAAAGCTGTGCTTCAAGCCTTTGAGGTAAAAAGATCTGACGTGTTAGAGTGTTAGAGAAACTGCTTTAGTTAGTAGAATAGCTGAACAGGACTATTTACTGTCTGCCAACGCTACCTCTGAGCAACACAAGTGATGGTCTAAAATGCATTAAGAATTTCCACTAATGAATTTTGACAAGTTCCTCAAGAATGGACTGAGGGAATGCAAAGAGTGTGCAAAGCTGCCATCAAATCAAAAGGTGGCTACTTTGAAGAAATTTAGAAAAACTTAGAGAAACTTAGAAAACCTATTTTGCAGATCTGTGAAGGCAAAGCGCTTGATCTATCAGCCAATTTACATCCCAACCTTCAACTATGGTCGTGAGTTTTGGGTAGTGACCAAAAGAATTCGATCACAGATATAGGCGGACGAAACTAGTTCACTCCAGGGTTGATGCCTTGGCCTTAGAGGTGTGGTGAGGAGCTTGGAGTTTGTGTCATAAGATACCACCTGAGGGGCTCAGGATGTCTCCTGGGCTCCTACCTGTGGAGGTTTTCAAGGCATGTCCAACTATCCAGGCAGAACCAGAACTCGCTAGAGGCCTTGAATAGCCCGTCTGACCTGAGAACACCATGGGATCCCCAGACAGAGGAAATGTTGCTGTGGAGAACACACCAGTAAATCTGCTGCCACCATGACCCAACGCACATCCTCCATATGCGTTATTTTATAGTTTTGATCCGATCAGTGTAAAAAATAACAAAAATAAAACATTGAATGAGAAAGTATGCATAATTTTCGGTTTTATGCATCTTGAGTGGGTGTACTTGGATTAAGAGCCTACATTGGTCCCCTGGAAACCCCTCGGGGAGTCCTTGAGTCCTGAAGAGACTAAACATGAACCATGCACAAATATGATGCCTTCATTAAAACAATGATCACATCAGAAACTCAAAAACTGGAGTGTGTGTGTGTGCCGCCCTGACACTACACCTGGGTGAGGGAGAATAAACAATCAGAGACTTTTCATTAGGCCTTGGTACTATCATGAAAGACCTTCCAAACTGGGAAACAAGCAACAGAGTTGAGAGAGAGGAGGGTGGAAGAGGACAAAATAAAAGAGAAAGAGAAAAGAGGAGATGATGGAGGCCTTAAATCCAACAGGGGAAAGCAAGCTGTTCATTTATAAGTGCCACACTAACTAAATAGAAGGAGATCTCCTCAAGTGTATTCCTTTTGTGGAGGACAGAAGAGGCTGGGAGAAATGAGTAGTAGCAACAAGGACAAAGTTGTGTCTTTTAGAGAATGTAAGATGGTTGGCCTTTGGCAGCTTGTGCACTGCCTCTTACTGCTGTTAGATCTGTTTCAAGTCTCAAGTTCGCTTCACCATCAAGAGCGTTTTTTATAAGAATGTCACAAAGCGTTTTAAAAACACTCCTGAAAGGAAGTTCAAACAAGTGGCGACTAGTTCTGTTTTCACCTCGTCTTAAAATCAGACTCAATTAGCCTTGACACTGTCAGTGCCTTGACATTGTGTTCATGTTTGCCTGTTTTTACATATCCCAGCAGTCCATTTAAATGTTTTGTGCAAGTCCATGTGTTGATCTCATTTATTACTTCAAAGTTGTTCATTTTCAAATTCACAAATAAATCAATATCCTTGAGAAAATATCGAGGAATCTACCCAGTGGTCAGTTTACTCTCTAACTAATACAGTCTGCTGCAACAGTTCAGCAATGAATCACGAATCACTTGAAGAACTGTAAAATAATTGCACACATGAATTAACGGTAACATGGAGCAGCAGTTAGAAATAATTCTGCTTCTGTTCTTTCAGGTTATTTTAGGTTTTTAATTGTATTATGTGAGTGAGTTTTGTCAGAGGAAAGATTAATGTAATTCAGAAGAGTATTAACACAACACTTTGTAAAGGTACTTACTTGTAAAGGTCATGCTGACAAATTTGACCTATTTGCATGTACTATATTGTTTCAATTAGATTTTTTTTTCTGTCTGCAGCTGTGGCTCAGGAGTTAACAGGTGCACCAATCAGATGATCAGTGGTTTGATTCCCTGCTCTTCCAATCTGCATCTCGAAAGACTGCATGGGCAAGATGCTGAACACACTGCTATTGGTGTGCAAAAGTGCCTGAATGATGATGAATGATTAGCTCTGAGGAGCAATGCCATCAGTGTATGAATGTGTGTGAATGGGTTAGTGAGATGTACAGTGCAAAAGAGCTTTGAGTGTTCGGAAGACTAGAAAGCTGCAGACCATTTACCATTCAATATAAGATTTTCTAGTCTTGACATGAATGGGTAATTCTAAGACTGTGTCTGTGTTTATATTATTGTGTTGCATTAGATAGACCATATTTAACTAAATGAATCTCTCTGGACCAAAAAAATGCTTTTGATGTACACTGCTTTCCATGGTGCAATGTAAAAAGGAAAAGGGGGTACTTGAAGCTGCATAAATTAAAAAGCGGTGAAACAGTGTTATCAGAAAAGGAGGGTGTGCCTTAACAAAAAAGATTCTCAAAATTTAGTGTTCTAAAAAAAAATACAAAAAGCTATCACCTCACAAATTTGGGGGACAAACATTTTAATACTATTGCATAGTTGAGACCTTTGGGTCTGTGCACTGCTCAACACTGTGTAGTGTCAGTGGAATAAATACTGACTCTGGCCAAACAATAGAAACTGACTGTGATCACTCATAGCTATCACTACATACATACTACCTGATTTCATAGTTAATTATTTAGCTGATCCAGATGTGCAGATGTGACCCAACTCACCCTGAACTTTAATATAACAAGTCTCCTTTGATTTCTCATAAATATTCATAGTGGACAGGTTCAAACAGGTCGACAGTTTCTTTCATGTCAAACGTCCGAGTAGAAACATGCACATGATCATAAATATACATCAAACATATTCAGGAAGACTATAAATATTCAGTGGTGTCTTTAAATATCATGCATGTATACAGTCATACACGCCTAAAACACAAAGTACTACAAAGGTTTCCAAAGCTCATTGTGATTATTTTGACAGTTATTGTGTGCCTTTTCTAAAGTCACATTAACGGCTGCAGTTCAACTTCTGTGCAAGCTTTAACTTTTATATTGTTGTCAAGCACACTTGACAGTTTTCTTTTTTTGTAAAAGTCAATTATATGATGGGTGCGAGCAAAGGTTTTTTTTTTTTTTTTTTTTTTTTGAGAGGCAGCACAAATGAAGTCACACTCTGACATGGCATTTTATAGTTTAAAATGACTCAGGGTTGCTCACCTGTCTGTGCCAAGCTTTCTTGATGTCAAGGTATTTCTTCTCCTCTGAGCGAAACAGATCCTCCAACTGACCCACCTGAACACAGATATACAAAACACATGCTTAGACACAGCTTTACATCATAGTCGCATCCTCACATCATGATGGGTACTTGTAAGGTACAAAATGCAGGTTTTCCATTCAGTTCAGTTAGGTAGGGCATTGCTGGTGCTGTACTGTGGTGGTCCAGGAGTGGAGAATATGCCCCAAGAATTGCTACCTTATTGTGGTTTTGGGATTTGCATATCAGGGACTCCTGGGAGGGTCTCCCAAGGAAAATTGGTCACATAGACCCCTATGGATAAAAAGATGTCCAGCTGTGGGACCTTGCCTGAAAAAGGGAAACCAGGGTCAGATCAGAACAAAAACACAGCACTTAATAAGCTACTGGACTGCATTACAGACATAAAGCAGTGGCTGGTACAGAACTTCTTGCACCTAAATGACAGCAAAACTGAATGCATCTCGTTTGGTTCACCATCTATGTTTTAACCACAAACACTGGCACTCCGGCCCCCCTTTTTAAATCACACGTCAGAAATCTGGTTGTAACTTTCGATAATGGACTTAATTCAAGTCTATTTAAGCTTTTTTCAACTCTGTCTCCTGGCAAAAGTGAAGTCCTTTCTCAGTCCGCAAGACCTCGAAAGAGCTATCTACATATTTTTGGTTATCTAATGTGTTTTGTGTGTTTTGTTTTGTTTAATCTATACATTTATCTATACATTTTGACTTCTCTATCCTGTCTGTCTCTCTCAGCCCATTGCTTCCTACTGAAAACATGAAAAACAGGTCACACAAATTCTTTCAGTGTTTTTCCAGGTCTACTTATTTTCCTAAACCAGCTGGACACAGTAGGTTTCAGAAAATGTTACTGAAATAGGAATAAATAGTGATTAAATGGTGGCAGATTAATCCACATTCTGTGCTCTGGTGAGTATTTGGGGCAGCAGGATGGTGTGTGTGGGACGGAGTCAAAATAAACCATAGTGTGTGTTGTGTGTGTGTGCTCATGGTAACGAAGGAACATAGAGTGCAACAGTGTGGCTTACTGATTTGTTTTTTTTGCCACAGTAGTGCTCCATGGATGCTAATGTCAGTCCATCACTTTGACCCAGATCATTTGTTTCTTTGTTTTACGTTTAACTACATACCATATGTTGAAAATATGTACTGGGAAATATTAGCATTCTAACACACTGCACTCATATGGTGAACACAATAAATATTACTTTGTAAGCATTAGCATGTTGCTTGAAAGGTAGGTATGTGATATTTAAATGTGAGCATGTTAGCATACATAATATATAATATAATAAATATAATGTTTACTAATGGGCATCATGGTGGTGCAGTGGTTAACAGGCTCTTGGCTGGGGCCTTTCTGTGTGGCATTTTATTGTCTTGATGTACCATGACCACTACACCTAACCCTAAGTCAGCTGTGATATACATGCGGTTACAGAAAATGGATGGATGTTGCAAAAGGCAAACATAATATAATAATAACAGATTACAATAATAATCTGCTTAGCATCAGTATGTTAGCACTTCTCAGTGCAGCGCTAAGTGTAAGCATCTTCATAGAGCTGCTAGCACAGCTGCAGAATCTTGATCTTGTTAAGAGTTTTTGGACAACAATGGAGCTCTGTGGCACAGAGGACTGAGCTGCATCAAGCAATGGTTAGGGGGTCAGTTCATTGTTGCATTTGTTTGGATTTTTCAGTGTCAATCATAATCATTCCCCTGTTTTTGGACAAGCCATGGGGCAGGGCAAGATGCATGATCATGTTTAAGAAGTAGAGAGTTTAGCCGGAGAACTAATCAAATCAAATCAAATCTTATTTGTATAGCCCAAAGTCACAAAACACATTTTGCCTCAGAGGGCATTACAATCTGTACAGTGGATGTGGATTGTTGCTGTTTAGAGTCGGTGGTTCTTGTGTTGTGTGGCGGGGTGCTGTCTGGCTCAGTGTGACCGTCTGCTCTGCTTTGATAGGATGCTGACTGCTTCATGTGAGATTTGATTAGCTGTGTCAAAATAAAGTCTCCTGCATGGGCAGATACCGGAACTGTTTTCTGTTAAATAAAAACTAAGGGGGCGTCATCATGAAAGCAAGAAATATAAAATATATATTCATGCCTTTGGGTTCCTGATTTTTTTCCAGGGTGTATGCTGCAGCAGCCAACCAATGCAATTTAATTTCAGTTGGACATTAAGACATAGGAAATATAGACCTATTCATAAGCTTTGCTGTATAGTATTGCAATGTAAATTAGGCCTGAACAGTGCTGAGCTCGTCCACTACAGGCTGTAAACTAGCAGACATTAATACAGTCTGGACAGGAGGTACCAGGTTATGAATTGGCTATTTGTGAAGAAAAATAAATCCTCCATTTCTGTCTCTTATTCTTTTTCACTTCTAGTCCTTCTCCCTATAAGCACCCCTCCCTGTAGATTTAACTCCTCGCTGCCTTCACCATTCCTCCACTGTATTTGTCCCCTTTCCCTCACTTCCTCCATCCATCACGGAAGCAATTACCTGCCTGGTTTGGCTTCAGCACCTCCTCCCTTCATTTCAGAAGGCTGGAGTGTAAAAGAAGGGAACTTAAACTCGCTGTGTTTTGTGGAAGAGAGACAAATCACAGTTGCATACACACACACACACACACACACTCATGTTCAGCGGTGTGTCTGATGGTGAGTGACACCTGTCAAGCTAATGGTCGTATCTGCTGGGGAACGGGATTCATGGCCTGCCTCCTTTCCTCTCCTGAGTGCACGGCCCAGCCAGTGTGTCCACTCCAACAAACGTTGTTTATTAAAATGAATAAACCTTTTCGGACACCATGACAGCTTCTGTCCAGCACATAAAGTCTCACTTTCAATAAATGCTTAGTGCTAATGTTGACTTACAGCTGCTCCATTTAAGAGAGGAACAATGTACTTACAAGTTTACAGTTTAGTGCTCATTCTTCTAAAAAGCAGACAGTTCTTATTTGCTTGTAACATTTTGGTACTTCCTTCTATTAAAGCACACTTTTGCTGAGTTGTAAAGACAAATAGTCCATTGGAAGGATTGTCTTCCTGTACAGCCGTGCCTGCCACTCATAGGATTTCAATGACAAAACTCCTGTGGCACGAAAAGCATTTTCCACATGAAGCTCCATTATAAAGGGACACCTCTAATTGCTGACAGCACACCTTGCACTAAAAACAAGGTCATTTATGATTCTTGGATTATGATTTGTTATGTTTTTTTTATTTGTCAAACTTTGGCAGAGCCCATGCAGAAACTCAAGTGACTGGACATCTTTGAGTCTGTTCCTCTAAAGCCCCCATGGCTTAACCACAGCTCAGTTTCAGCTAATGTAGGAATGCTATGCTCACAATAAAACCTTCACTGTCTGAATGTGGTGTTAGCATGCTAACAAGCTGCTAAGTTACACTAAATACCAAAGTACCACTGAGGCTGATGGGAGCGTCATGAGTTCTGACGATGCAAAGGATGATCTAATGTTAGAAAAGACAACAAAGTGTGGGGATAGGGTGATATCGTCAGTCTGAATATTCCGTTCCAGACCAAAATGGTGGTCAGACTGCACTGCAGCCAGTGAGATAAAAAGACAGAAGTATCTTAAGAATATGTAACTTTGCTTGTAACAGTCTTGGGAACTTTTTAAGGAAAATAATTGATCAATTGAAATTTAAATGTGTCCGTACAGACACTAAGATGCACTCCGTAACACCTCCTGCAAGTGAGAACCAGGTAGGGTTACAGCAAGATCATTGTATTATTGAATACAGTAAATATCTTACATATTGTTCCTTTTTAGGAATTTGTTAGTCTTTTTTTGACCTCTGACCTCTGTGATCAGTGACCGATTTATTAGCCAATAATGTTATTATTTACAACTAAAACTCTTTTATGAAGGGAGCCTCATAGTGGCATGTGGAAGGGAGGGTAGCAGGAAGTCTAGTGCTAAGAGCAGGCAAATGGGGTGAAGTCTATAAAAAGGGAAGGGAAGCTCACCTGAGCCTTTCCTCCTGCACTGACACACCTGACAGAGCAGTTGAGCCAAGGCTTTGATGGAGTCGATTGGGTCAGCCCCATTTCTTGTTGAAAGCGTGATTTTAATATTACTAGAAGAAACTAGAGAACCAATGAAATCATTATTTATCTCTTTATTTGTTGTATAAATTGTTTGTAGATATTCCATGTCGGTGAAGGACTGATTGACTGAATGATTGTTTAAAGACATCAGCCAAGAAAGGTATGCTCAAGCAGTATTGAGATTTTTTAAATTGATTTTATTTCCTCAAAAACAAAATTAACATGATCATCTCTGAATTAGACTCCAGGCACCTGCATGCCCAACTGGGAGAAGAGATTATGTTCCAGTTTTAAAAAGGTACATAATTTATTTTGACATTGCATGTGTTGTGTAAAAATGTTCATTGTAAAGTTTCTGGCATATTAATGTGTTTCTGTTTCCTTTAATTTCAAACAAAGATACTTTCAAAGAAGCCAACCACTGTTTTTCCCAGACTTATTTAATTTTGTTCTTAATTTGTCACTTGAACAGGCTATTTTTTGTGTGTATATTTGTGTATGTGTGTATATTTCAAGCAGACAAATTAGTGAACTTTCTGATTGTTCAAAAAAAGATGCATTATATTTTGCTGCCATAAACATTACATCTCTCTCCTTATATGCAGGCCTGATAACTTGTAGTTATGCTGCAATAAAACCAGAAATGTCATTCTAATGTTTAATTAATCCAGGTTAATTGTCACATATAATCATAAATGTACAGTCAAGGTGAAATGTACATTAATTTTCATTGTTATGCTGACGACACCCAATTATATTTATTGATCAAGCCTGATGAAACCAATCATTTAGCCAAACTGCAAGTGTGCCTTAGGGATTTAAAAAGTTGGATGACCTATAATTTTCTGATGTTGAACTCAGATAAAACTGAAGTTCTTGTAATTGGACCCAAACACCTCAGAAACTCTCTTTCCGGAGACTTGGCCACCTTAGACGGGACCACCCTGGCCTCCAGCTCCACCGTGAAGAACCTTGGAGTTATTTTTGATCAGGATTTGTCCTTTAATGCCCACATAAAACAAATTTCAAAGACTGCATTCTTCCACTTACGCAACATTACGAAAATCAGACGCATCCTGTCCCAAGCAGATGCAGAAAAACTAGTCCATGCATTTGTTACTTCTAGGCTGGACTACTGTAACTCTCTATTATCAGGCTGCCCCAATAAGTCTCTTAGGACTTTGCAGCTAATTCAGAATGCTGCTGCACGTGTTCTGACAGGAACCAAGATCAGAGATCACATCTCACCCATTTTGGCTTCCTTACACTGGCTACCTGTTAAATCTAGAATAGAATTTAAAATTCTTCTCCTTACATACAAAGCTCTTCATGGCCAGGCACCATCATATTTAAAAGAGCTCATAGTTCCCTACTACCCCTCTAGGCCACTGCGCTCTCAGAATGTTGGGTTCCTTGTGGTTCCCATAGTTTCCAAAAGTAGACTGGGAGCCAGAGCTTTCAGCTATCAAGCTCCTCTTCTGTGGAACAAACTACCTTTCTGGGTTCGGGAGGCAGACACGGTCACCACATTCAAGACTAGACTTAAGACTTTCCTTTTTGATAGCGCTTATAGCTAGGGCTGGCTCAGGCCTTCCCTTAGTTATGCTGCCATAGGACTGTTGCCCCCCCCCCTTACTAACTAAACTTCTTCCCCGGAGTTTCTGTGCTTTCTCGTCCAGCAGGTTCTCATGGATCGTGACTGCTGCTGTGGTCTGCTGCTGACGTCCACGCCTTACTGTAAACCCTCTCTCTCTCTCTCTCTCTCTCAATGTAAAGCAGTTCGATAACCCTTAGTCCGCATAAACGGGGCCTGAGGTTTTATTGTTCTGTCAATCATTATCTCTCTTACACCTTTTCTTTATTGCTGACTTATTGCTGCTGTGCATCTGTGTTCCACTGCTACTGCAATCACCTTACCATTTATTGTAATTCATTGTAATTGTACAATATGTTTGTGTTGATTGTTCTGTACATGTGACATCCATTGCACGTCTGTCCGTCCTGGAAGAGGGATCCCTCCTCTGTGGCTCTTCCTGAGGTTTCTTCCACATTTTTTTCCCTGTTAAAGGGTTTTTTGTGGGCAAGTTTTTCCTCACTCGAACCGAGGGTCTAAGGACAGAGGGTGTCACTCCCTGTACAGATTGTAAAGCCCTCTGAGGCAAAATGTGTTTTGTGACTTTGGGCTATACAAATAAAATTTGATTTTGATTTGATAAATCTAATAGAGTATTAAAGCTTACGTACGGTGGTTACAGATGTTCTATGTGCATGGCACTTGCCTGCAATTACCAGATGTAATGTGATATTTAAAATCAGATCATATGCATGCGGCGTGCTCCCGCCCTGAGTAACAGCACAATCAAACAAATAAAGCGGCAGTGATGTTGTGCCATGTGAGAGAAGTGAACAGCTCTCTGCTGTAATTAAAGCGTCAGCGAGGACATCTGGCCTACAGAGATGAATAGAAATCACTTCCCGGACCTGTGGTTGAACTTATATGTTTCTCCTGCATGCATCACTCACAGTAATTGAACCCCTGCACCTTTGTGTCTCTGTGTGACCACTCAGCTCACACGTCAATGACACAGTCTTAACAAAAGTACCCAGCAATGCTGCTAACCCTCCCATCAGGTAAATTAAAAATGTACAGAGTTGGAGACATTGTCCAACTGGTGAACACAGAACACAACAGTGTTCATTCCTGCCTCCCACACACATATATAAAGCTTTTATAGGACCATAGATAATGGATGCACTGAGTGTTACGTACATCGCCTACGCAAACTGAATTACCATCTCTGCAGGCAACAATATATCTGAATCTAAAGGGTATATTATGTTGAGTAGTAGTCCACCAGTTGCAACTGACCTTTTAGAAACAAAAAATTGACTTCAGTGCCTCTCTGTAATGCTCCACCTCAGAGATGACCTATATTTACATGAGGTCCTGACTTTCTGCTTTGAATTTTAGCAGCATCATTTAGAAGACGCTTTTATCCACAGCAACTTACAAAAAAGGGAAACAATCATGATTGTTAGGACATGTTGGTGCAGCAATAAGTACTATGGCAGTACTAGAATGGATAGATTTAGTGTGTCCAGTTACTGCTGGGAGGTCCAGCAGTTCAGTTTTCAAAAGTAGGAACCTTCTTGCTGTGAGGCGACAGTGCTAACCGCAGTCCTGAACATGAGTGATTAATTATAATTTATAATAATGCAGGCAGTGAGGATACAGCCACTTCATGCAGGAGGCAAGTGTCTAGTGATACACAATCATTCGCATTAGATGTGTGTTGATGTGTTCAGGCACTTCTCTGATCAATGACTGTTTCCTCCACTTTTGTTAGCATTGAAAGAACTTTGTACTTTTGTGGTAGGGGGGGGTAGGACACCTGATTAAATGCCTGAGGTGATGATGATCCGCTCTTGGACAGTTTTCTGGCAGGTCTGTTTTGCAGTTTGAGTAGTTCCACAATCAGATTTCTCTCAGCTTTTTGAATATTTAGATGTTAGAAACTGTAGTGAACTTGTTTTAATAATACTGAAGTCATATTTTTCATGTTGTCTTGACTAACGTACAAATCCAATGCAGAGCAGACCTCAGCGACCTGCAGCTCTGTATTATTATTTTCTGTTCATAGTTAAAGTAATCCTTTTAGTCAACACTGATATTATCCTGATTCAGTCAAGTTTAGTGGAATTGCCTATTTACAAAGTGACTGTGGGTTCCATACTTAAGTTAATTGTGAGTACATGCATTTATTTATTTTTTTTTTTTTTAGAATTGCAGCTTTTTGTAGAATGGCTGATTTTAGAATGTGTAATGTGAGTTAACAAAATGTACAAGATTAATGAGAATTGCCCGGCTGTTGCAAGAAGATGTACAGTGTAGCTGTGGTAAGACTGGCCAGGAGGTGTGCAGGTGGACTTTTCTTTTCAGTCACAAAACAAAAATCACACAGTACAAAGAGAATCCTTCCCTGCTCATCACGTACGATGCAACATCCAATTCTCTAATATTTTCATCATATATATCCTCTGAGATCATCTCTCCAGTTCAAACTGCCCTGTCAAGGTAGATCTCAGGAATGGAGTCAACAATGTTAACAATAAAACTACATTTTATTAATTTGTTTGTACCAACAAAGTCTTGGATTCCTCAATATATGAACAAAAATACTGTATATTCAGAATAAAGCCATTGTAGGCACAACGTACAGTATTTAACTTAACTGAGATTTCTTCAGCATTCAACATCCAATAAAATCAAAGTACCCTCCTATTATATACCCCATAAAAGGATAACTTAAGCAATGAGATGCACTTAAGCAATATTATATATGAAGGCACAGCAGTGAAGTGGTAAACATCGCTGTCATGCCAATAATGATGTTAAAGCACATTATAGAATGTAATAATGTGACTATACAGCAATTACCAACCTAAATAAAATATAGCCTCATAAGATCAAAGTTTTTTTCCTCACTGTTTCTGTTCTTTCTTTGGAGGTGGAACAGGTTAAATCAGTTAAGTCAGACTCCTATATGTAATGCAAGAGTGTCCAAACTTCTCTTAAAGAGGACCAGACTTGACAATGTGAACATGCCCGGGGGGCAATACATATGAATAAATAAAAATGGAAAAAAAAACAAAAACAAAAAAAAAAAAAAAAAAAAAATATATATAAAAATAAATATATATATATATATATATATATATATATATATATATATATATATATATATATATATATATATATATATATATAAATAAATATATATATATATATATATATAAATAAAATTGCCACTGTTATCATTTTGTAATGGCAATGTCACCAAATCTAAGCCAATCAGGTGTGAATAAATCTGTCATCCTCCTGGGGGACTTCAATGCTCATGTGGGCAGTGACAGTGAGACCTGGAGTGGCGTGATTGGGAGGAACGGCCCCCCTGACCTGAACCCAAGTGGTGTTCTGTTATTGGACTTCTGTGCTCGCCATGGATTGTCTATAACGAACACCATGTTCAAACACAAGGGTGTCCATATGTGCATGTGGCACCAGGATGCCCTTGGCCGCAGTTCGATGATCGACTTTGTGGTTGTGTCGTCGGATTTGCGGCCATGTGTTTTGGAGACTCGGGTGACCTGGGTCTGACCACCATTGGAGCCCAAACGTTCTGTGTGGGTTTGCTGGGAACGGCTGGCTGAATCTCCTGTCAGAAAGAGCTTCACTCACGTCCCGGGGGAGGTGGGGGACATTGAGTCCGAGTGGACCTTGTTCCGTGCCTCCATTATCGAGGCAGCTGACCAGAGCTGTGGCCGCAAGGTGGTCGGTGCCTGTCGCGGTGGCAACCCCCAAACCCGCTGGTGGACACCGGTGGTGAGGGATGCCGTCAAGCTGAAGGAGGAGGCCTACAGAACCTTTTCGGCCTGTGGCACCCCTGAAGCAGCTGACGGATATCCACATGCCAAGCGGAATGCAGTTTCTGCAGTTGCGGAGGCAAAAACTCGGGCGTGTGAGGAGTTTGGTGAGGCCATAGAGAATGACTTTCGAACAGCTTCGAGGAGGTTCTGGACCACCATCTGGCAGCTCAGGTGAGGGAAGCAGTGCATTGTCAACACTGTGTTCAGTGGGGGCGGGGTGCTGCTGACCTCGACTGGGGACGTCCTGGGTCGGTGGAGGGAATACTTTGAAGACCTCCTCAATCCCACCAGCACATCTTCCACTGAGGAAGCAGAGTCTGGGGACCCCATGGTGGGCTCGCCAATCTCTGGGGCTGAAGTTGCCGAGGTAGTCAAAAAGCTCCTCGGTGGCCCCAGGGGTGGATGAGGTCCGCCCGGAGTTCCTCAAGGCTCTGGATGTTGTGGGGCTGGCTTGGTTGACACGTCTCTGCAATATCGCGTGGACATCGGGGGGCAGTGCCTCTGGACTGGCAGACCGGGGTGGTGGTTCCCCTCTTCAAAAAGGGGGACTCAAACTATAGGGGATCACACTTCTCAGCCAATTCAGTGTCTCTTTCGCCTGATATTGCAACTGTGGCGACCCCTGCTGTCAAGGCAGTTGCCTTCCGGTGGGATTTTGGTCTGTGGGCTGGGTTCGTAATTGGGGCACCTGGGCCCGGTACTGAGATTATATACAGGTGCTGTCCAGTAAATTAGAATACCATCAAAAACTTGATTTATCTCAGTAATTCCATTCAAAAAGTGAAACTTGTACATTATATTCATGCAATGCACACAGACCGATGTATTTCCAATGGAAATGCAAAATTTGCTTTCATCAGAAAACATAACTTTGGACCACTCAGCAGCAGTCCAGTCCTTTTTGTCCTTGGCCCAGGCGAGACGCTTCTTACGCTGTTTCTTGTTCAAGAGTGGCTTGACACACGGAATGCGACAGCTGAATCCCATGTCTTTCATGCGTCTCTTCGTGGTGGTTCTTGAAGCGCTGACTCCAGCTGCAGTCCACTCTTTGTGGATCTCCCCCACATTTTTGAATGGGTTTGTCGTCACAATTCTCTGCAGGGTGCGGTTATCCCTAGAGCTTGTACACTTTTTTCTACCACATTTTTTCCGTCCCTTCGCCTGTCTGTTAATGTGCTTGGACACAGAGCTCTGCGAACAGCCAGCTTCTTTAGCAATCACCTTTTGTGCCTTGCCCTCCTTGTACAAGGTGTCAATGGTCGTCTTTTGGACAACTGTTAAATCAGAAGTCTTCCCCATGATTGTGGAGCCTTCAGAACAAGACTGAGGGACCTTTTAAAGGCCTTTGCAGGTGTTTTGAGTTAATCAGCTGATTAGTGTGGCACCAGGTGTCTTCTATATTGAGCCTTTTCAGAATATTCTAATTTTCTGAGATACTGAATTTGGTGTTTTCATTAGCTGTCAGTTGTAATAATAAAAATGAAAATTAATAAACACTTGAAATATATCACTATGTGTGGAAGGAAAGTATACAGTATACAAGTTTCACGTTTTGAATGGAATTACTGAAATAATTCAACTTTTTGATGATATTCTAATTTACTGGCCAGCACCTGTAAGCCGACAACTCATTCATTCTCCCTCTCCCTCTCTCTCCCCAGCAGACGTCCATGGAGTGGTGTGGCAGCCGCTACCGGTTAACCCTTTTCTTTTGCTTTTTAGTTGGATCCACTTGACAACATACATTCACTACATTTTACACTCATGCACATCCTACACCACTGATAGTACTGACGTCCACATCCTATCTGAACCATCGGTCTATTTTTGATGCTTCATGTTAAATAAACAAATGCTAACCTTCTAAAAACAGTGCAACTCCGGTTTTTGTCATGGCCCAAAGAGCCAGGCTGTGACACAACTAAAAGTTGAATAAAGAAAACAAGGAAAACTGTGGGAGAGAGAATGGCCATCTTTGTTAACAAATATGACAGTAGACAATAAGGAGTCAGTGCCTTCACACTGCCTTCAAATACCTACACGCCTCATTATTAAACATCTGAGTTTGGAGCCATTTTTAACCGTCACCGTCTACTCTATAAATTATCTGTCAAAACAAGGCTTTGACAACATATTTTGTATCTCTCTATCCTTGTAAGGACACACACAGTGTATACACACATACAATATTGTGCTCCAAATGCCCCAGTGACCTTTTCCGTAGTGTCTGCATTGTTAAAACAGGCCACAGCAATCAATAAACACCACAAGGCTTGTTTATCAAGCAAGACATGAACAAATGTGCTCTTGTATTGCCTGGACTTACACAAGAGCTGTGGCCTTATCAGTTTCTGGATTTGAGAACCACACGTGAGCCGTATGTCAGGACTGAGGCTCCATTCAAGTAGCTTGCTGATTAGTGGGCAAACTTGGAGAATCACAGAAATGTAACATTTTCTCTGGACTGATAAATCCTTCTTCTGTTTTTTCTTCATATGAGAATAGAATTCAACACAGTTGCAGAAGAAGCAGTGAAGCTGTTCTGGAGGTGTGACACCTTACTGACTCATTCAACTGAGAATGATTGGAATTAGTGTCTCTTGCACTTTTAATGTCTTTTAGACGCATATACTGTAAAAGAAAACATTCTCAACTTGTGCGGGTTGTGGAGTTGTACCACATGTCAATAACATGTTTGGGGCTGGAAGCTTTACTACTTCCTTCCAGTTATGCCTGAAGAAAAGTGTGAAAATGGCAAAGGAGAGCTTGACATAACTAATAACGTAACTCATGGAAAACATAGAATTGGTTCTCTTTATTTCAGAATGTCAAGACTCAAAAGCAGCAACTGCATTACCCCTGTGGGACAAAAACTTTTCACTGATAACTGGTAGATGTGCTTCAAAAATGTCCAGTGGTGAGTTTGATATATTTTCAATAATCAGGTCTGTTTGGATGTTGTGCTGACTTTGGGGCGTTTCATTCTGGTTTTTGAAGTAGCTGTTGTGTTCTACAAGTTAACCTGTTGATTTAGGACAACTAATGTGCAGTGTGTTTCAAGTTTGCCTCAGGAGCAGCCTGGCCAAATGTGTGATATGGAGAATCACAGAACCACCGGTACTCTAGGACGGCCGGCGGCCCACCACCAGGGGCGGACTGGTCTACAGGATACCGGGAGTTTCCCCGGAGCTTGCTATGCACTATATGCACGTGTCAGTAATTCACAAAATAAATATCAGTCACAGCTTATAACTGCCTTTTCCATTCATATGAGATGTGTGAATGTGATCCTCTAAAACAATAACAAAGCAAACATCAAACAAACTCAGGATAAATGAATGTTAATCTGTGTGACAGAAGTCACAATGGTCACAGTTGAGATGGGAGCAAATTTAAGGGATTGTCGGAGCTCCCTGGAATTTTAATTCTTTGACTTTACGAGAGCGTTGTCAATGCGTGTAAGTATCAAATAACCTGTCCAAATTATTATGAATGACAGAAGTTAATTGCTGATCTGTTCAAGCTGATAAACTCATTAGAAATTTAGAGGTGTGGTAACATAGATTTAGCAACAATGTGTTTTATTACAATGGATCTATGTTTATGTTCAACATCCATAAAAATACAAAGTACTTATTAAGACTTTGCTTAAAGAAAGACTAACAACACAGAGGGATGAAAATAAAGCAGCAATCACAGCAGCAGAGGAATAAAGAGGAAGATAGAGAAGGAGGAAAAGTTGAATTGGAGAGAGAATAAAGTGAGAGTCTGGGTGTGGTGTGGGGGCCAGTGTCTGGAAATAGACCCAACAGAGGCGAAATAAAAAACACCACCATCACTACTGCAGCAGAGCGGCACAGTCCGCAAATTCCCTTATAGATATTTTATGGAGCGGAAATCATTCGATGCACCCTCACTGTTCTGGTCAGAAGTGAGATGGAGAAAAAAAAAAGCCAAAAGAGAAGAGAAGGAGGAGGAAAGGAGCGAAAAAAAGAAGGTGAAGCTGGCTGCAGTTATTTTTATGTAATGGAATTTTAACGAGGGGCAGCAGATATCAGGAAATGGCCCAGTCAACTCAGACAGCAAATAAACTGGAAAATATATATACGACTGCTGTTGTGTCAAAACAACTTGAGGCTGGGAATTCTGTGAATGTTTTGGGAGAGTTTACAGTGCTAGTACAGAAAGCATCAATGTGACAATGAGCATGGGTAATGGGGCGTTTTGATCATTTGTAAATTATATATGCTTGAAAATGTGAAATTTCTGTTGAGGCTTGCCGCATGAAGTGCTGCACAAGAGTGTCCTCACTGGAAAAAATGGCATTGACAAAAGTCACATTTACCTGAGCGGCTCTCTAAATTATGACACGTGTCTGTAAGGTGCAAAGGTGGAAGGATCCTTGTTTGGGACTGTACTGTCCCCCAGAAGCTCAGTGCCAGTACACTTCATTTTACTGGCGATAGGACAGTTAACCTAACGTACAGTTGCTAAACCAACCATTCAGTCCTCAAACCTCCAATCTTTGCTCTTGTAGTACTGAAACATAAAGGTTGAAATCAATTTCAAAGGTTGAAATTAGCCTAGTTCTAAAACAGGCAAGGGTAGGTGAAGTTCTGACAGAAAATGTCTCTGAAAGACAAGATCAAGACAAGATTAAGCTCACTCTTTAAAGGTCTCAACTTGGAATCAACTGCATTTTTTGTTTTTGTTATTGCATTGTCTAATATATTTGTTAACATCATTGCTGTGATCGGATGTAAACCTGCTTCAAATGAAACAAAATAAAATAAGTTTTTGTCACTGTTAACAGCAGCCCCTTCCTGCTCTCCTTCACACACACTCCAAGACATGGGACATGGGTAGGAGCATGACTCAAAGGAATTTGGTGAATATTAGCTACATGTTGGCTACCTCAGTAGACTTTATCTGTCTCGTCTTGGTCTTATCACGTTCTTGCACTGCCTTGAGCTTTACTCCTCAGTCTCATTCGCTCAAAATATTGGACTCTGGTCGTGATCATGACTTGTCTTGGTTTAGGCGGTCTTGACTACAATGCTTGTTGAGTGGATGGGGGGCTTGAGACTAATTTTCTGTTTCTAACATTTGGGCATTTTTTTCTTGTCAAGACTTAGATAAAAAGATGAATATCAATCTCATATTTGTCTGTTCAGTATGGACCTCAAGCCAGGAGGTGATAGCCTAGCTTCACAAGGGTCACAAGTTGGGGTGCAGTACAGTAGATGAGCAAGAAACTTTATTGAGAAGACCATTTGTCAAAATAATAGTTAGCCTACAGCTTTTAATTTAATGTTTAGCATGTTTGTGTATCGATTAAAGAACCAAAACGTAATGTGTTAATCAGTATGCTTAGCAGGCTCTGAACTGAGAGTCAGGATAGATTCCTTGGCTTACAGGCTACTCTCTGTCTCCTGGCTAGCTCTGGACTTAAGAACTATATTAATCTTCTCATAACTCATGATATGAAAGTGGGTACGTGTTTTACATGTTTTACACTTTTTTGAAGGTTGAACAATTTCGGAATTGCTCAGTTTGACTTTTTTGTCACTTAGAGTAAGAGGATCTGTTTTAGTGTAGTCTTACTTAAGACAAAGTTGTTTTGTCATTTGCATTGTCCCCTAATTTAGTCGGAAGAACAGAGTGAGGAACAGGAGGATTGAAAAAACTGCCCTTAAAAATGGATTCACTAGAAAAAAAGGACACTTAGCGCAATAATGAGAAATTACAAGTCTATTTTTTATATAATTATGACCGGGTTGGTCTGTAATAAAATTAAATCTGACACAACATGATTTGCTCTCTAGACGCTTGTGTAATGTGCCACTGCGGTGTTTTTACTCTTTATTTGCAGCATTTTAATGTCCATTAGGGATCGAGTTCATCAGTCTAATTAGTATACATTGACTGTGTTCACTTGGTAAGTAATATGGCTTTTAATTACACACTTTGTTCTGAAAGAAGAGCTGGGAATGAACCCATCTGAAAAACACAAGCAACAAACAGGATTACAGGTACAAGTAACTAAATAGTGAATGTGCACAGATGGGACAAATTCCACAGAGTTCACAATGACTCACTTTCAAGTTTGGACTTCATCCTGTGAGAGTTGATGTTGTTGTATCTTGTCAGGATAAGTAAGTAAGTACTGTAAGCTTTGAAAATGTGGAGAAAGTGAGAAGCCAATTATGCTGTAATCCAGGGAGGCAGTGATGGCAGCAAATGGCAGGCTAATCAAGTCATTAGGATGATTCCTTACAACATAAACACTGGTCACACACAACACACGCACAGTTTTGGATGTAGCCATGCTCCAGTGTATGTGAGCCTTTTGTAAATGTGTGTGTGTCAGGCAGTGGCTGATGGTGTGATTAATACAGGCCATCAGTAACAGCAGTGGTCTCGCTTCACTGAGCGACGGAGAAACCTGCCTGCCGATTCCCGTCTTCCCAACACACACACACACATATTCCATTTATCATCCGAGTTGTAGGAGAGCAAGGAGCTGTAAGTACTCTGCCTTTCTTTCTTCTTCGCTCTCAGCCTGCACACTCCCGCTCTCTTCCTCCCCACTAAGCTACACTCACTGCCTCAGAAGCCATCAACTCCACTCCACCTCCATTTTTCTTTCTCTCTCTCTCTGCTCTCTTCCTAAATCACTTAACTGCACTAAATCAAAAATGGCCCTCACATCTTTACCTCGCGCCTCATCCACCCTTCACTTGCAGGCCCTCGGCCAGCTGTGGGGCTGCTTTGTGTGGGTGTGAGTGAAGGTATGAGTTCAGGGATGCGGGAGCCAATGAATCTGAGAGAGCATCCTGGTTCCACTGGATGCTACAGTGGACAAAGTAGGGGCTGTGCTAACCTTTACAAGAAAAAATACATTTATTCATTGTCTTGGTCAGTGATAGTAATTTTCTTGGGAGTCCAGATGGAACAATGAACACTTGTGTGAAAGCTGTGCGCCCTCCGAGTATTTCAAAATTGCTTGTTGGGTGACATCTAACAGTTGAAGGTGAAGACAGCAGATTCCATGATGCTGCATCGATCTGGTCAACACCTCTGTGCCGTTTCTATTCTCACACTGGGAGGACCAGCTGCTGTTCAGCTGCGCTCAAAGATCCCAGCGCAGAAACTGATGCAAAGATTCCAAGTAGTACAGATCAGATCAGCACGGTCAGTACTTTGAACACCAAGAAGACACAATTCACCCCATGTTTTCAAGAATAGAGACAGCGTACAGATTCTGGTTTGTACGCCAGATTTTCAGCCAACATTTTAATGTTTGCCAAACGAACAAAATAAAGGTTGATACATCTTTTAAGATATAACAAGAGAATGTTGCCAACAGCTTTGATTCTGATTCTATGGGGGGGCGATGGATACTGGGAGGATCTAGTGACCCCTCCTGTTTTAGGCTGCAGTTAAGCAGGATTGCACAGTGGTGTGTGTGGGGTGAATCAGACTCAGATTTAGAAGCTGGTACATGAAATAAACAAAGCCAGAACACAACAGGTAGATTATCAGAGTTTAGTCCATTAGTGAACTTCTGCACAACTGAAAAGTTGAAAACTCAAACTGTTACTGCGGTTAGAGCTACGACTGTAAGTTTGTCATGTCTGCCCGTTCTCATCATGTAGAGTAAGTCTCTCACATCTGTGTAATCAATATACATCAAATTGTGGTTTCCAAATGCAGCACTCCACTGAAGCCTGCAGGGCCCTAACTGCTGTTTCAAACACTGGGAACACTTCACTGCACCAACAGCTGATGATACGCTGAATAAGGGATTGAACAGCGCTCTTCATTAACCTTCAAATTAAGAAGTGATCGCACACATATTAAACATATTCTTAATATTTCAGTTTAATACAGTGTTCATTTTGTCAGCTATTTTAGATGAAAATGAGTATTAGTTGTAGTCGTCTTTATTCTTCAGTTTTAATTGGCGTAAAGGTCATTACATTTTGAAGTTTTAATCATTTTTTTCTCTTCAGTGTGTGTGTGTGAGAGAGAGGGAAAGAGAGAGAGAGAGAGAGAGAGAGAGAGGGAAAGAGAGAGAGAGAGAGAGGGAAAGAGAGAGAGAGGGAGAGAGAGAGAGAGGGAAAGAGAGAGGGAGAGAGAGAGGGAGAGAGAAGCGTGTCTTTAATAAAAGGTCTCTTGTTCTTCTGCTCTTTAACAATAAAATGCATTTGGAACAATTAATCTGTTCATTTAGTCTCTTCCCACTGCTATAGGGGAGATAAGGAAACTGAGCGCTCAGTCCTGACAATGGTGCTGCCTTTATGTATAAAGTTGGCGGTTTGTGGGTTAGATTGGGTTCAAGTTATTGATTACTGGCTATTTTTGCAGGTTGGGCGGTGTGGCTTGGCTCTTTGAACGTCACAATTGGTGCAGGTATTTAAAAACCCTGGTCTGCACATCACTATACTAGTGTAACACCACCTCCTGTACATATAAGGGGGGCCTGGGTTACTCTTATGATATTCCCTTTTGTTTATGCTTTTAAATAAATAAAACACCACACAACCAAACTTTAAATGTAAAGACTCTTTAGTTATAAGTTTTTACCCTCAAAATAAATAAAAGAAATTAAATAACTCACTTGAGTATAGTGTACTTAACAGAGATAGTACCAACTGTACTATTATTCAGTCTCTTATAATATTAAACAAAATATAGCGAAACTTAAATACAACAAATGAGGGACCCACACGCACTCACACACTCACACCTGGTCCACAACAGTCTCTATGAGTCTTCTAACCCCCTGCTGCAGGCCTGTGTCGTAGCCTGGGTGCGTTGTGACCTAAAACAAAATGGCCGCTTCACTTTTAACCAGCAGAAGAAAAATAAAAGGCAAATCCAGTACTCGCGCTCCCGGACAGTTAGCGGGGTAAAGAGCAGTGAACAGGTCACCGACAGGGCGCAGCAGCAGCAGCTCACAGTCCGAGCGGGCCGACACGATCCACAGCTCACACACAGCAGGAAGGACGCAGGTCCTACGTAGTCCACATGCGCTTTGCTTCCCTCTTTAATGCCGTCAAAACGTCCGTCTCCTTCTCCTAAAGTAAATACACAAGCTAAATTCCACACGCTGCTTCAGGCAGATTTAGCATTAGCTCAAATTAACCAAACGTGTGAGAGAGCAAGCTAATCACTTACGATGCTAGGGTGAAACTAACGGCTAATCGCGGTTAGCATTAACAGTTCGTTTTATACTGTACAGCTTAGTTACAGATTTAAAAAAAAAACTCATAATTACCTCCCGGCTGGTCACAAAGTTCTTTACATCAGGTACACTGGCCGTTCCCCATAAATACATGAACTCTGGTCCACCAAATCACTCCAACACGGACTCGGTCAAGTTAACTCGTCTCCCTCCTCTCGTCGCTCTGTCCCGCCCCCTCACCTACAGACTGCCCTGCGATTGGCCGGGGGAACCCGAGCTCTACACATGCCAATACTGCCAAAGAAATGAATGATTGACAACCCACAAAACAAGTAATAATACAGTGAGCTCACAAACACTATGAAATGAAATAACCTAACTTGTATTTTAACAGATCACTTCTGCATTTTTAAACTGTTCTGCATTTTAACCATATTCATGAACTTTTACTCACTTCAATACATAATGAACTTTTATGAATTATGATTATTTGTTATCAAAATAAATCAATTATTTCAGTAAGGGCTAGACTAGTAATGGAAATTCCAGTTCTTTTTGGTGAGCTGGATCATTTAGCTCAGATCACCAAGAAGAGCCATACATTTAAATTATTCAGCATATCCTTTGTACTTAAGTATGCAAAAGTAAAAATAAGGAGGTCTTCATCGAGGCTGCTGATGCACTTTTTGGTGAGTTTCAGAGCAAAACGAAGATCATTGCCACTATCAAGGACATGCAGTTATCACGGAATACTGTTACGCGATGGTGTGAGGAAACAGTGAGGATGTGGAAGAAGGATGTCGATGCATGTGAGTGTTTTCCTCCAGCTCGATGAGTCAACTGACGTGGGTTTTCAGCAGAATGCTTTTTGAAGACGTGTGCAAAAGAATTTTTTGCCTTTGAAAGAACACACAATATTTTCAACAGGTTCATGGGCTTTGTTAAAAAGAACAAACTGCCCCTCTTCAAGCTCATGTCCATCACAACTAATGATACAACAGCTATGGTAGCCCACACTAGTGGGTTCATTGCATTGTGCAAACAGAGTTAATATCCGATGGCTACCATCACGTTTCAGTGCCATCGCAGTTTGCGTTAACAAAGTAAACACCGATTCAATATTTGAAATGGTGAAAGTCCAGTTAGACTGGTTGGGTTGTTAAATGCCAGAACTGCTGTCTGACAACTAATTAGTCTTCCTCTTGTTCTTTGCTTCTGTATTGTTTGATTTGGCAGATTGTTAAACTGCTGTGTGTGTGTGTGTGTGTGTGTGTGTGTGTGTGTTGGCATTTGCCTCTATTATCTTTCCACTGCCATTTTATCACACTCTCCAAGGCTCTCATTTATCAAACCTGGGTCAGATCAACCACCTTATAACGATCAAAGTGAGAGTGTGTGTTTTTTCTCCCCCTGTTGTGCCACTCTTCTGATTTTGATGAGGATCAAGCCTTTAGTTTATTCACAAATCCTGCGCCACTGTTTCTGACCTCCCATTTTATATCTCCTGAAAAACAAATGAGTGGAAAAGTTGAGTCTTTTGTTGCCAACAGGCGTCCCAGAGCATTTGTCAGATTGGGTTCAGGAAGAAACAAATAACAGCTCTTAGAGAGGAACCACTCTGCCCACTGCACCTCATATTTACATTTCTATTTTTATCTATTCTCTTTGTATTTCTTGTGTAATTTATCTCAGAGGGACATAATCTATCTCACAGGAACACCAGGTTAAAGGCAAAACCTATAATCAAGTGTTATACCAAACTCTGTACTGGAGTCTACATTTCATGTAAAAGAATCCTTCCTGGAGTTCACATCACATTATGCAGCTCTGATTCACCTCACAATCCTACTAAATTGTCATTTAACTGGATTATTCATGATATGTTGAAGTTCCATTTCCCCAAGTGCTTGCTCATGGTGGAACTGAGTACGATCTAACTCTGTATGAAAAGCGTCATGCGATAACTTTTTTTTTTACGATATGGCAATATATAAATAAAATAAAATTGAATTGAATTGAACCGAACCTTGCAAGGTGGTTTGCAAGGTTTAATACCCTCTAATGGTGTTATTTTGTGCTTGCAACTTACATTCCCAATGTGTCATTTTCCTGTCAATTCTCTGAGAAGTTAATGTTTTTGCTAACAACAATGGAAGAAACGTCCTCATTTAAATCCATTAACAACAACCTGTACAGCTGTGTCAGTCTCTTCTACATCTGGTGCCATTTTCTGGGCAATTTTTTTGTCAACGTTTTCTGACTGCAGCAAAAAAAAGAAAAAGAACGCACACGCTTACTGGCAACACAGGTTGTGGGGAGGCGGTGGTTAAAGAGGGCAAGGAAGTGAGAATGGCAGATGGTTGTGTAACATGTTCAGCATTAGACAGTGGAGTTTGGGTCCTGTCTCAGTGCAGCAATTAATGCTGGCCTTAGACAAACCACGATTATGAGCTCTGCATAAAGAGGTTTTACAGCAGTTTAGTACTGCACTTTCATAGAGTTTGGAGAATAAAAGCGAGAAAAACAAAAAGGTGAAAAAAGAAAAAAAAGAAAAAATGGATGAGGTGCACACATTTGACAGCGTGCAACTGTTCTGTTGTTGAGTATGCTCCACACCTCACTGCACTGTTCTCCTTGTCGTGCTGTATGCGCTCACTGTTTACAGAAGTGACAGCCACCTTGAGCCAAAATGCCATAGAACTTCTTGATCATCCATTACCTTGTGAATGATGTGACACTTGCATCCACGCAGTATCAGCCCTGTGTTTACCCACTTTAGTCTTTTGCAAACTGAATAATGTTCCACAAAATTCACTGAAGAATTAGCTGGCACACAGGCAGAAACGTTGTTCCAGACCCAGATCCTGATGGATGCCTGAACCTTGTGTTTTCATCTTTGCTGAAGTCTAGCAGGTACCAGGCTGTAAACATGTTTATCGGTGCTGTGAAGTTGGACATTTTAATATGTGGACTTAAGGAGGTTGAAATGGTCTGCAGCCAGCCTCAAGTGGCCATTTGAGGAATTACAGTTTTTGGCATCAACCACTTTAGCCTTCCCAGGCTAAAAAAGACACTAGACTTCTGTTTTGAAAGAATTGTATATTTTTAGATGGCAGCAAAAATAAAGATAAAATCACACCTGTGGTCCTCAAACAAACTGTTTAGAGGTAATAATAATAATAAAAAAACTTTAAAGAACAGATATTTTTGGTTTCAACTTCTCAGTGAATTCACAACAATTGAACAACAACACATTTATTCAACACATTTATGAGTATCTGTACTTGTGAGTCTGTGTATGTGCGTCCTTGTGAGATGGTGGATGGTGTGTGTGTGTGTGTATTGCATTTCTCCACTTGATACTTGTTCTGTGCCTCCTTGTGCGTGAAGCACCAGGAGGTGTAAGGGGCTATGGGTGAGAGTCTGAGGAAGTCAGTGCACCCTGCTGGACAGAGGCTGGTGTCGGCATTCCACAAACTTAGCTTAGCCTATGTTTTTCCATGTTTTGCCAGAAATACACCTACCATCCGTGCCTGACATGTGCAGTTCTGTTTTTTTTTAAATCTGACAAATAAAAGCCAAATAAAAGACTTGATGCCATCAATATGACCCTCAGAGCTCCTCTCCCTGGCTGCTCCCATCATATTTCATCTGTCCGCAGGAGGGATTGAAGACCACAGTATATTTACATCAAATGAAAAGTTTTTCAACCTCAGCAGGTTCCTCCTCCTTCTCACTAGTTTCAGGATTTTCATAGATGCTACAGTCCTCTTCATCCGACATTTCATCCTCCTCGTCTTCCTCTTGCTTGCTGTCCACCTCAGCTGGGTTAAACATCAGATCAAGAACCTCTGTTGCTGTGTACTGCCTCTTTATTTTGCTGTCTGAGACTGAAGTTAGATTTTTCAGGGAGCCTAAACTTATAAACTTTTTTTGCTTTGTTTTGTTTTTCATTCCAAGCAGGCACATCAAAGGTATGAACACATTTGCTCTCAAAGAGGCAGCTTTAAAAAAAAAAATATCTGTTGTGTGCATGTGTGCAAGTACATATCCTGTAGGCTTGTGGGTGTGCATGTGTGTGTTTATTGTGCCAGATATTACAATATTGTCACCATTATGCTCCATTTTGTGTCCTGGAAGACCACGGGTGCTATAAATATTCAGAAACATGGACACATTTATGAAGAAAGTTGAAATTAGTTTCATTTCTAAAGGAAGCAGAGGGGCACGATAATTTTGAGCAATTCTATGAAAGTTAACCTTTAATAATGGTATGATGAAAATGATGTCAGGTCCCAAAAGGATCTGTAGACTACACAAGGGTTAAAGTATAGAAACAAATCTGTATTTCCTGTTTGCCGTCAATCTTCACTTATGTAACCCACCTAAAGGATAAGGGCACACTGGACCAGTTCAATCTAGATTCGCAGGGAGGGGTAATGAATTGAATTGGACACCACTATGAGTAACCAGGACACAAGGTTAAGTTGTAGCAAAATTATTGTATTTACATAACTCTGTAACATTTCACAACAGTAGACCGGTCTTTTACTCAATAAAATGTCTTTTAAGTTTGGTGCACCAAAAGAAAATTAAAATATTCTTCCCAAAAATGAAGGAGTTTAGTTCAGTTCAACAGTCTCCTGAAATCCTGTTCCACAACCCTACCGCGCTGATAGCAAGGCAGGTGAATAGCTCATAGGTTTCCTCAATCCAGGTACTCAACACGGGTGGCTCGCCATCCCCCTCGTCAGGGAGAGAATCAAATCCAGTCCAGGATCCAGAATCCAGGGATGTCCAAAAACCTAGCCTGTGTAGCATAACACGGCTTATAAACATATGCAAATCTATTTTCTACTTTTCTTAACTGTACAGCTCTAACTTTATCAAAATCACTTTTAATACAACCTTCAATATTTAATCCATGAATTTAGGATAACTGTTGTACTGCCATGTTAACATATGAAATGTCAACTTCTACTTTTACATTTTACAACCAACTTATTTAATGGCCATAAGGAAATTATTGTGAAAACATAATACAATTACAATTTAACATGAAACGCTCACTGCACCTAAATAATGCATGTAAGGAATATAGATTCCTAATCACAATACTGACACCTTGTGGTCGTACACACCAACAGGGGAGTAATTCACGTAAGTTTCATACAGTAGTCTATAACATTAACCGCTTTGCAATTGCTTACTTTACCCACAAACGTAAATAATACATATATTCATACATAAATTATGCAACTTATTTGGCTCTGCAATAAAGAAAAATACTTAAACAGAACTTTACGCTACTGCTCAGTAGCTAAACACGGCTAATGTGGACTTGTGCAGCACGTGTATTATGTTCAAAACTCACCGAGAAAATAAAAGCATACACCATGAACAGATGTCATCAAGGTTTCTCCAACTCTTGCTTGTTGAGATAGTTTCCGTTCTTCTACAGCAGATTTAATTAACAAAAGTTTCACTCGCGATTTCAACTTGTTTTCATTCATTTGGTCCGCTCCATTGTCTCCCTCCGCACATGTTAGACTGCGTCTCTCTAACTTGAATAAAAAGGCGGGACTTAGTTCATTTTACACCAATAGGAATTAATCATTCCTCCTGAACCAATAACGTATTTGTTATCAAGTTTTTTTCCTTTCTGACTGAAAATTAGACATCGCGGTTAAGATAAAAATAATGACTTAAATGTGAAATAGCGAACGTGGCAATAAAAGGCAAGAAAATACATAAATTGTCATTAAAAGGAATTAATTTGTGTTTGAGTAACACCTAATTTCCAATGGGTTACACTTAGTAAACACTTCAGCTATAACTAGGCTCAGAATCATGCCCTCCTGTCTTTCATGAATGGTGATTTGGTAAACTGTCCAGTGTGCCATGGGATGGCATGCACATGAGGTTTGCCTTGATCTTGAGAGTGGCATGAGGGCTGTATCTCAGACATGGGACAGATGCAAATTTCAGGACACATCATCAGTAGTGTACCTTTGAACCGGGGGATTGTTTTGGTCTTTCAACACTACACACTCTGATCAAAGGTGGCCAGCTACAGGGTGACCAAACCTGAGCTTGTGTCCCATGCCCAATCACGAGAATTGTCTGGTGGTTGACACAGCCCATGGGACTAGGTAAGGCAGGGGGCATCCTCTCCCTGAGTCAAGCCTAGAGCTGACCTTGTTCGTGCTCCTCCTGGAGGGTTGTGACCTGGGTTCTCAAGTGGGGCTGGGGTGGGGGGACTTAGTGAGCGGGTCCTGATGCTCTTTGAGCCCAGCAAGGATCCTTCCGCTTGACCTATATCCACTGGCTGCTTCTTTCAGCCGTTTCAGGGACTGATCTAATTGTCTGTTACAGAGTCTGTCCATGGATGTCAAGGTGTTTCAGCACCCTGATGGTGGAAGAAGCCACAAAACCTCTGCATCCCACTTCAACGGGATAGACTTTTGCTTTTCATCCTCGTTGTCAGTTCTGTGTAGCGCAGTTTCTTGTGCTCATAGGCCTCTTCTGTTAAACTCTCGCATGGGACTGTGAGCTCTGTGATGTAAACAGACTTCAGTGATCTAGACCAGAGTACCAAGTCTGGCCTAAGGGTGGTGGCTGCAAAAAAAAAAGACTAGTTGCTGGCCAATATTGACTAGCCAGTCCCGGGCCATGGCTAGCTGTCCAGCTTCTGGCTTGGTAGGGGGATGGTTGGGCTTTTCCTGTCCCGTTTGGATGAAGGTTGTGGCCATTTCCGTCCTGTTTTCAGGGGTGGAGCAGCATTGCTGATGGTACTCAGATTGAACTTAAGGTGCAAACGGCCACATCTTAATATGTAGAACTGGGGTTTAATTTTGACCTTTACAAAGTGATTTAGATGTTTAACCTTTGTCATACCTTTACCATGCTATGCAGTGAGGCAAGAGTTTCACCAGTGGGTCTCTCTCTCTCTCTCTCGCTCTCTCTCTCTCTCTCTCTCTCTCACACACACACACACACACACTTTCACTCTCTTTACCTTGTACATTTCATTCCTTACACGTTCAGTGCTACTCCTCCGTCCTCCCAGTTCATCCATGATGTCTGTCAGCAGAGCCTGCAGCTGTGGAGAGTCTCACACACACATACACACACACACACAGTCAAGTAAAGCTACTTTAAACACACCATCTCACATGAACAAGCCGACAAATCTAAAATTTCCTCATCTGTGCTGCCTCGATTCACTCGTCCTGTAACTGCCCTGAATCGCATGCAAACACGCGCAAACACAAACACACACACTTTTACAGCTAATTAAAAATCCATTTGTTGGGTGTTAATTTTCATAGCCTGCTGAGCTCTGTACAGTGTGTGCCAGGCTGTCATTGAGCAGAACTCTGAACACGCCATTCAGACAGGATTTAACAGAGCTGACTCACTGAGCGGCAGGCGTACATGCATGCACTGCTGCTGAAGCTTTATTTCTGCATGTACTGATAACAGTGTTTTCTGTTCATGCCTCCTCTGAGAGGTCAAAGGTCAGGATTCAGTGTCTTCCTCAAAGATACTTCATTATGGTAGAAATTTGATGTTTATAACATCAAAACATTGCAGCCATGACAGGCTTTGGTCTGTTCTCAATGCAACTACAAAACTCACCAGGAGTTTCAAAAGCACCAGATTTGGTTGATGTGCTTGTAAATATGCAAATATGCTACATAGTTAAACTGATTCCCTTTTGGCTGTTTTTTTACAATCAGAAGTTTTTCACAGGGGGTTTTATTTTGCAAGTTGACTGGATTCTCTATGCCGTTTCTGTGTCTGACTTCCTGTCAGCTCGAGCTGCTCTATGCAGATTGACGCTGGCTACAAAAAACGGTCTTGTATTCTCTCCATCAGCTGTACTGGTGAGTCGCTGATACGGCACCAGCTTCAAAATAAATGTGTAGTTAGGAGGCCAATCTGTCCATGGAAAAATATATGTTGCTAGGTCGTTACTAAGGTGTGGGCTACTTGCTGGAGTAGTGTGTTCCATTACATATAGAGACTGCTATGACTGATTGTTTACCAGGTAATAGTCTTACCCCTTTATCGCCAGAGAAATGGAGAAAAGAAAATGGAAATGTTTATTTTGTGAACAGATCGCTGAAAAACATGAAATTTTATTTAAGTTAGTAATTGTTGTATAATCACAATATTACACTTGAGGGTGTGCTTTAACTCATTATTGGTACTTCAGTGATGCTAACGGACTGACCCCATCACTGTTGTGCCAATAATGAGATTAAAGCTCCCCCTCTTGTGTAATATTGCGACAAGTAGGTCCGACCGAGCAATCTGATTGGTCAATTAGACATTTAGTATGTGCTCAAATCAGCAAGACAGCACACCTGACTCATCACTAAAAATATTACTTCACCATCTCCATGGCAACGTTGTAACTACCAAAGCCTAAGAAAGTGGGCTACAATAGTAATATAATATGAATTATTCTTCTTATTGTTAATTTTGACTTGTATGGTGGACTTGTATGGTGGTTGGAAGAGGATGAAAACAACTCAAAACCAAAGTTGAGATATGTGCATGTGGTTGTGCATCACCCAGTTTTGAAGTTTTAAATTTCATGGTGGTCGATGGTGAAGCTTTTTCTCTGTTAAAATACTGATAAAGGCAGCAGAAGAAAGAACAAGAAAGACATAAAATAGTTCATTATTTTTTTAATATTTATATGTCTCAAGAATTTTAAAAACCCAGCTGTTCTGTTTTGAAATGCTTCACTATTACTATCACTATCACTATCACTAAACTCAGACCTCTGTTCGAGGTTATTTAAGTGACAAATAAATGGCGGATGCTGCAGACCAACTTAAATGATGAACGTTATCGTTTAATGTTCACCACAAACTCAACAAAAGAGTTGAGCTCATTGCAAGACCCATCACTCCTTCCTCATCTATTCATGCCTATCTCCATCAACTAACAACCTGTGACAATATTGTAGCCATTCCACAATGAGAGAACAGAAAATTGAGGATTAGTTTTAAGTGTGTAATATCTTAAAACCTTGGTGTGAAAGCCAATCAAAATGTCCTCACTTTGGAGGATCATAATTTTATCTTTGTGAGAACCTCCATCAACATGATTTAATTTTTTCCAGTCACAGTTTTTCTTGAGGCCCTTCCAGTCAAGACGGACAGTAAAGATTGTAAATTATTAAAGCTCTTGATAGAGTAGAGCATTTTGACATCTCTGTCACAGTTTGACCGGCTGTTTGAGGTACATGGATGCTGTTTTAAAATATGACTGGACTAAATAACTTCATATTTGGGAACCTTTGTATCATTGCAATCCCTGCCACTTTTATTTATCCACAACTGGCTTCAGATAATCTATACAAGCCCTTACATTTACTTAAAATGTGACCTCACATAATGTATAATTTTTGGTTATCATGCATGAAGTTCTAATATTAGCCTGTTATGTTCTTTACTTGGATCATTATTAAATAAATAAATAATTTCATACAGTGTAAGGTCATCTTTTTTCTGTGTGTGTTCTCGCTCTCCTCAGTGTTTGTTAAAAAAAACCCTTGTGGTCTGAATAGTTCATACAGTTTATTGTATGTTCTAGCCATTAGATTTAATAATCACAACTTTCTGAGAACTCATTTATTTCTCTCCCATCACCATAGCGTGCTTTCATCCATATCCATAACATTCTCCAGGGCTCTCCTTTGAAGTCTTTTTTCTTACCTATCGTGTCAGCACAGTCCTCTCTGTCCTGCTGTCATGACAGACATCTGAACAAGCCACGCCGCCTTAATTCAACTGATATTCTTTCCAAAATGCCTGCAATTAATTCTGCAATTCTCTTGAACTGAACTGATATGTTAAATGTAGTTGTTGCTTTGATAGACTTCAGTTTCCTATTTGAAAGAGCTGTCTGGCAAGGTTAAGCATTGAAAATATCCTAAATATAGCATACAACTAATATTTTAGAAGGCTAAAATCACTTTTGTTCCTGTTCCCATCCACAGGACTAGACTAGATTGCATAGCTTGTGCGTCAGTACTCTTGAGCAAGATGTCATTTTAAATGTCACCAGCCATGCCTACACAGCCTTGACCAGTGATCTAAACAATAATAAGCTATGAATGCTTGTCTTCACTCAGGTTTTTGTGGGCATTTAATAAAACACTCAACTCTGATAACATGTTGACAACATAAGGTGCTCGAACTGTCGAACCTGTGGCTGGAAACAATGAGAAGTTCTTAATGAAACTCTTGGACACCTGCAAGATGTCCTCTAACTTCACAACTCTGGAGACAAAGGACACACATTCATATCCACTTTTAAAAAATATTTCTCTGCATTAATTAAACAAATTCAAAAGTGTACCATACGCACATCTATCGCTCAAAGCAAACAGGGACACATTATTTCAGGTGTAGATGACACAGGGAATGCCTCACAGTCGTGATTTTATTGGGACCAGAACCGTAAATTCACTTCTAATTGACTAGACTTGCCATCACTGTGCCCTCCACACTTAACGCTATTAACTGATAAGTCCTCAGAGGGCTCCAACGTGGCTCAGGGAAAACTTTGGCTAGCGGGAAACAAGATGTTGGCTATTAGATGGAAACCTCTGCACACTTTCTCTCCTTGCACCAGTGGAGTGTGTCATTAATTGACATCCTAGCCATGGAGTCACCCACTGCTAGGATAAATAAGGCTGACCAGGATGTGCCCAAGGCCTGGAAAGCAACACTTGATGCGGCAAGGAGTCCACTTACATGAAAATTAACTTTCTGCGCTATCTTCAGAGACATGGAGAAAGGGGCGGGGTGGGAAATGGTTTCTAGGCTGAGGGTGGGTGGGGAGTGGAACCAGACGACAGGGGTGGAAAATAAATGAAGGGGATGATAGCAGTGGAGGAGAGGAAAGAGAGAGGGAAGGGGTTTCTTGGGCAAGGAGCCTTTAAAATGTGTGTGTGTGTGTGTAGGTGGTCAAGGTCAGGATGCGGTGCTTTAATAGAAAACTTGAACTCTTATCTTTTTAAAAGCAGAAGGTGTGTGTATGACCTTAGAAGGAAAATATAATAGAGCACAGCTGATGTTTAGTTTTTCCATTTTTATAACTGATGATTTAATTTTAAACCATTTCCATTTTGAGTATTGGAGTTTGTTCATACGTCTGTCATATTATTCCTAAAAAACTGGGCGACCATTCAGTGACAATGTGTGACAATGATATTTGAAGGCTCCATTGAGAATGCTCCACTGAGTTTTTCAGAAAATAATTGTTAGTAAACTGCTGTGAACTGTTAGCTACTGCTAGCAACAACATTTTGGGACAAGAAATACAGGACCATAAGAGTTTGACAGGTATTTGACAGATACAGGTTGAATGACACGTACAGTGATCTCAATGAACGGCACAGAATTGCATCACTGTAAAATGGGGAACTGCAGAATGAAGTTGAGGCACTTTGAAAAAGGCTCTAGAATGAACCTTCCTTGGAAGAAATATGAAGTGAAATGATAGAGACAACAGAGGACATGTCGGTGGAGAACCAAGAGCTCAAGTAGAAGTGTCAAAATAAAAGAGCTTTGGAAGAAATCTACAGTAAGCTAAGAAGAAGGTAACAAGAAGCTAAGAAGAAGCAAAATGACAAACTGAGACATTCAAGAGATGTCCAGAGATGTCCAGAGAGCTCCAGAATGGCGAGGATTTGCATGGAACCTAAATTAGAATGAACCAGCACACTGATTCACTGGGACAACAACTCCAGGAGCTCTACAAAGACTACCACAATTAAAAGATTTAGGGTGTGGATGCACTCCAATATTATGGAAAGGACTATAAATGCTAATATCCAAAAACAAATTCAGATGATCACCAGACGGCACAAGAGACAACTGCCTACTATAATGCCCTGAAAGCAGAAAGACAAAATCAGAAACTATTTTAAAAAGAAAAAATGCTTTATTTACAGCTTCTAAAAGAAAATTACAGCACAGAAACACTGAGACAGAGCACAGAAACCTTAAAAGCGCAAATCATTACCACTATGAAAAAATCCAAGAGCTCAACATGCACCTGCAGCAAAACAACATGACTGTTAGAAAACAGGTCACTGAACACAGAGAAAAAGCCTGTAACTAACCAAAATAACACCCTGAAAAAATCAGTAAGCTTTGGAAAATATCAATAATGTCATTGAACAAAAAAAATGACATACACTGTACCTCAAGGTTCAAGACCTCAGACACCAGACAGACAATGTCTTGGTAGTCATGTTTCACCATGCCACCTGATTATTGCAATAACCAAGTTCAATCTCTGTATTTTATTTAAGAGTTATTATTTAAGAGTTTCTATTGGAAATAAACCACATTTCAGCACCTGTAAATGACATCATCTCTCATCGACCTGCTGGTTTTGAGCAGCTTACATGCTAAATTGTTCATAACCATTTTTAACAATTGTCACCTTTTGTTTAGAATTGAAGAGTAGACTTCAAAAACTTGGGTAGTGTATTCATAGTTGCCTACTAGCACTGGCGATCACTGCCATATTATTGCGATCGAGAAATATTATCCTCTGTCAACCTTTGATGATGTCAACGGTAACAGAATTTGTATTTTTTTATAATGATCTTTTTTTGTTTTATTTTTACACTATCTTAGCTTGCTTGTATGTTATCTTCTTCTCTTTCTTTCTTTTTCTTCCTCTTTTCCTTCCTTTTTTCTTTTTCACCTCCTTTTTGAGAGTTTTTCATCATCGTTCACTATAACCAGATCATAAAAAGGTCTGTAATAATAGTGACTTCATTTCAGTTAGTAATCATTTTCAAGTTCTAACACAAATGGAACAGGATCAACCAGGATCATCACATTTCACCCCACACCTTAAACAACCTTCACTTGTTTTGGTCACCAGTACAACTAACGCCAAGAAGTATTTCAAAATACTACAAGCTGTGCATCACGCAGAGATCAAATAAATAAATAAATAATAAATAAAGGGACAGTCCCTCAAGGAATGATCCACAATCCCATAGAATCAGCTCTTCAATTAAACCCGCTTGTCCGAGCACTGAAGTAGCAGCAAAAATAACAGAAAACACTAACCAATGCACGTCAATGAATTTTACAAGAACATTATGATTCAGTTTTAGTGTTAGAACTGCAAAACCTACACTCCTTTGATCCTCACAGTATCCAGAAAACCGTGATGTGGCCTAAAAGCAGATATTGCAGAAAACTCTTCAGTCATCCATTGACACTTGCCATCATCTCCTTCTTCAAACTCCAGGTGAACCTCCATCTTCAAACACACCTTTTACATCTTTGGATCTTTCACTCCTCCAGAATCTTCAGTCTCCACCTGGTATGGATCAGTCTTCAGCCAGTCCATTAGAAGGCGCCTACACACCTACCAACTCATCAGAAAGGAACCTGCAACGACCTCAGCGTAGAAAACATGCAGAACAAATCCCCATTCAGAATGAAACATAAAACTTACCTTTACCTCGCCCTTCAAGATCCATTTCAACTCCGCCCTCTACATAGATCAGAAAACAGATTTATCCCAGTTCCATTGAATAATCCCTTACAACCAAATGTGCAAATACTTAAACCAAAAATACAAGCCTTGGTTCACTGTTCAGAAGACAGCATACCAGATTTATCTTCACAACCAGAACCAGTCACAATTTCCCCACCGACACCCCCCCAACATCAGGGAAGACGTTAAGCGACGTGAGGAAGACAGCTGATAACATCGCATCACAATTCAACATCTCCTTGAACAAATCCTGTTCAGGTCGCCTTGAAAAGATTTCATCTGTTTCCACAGAAGTTGAACCAACACAACAGGATACATCGGACAGCCAGCCTCATACATCTACACTGTCAGCCACACACACACACACACAGGAGCAAGTGGACAAAACAAACATGACGACAACAGGGGTAACTGTAAGTCATAATGACATAACAGACCCTCAATCAGATGTCATCAACATGCCCCTAGAGACAGACATACAGTATCACGCTCACACAGACAAGAACCTGCAGTACACCCACACACCACTAGGAAAAATCAGGACTGGTCTCTTCAAATACATAAAATCAATATTATAATAGGGGATTCCAATCTTTCAGGACACTAATCTCTAAGGAGCTTTCTGGGTGCTACTACCTCACACATTACAGCCCTCCTTAGAAAACTTCCGGGCTCTTTCCCGCATTTCATTTCCCATCTCTGTCTCCCCACATTTCCTGTCATTCTTCAGCTGTCTCTATCAAATAAAGCTAAAAAAATATATGTTTAAAAAAAAAGAAAAGAAAGAAAACTTCCTATCCTGCCACAGGTACATGAAAACATGCAGTTGTTATTCTCCAAAAGCTAACATCTATGTTCCATTACTACATTATTCTGACCAGCTATCAGAAACCCAGGAACGACTCATAATGGACCTGAACATGAAGATCATTCAAAGATTACCCTTCCTGAAATGAATGACGCAGTGCATTGGACAAAGAATACTGCAGATCTCATCCTGAAATCATGGCTGGCCCAATTAAACATGTAAGAGGGGAGGATGATCCTAGCAAATCACCCCCCTTTGCTAATGTGATTAATTTGTCCACTGTTGGTACTTGAAAAGGGATTCGTTTTTATTACCACACCTAAGGCACTATGCTGTTGTGTCCTATGCCGGGATATCCACTTTTACCACTGCAGGCTTAAATTATGAGACTACTTTGGATATGACTCCATGGAACAACAACCAACCCCCTTTATCAGCGGATCATAATGGGTGCCTCTGACTAAAGACATTTCTCCATATATTCAAAACCTTATTAAGGAAGATCTAAAAATATTCCATCAACTGGAACTAAAATATAATTCTAAAAATAATATCAATCGAGAAGAGAAATTATCTTTAAGAAAACTGACACCATCTCTAATGTTATCATTAAAAGTGCTGATAGAGGTGGACAAATAGTCATTCAGGATAAAAATAATTATTTACAAGCAGCCTATAGACAATTAAATGACTAATCATGTTAAACTATTATCACAGCCTCTTTACAACTGTACCCAGATAGTAATCAGGGAAAAGATTATATAAAGTTGACTTCATCACCTTCAGACAAAAACCTTACCTCATGAGACCTGTTGAGCCAAGATTGTTTTACCTTCTACCCAAAACACATAAATTCCTGGACACATGGCCTGTGCCATGTATTTCCTAGTGGTTGACCTATTGTAAGTGACTGTGAGTCATACAATATTACAGAATATATAGATTATTTCCTTAACCCGCTTCCCCATGAGCACCCTAGCTATGTTAAAGACATTTATGATTTTTTTCAAGAAATTGTGCAACTTATATTTCCCTGTCACTGACATAGTTACTATAAACGTAGACTGCCTAAATGCTAATATAGATACAAATCTTGGACTCAAGGCTGTATCTGATATTTTTAGCAAGTATCCTGAGCCTTTCCGTCCCCCTCCTGAAGATCACTTTAACTGGGGATGATTTTGAATTTGATGGCAAATGTTACCTCCAAACTTCAGGCTGTGCGATGGGGAGGAGACAGCCCTCCAAATTTTTTTTCTGGATTATGGTCATATTCTATATATATATTTTTTTATCCTTATATTTTGCAGATGGGTTTTATAGATCTGCAGGAGTATGCATTGCTATACTCATAATTAATGCATGCGCATGAATATATTACTGATTATAAGTATGTTTATGATCTTATAAATAGATTTATGTCGCAATCATTCTGTTTGTTTTTATCCTAAATTCCCTTTACTCATTCCAAATCCTTATCCTCAAACACCCACTCACACTATTAATTATGTGCAACTTTAAGCCTTAATATCACCTGAAAAAACGAATTTAACCACCCTCACTGTTGTCATGCACAGGGAAATTAAGTCCAAATCATCACCTCAACCAGGCTGTCTCAGTTCAGGAACCTGTTTCTCGCATCCCCTCAAAGAAATTACAGTTTTAGCCTTTCTGCATTGGCTTCATTTCCCAGCACCAGAAACTGCCGCTTGGTCCAGACTCCGAATGAATCGTGCATGTGCGAAGCTCCCACTAGCTGATCCCTGGCTTATAGTCAAGGGTGGGGTGTAAATGTAAAATTTTCTTTCTAAATGAAATCACTGTACTGAAAAACAAAACAAAATGAAAAAATTCTGGTGACTTTTTGGAGAACCAATAGCTACTAACCACAACCTCACTGATGAGTTGGCAATACTGGATATTACAATGACTGATATTATTAGTTCTAATTTCATAAAAAAAAGAAATAATAATAAAATGGGGATTTGTTGACAATGAAAAAATATAGAATATGATGATGAGTTTAAATACTGTAAATTTCTATCAGCTGGAAATTCATTTGATTCCTTCAGACGTGGACCGAGCACAAGAAACTAATCTGTGGAAAACCTGTCAGACTGCAACCATGCATGCAGTCTACAGTATCTTGGATGCACACACACACACACACACACACACACACACACACACACACTAACCACTTCACTACACACCCAAACTCAAGTTTTTCCCCTCACATGCTCACTCACTCACTCACTCACTCACTCACTCACTCAATTCAAAACTTCATTAAAACAATGAAGTAAAAGTGTTTGATGATTCTATACCAGAGGCCATACACTCACATGCACACAGTGTCTAAACTCACTCACCCTTAAGCAACAATTGACCCGGGTTTAGATTTAGTCATTTAGCAGCTTTTATCCAAAGCGAGAAGGAAACAGTCAAGGTACAGTGTGATAGGAAAGCGTGTGTAACAAGCGTGTAGTGTAACAATAAATGCTATGACAATTCTTAAAGGGGTAGCTTTCTCATGCCTATGTACATAGGCCTGTACATAGGCATTCAGGTAGGTGCAGTACTGGTGGCAACTTTGTATGCGAGCATTAGTGCTTTAAATTTAAAGCTTGAAAAAAATAATATTGAGTAAACTGCGAGCATTAATATGCAATAAGAATCTACTTTTGACAAGAACTATTACTATGTATATATTCTATAAATGATAAATTATTCCATTATGCATGAACGTTTTATCAATCATAAACACCATAGGCTATTAACCCAGTATATCAATAGGTTAATAAAGTGAAATAAAAGGTGAATAAAGTAAATATAAACTTTAATGTTATATTATTATTATTATTATTATTATTATTATTATTATTATTATTATTATTATTATTATAGATCATGCTTTAATGTGACACATTAAAAAAATGATTACATGTGGGGGTCCCTGTTCTGTTTATGTCTTGTCAAAGGGGGCCTTGAGCTGAAAAAGTTGAAGACTGCTAGTTTACAGTGGTAGCACAGAAGCTTTGGCGCACCAGGAGGAGGAGATATTTCCTGCCTGGGGCTCTCTATGTCGTGCCAGAACTGGAGCAGGCAATGTAAGTGGGATCAGCAGCCTCCATGGACATAATGGCAGAGTTGAAGAGGCTGCAGGACAGGAGTACATCTGAGTCTGACCTTTAGTCATTGGCAGGGACGTTGTGAAGAAGTCTGAAAGACTGATGATGAGCTGCGCTTCTTCCCCGGAGTTTCTGTGCTTGTCCAGCAGGATGTCATGGATCGTGGCTGCTGCTGTGGTCTGCTCATTATGGTCATTATTGCTACCATATCTCTATTACAGTTTAGTTGGTTAATGACTATTGCTGCTGTGCATCTGTGTCTCTCTATTTTTATCACAGGTTCCACTGCTACTGTAATCATTCTACCATTTATTGTAATTCATTGTAATTGTACAATATGTTTGTGTTGATTGTTCTGTACATGTGACATCCATTGCACGTTTGTCCGTCCTGGAAGAGGGATCCCTCCTCTGTGGCTCTTCCTGAGGTTTCTTCCACATTTTTTTCCCTGTTAAAGGGTTTTTGTGGGCTATTAGATTTGATTTGATTTGTTGGACTAGTACGGAATATTAGCTGGCTGCTATGTCTTGTGCTGTTACTCCATGCTTGTTTGTTTAGCCAAGAGTTTTCTGGCATAGTGGCGAGAAATGTCTACAGTAAAAGTAGACATTCCTCAACTATACATGTCGGAAAGCCATACCCACACAGTGATCTTACAGTGAACATATACAGATTATACGTTGATGCAAAAGCAAATCTCTCAGATCATCACCATGATCAGCCATAGGTTCAGATTCCTGTTTCATACCGTGAACTCTGCTCCACTGTAAATTCCTCCGCGGCTAGCTGTAAGGTATCAAGAGATTTCTCTTCAAACAACTGACAGCTTCGCGTCAAACATTTTGCACCCTATCAAATATTTCTCACTGTTGATTGGTTATTGAGGACCCTCCTGCTTTTAATAACTTCCACAAAGTCTTTTCTAGAGTGGCTACACAGCTCTGGCCATCAGCCTGGCTGGCTTTATGCTTGTATGTATGTACACATATGTATGTCTATGTGAAAGAAGAAAATCTGTTTTGTTTTCAAACTAAACTTAAAAGTGTATACTTTATCAGATTTTAAATATCCAATGTAGGTTAACATGTTAACATGAAAAATGCCACAAGCCATGGTTACTGTCATTACTAATGTCTGTTTCATCGCAATAAAATATTTTCAAATCTCCATGAGCATTTCATCCAGTTACATTCCATTTTACAGTGTTAGAAGGCTGCAGTCAGCATCATCAGGTAGTCTGTATAAATGTTATAAAAAGAGTGACTGTGGAAAGATAAATGGTAACGCTTGCTATATTGAATACAGGTTAATGACAGCAGCTGTGCGGACTGTATTGACATTTTAAATGACTTTGGGAGGGAACTTCAGAGCTGACAGAAGGCAGCTTCTGAACACAATCCAGACTATGACTGGACAGGCGGACATGGCCGATGACTCAGCCTGTTAAGCCTCCTCCTGCTCTCTGTGATACCCCAGACTGCATTTTATTACAGCTGAATTCATAATTTATTTAAATCTCATTTACATTTTTTGTCTCATTGTGGTGTCAGACAACAGTGCGAGCAAGAAATACACAGAAGCAGGTTTGGTCACGGCTCGTAAATACTTCCTGTTAACCAGCAGACACTGCTGATCGGATTTATATTTTACAACCGAGATATCTTCAGACAAAGGCAACATAAATACAGGTTAATGACAGCAGCTTTGTGATATATCGACAATTGTCTTAACTTTCCAACTTTCTAGCATCTTTAATAGTTCTGTGACTTGTAGCACTGCGTTAAGTATGTTTCTGCAATGCTGTGTGTAACAGATTCAATTATTTATCCAGTGCAGCCCATGTATGATGTGAAATGCAGTAAAACTCCTCACTGCGTCCAGATAAAGTAGTGATAAAGGAGTGCCTCTGAGACTCCTGGTGGCAGAAAAGGGAACAGCATGTTTTTGAGGCTTTTCTTTCATAGCTGAAACTTTATAGTTTGTTTCATTGTTTCCCTTTAAGCTATGCATTTATCATAGTAGCACTGTGAAAATAAATCACTGTTTTTAGACTTTAACAAAGTCAAAGGGAGTGGCCCTGGTTGGCACGGGCCACACGGAAATCTGATTGGCCACCAAAGGTGCCACCCAAAACTATGACGCGTTATATGCCCGATCAGAGGCGGGCCATGATGCTGAACGTAAACAGCACTCTTGTTTTGAGTTGCAGTTCCACCTTAAACCTGAGAGGCAGTAATGCACCAAAGCAGTATCTAGCCTGCAAAAAAAACAAACAAAAAAAATCAAGCAAGAAGAAGAACTACCTGTATGTGGAAGACTGATGTGAGTACATTTTTTGTTAACTACACTCTCTGTGACTATGGTTAAAAGCTGTAACGGAAACAGGCTTTGAAAAGAAGTTTCCTCCATCTTATTTTATTTTTAATTTCATTATAATTGCCAGACGTTTCTAATTTCAAGATTTATCTAAAAATGCAAGGAGGGAAGAGGAGGTCATTGACTCCATCGTGGTACAGCATACAGACACTTCTCTCTGTCTAGTTAGCTGTTAGCTGGAGTGAACACGAGAGGGCTGCAGTCACAGATGCTTCCATACTAGACATGATCAACAAAGAGTACAAAAAGAAAGTTGAAGAGAATTGCAGTTACATTAAAACAACTGCAGATGTAGCCTACTGCCTCACTCCAAAAAGCAAGCTTTCAAAAACAAAGGAAAAGGAAAAAAAGTACAAAAATTAGGTATATTTTGTTTAAAAATAGCTAAATTATCTGCTCATGGAACAAGTAAAAATATTTAATCTCAATGAACCCACAAATACCTTAGATTTAGTGTACAGTGAACCCTCGCTATAACGTGGTTCACCTTTCGCGGCTTCGCTGTTTTTATGCTTTTTTTTTTTTTTTTTACAGTGCATTGTGTTGTTAATCCTGATTGGCTAAGCACTTTTGACATTGGTCTTTCACTTAGACTTCAGTAGAAAAAGTCAGGATGAAGACGCACAGTCAGAGGGACTGTGAAATACGTGAGTCATGTGTCCAACCTCGTATTCATTATTAACATTATTATTTTACAGTGTTTTTAAAAACTATCATAGTTATTTGTAAGAAAACATTTATATTTTTATTTCTTAAACAAATGCTTAGGCCTGAAAACAGGTTTTGATCTTTGTTTCATTCTATAGTACAGTACTGTATTGTATAATAATCATAAAAAATAAAGCTGACTACTTCACGAATTTCGCCTATTGCGGGTTCATTTTGGAATGTAACCCCCGCGATTCTAGATTCTTGATTCTAATAAATTACACATCACCATGTGCCATGTTAACTGCTAACTACCTACATTCTGTACCTTAATACGGGTTCTGGCCATGGAACACTATCAAATAATAAAATATTGAAGTTGTGTGTTTGTGTAGTAACTAACTGTTCATAGCCACCGTTTCAAATTAGCATGCTACCACTTGTTAGCCACCTTCACAATTAGCTTACCTGCAAAGACAGGCAAAAGCAAATTAACATTACCTTTTAATACTGCGACTGTTGTAGGATCCATATCCGAAAAATCCCTTCCATCTTCATCCATGGCGTCGCAAGTTTAGAGGACTTGCAAAGGGCAGACAGCACAATGGAGGTCAGCTGCAACTGAACTGACTGTTGACTGACCCCCTGTGGCATGTTCCCATTTGGAGGGTACCATGTCATAAAATGGGGGGGGGGGGGGGGGGGGGGTACATCAGCGTGGTGAAGTACATCAGCGATATATTGTTTCACTTACTTTATCCCTTTTGTTTTCAGAGACTGTAGAAGAAACACTACTTGTGCATACGTTTTGAATGTAACTTATTTTAAAATAATTTGGTGGCGCGTTATCTGCCTCCTTTCATCACTTTTTCGCTGAAACTCTTACTGAGCCACATCAGTAGAATCCATAACTGCAGTCCTGATTTCAGGTTGCTCTGTGGTATTGACAAGAGCTCTGAGGAATATCGAGTGTATAACTCATTCTATCATATGTAAAGAGATGACACTTCAACGCACCAGTTATTTGATAGACAGCTGAAGAGTGACAGGAAATGTGGGGAGAGAGATGGGGAATGAATGAAATCTCTGTCACATACATATGTGACTTATATGAGCTGCTATAATCAGTATTTTTGTGACAATGCATCAAAATGACAGTTGCTTAGCTGCTCTTGCTGCTGTTGTAGCCTAGTTTTCAGCCAAAATCTGTTGTATCTGTACAATACTAGCTTAGCACCAAACAAAGAAATATTTATGAACTAGCCTTTGAACATAGTAGCACATTAAGCCGCTTAAGAGCCAGATTTCCCCCTCAGGAGTTGGGACCAAAGACAGAGCTAAAAGAGATGAGATATTCTACAGGTAACCAGAAACATCCAGCCCTGTGGCCCTTTGTAGAACATACTAATACACAAATGTAGCTTCAGTATCACCTCAAAATCTGGCTGCAGATTCATCTTACTTTTAATTTGGAGTAACCAGAGTAAGATCAATCTGTTACTTCTACCTCTACCTCTGGCAGCAAGTACACATGTTTACATTAGATTAATGCTGGCCCACATTGGATCTCATGAGGATACCACAACACAGAATGCACACAAACGCTCATAAGCGACCACATGCACATTTCTGATATTACCGATCTATATGCAGACTGTACAGCTGCTTACTGCTGTGTTGTCCTGCTGAGTGCTGATCTGTTTCAAGTAGGGAGCAATGGCAAGCTGAGCCTGGCAGCGGTGCAATATGGTGCTGTGTTCTCTGCAGTAGCCCAGTTGAACCAGCAGGCTGCTATACTGAAGCCTCTCAACCAGACCTGACCTGGCATACACCCGACTTTGGGAGAAACACAATGTACAGCCCACGTGAAGGGTTAGAGGTGTTGTTCAAATCGATAGTGAGGATGAGAATGTGAGCAGAGTTACAAGCATAAGTGAAGCAAACACATACATGACTGGACAAACATAACAGACGGAGAATACCATTGTTCCTGGTGTGGCTCTAAAGGTCGGGATATGCCAGAAAATATCTAGTTTGTACGACCTCGTCAGAATAGAAAAGTGAGTGAAAAACTGGCTGTGATAAAGTGGAAGGAGACGACGATGATTATGATGATGCAGAGCAGGGGTCCTCAAACTTTTTTCTGTGGGAGCCACATCAACTTTCCTTTCTGTGACAGTCTATAACAGGAATTAATATGGACCAAAGTGACAAGCAGTATTATTGTGGAGATTATAATGATCATTTATAATGATCAGCTGACGAGTTTCATAGTGTTGACGAATGTTTAATTCTTTAAGCACCACGACTGTATCTTTGATTGCCTGTGATAGGATACGTGATAGGAACCGTCCACTGATTGGTTGAAAAAGAAAGTATTCTGCCTAGTAACGTTTTTCCATTTGTCGACTGCGTATGGAGTCTGCCGAACATCTTTTCTTCGATTGGTCTTTTACAGGGTGGCGTAGAACAAGGACGTGTCGCACAGACACAAACCACACATCTCTGTTCTCAGAGGAATCTTGGTGCAAAAAAACACATCTCTCTATCATAAACCAGAAATATTCACAGATGTAAACCTCAAGACTTTTAGGCGGATCTACCCAATCCGAGTTAGAAACTCTGCACTCTGAATCTATTTTCCATTTCCTCAACAGTTTCAACATTTTGTTGTATGGCTGTCTTGCATTAGTTCACCTCACCTGCACGCACATGGCGCTTGATCACAAGCTAAGTCACGTTGGAATATACCATTGTGTGAGTGGGTGAAAATTAGCTACTACTGTAAATAGTTCATAAATAAGGTAAATTTTAATTAGAATGCCAACCATAATCAGCACAGATATTTTATAATAGAAAAATGCAATTTAAAAATGCCATGTTTAGAGGGATTGTTTGGCATCATTAAGTGGGCCACTCCAATTGCGCAACTTTACTATTCTGATTCAGTCTTACTCCTTGTTTTTTTTTTGTTTGTTTTTGTTTTTTTAAAGTTTGTGTACAGTTGTGTAAAGTGTTAACCATGCAGCTAAACTTGAATTATTAAAAATATTGACAAGTTCATGAAATTAGGTGTCAAAATCAGGTAAAAATGAACAATATTCACCAGGACTGTGGGGGCGTGTCTGCTGAATGGTCTGAAGCCACACCCACTTATGGAAGCAGTCAAGCAACAACTTTGAAGCGACTGAAACGTGTCAGATCAGTTCGGAAAACGACATGACTAACTTTGAAGTACTCTGAGTGACATGATTTAATATCTGTCTCTATGCTGGACAAAAACAGTTTGAACCTCTAACTCCACATTTCAGTAGAACATACTTCATTTTCATATTTATTTTTTAAGAAATCTCAGAATTGCCTTTACAAGGACTTTAAGTGACTGCACACCACTTTGCACCAAACCATCTAATGACAAAGAGATTAGCCGATAGTTGGGTGAGTGTTGTGGGTGCAGTTTCTCTAACAGGTGAAACTGTTATCTAACCCCAATCTTACTAATCTTTAAGCTGCCTTTGAATCTCTCCCTCACCCACTCAAAGAGCAGATACACACAGCCTTGTATCAACAGTCAATCTGCTTAGGCTAAGCAACAATCGCTCAGACAGTTTTAATGTCTAATCAGAACCCATTTGACCACATGTTTGTGTCTTAAAACACCCCCCTAATGGGGGAAAGTCATTGAAATTGGTCCAGGATTGAGTTAGAGAGCTGCAGTCGGCAGCCGCAAATCTTACTGCAACACAATCCTTCTGTGGCAATTGTGAACTGTCAGTGTACTTCCACTTGTTATTTTGGGGTCTGACAACATTATGAAAAGGATTCTACTGAGTTAGACATTACAGACATTATTGCTTAACCAATTCTACTGAGATAGACATTATTGCTTAACCAAAGCATCAATTGTATCATTCTCTTCAAAGCCACAGGAAACAATTGATAGTGCAGTGATTTTACCTCACGGATCATAAGGATTACATGCTATGTGACACAACACTGTCATGTGTTGAACATCAGGTGGAAAACTTTCAGTGCTCAAGGAATATTATGACATGATCATGAAAAATACAATGACAATAAAGAAGGCAATAACTGAACCTGGTTTCAATATAAAGTTGTGTGTGAGTGTAAGTGCACATTGTCCACCCAATGACCACCAAAAACAAACTTTGACCCTCCACCTTTACTCATTTTACAGCTTATAAGAGTATTCCAGCCTCACAGAGCTGCTGGCTGGAGACTGTCTTCTTGTTTTTAGAGGAGTTACAAACTGCTGCTGCCAGTGTGATGACTCTGTTGCCACATTTAGCAGAATTTCAGACGCTCCAAACGCACATTTTGACAAACAACCACAGGGAGCATTGTTAATGTGTTGACTCCTTGAGCATTTGGTGACAAATTGGCACAGCTGATCCTGATGCAAGTAAATGTTCACCGCTTGCATGACAAATCCACAGGGGTCTCATTGTAGCGCTTCCTATACACTCTCTCCTCTTAGAATCTATTCTTAGCAGAGAGGCAGAGATAGTATTATATGCAAATTAGCATATAATGTCATCTGGCACCTTCTCATAAGTTCTTGAGTAGCCAAAAGCTAGTCTCATTGGAGGAGAGTTGGCAGTACCTGGTCAGGGAGTTGTGCGTTGCAGACATGGTGCCGGGTATTTCACATTACAAAGCCAAGAGAAAAAAGCTGTTTCTTTGTTCTTGACAGCAACAGTTTCCTTGGGTGGGAGTGATAAATCCGTTCCATACCATTTGAGGGAAATTTCTGTCGAAGGCCAACGGAGCCGGCTTAGTTTTAAAGGCCCTGGTAATTACTGCAAGCCCAGACACAGATGATGCCGACAATGAAGTGCCAGCAGCACCAAGCCAGTATGCTCGATGACAACACCTCATAATGTCTGATGAATGCACTGGCAGGATGGATGAATAGCGACTTACCTGCCTCATTAGTTTGTACTCTGATTTTTTCTTCTCGCATTGTATCGCTTATATCTCTTAGATCTGGAAGTTATGACTTATGAGGCTTCTACAAATTCATCTGGAGCAATGTTATGCATTTTTTCCCCTTTGGATTAACTATGTTTGCTTGTTTACACTGTCTTCATTCCTCAATATTTGATACCCCCCCCCCCCCCCCCCCAGCCTCCTGACATCTGTCCTGTCCTGCTGTGTGGCAGTTTTCCACCAGTTTACCGGCCACTGATGTTTGTCAGCCCTTTCTGTAACTGTAAAAGTTTGCTGATTATGTCTTTTATGGGTTTACACTGGGCTTTTAAAAGGCTTCCTGCTAAGCTGAACAAAAGGCTCACAGCTTCTGCTACAGAACAAACAGCACTGACATCATCAATATGAATGAGGGAATAATGGCCGCTGATGCATATGGATACGGTTATTGGATACCGGTTCAATAAGGAGGAATTATGATCTGTACTGACGAAAAAGGCAGTTAAAGGGATGATTAGGATGAAGAAACTATAGTGTGTGAATCTCACATAAAAACAGCTTGAAACTTCCAATTTGTAGTTAATACCAAGCAGTGACTCAATGTAATTAAATTCCTGGCTCAGTTAAAAGCAGCAAAACTAACATTCATTGTTTGGATGTATTGAGGAGGTGTTAATTAGGCCAACGTGTTGTAAAATGATTGAAAAGCAAGAATATGTAGATTAACACCAATCAAAAGTATGTAACGCAGAATTCTGAGTACTGTTGAAAATCAAATGATGGTCCAACTAGGTGTAAATCAAATGTCAGATCACACTTGCAGAATCAGTAGATTATGATATCCATGCTGGTTAAATATACCTTAGATATTTAATCTACAGCAATGTCACCAGTAAAGCATCCCCACACCACCCCACCTCCTTCAAGCTGCAAGATGGGAACCACACATGTGGATACCATCTCTGTGTCTCTGATGGTTTGTTGTCCTTGTCTTTGTGTTTCTTGCCCAAGCAGTCCTCTCTGATGAAGGTGAGATGTGTCTGCTACCTGCTGTTACTGTTGATTTCTGAGGTTGGTAATTGTAATGGATAGATCCTCCGCAGTCACTCTTGGTCTTCTTCCCTCCTGGGGCAGTCCTCATGAGAGACAGTTTCATCATAGTCTTTGGTGGTTTTATCAGCTACACTGGAGAATACCTTCATGTCTTAGAGCTTAATGATGGACTGTCATTTCACGACACTCAAGGTTTTTTTCTTTCAGAATTTCCATGAGGTAGCTCAAAAATACAACATATACATGTAAGGGCTTTTATCAAGATTCTATTAACAAAGAAGACTGCAAAGACCTTGAAAACCTGATTTTCTTCCTCCAGTGTAGTGGACTTTTGCAGACAATGAGACCTCATATAGAGGGTCAGTGTGCCATGCCCTGGGGTCAACACACACAGAGAGTATGAGAGATCTCCTCGCTCAAACCAGCAATAATTAAAGAACGGGCTGGAACTCATGGTGGAAAGTCTGTCATTCTTCCTCTGCCTTCTCTTCTCTGTGTTCCTTTTCTGTTTTTAGGACACACTCTTCTCCCCAACTCCCAGATGAATTCTAGCTGGTGGAGGTTAATGGAGTCTAAATGACATGTATGTACCAACACAGAAAGTGTACTCCCCGAGGTCTGTGTGGTCTACTTGTGACACGACTATTATAGAGGAAGTAAGAAGGGAAAAAGGGGAATAAGACGGTCAGATGGACGGACAGATGGATAGATGAGGGCATGTTTTCAATCTTCAGATAAGGTCCACAGCAGATTTTTTGATTTTTCACTACATGCAGTGGATGCACTAAAAAAAGCAATTTTCACTATGCAATGTCTCCTGTGGTTGCCTGAGGGCATACACAGACATACACACACATCCGGGTACTTCAAAACTAATAACATGAAGCAATGCCCTCGCTCAGACAAGAAAACATAGTTTGACATTTAAAGAGAAATCCTCCTAAACGCCATCAGCATCCAGAATAAACATCAAGTTTTGGTGTCACTGTCTCAAAGTAAAGGTGCACCGGCTTCTGCCATTCTCCAGCATGTCCAACAAATAAACAAGTCCAAATCTATTTCCCTCTACAGCCTCTGCTACTGCTCATAAACCTCTACAAGAAGAGTGGATTAAAGGTGAAAAGAGCAGCATCGTGTTTTCAGTTGAGTCTTTTCTTTCACTGACAATGATTCTAGGAAATGAACGGCAGTAAGTGAACAGACTGATGAGATCTAGCATGGCGATTTGTTGGCTGTTTGTAAACTAACTGGAGAAAGTCTTACTTAAAAATGTAAAAACAAAATTTAAAATGAAGAAGACAAAAGTATGAAAATTAATATCTATGTTACATAATACTTCTATAACATTATTATTATACTAATTGGTACAGGATGTACAATTCAGGATTCAATGTCCATCAGTAAGAAACAGTTTTGAGTTTGTTTTGTGTTTCTTGTTTTAATTTCTAGTTCTCCCCTGCCAGTGTCTTCTATGTCCTGCCTTGTTTTCCCACCTGTTTTTGATTATACACCTGGTATCCTGCATGTTATTTACTTGTGGGGTACGGTTGAATAGTCAAAAAAAAAATCAGCTCCTAGGCCCTTTCCTAATCACCTTTCCTTGACCTTGATGGAAAATGTCAGAAGGTCAAGGAAAGATGTGAAGGAGAGTTCAGAAGGAGTTAGAAGACGACTGCAGTGTTCAGAGAATCCAACCCACTTACGCTGGTGTAACCTAGCTGAATATGATGATGAAGCCTAGATCAATATTAAATGTAAATAAATAAAATAACAATTGTTATTTTCCACAAGAAGCCTTAAAATTAGCGAGACTGTTCTTTCTAACATTATTTTTTTGTGTGTATTGTTCCTTTAACGAGTGCCACGGTAACAGCCAATTAGGTAACTTCAGTGCCGCTTGTTGAAGGGAGCGAGTCTAATCAAAAAACGAGCTAAACGTCTGAGACGGTAGACGTAGTTAAACCGAGAAGAAAGGAAACGTAAATAGGAGTGAAAGAACTTTGTCCTTAAGTTTCACATCTTGTTTTTCATTTTTGGAAGACATTGCATTCACCTGCTGTCCGCGCTGGATTTTGTTTTATTTGAGTTGACCGAAGATTTGGTGAGTTGAAAAGCTATTTTTTTTAGCGTGTGTATTAGCAGGCTATTCTTTGTTGTATAAGCTCAATGTGAAGACGATATTATTAGCAGCTAGCTAAGGTAGTTTGAATGATTGTGAAGCTGTGTATTTTATGTTTTTTATTGTGCAACGTGAGGTAAACGCTAAAAGAAGACACGGTCAAGTTACTCATAGCAGACAAAATGTGAGAGTTGAGCCGCCATTTCAGGTCGCGGTTTGAATTTAAATTGATAGTTTACCTGTACTTCAGTGTTAAGACTTTATTTTCATTTATCCTTCTGATATACATGAAGCTAAAAGGCCTCTTTGTGCGTTGCCTTGTTGTATGGCAGGCCAGGTTTTTTAGTTGGGACCGCTGTGGTGTGAAAACACCTGGATCTGTGGAAAGAAGATAGCGAGCCACCCATAGGAGAGACACTGGATAATCACCCACTCTGCTAAACTCACCTGCTCACTGTGTGCAAAGACAAAGACTCTGACGCTCGTGGATCGTGTGAGGACAAACTAACAGGTTTTGCAGAGACACACGGTGAATTTCATTTGGACTGGGAAAGAACTTAACTAAAGGACTGGTGATCTTATATGTATTGTTATATGAGATCTGACAACTCACTTAATTTGGGTATTTTATTGAACTGTGTTCATTTATGTATTCACTTTTCACTTACTGTGTGCCAGAATTGGTATTACATGGATGAGTTGTGCAAAGTGAATGAAACTGAGTAGAGCTGATTAAGCAAACTAATGACAAACTAGAAAAATAGAACTAAATTCATAAATAGGCCTAACTGAGATAAACTGAGAATTTAAACTGAGTAAACTCAGACGAGATACCAGAAACTAAAACTAAATAACCAAAATAAGAAACACAGGTGTAGAGTTATATCTCAACTTAAATAGGTTGCATTAAATCCAACAGATAAATAGGGGTCAATACCTTTATTTTTCCAAGATTTTGGGTTTATTTTGGTTGAAGGGAAATTTAACCAGTGTGTGTGTGTGTGGTTGTGTATGTAGAAGTGTTGTTACAGTCACCTAATTACCATCTCTTTATTCATTTGTTATATAAACAAGCCGGCAGTTCTTCAATTCACTGGTCTGTGGTCTGTTATTCCTGAACACTAGTATCAATCACTCATCTGAACCTAGAATCTATTCTCTTAATATTAGTAGTCATACTCACAAGTGCTACACTGGACAATGTCATCGTGAGACAGCAAATGTTATTGACATGATCTGTGGTAAAACTAGACAGCATTACCTCCTTTCCTTTTGTAAAGGATGGTCCGGTGTATCCTAGGCTAAAGGAGATAATAAAGGAAGCACTGAAGCTCCTTTCCTTAACAGTTAGAGAATTCAAATAGCTCTTATCATGGCGGCAACGTTAATACTTCTGGGTCATTTCACTCAGTTAGGAACGTTCCTAAGCAAAATGGACTATTCGACCACAGCCCCTGTGTTTCCTTTGTTTCTTTGTCTGTCTGTTATGTGACTGAAGCTTTTGGATTACCAGACACTTTTTGGTTAGTTTGTTTTGTGTTCTTTTGTGTTCATCCCCTTCAAGAAAGTCATTAAGGTTTGTTTCCATGCATATACTTGGTCTCCTTACCTCTTTATCTGCAATTGGCTCCACACCTGAATCCCCCCCTCTGTGACAGAAAAGAAACACAGGAACTAATTAACCATGCAGGACATCAAGTTTATGTTTCTGTACACGCTCCTTCATTCGTTGGGTTTGGTGGAATACGTTTCAGTTTAGTGCACAATGTTTTTCTTTATACTTAAAGCCTTCCTTACATGGAAGTACATTGGTACTTTCATGAAGACATTTTCATTGCACAATATGCACCATGTCCACTTATACCAACAATGGCTCTATTCCAGCAATTAGCATGATTCATAGAAAGCACAAAATATTACAGGACACCTATGATTTATGTGTTTGGATTCCAGAATCTGGACATCAAAATCAACCAATGGTAAGAAAGTTTAGGTGATGCTGAGTGAAGAGTCTGTGCTGCAGCTCCAGGGAAAAGAAGAGAAGCCCAGAGGATGCTACATCTGTGTGTGTCAGGGAGAAGGAGAGAGAGAGAGAGAGAGAGAGAGAGAGAGAGAGAGAGAAACGTAGCATTATCTCTGCTGGAAAGATGATTCTATTCTTGAGAATGACAGCAGTCAGTAGATCTGCCTCTTTCTCGTGGTGTCAGAACGTGTCAGGATCATACAACTCCTCGCTCAGCCTCGTGAACTGCTCTATTTTTACACCTCTCAACAAACCATACTATGATGTTTAACAGAGAATCAAGATCAAAATTAGAAACGTGGCAATAAATCATCTTATTAGTTACACCTCCGTGTCCAAATGTGAAAATGCAATACTATATGTAGATGTTATTATATACAGTGGTATGAAAAAGTTTGGGCACCCCTGATTGTTTTCAGGATTTTCCTTTATAAATCATTGGTTGTTCGGATCAGCAATTTCAGTTAAATATATCACATAGCAGACAAACACAGTGATATTTGAGAAGTGAAATGAAGTTTATAGGCTTAACAGAAAGTGTGCAATAATTACTTAAACAAAAGTGGACAGGTGCATAAATTTGGGCACCCTTGTTGTTTTATTGATTTGAGTATCTTTAGCACTAATTATTGGAACACAAAGTTTGTTTGGTAAGCTCACTGACCCTTGACCTACATACACAGGTGAAGCCAATCGTGAGAAAGGGTATTTCAGGTGGCCAGTAGCAAGTTGTTCTCCCTTTTGCATCTTCTCTGAGGAGTGGCACCATGGGAGCCTCAAAACAACTCTCAAATGACCTGAAAACAAAGATTGTCCAACATCATGGTTTAGGGGAAGGATACAAAAAGCTGGCTCAGAGATTTAAGCTGTCAGTTTCCAGTGTGAGGAACATAGTGAGGAAATGGAAGACCACAGGCACAGTCCTAGTTAAGGCCCGGAGTGGCAGGCCAAGAAAAATCTCAGAGAAGCAGAGGCAAAGGACGGTTAGAACGGTCAAACTCAACCCACAGACCAGCTCCAAAGACCAACAACATGATCTTGCTGCAGAAGGTGTCACTGTGCATCGTTCAACTATTCAGCGCACTTTGCACAAGGAGATGCTGTATGGGAGAGTAATGCGGCGGAAGCCTTTTCTACGCACATGCCACAAACAGAGTCGCTTGAGGTATGCTAAAGCACATTTGGACAAGCCAGCTTCCTTTTGGTATAAGGTCCTGTGGACTGATGAATGTAAAATTGAGTTATTTGGACATAACAAGGGGCGGTATGCATGGCGGAAGAAGAACACAGCATTCCAAGACAAACACTTGCTACCCACAGTAAAATTTGGTGGCGGTTCCATCATGCTGTGGGGCTGTGTGGCCAGTGCAGGTACTGGCAATCTTGTAAGAGTTGAAGGTCGCATGGATTCCAGTCAGTATCAGCAGATTCTTGCCAACAATGTTCAAGAATCAGTGACAAAGTTGAAGTTGCCCAAACACTGCTCAAACTCTACAAAGGCATTCATGCAGAGGAACGACTACAATGTTCTGGAATGGCCATCTCAGTCCCCAGACCTGAACATTATTGAAAATCTGTGGTGTGATTTAAAGCGGGCTGTCCATGCTCGAAAGCCATCAAACCTGACTGAACTGGAGATGTTTTGTAAAGAAGAATGGTCAAAAATACCGTCAACCACACTCCAGACCCTCATTGGAAGCTATAGGAAGCGTTTTGAGGCTGTTATTTCTGCAAAAGGAGGATCTACGAAATATTGATGTAATTTTTCTGTTGTGGTGCCCAAATTTATGCAACTGCCTACTTTTGTTTAAGTAATTATTGCACACCTTCTGTTAAGCCTATAAACTTCATTTCACTTCTCAAATATCACTGTGTTTGTCTGCTATATGATATATTTAACTGAAATTGCTGATCTGAACAACCAATGATTTATAAAGAAAATCCTGAAAACGATCAGGGGTGCCCAAACTTTTTCATACCACTGTATATGGATTAGTGGAATCGTGCAAACAGGGCTAAACTAAATAGTTTTGCCTTGTAGGAACCGTGTACAATAATCTTGGCTGTTCCAAAGCTACACCGATTGGGGTATATTTAGTGGTAAAATAGAACACAACACTGTGCAGCTGAAGTTTAATCAGAGCATATTCATCTGGCACAAAATGAGTGATAAAGTAACAAAGATGGAAATGTACGTCTCAGAGATGAATGGTGTGTTTGCCATGACCCAGGAGGTAAAGGCAAATTATCAAGCAACAGATGGAGTGCATGCCATTTCCGAGAAGAAACTCATTCATGGTCAGTGCTAATGAAGAATACATTTCCCAGATTAATTATGACGATTAGTCACTGACTGAATGTACGATTTCCAGTTCACAAATTGAATGAAGTCAGGCCCAGAACGAGATGAACAGAATGTGAAGCAGTTTGAATGTTCTACAAAGTGCCGCTACACTCAGAACCTCAAATAGTGAGCAATGTAGTAAACTATAACATGAATTGGGAGTGATTTGGGACACAGCCTTGCTATTTCTTCTGTCACCTTTATCAAAGGAAAAGACGGAAGGTCCTTCACCTATAATCTTTTCTCTCTGGATTTTCATGTATCACTAGTGGGGAGCCTTATTCTTTTAACTGTTCTGGGATAATAACCTCTTTGTAGTGACATGGCCTTTGTACCCGTTTGCCTGATCCAAGGCTCAATTGTTACCTTGCAGCCTAGCGGTTTTATCAGAGAGAAAGATGTTCATTCTGCTAGCTGGGCTACCGACCTCATGCTCTTGCAAATGAACTGCTGAACTCATCATATGTCAAGATGAAAAAAACAGGCTGCTTACTATAATATAAACATACATTGATAATATATGGGTGTCATTTAATCAAAATGATACATTAATAGTCATGGGGCTTTGAGAATTTGCAGGATTATTACAGGTGTGGTTGATTAAACCCATTTTGGAGGGAGGCCAGCAAGCCCTGAAGTCAGTGCCATGGTAGGCAGATAGCAACTGAGTCTGTCTTCAGTGTTGATCTGTTTGTTCTAATAAGAGCAAAGTTGAAAAGTTTGTGTTCACTAAAATGTACAAATTCATCTAGCTCTGCAGAGACCACAGATAGGATAGGTTTGTCATTTTGTCCTTTCATGATTCAATTCCCAACTACGGTTGATGTACAAATCGAAACCAGTCAATTACAGCGGGTTGTCCTCTAATCAGAAGATTGGCGATTCGATCCCTCCAGTCTGCATGTTGAAGTGTCCTTGGGCAAGATACTGAACCTCAAATTGCTCCTGAAGCTGTGTCATCAGCGTGGGAATGTGTATGAATGGTTAGCTGCTCAAACTTATGAGCAGTTGGCACCTTGAATGACAGCCAATGCCGTCAGTGTATGAATGTGTGTGAATGGGTGAATGAGATACGTAGTGTAAATGCACTTTGAGTGGTCAGAAGACTAGAAAGGTGTTATATAAGTACAGTCCATTTACCATTACCAGACTTCAACTCTGATGGACACCAAGTATTCTAAACAACACTCTTTTGGTGTCTGTGTGGCTCTAAAACTGCAGGAATAAATGCTTGTTTTAAAATAAGACACACTGTTAGAATGTGTTGAAGGCTCTTTAAAGGAAAGCATTTGTCAGGATCTGTGATCAATGATTTGCTCATCAGTGCTACTTAGAGACTGTGTTTACACTTTCAGTCTGGGAGGCAGTGACAGCTGATAGACCTGCAGAGCAATGGCTGCATATGAAAAGTTTATCACAAGTTATGCTGATAATTGTTTAGAAAAATTACATATGGTGTTCAGAGTTTTTTTTTTAATGATCCCATGTGGCTGATAAATAATAAATCCTCTGACAGTTTGCACTGATATCTGCCATCTGCCAGAGTCCATCTGATATAGTTATAACAGCTAATGCTACGAGTGAAGTGGGATTTCCCTGATTTCCTTATATTAATATAAAAACATATACTTATAGGATGGTTGCACAGTACAAAAAAAAAAAAAAAAAATAGAGTGGTGTGTGCTAGCATTATCCCTGCTGCTAACTGCCATTGAAGTCGCCAATTTTTGATTCCAACTGGAGAGGCCTTCAACCAGTCATAGCAACAAACGTGCAACATGCCGAGAAACGCAAACAAGTTAGGCCTTCTTAAATTCAATCTGGACCGTCAATCATCACATCAAAACCTGCTTCATACTGTAACGAAGGCTCCAGTGAATCTGGCTTCAGCTGTCCACTTCCAGGCTGCTCAGCCTTGAGATCAGATTGCGAGCTACAGCACAACCAATCAGCTCACGCAGCATCCATTTGAAGCGAGTGAGCGTGACTCGTTTGAACACAAAGCGGTAAGTGGAGTGAGCCACCGAGCAAACTGCTTTTTGAAGTTAGTATTTAAGCTATTTGATTGCTTCGACTAATGCAAACAAGAGCTCGATTTTACGACAAATTATAGCTAACCACATCGGTAACCAAGACTATACACAGACTATACATATTTTAAATCATCATTAGCATAATAACCAGCCTGCAAAGCACTAATCTCTACAATCAGCCTTGAAAGCTGGTACCTTTTATATCAACAAACAACCAAGCTAAGCTAACATTAGCAGTAACTTGCACTTAAAAAAAATCTAGCATATGTAAACCAGTTTATTTACAAAAATACTCTGTGTATAGTCTTGGTTAGCTATAATTTGTCATAAAATCTAGCTTGTGCAGCCTCCCAGGCTGAGCAGCCTCAAGGTTGACAGCTGAAGGCAGATTCACCCTGGAGTGTATTAAAGAAATGGTTCTGACTGGCTAAACTGAATCCAGTGTCACGGGTGAGTTCACAGACTGGACTCAAACACAGACAAGGAGGTATATGAATGTAAAAGAACTTTAATAACTCACTAGGCAGGGATAAAAACACAAAAAGCAACTATAAAGGTGGCTGATACTCCAGGCAAACATCCAAGATGAACCAGGGAACCAACAAAAGTGCTATAAACAAAATCCAGAACTGAGAAAAAAACAGGAACGGTAGCAAGACCAACTCAAACAGGACTAGAAAACAGAACACAGTACGACCAGACAAAGACACAAAGAAGCACAGGAACTAAACAACACAGGGTAGCTAGAAGGGGCTAGAGTTGCCTGCCCCCTGGCTGAATGGACTATCACCTAGCTCACCAACAGATGACAGTATGCGAGGCTTCGTGACTGAGTGTGTGATGTGGTGCGATACAGCACGGAGGCCCCACAGGGTACAGTGCTCTCTCCTTATCTCTTCACCCTGTACACATCAGACTTCAGACACACTTGTGACTGCCTTCACTTCCAAATGTTCTCTGATGATACAGCCATACTTGGATGTGTATTAGAAAGAAAGAACAGGAGTACAGTGGGATCATCACAGACTTTGTTGACAGGTGGGATCTCAACCACCTTGAATTTTAACGGCGGCAAGACGAGGGCGATGGTGACCAACTTCTGGAGGAAGACACCTCGGACCACATCGGTGAACATCCAGGGAGTTCATGATGGATGTCAGCTTTGCCAGCTTTGCATGAACTCCTCCTCTCACCTCCTGTATGAGACTGTGGAGGTCTTAAACAGCTCCTTCAGCAACAAACCGCAACTCCCACCATGTAAGAAGGAGATCTACAGCAGGTTCTTCATTCCAACAGCTGTCAGACTCTTCAACACCAGCGCGACTTCATGACTGACTACTTACATGAATCTGGGTGGCTCACATCAGATCCTGTATGGGCAGGATATTCATGTACATGCCACATAACTTTTCCATTGACTTTCTGTTGTTGGGGCTTGTTGTGACTCAAAAATGTCCCTTTACCTCATTTCACAAGAGAATAATCCTTTTCTGATTACTGGGCAACATTCAGTTTACTTTCACATATCTGCCTGACCTCCAGATACTTCCAACTCCAGAAAGACATCCCTGCCATTGTTAACCTCTGTATGCTACAGGCCATGTATGAGACCAATGACTTATAATACCACAGAATCAATTGAAACCTCCACGCCAGCAGGCATTGCACCCCAGCAAACACACACACACAAATCTCAGCCTGGCTATTCTCCTGCATGGCGGGTAAATACAATAGCATGGATCTTTTTTTCCTCATGCTTGCTCTCCTCTTTGGATAGCCAGCCCCATTAACCACAACCAGATTAGCTCTGACCCACTAAACCACTTTCTTTCCAAAGGAGGTAATGATGTGTGGTTGCATGCCCTATGTTTCATGAGGTGGGTGGTATATTATGTCTGTAGCATAGCTTGAACTTTTGCCATGTAAATGTGCAGTCAGAGCAATATACAGGATGTTTTTGAGACACATTCAGTGGTGGGAACCATTGAGGAGAACTTTGGCAGGTTTTATGTCTGTTTGGCTGTGGACAGATTCAGTCAGCTTGATAAGGTAGCAGCAATGGTTGCTGTGGCTCAGGTGACAGAGTGGGTTGTGTAGTAATCAGAAAGTTGTGTTTCATGGCTCCCCAATCCCAGTTCAAGACATAATGATAACAATGTAGAAACGACTATATTATAACTACAGGATGAGCGACTTCACCATTATCTGTATAACTAAATTATCTGTATTCTTCTCCTTATTTGTAATAGGTGGGGCTTATCATGGGTGTGGGTGGTGTTCAAACTGGAAATGGGTGGAACTAACATAAAAATCATGAGAAAAATATTGTCTTACATTGACACATTTTACTCTGAATGTTCAGTATTCTGTAAAAGCATGTAGTTAAGATCAAAATTAAGGTGTTCCAAGATGGTTGTGGACCCACTCATGAGTTGTCATAATGTAGTAATGATTGATGTGACTGGCCCATTGCATATGGACTCTAGTTAAAAGGATTCTGGATAACTGGAAGCTGAAACAATGGTTGCAAAACAAATGCAGATCAATGAGCTAAACTTTATTTTGAGGTAAACTGAAAGCGAGTAATTCTGATGTTAGTAGTGGAATTTGTTTTCGCGATGATGCAGTGTTCTGAGACCCCAGTTTCGTCAATCTCCAGTTAAACAGTAGAAATGGAAATTTATATTACAAAGTAATTGACCAGAAATGTGTTCATGTGTTTGATTGGCCAATTTGCGATTGCAACGTGGTCTGGCAGCCCTTCTGAATTTAGAAGACATAATATAATTCAGTAAACACAGCACATGCTGTGCACACACCTACAGTAGAAGTGAAGGTCAAATGTTGGACTTCTTGAGGATGAGGCTGTCCTCTGCCTTCCTAAAGCCCAGGGTGATGGGGTAATGTTGGGCTAAAGCAGGAGCAGACAGCCAGTCAGTGGTCTGGGGGAGGACGTGACCGCCTCTGGGGTCTGAGAAGAATGAAAGAGCAGGATGAGAAATACAGGTCAGGATGAGATCTGAATGAATTTCAGGAGTCAAGTGTGTTGACTTGCCAAAGGGAATGCATCGCTGCTGATTGTAGTGTGGCAACTACATTAACATTTAATGTGAACACTGAACTTTACAGCTCCCAGTGTGATGCTGACTGATTTATGATCCACGTCGGGGGCAAACTTGCCTTTATTCACTCTGGAGTGCACAGTATTTATGCCTTTATTTTGAGACAAGTTAAATATAATGCCCACAAACAACGTCAAGCATATTAGAAATTTGCAAGTAAGATGCCTTATTTTAAACAGATGCACCATATAGACAAAAAAGATGAGATGGACTGAGTCAGTGTAGCCATAGGCTTTTAGCTATGTTTCACCCATTCCATCTCCCACGTTGGCTCTCTCTAAAAACCCAAATTCACTCAGCCCAGATGATGGAGAGAGAGCCTTCGTTCGGCACAAAAGGTTAAACCAAAATACTTGCACACAGTGAACTTATACTGAACTTTTGTATGAGAAATACAAAAACAGATGCACATTAGCTCTGAAAGTGGACCCCTAGATCAGCAGTTCTCAAACTGTGGTATAAGTACCACTGGTGGTACGGAGAGGAATCTCTGGAATATATAATTTTTTCATTCAGTAAATTAATTTAAAAACATTTAATACTACACCTCCTGTGCAGACATGCTTTGAATCTTTAAGATCTTTGTGAAAGACTTTTAAGACCAAAAACTCCTAATGTTAGGGCTGAGTTTCTCCTAACTGAGCCAGCTCTGTGTTAGTAACTGCATGAGGATGTTCTGTGAATACAGCTCCAGATCCTGGCACAGATTAATGGACAGTCAGACTACCCTTTAGGCCCCGTGTGCAAGGGCCCCGGACTGGCCAGACTATTTTTAATTATTGAAAAAAAGGAACAAGATTGGGTAGGCACAGGCCCATCTGCCCGATGTACTGCACACTGTGTGGCCAGGTTCGTATGGTCACATTGGTTTTGAAATAATACATCATTCACTGCTCTGGAGAGCAGAGTGGCAACATTTCAGACAGAAAAAACAAGAGCAAAGGGCCAAGATCTACTCAAGAAAGTTTGCAGCTCGCAGATGCATTGTGTAGCATTGCTGTTCATTGGAAAGGCTAGCTCAATGTGTGTGTGTGTGTGTGTGTGCGTGTGTAGGCCATATAAAACACCCTGGTAAAGCATAATGAGTTGGGAGGAAGGGGGGCTACAGAAAGACCAGCCTAGGGGCCATGAGCACCTTAATACATATTCCTGTTTGAGGTCACTGGTGATAGAACGTTTTCAAATGCCGCATGCATGTCTGATAATGATTGATTCCTCTGAGGTTGCTAACTGATCATGGTTACAGGGAAGCAGTGAATTTCACCTCAACATGTCATATTTAGGTTCTAAAAATTAACTTGTTCCAGCTTCTTTTGGCTTTATGACATTTAGCATGTCCAGTTTTCGGTAGTGCTGGGATGGACCTGGTAGCGTGTTTCACCAACGGGGAATAACGGATGAGAAGACTTTGGACCGCCCTTCTCATCTGTTTCGACCCGCAACTTTACTGTGTGGCTTCAGTCTCACTATGTCGCTCTTTCATTAGCTTAATTTCCAGCAACAGAAAGCAGCTGTAAATTCTCGACAGACATTCCTCTCGGACCAAATCAGACCCAACATTTCTTGAAACTTCTCCTGTGTTCCTTCTGCTGTTTCATCTTTGGAATATTTCTTTCATTGTTTCTGGTGCCACGTTTTTTTATAACAATGTATTATATTTTCATTTATTCAGTAGCCTGTTGCATGCATCATCTGTAAAAGTTCTCTTCTGTAAAAGTGATTGAAGTGGTCTAATGTGGTCTGGATGGAGCAGATTTGTTAAACTGGTCCGGAAATGTCAAAGAAAGTCAGAGTCAAAGAAATGGACCGGTAAAAAAAAATAAAGAAAAATAAATGTAAAACCTTATGAACATGAACTTATTGCTCTACTGCTATATGATTTGATGTTCTTTTCTTGTTTCTCACCACCCTGAGTACATCAGTTAGTGTCATAGTTTATGTTTAGTTATGAAAGCAGAAGTGATAACTAGAAATAGATTGTTGGAGGTTTGAGATTCTACTCCAGCAGGGACCCAGAGATGGAGTACCCTCCAGAGGAACCAGACAACAGGAGAAATCCAATCTGTGATAAATGGGACCTCAAGACAAAGTTCATGTTGAGGTCTGGGGCACAAGTGCAAACGAGTAAAGTGGAGGAAAAAGGAGAGGTAAAGGAAAGGAGAGGAGAGGAAGAGGAGAGGAAATATCATTCTGGGCTATTAAGGAAAAAGGTGAAAAGGAGAATAAAGTAGAGATGGATTGGAGATGTGCTGGAAAGGACAAAGGGGAGGAGGGGGAAGTGGAGGAAGGAGTCAGGGGTTTATATGGTGGGATTTATGATCTCTGGTCGTGAGGCGGACACTTTGCCGTCTCTCCCACTATAATTTCATTACAAGTATCCGTGGAGAGTTTGAAATTCCCGAGGCAGATATACCATTTCCAAGGACTCTGCTGATGCATTCAGGTGTTTCAGTGAAGAGTCCTGAAAATTTCACTGCCGCTGGTTTCTTATATCTATTGAGCTGTACTGAAGTAATGAGTTTGAGTACATGGACTGGTTCCGTGAAAATCTAGTGTTACAAAGGGGGGTTAGTATGTATGTGAATTTGGGTTTACTTTTTAAAAAGAACTTTGACATTATTTGCTGCTTTAAGGCAGTTTACAACCATTTGTGTTTGACCATGTTGCACCCTAATGTTGCCAGCTGAATATACATCTTATTATATGTGGGACTGCAACTGATTCATAACCAGTAATGTAAAATATGTAGCAACAACACAACTGATTTCACTTTGATTAGGTTAAATACATTTTATTGATTAAAAGTTATTTTCTTCATTGGTTCAATTCCTAATCATTGTATTACTCTATTATAAGTTCATTAACTTAGACTGAACGGTTTTGCTTTTTACTGACCTAATACAATTTTGTGGAACCTGTTGACAAAATAAATTTAATTAAAGTTAATGTTTAATTTTTCTGAAGAAACAGTTATAGCATTAAGCTCTATGTAAAAACACAACTTGTCCTTTTCAGCATATTGTTTTACAGTTGCTGTTCCCGATAAGAGATCGAACTAACAAGATGCAATGTGCTGATTAGTGAGCTTCAGGGGGGTTGGTATTTATTCATTTTGAAGAGAGTTAGGCTGACTGTTGTCTACATGCTAAGCTAAGCTAGGCTAAGCTAATCACTTCCTGACTCGAGCTCTCTACTTTCACGCACAGAGATAGAGTGGTAATCTGATCCTGACTTTTCAAAATGTCTACTTCATCCTTCTTAAGACAAGATCATTAAGATGATTAAATTCATAACAGGCTGTTTTATGGTTTTGTCATGATGAGTGTAGCAGCGTATCTGAGTGCTGAGCTGTGCCCAGAGAGCTGCTGCAAGAATCAGCTTCTCTGAGCTTTTTACACGAAAATTAGGACTCAGGGCAGTTCTGGGCAAAATGTGCTCCTCATCATCTTTAGAGAAGCTCAGAGCATACATTTAACAGTCTCAGTCATACACAGCCAAATAGTGCCAATGGAAATTCCCATTTCAAGTGAATGCAGGCTAAAATCATATTTGTGCTCTTGTCTCTTCCAGATAAATGTACCTGCACAGAACAGAAATATTTACAGAAGAACATTGAGCAGTGTTATCTTAGTTTGTTGGCAAAAAGATGAATGTGAACTTTGGGCAATCGTCTCTTCTCACCATCTCGACTAATCCCTAAAGTTGCTTACTGAGTTTGGAGTTAGGTTGGGTTCACACAGTTTATACCGTACTTTGTTTTTTCTCCTATGTTCTTCTTTACTCTTGTATGGTGCAGGTGGTTATCACTCAGCCTGCAACAGGAAGGCTACAGGAAATGTATGTCCATCTGTACTGCACTGTATTCATATTCCTTAGGATATGTGATGGGTGGGGGGTGTTCCAGAACAGTCATGGGCAGTGTATATATATAAGAACCAAATGCACTCGATGCACAGTGTTTTATGGATTTTTCATCTTGTTCTTTTGTTTGTTTTGTTTAGTTTTTTCTTTGTTTGTGACTAATTTTTTATCTTTTTAATCGTCCTTTGATTTTTGTTAGACCTTTCTTTGAATTTTATTTGGTTCTGTATCTTTTTCAGAAAAAAAAAAGTGAACTACTTATTAAATAAATAGGCTCATTTTCTGTGGTCTATCATTACCAGCAGACTGGGCTTGGTCGACATTAACTTAAAGCAGTGGATTCAGCAAGCTAAATTCATAAACTATGTGCCCATTCAGCTGGTTGTTGCCTCATCTGACTGCTGAGCAGTGTGCACGACAGAGGGCAACGCCTCGCCTAGTTGACCGTTACTGCTCTTCCCACAGGAAAACATTTAGCAACCTTAAAATGTTTCTCAAAGTTCTATTAGGAGCGAGGCGGCTTATTTCAGAATTCTGGGTGACTAACCACTGGGCTACTCCTTGGCATATTTACATGGCTAACTTGGTGAGCCGAGACAATGGGCTCCTGGGAACAGGGCAACCCAAAGGAATTAAGGTGCTACCAGGCAGTGAGCTGCCTCTGCTCTTGTCAATGTAAACATTACTGCAGCCGTGCTGCTGGAAATGGTGGTTACTCTAGGAGAGTAACACGCATAGCATGGAAGTGATAATCCTTCATACTTTTGTGATGTTACTGACTTACTGGCTGTAAGTCAGTGCTTATGGTTGTCAGAGGAAGGGTTATATTAGAGTTATATTGACAAGGCAAAATGGTCATTATTATTAACTTCCCAACAAAGTAATTCCCAAAGTAGTTAGCAGAAGAAGACAACACCATTAAGTCTACACCACTATCTGCTCAGCTGTGATGCTACTCTGCTAACAATATGATCAGCAAATAAAGGGTTTATATCAGTGTTATACTCAAGACCAACTTAACAGAGACCAAGTCTTGAGCTGCTTCTTGTTTCTTTTTAATTTACCAGAACAGATCATAATGACAAATCCCAGTTTAGTCAGTTGGCATTTTAGGGTACAACCTCCTCCTATTTAACAACGTGATGGGATGACACTAGGTGGATAGCAGAAGCCTACTGCTTACTGGTAAGTATGGTCGCGCCTAGAGGTGTGGCATCCAACTGTCACTGATTAAAAACACAGGACACTAATGCTGACGGGCTGCAGCCGCCATCAGTGAAGGCTCCCTGGTACGGTGTTCTGGTGAACCAGACCATTACTGGAGTAATGGTGTTACTGGAAAACTGTACTTGCATGTCAGTGTTTTGACACTGGAGATGAGGAAATGAAGAGGTGCTGACTCCTGTCCAGAGCTTCCTGTCAGAGCTGATCCACACCGACACTTGTAGGTTCTGTTTGTGAGGCAGAGCTAATCTGCTTTTATGATTGAAATGACTTCACTAACTTTGCTGTGTTTTGATGAAACGGTAGCTTTGATATACTGTGGGGGAAACAATAACCCAAACAGATATTGGGATTGGATTTGATTGGCAAACATTAATATGAAGGCTCCCTTGGTCCATTAGCATGCACTTTCGAGACAGTCCTTTAATTCAGCTCTACAGTATTCTGTCTTCTGTTCAGCTACGTTAAGTGACAAGCTCCATTATCTGACCATGGGGTCAAGAAAACACCAGAGGAACATCAGTCGAGCTTTGTTCTACACTGCACAACTAATCTGCTGAAAGCTGATGAGACATTATTGAGGGTGAGCGTTGCTGAATGTCTGATAATTAAACTGAAAGCACCTGAAGTTCCACCTAACCTGACGCCTTCTTGACATGCTGCTGCTTTTGGCTACCAGGTGTCCTTGTTCATGATTTACTGACAATATTCATTCAGATTTCTCTAAACTTGATGATTGCCATCTTTTGTGGACATCTGTTCCTTGATGTAGATCCATTGTCCAAGAGTCAGTCCTGCAGATTTCCTGTGTGACAAGAGTCAATGTTACTACAAAAAATGAGATGTTTTTCTGTGATGTATTGAGAGCACATCAGTACAAAGTATTCTTATTATTATGTGTTCATTACCCAAGCTTATGGAATGTATATTCTATAAGCAGTAGTGATGGGAAGTTTGTCTCTTTTTAGTGAGTCAGATCGTTTGATTCAGCTCACCAAGAACAGTCCACTCTTTCGGCTCCCAAACAGCTCTTCATGTTACCACTCATACCTTTTTATAATTCAGCCAAATTTATTGCTTATTACTTAAATTATTCAATACATTCTTTGTACTGAAGTATTCAAAAGTAAAAATTACATTTTCCAATATGAATAAATTGCTGTAGCCAATTGTTTTTATTGCATTCACAGACAACGGACTGTAAATCACGCTCCTCTCTGCTTCTCTGTTCCTGCCCGTCTGTCAGCGCTGCTATGGCAGACCGCCGCCCCTCCCTGCTTGGTTGTATGATTCTTGTCTGTCCTCACATGACTGGTTGCACAGAACGCATGTACATTCAGTCACTGCATGCATGAAGCACTAGTAGTGCACTGTGATAAAAACAAACAAACAAACAGCAAAAAAACAGCTCCCAGGCGGGATCTGGCTCCCATCGTTCACTTAAAAGAGCCTCTTTGAACCGGATCGTCCGCAACCAACACATCACTAATAAACGTCATGTCTCGTCATATGTCATTCACAAATTATATCAAGAAGTTCTGCACTACATCAGCCCACAGTGGTCAAATATCTGCACTTTTTCATAAACCTTTCAAAAGCTGATTATAATTCAAGATGGTGCTTTCACTTCAGCCCTCTTCTGTTGTCCTTTCTGCCATGCTCATCTCTAGTCCCCCCATCTTTCCCGTCCTTTCCCCTCTCTCTGCTCTTCGTCTCCTCTCTGACCACTTGTAGTTTGAGATGTTTGAGGCCTCAGGCCAGTCTTGTTAACTCCGCTCTCTGAGACCTTTTCTTTCCCACATCTCTCCAGAGCTAAATTCCCCCTTTCTTCACTCACTGCCTGGAAAATTCTCGGAGGGACTGACTTTGTTACTGATTGGCAGACCTTCTGGCAAGTGTGTCTGCAGGGCTCGGTGAAATGGCTGACGTGAATGTCTGGTAGACCAGTCAACTGATGTTAAACAGGTATGTTTACCATCTTACAGCACACTGAAATCTGGTTATCTGCATAAATAAAGGTACAGCAGAGGCTGATAGGAATGTCTTTCGATTTGCAGGTCAAGTATTGGATAAACACCAACGTAATTAGATTTCATCATCTGGGGCCAATAAATGTAAGAACACATTGTCATGGAAACACATCTTTCACACACACCTGTGTATATGTAGCCAGTAAAGACAGAGTCCTGCTTAATGAAGGCCTCCTCTGCTTGGCTGATGTCCCTGGCTGTAGGGTGTCTGGATTATGGTGTGTTCATTACCGAGATGTTCTTCTCCACGAGGCGAGCCTTGTGCAACATACTGTAGCCTATAGGGCAGGAGGAGAGTGTCACATCACTGTGTTAAACATCATTACATGAACAATGTGAACATTCCTGTCACTGATGGAGTGCATTTGATTTTTTCATATCACAGACTGTCTCTGTCCTTTCTGTGTTGAGGTGCAAACTTTCATTTTCATCATGGCTATTCTGCGATTTCTACTCCTGCATCAGAGATTAGATTAGATTGAAAACACAGAACACTGATGCTGATGGGCTGCAGCTGCATCAGTGAAAGCATCCTAATACACCCAGACAGGATTCTGACCGGTGTTCTGGTGAACCAGAACTCTCAGGTGTTGCTGGAAAACTGTACTTGCATGTCAGTGTTTTGACACTGGAGATGAGGAAATGAAGAGATACTGTCTGACTCCTGTCCAGAGCTTCCTGTCAGAGCTGATCCACACCGACACTTCACATATTGTAGGGAACCATCAAAGAAAGTTTGATGCAGGTTCTGTTCATGAGGCAGAGCTAATCTGTTTTTATGATTAAAATGACTTTACTAACTTTGCTGTGTTTTTATGAAATCCTTCGAGCATCCTGACAGGGAACAGCTGAACATATAATGGAGCTCTACAAATAGTATTATAGATACATTAAGATAACGTTTACTTACTCATTTCCTTAAATGACTTATACTAGCCATTATTATTGAAGTTTTCCATTCTTATTACTATTTTTTAACATTTATCTTTTAAAGTCTGTGTAAAGTAAGAATAAATATGTGTTCAGAGTTTTTAAGTGTTTAAGTAGAAAGGGTAATTACCCATCCAGCCAAGTTTGAATAATTAAAATATCAACAAGTTTATGAAATTAGGTGTCAACATCAGGTAAAAATGAATTCTCAGCTCCAGCACTGTGGGGTGAGTGACTTGTGGGACTCTATGTCTTTCACTGTCTCAATATGTCATGTACCTCTTTAACTTCAGATCTTTTTAAAAAAATAAATCCACTCCATCTCTTCATGTTTAGGAAGTTTAAATAAAGCTGTTCATCCAGGGAAGATTCATTTGCAGTACTTGCAGTACAGAGCTAGCTAGCAACAGATGCTAACACGCTGAAGGTGTTCATACTGTTGTGGGTTAGGGAGGCGGGGGGTTATACTCAGGGTGGCCTCAACACATCATCCAGCCACCTTTTAGGTCCGCCCAAAAAATCCTGGACTGAAAACTGATGAAAAACTGTTTTAACCTCTAACTCCACATTTCAGTAATATATCATTCAAAGTCTTGTTTTCAGCTATTTTCCAACATTTAAAAGAATTGTGTTTAGCCTTTCACTAAACAAACTATAACAGCTTATAAAAATACATCTCACTATGATTATACCTGTACAGTTATAGTTCTGACTGTGGCTTCTTTTTGTACCCATGGTGGCCTGACATTCATCATACTGTACTTATACTACTTATTTTTGTTTTTATAGTAATGGGTGTGCTGCAAGGTTATATTAGTTAACTGAAAGTAAACTATAGACTAGCTGCCAAAGTAGTGTGAGGAAAAAAAACATTTCAATGAACTGAAATAAAATGAGAACTCGACTTCAAACTATTTGAACTAGTAAGTTTTGTGCTTTGAGTGTGCAAAAACCAATGTGAAATAAATCTGGACAGTGGCAAAGTTACGGAGCAGAGAAAACTTTAGAGAAAGACTGGCCTGATTTTTTTGATCTGATCTTGAAACAGATGTCTCTATGGCGAAATAGAAGAGGAGAATGATATAGAGAGGCTCTAAGTGAAACAGGCCTCATGCTTCATAAAGACCCATATCTGGTTGTTGTTCCTCAAAGGAAAATGAAATTTGAGGCAGCGGAGAGAAAGGTTTTTGGTGGTAATGGTGGTGGCAGTGTCATAGATGAAGAAGCTACCTCGGCTTAAGCTTTTTTTAAACTGAAGAGCCCTCAAACCAAATGTGTGCACCGCGCCCACACATACACACTGCTTCTTGAAAGCCGCTCGGGATGGAGAAGGGCAGAAACCACGGGGCTCTTGATGTTGCTGTGTACTAAAGCCTCTCCTTGCACTTATCTCACATCAAGCAAATGCAAATGGCCACGCTTGGATGGTGAAAACACACGTCTACACACAGAGGGGGGACATTTCCTTAAGACAGCCATGAACACAGAGGGCATTGTTCCAGGTGGAAGCATCAAGGAGAGCCTTTATGTTGTCCTAGGAGCTAAAGCCATCTCCCTCTCCTGTCTTCAGATCCAGAGACGAAGAAAGGGAAAGGGCTAAACAAGAGAAGGAAGAAAAAGAAAAGAAGAACATCTAAACTGGAGTTCTGTCACTGAGGATTTTTTCCTAGCCTCTCTTTTTTCGAAGCAGATGATGCCTTTTTCTCTGGGTTATCTGCCGTAGTCCTTAAAAAAGTCACAACATTAGATGGATTTGGGGCCATTAATACCACATTTTACCTGACTAACTAATGATGGTTTTCCTTACATTCACTCACTTGCTGTCCCTGAAAGTGGTATCATCTGGATGGCAGCATATGTTGCTCCAAAAACGTTAATATCTTTGGCGTCTTTAGGTGCCCATCATGCAGTGGGTAAGGATGCCGCCCCATACCATCAAGATTTGAGCAAAATTACACAAGTCCTTGTGCGTTATCCACACGGCAGTGATGCAGTCAGGACTGAGGCACTTGTGCTGAGGTCACTGAAGTCTGCTTAGTCGGAATGACTTGTTGTATAAGTGATCCTGAGCCCATGTAGTAATATGTAATATGTAAAAATGAAGACACCCCTTTCATACCGGATCATGATACAGTGATGTGTTACCAATGAACCTGTTCAAAATCAAAATCATTTCCTTCTGTTTGCACTTGTTTTAAATAGCATCACAACTTCTTATGGAATCAGGGTTGTGTCTTTCACGTGACCAAAGATTGTTTAAAAACTGAAAACATGCATCATAGTTTAAGTAGCTGGGTTTAATTATTTATTTGTGATTGTGATTTGCTTTTTTAGGTGAACCAGAAACATTTAATGAGGACTGTTGGTTTAATTCAGATGTTGTCTGCTTTGCTGGAGCTTAAACACTTTGACTTTTTGACCTCTCAGTAATCCAGAATGTGGAGTGCTGTATCCAATGTTTAATTACTGATGCAGCAGCACTGCTTTTCTATAAAGTAATGCAATATGTAGCATTTAATTTATTTTTAACTTTTTTTTACATTAACTTTCCTAAGTGCATCCTATATTCATCACAGTTTGCTCAAGACCAGCCATCAGATAAAGCAGCCAAAAATAATCACTCTGCAATTACTTCCATACTTCTTAATGAGATTTGTTTTTCACCTTCTTCAACATCATCATCTTTCCTTTCCATTTTATTTTATAACCCTAAAATCAACATCTTTGTCAGAGTTGAACACACCCTTAGCTTAACTGACAAGAGATAACTGCAACAGCTGATCTCCACCCTTGTGAAAGCAGTTATCCAGGATTACCGATCAATGGAGACCTCCAAGAACACATCAGTAGTGTTGCACCAAAGTCTAGCAGAAAAACAAACCAAGAGTTTGTTCTAATTATCTTAAGTCAGATCTGAGCCACTTTTGGACACTATGTGGACGTTAAACTGAGTGCGAGCACACGCAAACTGTAAATCCAACAATAAGCATAGGAGGTAGATCTGTAAACTCTGATGGTTGTCGTCAGATTTACTCTTCACCTTTGCAGTGTCTTTCAACTACAACCATTCACAAAAAGGAGTGACATTATATACAGTATTCATATTGTTATATCATGATACATATCATTGTATATAGATCTGTAAGCCCTGATATTAGAATGCGCCACATTATTTACACTTACTATTGTACTGTTATTTTACTGATTATATTTCACTGTGTTTTCACTGGTTACTATGGTTACAGCACACTCATGTCTAATGTTCTGTATAAATTATGGTTGGAGCGAGAATATTTACATACAAAGAGTACACCCTGTAGTGCAGCACTAAATGAGCCATATTGACCAAAAGCAGCAATTTCACAAAATTACAGCAGTGGCCAAATCAATGGAGCATTTTAAACTTTGGTCATTGTTCACTTTTTTCTCATTAAGTGATTCAATGAATCCAGACAACACCAAATCATGTCTGCTTTGGTGTTCTGCTTCAAATGATGTCTCAGTTCTGCAGTTCTGAAGGATGGAGACGGAGGATCCACACAACAGTGAACTGAAGTTTTATCCAATGTAACAAAAAAGTTGAATCGATCTTTTGTGCGTCATTTAGTCTGTTTGATATTTTCCATTCATCATGAAACTCTGGTTTGCCGTTACCCTGAATGACACACAAGTCTACCTGAAAGATGAAGAGAAAAAAAACCTTTAACAGAATCACTCCCACGGTTCACATAAGGTGTTTAGAAGCATAATTATAGCAAGACTGACTGTGTTCATTGGATTGAAGGACTGTTTGTTAAGCTGGTATTCAAGCCTTTTCCTTTGAAACCTTTTACTTTTATGTTCATAAATTACAAAAAGTACGTTCTGTATTTCCAGACTTCTTGTGCTGTTTGGAATTTAACTTTATAGAATCTGCTTCAAGGGCTTTTAATCCTACATTCTTGTGCTTTGCTCTCTCTCTCTCTCTCTCTCTCTCTCTCTCTCTCTGCGACATGCACCATACCCTGACTCTGTTTGACTTGAATGAAATGGAAGCTTCATTAGTATCATTGGTAACACCTGTACTGACCCTACTATTTCATGTCAAAATGGCTGCTGTGAAAAAAGAGGTATGTGGGTTTGGTCATATGACTCCAGTCTCTGTGTATGTATGTGTGTATATATGTATGTTTTAACCAAAAGGTTTTGGCAGTGAACCAGTTGTTAGCATTCTAGTTGGTTTATTGCCATGGTTGCACAATGCACAGGTTAACCAAGGTCATGTACTGACACTGAAGCTCTGGCTGTCCTGCCTCTTCCAACGTGGATCATTGACAGACTTAAGGTGTGCCGGATGATTATTAATATAATTATTATTACTATTTTCTATTATTGTTATTGTTATTGTTATTGTTATTATTATCTATAGAGAAAAAAAAAACAGTTTTTTGTACCAGGCTGTAAACATGTTTACATCTGCTCTGAAGCTGAATTTTAATACGAGTGCTTATGGAGGTTGAAATGCTCTGTAGCCAGCCTCAAGCAGTCGCTGGAGGGATTACACATTGGCTTCATTTCCCATTCACGGAGGTTCCTGAGTACTTCCTGTTATACAGTGTGATACAGTTAAACAGTTTCAACCAGGAACCTTCTTGCTCCGAAGTGACAGTGCTAACCACTGTACCACCGTGACATAAATATTTTCTTTCTTTCTTTTTTTTTTTTTTTTTTAATAAATTACTGCTTTCATGCCATATTCACAAATGGTAATCTGAGTACTTTTCAGTATTTTCATACACTAATATTGCTTTCAGTGATTGGACTTTCAACGTTTTGAGAAGCTAAACTCTAGCTAAATACCATCAACCAATACTTCAGCTAATGTTTACTCTCCAAACTGAGAGCTCTCCCCCTTGAAATGACATTTCTCTCACTGTCACTGCTTGCATACCAACAAATACCTCCAAAACTGATTGTTTGCAGTTGCTGATATTCCAATAACTCTTGTCTTCACTCTGCAACCAGTGATTCAGTGAATTCAGGGTTTATGCACATTTACAGAGCTTGAAACCAAAATAGTTTTGAGTGATCTGATTCACACTTGACTTTGAGTGCTTTGACATTATCTGGGCTTCAGCATTATGAAGTTAATATTGATTATATATATTGATTACTACAGAACAATGACATCATCTACGTTTTGAGTGATTCCCTATAAGCCTCCCTTTTAATATGCAGTATCATCTGCAAACAGGGACAGTAATTCCCAAGAAAATGAAGACTTGATTACTAAATGTGAATAAAGACAAGTTTCTTCAAACATTACTCCATCCTTCATCCCTGATGCCAATCCATGCTGGAGTTACCGTACATTAGAAGCACAGACTCTGTTTCCACTTCCACACATTCCAATAAACTAACATTTTGCGTCAGAATGATAGCAGTTGTCAGCTTCAAAAGCTCCAGACATGTCATCTGAACGTTTAAAGCTTTTTTGTTCACATATCTGGAGTTTTTAAACTGGCGTTCTAAACAAATATGGTATGGTATGGTATTGGTATCACTTCATATTAACTCAATAATAAGCACCAGATCCCAGATCTGAAGCTGTTCTGCTTTCACTGTCCACAGCGTCAGAGAGATCAAGCCAGTGTCATGTACTGATGTGACGATATACAGCCTGATATATGGGCCGTGCCCTTTACTGTTCCATTTTTAAGGTTCAGACTGTTGTCAGGGCCCGGACACACACGCACACACACGCTGACATGCACACTTTCACTTTGCCCTTGTGGGTTCATTATAAATGCTTTAGCTGGCCTAATGCAGCAACCACAGGTTGCTAAACAGCCCTGATTGATAGGCTGGTGAATACCCCAGTCGGCAAGTCTTTTAACAAATAATCATTCACGCGCACACTCGTCCACTGAGCGCCCATCTGTCCTACTCACCTGCCAATAGAGTTTGAGCAGCGTGCTGATATGGCGCTTGGTGCCTCCTGACAGACAATACAGCCAGTCAGCAGTGAACACACGCCTGGTAGCAGAAAGAGAGAAACAATGTGTCAGGGAAATCTCAATCAAGACAGAAGCTTCCAGATAATATTGTTAGAACTTTCAATGCATTAGTATGTTTCTCTGGTCATACATTATTTTATGTTATGATTGATACAGTCTATGAGCTGCTAGCTATAGCTATAGCCAGGCCTCATTGGTCAATATACAAAAGCACAACTTTATTCAGTGATTTTGGTGAAACAAGATCATATTTTATAGAGAATAAATAATATTTTCCCCCTGATGTCCACCAACTGAGACTGAAGGACAGCTTAGTAGCTAAGTAGCTAACCGATTGGGGGCGGAGTGATACACAGTCAACACGATTGGCTACTGTGAATGCTAATCAATAGTCACATCAAGTCCCTCCTTATGACAGTTGAAAAACAAAAATATGAGGGATTACTTTAATACTACATAAACACAAACGTTGGTCAACTGGCATCTGATTCACAAAGACAGCAGCTCATTAGGCAGTCAGCACTGCTACTGCCCTCCGGATGAACTCTGTCAGTGAGAGTGTGCAACCTCATAGATGCCGTTCAAGAATTTTTATTTCTATGAAATTACTCAGCAAAAAAAAAAAGTTATCACAATCTTGACAAATATTTACTTTTGTGAAGATCCCACTCCACCTGAGCAAACTGGTGGGCACGGAGCAGGTGGAAAGGACATCGATATGAATGTTAATATTGTGGTATATGTAGCCACTTCAGTGTCTTCATAAGAGAGGAAAAGTTTAGCTGTAGCCTGAAGTGATTTTCAAATACATGAACACAAACTCCCTGTCCACTCCAACAATCTGTTTAAACACTATATTCACTTCAGATTTTCCACTCTACAATCTTTGCTGTGGTTCTTCTAAATTCCATTTGTTACAGTGGCTCTTCAGAGGCAGAGAGTTTTCCCTACAAAGCTCACCGAGGGAGACACATGACATTCATTTTACAGTTGGAATTCATAATCTTTCTGGTCTGTTCTATTATTTGCAAGACATTACCTACAATATATATGCAGTGAGAAGTACATTGTAAAAAATAAACTGTGGTTGCCAGAATTTTCTGTATCTGTATCTTGGATATTGGTAGTTGATTTCACATATAAGGTTGATGTTTTATTCCATATTCAACATGTCAGTAGATTTTACATTGAAAATCTACCCAACATGACAGTATAAGACTAAAATATACCATTAAAATCATGGTGATTTACTTTATAATTGACAGTCTGATATAAGATACTTTTCTTTATGAATTCCCTTAAAATGCCATATACAAAGGTTTTGACCGTTTTATGATTTAAAGTAAGTGAGCACACCATTTGTCCCATGTATCATCAATACCATCTTTAGTTGGGCCAAACTTCTTATTTGTTTGTTTTAATCATAGTTCAATAATCTGTTTTTTTTTTAAATTATGTTTGGTTATATCTCATACTTCTACACTACACGTATTGTTAAATGTGTCTAAAGTTTATTGGTCGATTTCTGGTTTTGGTCAATTAAATTAGCATTTGTTTGTATGCTGCAACACTTCCTGTATTTATACTCTGGCTGATTTGGGGTGCAGTCAAATAGTGAAATAAAAGCTCCTAAGTCATTTTCTAGCCACTTTTCCTTGATCTTGATGGAAAATGTCACAAGGTCAAGAAAAGATGTGAAGGATCCGACTGCACTTACAGTAGACTATGTCATCATGGGACGGCTAATGTTATTGACGCAATCTGTAAAACTACAAAGTCCAGAAGATGGACTATAAAATGCTCATCTGAGTTTAATGCAGGAAATATAAACATGGAAGACCTGGTGAAAAATCTGACTTCATTATTTCAACGTCAGAATTGTAATAATAAATGAATATTGTCCACCTGTCACAGAAGTCAGATGAAGTGCTTGTTCAGCTGGTATGGTTGCTCACCATCCTCTCCATCTCAACATTTAGATAAAGACAAAGATATATGATTAATAATCAACGGTAACTTCATCATGATCTGCAGGACGCTGGATGTCACAGTTACAAACTGTTTTTACTGTGTGTGAACGCAGCTCCACAGTCAACAACAGAACAAAGTTTTTATAGTTTTAACATCACGTCAGCATGTGTGTTCACATTCACACACTCCCTGCTGCAGGCTGCATGACTTTAAATATATTAATGCTTTCTGGTTGTCAATGACTGAACGGTGCGTCAATTTTTTGTCACTGCCACAAGGAATTGTGGGGCGGCATTATCTCCTTTCCTTTCCTAAAGGATGGTCAGGTGTATCCTATGCTAAAGGAGATAATAAAGGAAGCATTGAAGCTCCTTTCCTTAACAGTTAATTCAAACAATTCTTATCATGGCGGACATGTTAATACTTCCGGGTCATTTCACTCAGTTAGGAAGGTTAAGCAAAATTGACTATTCGACTGCACCCTTGGTTGGGTGATGTCACCAGACTAGTCCAAGTGTGTGGGGGTAAAGGTGAAATAGGTTTATTTGTTGTTTCATTTATGTATGATCACAATGTCGATTAATGGTAAAACAGGTTAAAGTGTTTGCACTTTGTCAATGTAACTTTGTAAACTTTGTAAAATTAGTAAGCCAGTGGAGTTACCTCCACCAATGGCTGGAGAGGTAGTTGCTTTTGGGGAGAGAACATAGTGCTAATCTGGTGTAGCAATGTGCATGTGATATGTTGTTGTAGTTTGAGTTGCTATGAGTTAAGTTTTGTTTAGTTCAACTTAATGAACTGTGAAGTCATATTTTTGCTACACATTGCATTTTTCTTTTGTAAATGAACACAGTGCTTCAAATCTGTGTCATATTTAACTACTCTGGCTTCCCAACACCTTACAGACACTCTCGGTTAGAGGACTGGAAAGTGAAAGGACTGAAACAACCGATTTGTGAACTACTCTAGAATACATTTGCTATTCAGTTATTTTCTCTACAAGTCTGCATGGCCTGTCCTTGTCTTTCTGTTCTTCACTGTGTCGGGGCAGATATCTGTCAGACTGGGTGCGAGTATAACCTTGGCTTCCTGCCAGTCAAAACGCTTTAATATCAGTGCTGTCACTGGATGCATGTGTGTTATAATTGATTCAGCAGTGTGTACGTGTATGTCTGTGTGTGTGTGTTTGAATTTGCATGTAGGTTGTGTGTGTATTGGGAGTAGAGGCTGAAGGGGATGTACTTATATGTGTGTGCCATGATGGAAGGGGGAGGCAGAGACATGGACCTGCTTTGACACAATGAAACATTAAAAGTAACATTCTGCCACTGTGCAAAGCATGTTCCACATGCATGATTAATGACTCCATAAATGTGTATTCTTTTACAGCTCCCACAATGGTAACACACATATACCATTTTTCCATATCAGCATCCATTATGTTGCTATGGGGAAAGTGCATTATTAATATTAGTATTAGCAGGTGGTACAGATGTGAGTGGGCAGTGAGAAAACTCCCAGGGAATGCTAACATGACCGACGACATGCTGTTTAAATGACAGCGGCTCTCCGAGGTCAATAATTGTTTGTCATGCTAACAATCCCTGCAGGTCCTCTTTATGTAGGGCTGAGTGTGTCCCCCTTTACACAAGGCCAGCAGCATGTGTGATGTGGAGATAAGTGGGCTGTTCAGTGTTGGGATTGGTGGGATTATACAGGACAAACAAACACAGCAAGACGGAAAAAGCAGTACTGTACTATCCCTGCTGTACTGTCTCCATGTCAGTACAGCAAAACTGCTGTGAAATATTTTTCCCAAAGCTGTCTAGTTTCAGGATATACGCGTCTACTGAAGTGCAAAAGTCTGTTTAAAGGAGAACAATTCTACCCCTTTTCCACCAGTTCCCTTTGTCCCTTTAAATGCAAATGAGCTGCTGCTCACTCCGCCCCCCATTTCCGCCCTGCTAGGTCGACATCATGTACGGGATATATTTCTGAATGGTAAGTTTATCTATGTCTATGTTATCTATGTGTTTTTATATCTTTTTAGATGTTTGAACTCTGGCTATTTATACATTACATTCCTTTATAATCGTTGGGAACACTAGTCACTCGTCAGCCTCAAGGTCTCTCCTCAATAGCCAGGACCCTCAAGGAGCACTGGGGTCAACCACCAGGACAATGCCTCCAATGTTCAGGTCTTTCTTTACTGATGTCCACTTCTGCATCTCTTACTGTAAAAGGAGATACTCCTTGGTCCAACTGTGACAGAAGAGGTCAGCCAGGTACTTGACCTGTTTCCAGCGGCGTCTGGCGTAGAGATCCTACCTCACAAAGGAAACAGTTGTTATTGTCAGCAGCAGTGTTTTGCAATGCAAAACTGGCACTTGGGAAGGACACAGCACCAAAGATATGCACAGCATACGGTGTTCCGTTGCACCTCAAATGGTTCACATCAAACTCAGTCACTCTGACCTGATGGAACACTGATTTGACGTCAACCATCATTCCAATGAGCTGCTTACGATATCTCAGAATGACTCCAATCAGAGATTTGGTCAGATCAGGACCCTGAAGCAGTTCTGTGTTCAGGGATACAGTTTGATAGGAGGCAACAAACAACAAGTTTTTTTCTTTTTAGGCTGGTACACTCCATGGTGTGGTAATTACCATACCTTTCCTGGTGGCTGTGTGAGTTCCGCATGCTTGTAAGCATGCTTGAGTATGTCACTGATAAATGTGATATAGTCCTGTTTCAATTGCTCATCCCTTTTTATTTTCTTTTTCAGGCTCTGCAACTACTGTTCCACAACTTGGAGATTGTTTTCAATGAGCACATCAGAGTTTCTAAAGGGCAGTTTCAGACTGTAATGTCCATCTTTCAAAAGTGCCCTCAATTGACATTTCAGTCTTTTCCTCCGAAGCAACTTCATTGAAATCCTGGCTATAGGCTTTTGCAATGAACGTAAAGACATTAAATGTGTGGTACACATTTGGAAGGCTGGGCGCAGAGGAGTCCACCGGGCTATCGCAGAGGGGAGGGAGAGAGGGAGATGCCCGGCGAAGGCCCCATCCAGCATGGACTGGTTCTGAATGACGCTTTATAGCTGGCAGTCGCTCTCCCATCCTGCTGGTACTGCGTACCGCCACTGAATCTTTTAATGGTACGCAGTACTGGACCGTACCGGCTTACTTTCTCCCCTGTCTGTGAGCAGTCATCAAAAGAGCCACAGGTTACCGACCCCTAGAGTAGAGGGAACAGGAACAGGAACAAAAAGTCTGACAGATAGGCATCATACTAAAATACTACTGGCGTTATGTTAGCGTCTATCACAACCAAGTACAGCTGATAAGAGACACTACATAGCAGTTAGCTCCAATAAGTACAAGCTAACGCTAACTAGCCGTTTGGTACAGGCATTACTTGCTTGCTACTTGATCCACACCAAATAACAGTCAGTAGTTTGTAAATTTTGTTCCTGCTTAGTTTACAGAGATTAAAAAAAGACGTATAACGGGGCGGTGCTGCCTGTCAACATGCAATGGAGCGCTGTGTGTGCTGAACACAATGCTAGCTAGCTGACAGTGTCAGAAAATCGGATAAAAGAAACACAAAGCACACTTACATTTCCGTCGTCTGTAGTTTTTCACCGACACTTGGTATCACTCCATTTTCGTGTGAGGTCTCGTTGCCATTCTGTGTTGTTCTGTGTTCATTGTATTTGTCCGTTGTGAAACACAAATTCAGGTCTCGTCGACATTGTGGGAACGTCTCCGGTAAAAGTAAACTTAATCCTCCGTTCTTCGGTCCTCTCAGGCTGGGGCCAGTATAGTGAACTATGTTGGTCACTGCTGCCAACAGCAGAGTAATGGGCATGCATAGGTCTGAGCCTCGGCCAGCCATTCTTCTCCGTGAAGCAGAAAATGTCAGAGCTTTACCTGAACTCTTTTTCATCACTACACTTTCATCACCTGTAGGGCGTGGCAGGTGGAGACTGGCTGTTGGTTTCTGCTGAAGAGCTCAGGATGTGGGTCTGGATTATGTAAATGAGAAATTTAGTATGTAGAAAAGGGAGCTGAATCTGATTTGTGTGTCCATAGACAAGCCACAAGAGAGGGTGTGGCTGCAGCAGCTCACCAAAATGGATGCAGTTGTTGTTTGGAACACTGGGGAGTTTGTACGCAAATATTAGTGTAGAAGACCTGAAAAGGTGATTTTTTCATAATATGTCCTCTTTAAATTCAGTAGGGAGACTACTGTAATATGTGGGCCTCCTGTTGACAAAGAAGGCCCTAGGCAGCTGATTCAGAGACCTGCTGTGAACAGGAACAGATCACTTCACGAAGGAGTTCGATTAGGAGGGGAAAGCCAAAAAAAATCACACCTTTTTGGTGTGGTTAACTTTCACAATTAACTTTAGAAAGCGGACCAAACTGCCTGGACAACGTCAGGCAGTTACAACAGCTGCTCGTTTGGGGGCGGTATAGCCCAAAACAAGCGCTGACCCGGAAGAAAAAAATAAAAGCACCAGGAAGAAGAAAACTGATCGATTGGCTTTCTGATCTTTGGTTAGCTGGATAGTCTGTTTGCTTTCCTACTGTGAAGTGAACCACGACCCACATTTTCAGGTGGACCAGAGTTCGCCCATTTGGTCTGCACCAGAGTTCGATGAGCTTTCACACATGCCCAAACAACAACCCAAACACCTGGATGAAGCAACGCTGGTGTGAAAGCACCTTTCGTGTTTGTAGCACAGGCTGGATAGCCTGATTTTTTTTGGATCAGGATTTGCTTCTTGTAATCATCCTCAGTGCCTTGGGTTCTCAGGCTTCTAGCTGCCCTGTCCCAGCACTCTGGAACTCCTGACCCCGACACATTTGACAGTCTATAATTATATTCAGATCTCTCTAAAGCCACCTACTCAAACTGGCCACCGTAATGCTCACCGTCGTGAGCATTTCCCTTTATCCTTATAGTATTACCATTCCTATCCCCCCTCTATTTATGCCTTCTGCCCTTATGTCTTTTGTCTTGTTTTGTCAATGCACTGCTCTATATTTCACTGAGTATGGGTCTTTTTATGCACTGCAAGGCCACCGTGGATGTCCAGAAAGGCACCCTCAACTCAGTGTTTTTATCTCTTTCAAAATCTGTAAGTTGTTGACTTAGTTATCTCATGTTGTTGGAAGGTGCTGTACAAATAACCTTTCCTTCCTTTACTTTTAAATACAAGCTTGTTAAGTTGTGTTCAGAGAGAAAACAAACTGGATCACTGGACATTGTCTTTATATTATATATTATTATACATCTGAGAACCAGTCAGACGGTGTTTCTGGGTTTCTGGTATAGCCAGCCGATAACGAAAAAAAAGATTTTCAGACCAGACGTTCTTCTGCAGTTGGATCTAGCTACTTCAAAAAATAAAAAAAAAATAAAAAAAATTATGAGAAAAACATTTCTGCTAATCTCTATAATGTAGTATAGTATAGTTAATATAACAGAAATCTGTATATATGCATGAAGAAAACAGAAAGTGGTCAGAAATAGCTGGTGGGTCCTGAAAACGTGTTAACCTCCATGCAACCAAAGCCTGCCCAAACATGACTAAATGAACTACGAACAAAGAACCAGAATGCTTCCAGTGTCAAAATCTTGGTCCCTAGCCTACAGATTCTGCATTCATATGCAGATATTTGTTCAAAGAGATTAACTCTGTACCAGCTCAAACTGTGAACTCACCAGAAGCTACAGCTCTCTCTATAATTTACCTCCAGTCTCTTTTTCTTCTCGTCTCTCTATGTTTATGAAGCTGTTTCATAAATCCTGGGCATACACACGAATTGCTTTGCTCAAGTTGAAACATATTCATTTCAGGGGGACTCGTCTTCACATCATTACATTGCTACAGGTTATTATGGGTGTGTGTTTGAGGCAATTGCAAACCCAAATGCTGACCTTAGTAAACCAACATTCAAATTAACAGGCTTACAGTCAGGAACGAAGGTAGTCCAAACAGGCAAGCTACGCCAGAGGGGAAATAATATATGAAAAGATAACATTTTTACATCTCTGAACATAGACTGGCTGGATAAGAATCAGCACACATCAGCACTTACACAACAGAAGTGGAACAGAAGTTAGTACTGTAGCAGCTCCATGTCAATGGAGCTGGCAAACATAATCAGAGAATTTAGTAAGATAGAATAGAAACCGTGTCCACAATTCTTTACAGTCACTGGGTGACCCTTCAGTAATACATGAATCGTGCATCTGTGTGTGTTTGCAGTAGCAGCAACAATGATTAAATCCCGTGGGGACTGTGGAAACAGTGTGTCAGGGAGAGCCACACATCCAGTTGATAGACTCATCCCAAGTCAATAGATGATGTATTACACCGCACACGGGGCCTGTCTAAAGATCACCATCAGGTAATAGACTTGGCTCAACTCACTGGGCAATATACAGTGGAGTACCTGTGGGACCAAAGCAGAATGATTGTATAATCATCCCGTCTCCTGGGAGACGGAGACTTCTACACACCCACTCTAAGTCAAATTCTGTCAATACATGGCACGTTACCGAGGGACTGAAACCTCAAAGAGTTTTCTAATTAAAAAAACATGATAATCAACAACACTCACACTGAATATTAAGAATTAGTGTATAGGGCTATTTAGTAGCATGACAGCATATAAAATTGAGTACTGTAGATATACTCAAAATCTTAAGTCAATGCAATAGTAGATCTAAGTCAAAACCACTACAACTAACATTAAAACGTAGATATAAGTGAAGGTCTAACTAGATGTAACTGAAAGACTCTTATTTAACAAAATGAAATGCAATATTTACTTAATGCTTCAGCTGGATTTAATTTGTAGGAGTAAGTTATTATTGGTCAATATATCTAATGAAAACTAATGATAAAAGAGCTGTACACACATTGACAGTTTAATTGAATCTTTATTTGTTAAATTTCATCAGTATGACACATTAGTAGTCACATAAGTAATCAAAAATGTGTGAAATTCACCAAGAACAGTGTCCCTTTTGAAGGGTGGTTGTATGAGGTACTGATCCCAGCACAGAAACAGCTTCATCATTAACCTTGCCATCAGACAGCTTTTTTTTTCTTTGGCACTAATAGTAGAACTTACACAGCTAACCTGGTGCAGCGCAGTTGTACCACTGTGTTATGCTACAGATCAGTTGTCTGAAACACACACAATCTTTAGAAATGTGAAGTTTGCTTTCAGTGTCATCTCATATCTTTCTGAGCCAAACAGCTGATCTGCAGTTTAATAGAGTGCACAGTTACACGGGACTCACACCGGGGACGTAAGCGCCACGGAACAGCTGTGCCACGATTTTGCTCCGTCTTCTGCCCGGCGTCAGCTCACACCGGGCGTGTACTGGCAGCGTAACGACAGCGAGCCAGTTGTATTCACGCAAGATCACACGAGAATCCTGTATGCGAGTCCCCACGATAAACTATGTATAAAAGAAACAGCAACAAACAGCTAACTTTGCTTCTCCGACGTGGGAGATTATAAAAGAATCTGTTGTGTCATAAATTATTGTTTGCTGTTCTACTTCAACAATTAGTCTCTCGTTGTTCATGTTGAGACTCTTTGACTGATTGATTGACAGCTGACCTGGTGCCACCGGTCATGACGTAATGTTGATGTGAAGCTGTGACAGGCAACATGAAAAATAGGAATGCTACAGAAAGACAGCGCTGCGGAGTGGAGAGACGCTGCTGGGACGTTCCAAGACATGTGAGTGGTCTCATTGATTATAGTGGATTATAGTGGTAGCGAACAGAACAAAAATAATTCCATCAACCCACAACAAAATAATAACGATTTTCACAATGTATATTTTCACAATGCTTCACCACAGTACGAACAAAAAAGAAAAGGTTTAGTTCATTCCTTTTGGGAACCGTGCGTTCCAGGTTTTCACAATGCCACAGTTCAGTGCAGTTCAGTCCAGGGCATGTGCCACCACAAACACCAACTCAAAATTCTGTTCCGGGTTTTACCGCGGACACCCACCAAAATAAGGAGATAAACTCAAAATAAACCAGTGTCTCTGGTCGCGGTGCAGCAAACAATACAAAAGGAAACAAAATGCACAATGGGTACTCACTGTACCTAAGTTTATAAAGTAAGTATATCGGTCAGTCAGTCGGCCTTCTTCCACCAGAACCGGCACCTCCAGACTCCTGAAACAGCTGATCCCAATCAAAGAAATAGACAATCCAATCAGCAGGTCGACGGGACTCCAGCGACACAGATATAAGACAAACAATGTGGATTTAACCACACAAAGAAATTCCTATGATGCAGCTTTTAAGTTGAAGGCCTTTGATGTGGCTATCCGCGAAGGAAATAGAGAAGCTATAGTCCAGTGCGGTTTATATGTGGCAAAATATAGATTTTTTTCTAAATTTTGGTGGGTGCAGCTTATATTCAGGTGCGCTCTATGGTCTGGAAAATACGGTACTAGTTCATAGCATATCGTGGTCAGTGCATGCACTGCAGTAGCTGACGTGGGCAGCAGCTAAAGAAAAAAAAGACAGATTTCACCAAAATTGAATAGAAATTAAAGATTTAATTTAAAATCATTAAGGATGTGACCAGGCTGGATGTGATGACTAATCAGGCCATTTTCGGCTGATTTTTACTGGCCAACGGCCACCTAGGGCACTCTCTAGCAGCAAATGCCACACTGAGACAGACGAAGGAGATACTAGTTTGGTTTTTGAACTGTCATTTTGCGCATCATGCACACACCCTTATCATGGAAAACACACAAAGGAATGTATATGATGCAGCTTTTAAACTGAAGGCAATCGATCTGGCCATCAAAGAAGGAAATAGAGCTACTGCACATAATCTTGGCATCCCGTGTTGATGCTGCATTGCTGATTTTCAAGCACAGTTTGAAAAAGTGTGTCTTAAGTTAAAACAAAAAAAATATATCTTCCACGTACCGTCTTTCTTTGCAGGAGCTGATCCCCACCGGCGGTCACCTGACGGTACACTGCGGTAGTTTTCACAACATCTTATCCAAAGGAAACTATACTAACTCGAATGAAAAGAAACAAAACCGTCAATGAGAATTTTCTTCCATGTTTTGCTGCCATTTATGGTCACGCTAGCCTCTCTATCTACCCCTAGCTTACGTGTTACCAGGAGGTAAAACCCTGTAACATATAATAATATGGCTGTGACACAATAAAAAAAAACAAAGCATAAAGCTATATTCATAGAAACAGGGTCAATACTTTTGCTGCTAGCTACTTCCCGGGATTTGCACGGCGTCCTCCCGTTGCTGCCTTCAACCGCCACACGGTTAGAATGACAGTTCGAAAAGCAGATTTCAAATGACGATGTTATCTTTAGACATGATTAAGACTTTAGACACTGTTAAATTATGGAGTAAAATTAAGACAAAAATGTAAGTTGGATTTTTAAGCATTTATTTTGCTTAAAAATAAATGCAAACAATATTAATGATATTCAGAGATTTTTTTACGATCATATATTTTTTTTATTACTGTGATATTTACTGAGCTGCTGAATGACTTTTTACAGTGTACAATGTTAAAATACAGTGTCCTAACATTGCAGTAATGGTGGTAAACCCTATTCAACTATGGACAGTTCATGTAGAGGGCAGGTTTAAATAGTCCTCCTGATCCACATTTCTCTTCCTAATGTTTTTATATTGAATGTGGCAAGGTGTCAGGCTTACGTTGAAACAAAATGAATTACAGGGAAGATAGAATAGATTGTAAATGACATAACAGCAATACTATAGTTATTGTAATTAGATTTCATTTTATAAATTTAATTGATTGACATACTGTTGATGTTTTTACCACAAACACTCAGGGGAGAAGTTACTTTTACCTTTACTGGTACTTTTAGTACCAATAGCTGTGATCAAAGATCAGATCAGAGAAAACCAATTATAAAAGCATATTAATGATGTCACAAGATCATCATGTACCTTCATCTTCAAAATTCCATTTCTAAATTCATTATTTGTTCAGTCTGAAGTGGCTCTTGTGCTCTTAGCTGCCCACAGCTGTAGCTCTGAACCATGGTTGAAGACCATTGGAGAAATTGTCCTGGCCCTCACTTGTTACATGAGAGTTAGTGCTTGAGATTGGTCTTGGTCTTAAGATAACTTTTTGAAGGTCTTGGGCTCATTTCAAAATCAACCACAGTTTTACTTGGTCTTGTCTCATTGTCTCTGACAAAGAGATTTTTGACCAGTTTTTCCTGTTAATCACCTAAAAATATCTAATTTATCCAGACAGTTTCATAATAAACTGAAAATATTTGTACACTTCAGACAGCAACAGGAGTCAAATGATGGTGAAAGCAGTAACACACCTTTACAGGCAGAGAGACGTGGTCAGACATGAACAAGACATTTTATTGTACAAAATACTGGGACAGTCCTTGCTGAATTAAATGTGTGTTTCCTTTGAAGAGGAGGTAAGTCTTTAAAGTTAAATGCTTTTAAAAATTATGATAAAAAATATTTAGGGCTCATCATTTGCAGTTAATGCGATGTTTGCACCCTAATGAGCAGCATGAATGCAGTAAGTGTTTTAAAATGGATCTCGCACTGAGGACTGACATCAGCACAACATTTCCATTTTACTTTACAGTACACAGCAGCCACTTGGGGAAGCACTTGTCATTGCCCTTGCTGCGGCAAGTAGCAAGGGCAACTTCAAAACTTCAAAACCTCTTTGAAGCAATGCACTTTTCTGTTCAAGCTCAAATATATATACATTTGATTTTTTTTTTTTTTTTTTTTTACACTTTGGAGGCACTCTAAGCACACACTCAGTCCGCAGAGCTGTCATCAATGTGTCATTTCCACGGTAAATAAGGAGAAGAAATAAGCCAGTGCTGTAAAGACGTTCCCCGGCGTACACCGTGCCTCACGGCTGATGCAAACAGCGCTTATTTTCTTGGAGATTGGCCAGTTTCAATTTTCATGTGATCAATCAGAGCGCGGTCAGTGTGGCTCAGCCTTGGCTAAAAATACACAGGGAAAAGAAAACATCATGTATCTTTGACGTGTGGCACGCTGACATGTGAACATAACGTGTTGATAACATAGTAATACATGCACATGTGCATTACTCACACACACACACACACACACACACACACACACACACACACACACAGGAAGGGATATAAAAAGGCCAGGATGCCAATAATGCAGATTGACCACTTAATCCCCACTGGACTGTCTGTCACCTGGCAACAGAGGTAGCCAGAGATCAATACACCTATTACCTGATATAAGAAGAGAGAGCAAGGGTGGGTGGGTTGTATAGTGTGTGTGTGTGTGTGTGTGTGTGTGTGAGAAAGTGGGAGAGTCCCAAGGCTGACATGGTGTATCTCATATCAAGATAATAACTGCGGTGGCCTTCTGACAGCTGTCCGGATAGAAAATACGATGAGGGATAGAAAAGAGAAGAATATGGACGGACAACAACTGGAAGGTGGGGAAACACTGGTGCAGGGAGACAGACATGAAGACAGGCTGACAGACAGAGAGACAAACAGCTACACAAGCTGGTCAATGGCACAGTACGCAGAACAGGTAAAGGGATATGTTTGGGTTTTCTATCAGCGCTGACATATCATCATGTTTAAAGGTCCAGTGTGTGGGATTTAAGGTGCTCTTTAACAAAAATGGAATTAAATTTTTAGACATATAGTCAGAGCAAATAGTTATGATGGGCTCTCGGCACAGTTTGCTGTTAGTCAATGTCACAGACTTGTGTATCAAAATTGGTGTGGCCTTTACCAAAGACCCAAGTGCCTAGGCCAATAAACCTAAGTCAATCCTCTTATGAAAACCCACTGCGATCATGAAGAGAGATGAAGGTGATCTTGAAGAAGAAGGGGTTAAAATTCACACCGCACACACAGAGCAGCAGAGTCGTTGTTGCCAGCTTGTCATATTCTTGCTAGCTTTAGTGATTTCAGTTCTTTTAGTGAATTCAGACCCTTTTAGGAACTTTATTTCTAAAAAGCAACAGCTTGGATAGATTTAGAGATTTGTTCAGACCATCAGGGAAAACGCAAGAAAATGCAATTCATTCTCAGTGAACAGCTCTTCTCCCTGGCTCCACACTGACAGGCAGAGCTAGGCATGTTTTGTCGGGCAGAGATTCTACTCTCTCACCTTTTCCCTCCAGATGTATGGATTATGATGTGCGTGACCTTATGACGTCATAATAAGCTGAACTTCCTGGCATGATCTACCAAATGCCCTTGACACCGGCTGGGGTCAAGCATTGAGGTTTTTACTGTTGTCTTCATATATGCCACACTTCTGACCACATCTGTGTACACCAGTGCTTCAGTCTTTACACAACTCTACTCTGAGTGTGCATTTATCTTTGTGATGAGGGCTTCCAAAAATTCTGTGTGACTGTTGACAGACTATTCCTGCTGCTGACGTGTTGTCCTGATATTCTCTGTCATCTGATGAAGACTTGATCTTCAGTTTATCCTGACAAACACACTAATTCACAATGTTTGACCATTTTTGCACGTCTTTCTCACAGATCGAAATTTAGACGTGACATCAGTCTCTGTTCTTGTAGAAACACCAGCGTAGCTAGCAAGTCACTTCTATCTTTTCCTCATTCTATCTTGATATAAAATTAGAATGAAGACTTGCTCAGCATTTTCAGTGCAGTGCAGTGCCCCTGGTCACCATGCAAGAGGGATATACTTTGCTTTACTTAATGGCTAGCTGGTGCACCCAAGAGCAGCCAAGCTTTGTACATTTACATTTTTACATTTGTATTTGTGCCGATTTAACAAGTGAGAAAAAAAACAAAAACGTTTGAATCCATCAGCTTTAGAGGTGTGGTGTAACTTAATTGTGGGTTACCTGCTTTTCCCTCTTCAGCTTTTGCTAAGCTAAGCTAGTTACCTTCCATCTGTCTAGGTAATGCACAAGACATGAACATAGTTTCTGTGTACTCATTTACTGTAAACTAAAAGAACACCAATTTAGATCTAAAACAAAAGGCTAAAAATCTCGATACAACTTGAGAATCAGATGACCAAAATATCACCAAGTCAGTGATGAATTCAAAATTTTAGGACTTTTTTTTTTTCAACAAATACACCATGTTTTTGGGGAAACATAATAATTTGAAGCAGCATACTGTAGCAAGCAGCCACCAGAGACCACCAGAGAGTGCCTTAACTGTATTCCAATTGCAGTGAGTGTACCAGATACACACACAGGCCGCAACATACTGTAAATGTGGTCTGAGGTTGTGACTGATGTTAGAAGCTAACAGATTTATGCCAAACTGGAGTGGAGTGAGTGATTTTGTCCTGTTCTGCACATAAATAAGGATTTTGGTTACACAAGGCTGTGTCTTTAGGACAGGCTGAACAGAACGATTTGATGGAGCCTGTTGTTTATGATATCACACAGAAACACCTCATACATAAAACATACAAAACACACAGTATGTCATGCAGGGGTACAGGAAGACAAGCAGGCAGAAACACAGCAAATGTGGCCGGCCAATTTGCATTTGTTGTTGTTTCACTGGTGTCAGCACTCTGCATGCTCACACACACACACACACACACACACACAAACAAACACACATAAGCAATAGTAAAGGGTTTGCTTGTGGGGTCCAGCTGTATTTTCACATTTAGTCACACAAATGCGTTAATATTTAGTTCATGGAAGACACAAGGCAAGGTTAAAGTGACAATAGCTGGGAGACAATAGGCCACTCACGTCATCTCCTGTCTTTTCCTCTCTCTTCCTTACTTCCTGTCTTGTCATGACAATGGCGAGAAAATGAGAAAGGCAATGAGGACACAAGAGGAGGCAAGAGCCCGATCACACCTCGTTCTGTCTCTGTGAGTCATGCAGTGCGCCGGAGAGATTCCTCATGATCCGTCACTGATCACAGATGACGACAGTGACACGCAAACAAGACACAAGTCTACTGTCTGACAAGAACACGGAAAGAGACTGGGGAGCAATTAGAAGGGCACATTACCATTTAGCAACCCTGCAGTTTACTGTCTCTTCTATTTTTAGTGTGTCAGTGGTGGCAAGACTTTAACCTCATTTAATATAGCAGCATGTCAGGGTCAGCTCAGGTTCTTATTAAGCGTAGTTCACTCCAAACTGATTAGTTTGGCTCTAAGAAAGGGCTTATTAGGCCAACATTAGCCTTTTATCCAGAATTTGATGTAATCACTACAGTCCACTGAGAGGATTGCAGTTTATATCCTTGTTAGAGACCGTTCAGTCTGAAATTCTGGTGTGTCATGCTAGTAGTGGCTAATGTATCCCCACTCTTCATCTCTGCCTCCAGCAGGCCATGACTTTTACAGAATCAGTTAGTATGTAAGCAGTGACAGCAGAGGAAATGTCAGTTGAAGATAAAAAATGAGTTGAAATATCAGTTTCTGTTAAATTAAAGCACAGTGTTGTTGAAAATGAGAGTGAAGACAGCTGATTTATTCAGATGCCCATGGTACAGTAGTACAGTAATCACTCTAGTTTTCCTCATGCCACCAATGTTTTTTGGTTTTTCCTCAGATCTCTTCTCCACCTCAACTCTGAGTTTCCTTATGGACAGTGAAGAAAACTACTGTGATCTACAGCTGATCTACAACTGTTGTTAGCTAGCTTGTTAGCTGGGGAAATGTTAGTGTTTGTACCACGGACATTTTGAAGACAACGTTTTCAGATCCAGGGTGCAAGGAATGCTGATGGGAAGCGGCTCCACTGTCATGCCAGGAGCTTGGCAATCCTCAGCAGCCTTGAAATAATGACAGGAGAAGAGACTGGAGAGGATGCTGATGGAAAAAGCTAAGAAGGCAAAGAAGAGAGTGAGAAAGACAGAGGCTGAGATGGATTAGTAAGTAATATTAGCTGGTTGCTAAGTCTTGTGTTGTTGCACTTGAAGGCTGGTTGTTTAATCATAAGAGGGAGTACCAAGGCCATTGCTATGAGCCATCTAGTCACTGTACAATCATAGTGGGAGCTGTGTCCATATTATCGGCACAAAGCCCCTCTTCCCTGATTCTGTTTGTGACATTAATAGATTTCAAGGTATAGTTGCGGTTTGGGAACCTCAGAATTACATTCATGCTTTTTCCAGATGATGTGGTTCTGTAAGCTTCATTAGATTGTAACCTTTAGCATGTATTGGGGCAATTTAAAGCCATGTGTGAAACAGCTAGGATGAGAGTCAGTACCTCTGTGTCTGTGGCCATGATTCTCTGCCAGTGGATTGGTTCTTTCTGGTTGGGAGTCAGTTGCTGCCCCAAGAAAGGAGTCCAATATCACGGACTCTTGTTCACGAATGACAGGAACATGAGTGTGAGATGGTTTGGTGGGTTAGTGTAGCATCTGCAGTTTTGGAGACACTGTATTGGACCATTGGGGAAGATTTTCCAGTCCATTTACGTCCCAACCCTCACCTATAGCCATGAGCTTTGGGAAGATTGTAAATACAAGGGACCGAAATAAGTTTCCTCAATTGGGTGGGGGGTTGAGCCCTGGACAAGACTAAGGAAATGGATGGATGGATGGAACATTGAGTGAGGGCAGAAAACTATGACCAGTGTTAATAATTGTGCCCAGAGCAGACTGTCCATAACACAGAGTTTATCCAATGACAGGAATCTATCAAAACAGTTAGACACCATGTGATTTGCTCAGAATGCCCACAGACATGTGGACATGTCATTGGTACTTCAGTCAATTGGTGCTGGGTGTTTCCTGACAAGATGCAATGGCACTACACTGGTTACACACCAAAGCAGGTCACAGTTGAAGAATTCAAGAAGTGGTTGTGTTTTTAAAAGGCCAATACTTTGCTGATAAATGAGCTAACAAGATAGCAAGGGGTTTTCAGACAGTCAATATGACATTCTCTTCTTGCACCACAGTTTTGCTGATAAAGCAGCTTACAGTCAGATCATAGTCACCAAGCATGGTCAGCAGTGTATACTAGAACTAACTTTAATTCACAATGAATTAGCAACAGCAAAGGGAAATGTAATGCCAATCGAATTACGTGATGTTTTTAATTAACATGCATGGCAACTTGCAAAAATGTTGATCCTGTTAACATATTCCATTTTTTTCCCACAGAAATACACAATCTTGCAGTTGTTGTGGAGAAATTGTCAAAGGTCAATGGTGAGGTCAGGAAGGAAGAAAGAGTTCAGGAGCCTCTGATGTCTTTTGCTGTATTATTTACTGACACTTTGCCTAAGAGAATTAGAGACACTCTCAAAGTACATCAGAAGTGCCTGAGTTGGTCTCACATTCTGCTCAGCTCGTGCTGGTGGATAGACTTTAAACCCCAAGATAGCACCACAAATACTTTACGCCCAGAATTAGGCAAAAGAGAATGCTTTTACCAAGGACGGTGTCTTCATCAACATAATAGTCTGGACACACAGATGTCTGTTTATGCAGATTGGAATGTCAATGGCATGCTATCTATTATGTCTAAGCATGCAGCACCAGAGTTCTTCGACCCTGGCCACAGTGTTGATAGGATGGCACTTACTGTACGCCAGTCAAAGACAAACAGCTAATACTGCTGAGGACCTCAAGGCCCACACGTGACTTTGTGTAACCTTGTGTAATGTGTCTGTATGTTTGTGCTTTTAAAAGTATATATGTGGCACTCAGAACACTACAGGAATAGAAAATTCCATAACATCAGTATGTAATCCCACTATAGTGACTATAGCAGTATTTAACAGACATTGCGATCTAAACCTAAATTAACAGACCCTTAACAAAGTGCTTTTGTTGAGGAGGCCCATCTAGAGACTGTCCTGTTCCAGTCACTGTCACTACACTTTGTACATCCACTATCCATCCTATCCAACTCTTTGCGACTTTGCGACTCAGCTATTGCCCTTGTCACCACGTCATTAAGAAAACAATTTCCTCACATACAAATGTTATTTCTTTGTGACAGGGTCCCCTTTGGACCCCTTTGAGATCAGTTGGAGGGCTGAAATTGAATGATATGACATTTTTGTGATCTTCTGCTTCTGCTACAACATACATGTGTGAAAACAAGCAGTGCCCTGAGATGTTCATGCATCATAATAACATTAACAGCTTGATAAGACCCTGTGCTTTTCTTTATTTGGAATCAGAGTGAGTCATGCCATCTCCAGTCAACGCTCATTGTGGGATCTCCTGAGAGCTGACAGATATGATTCACATCTTTGGCCTATAATACCATCAGGCCTACTGATATTTTTATGGCTGACTAAAAAGGTCAAGTGTTTGTTTCCCTAAATAATTAGACAATTACCTTTTGACTGCCACCGATGATTACTTGAAGAAAAAAAGTAGTAGCAACTCAAAAGTCCTTGGCTGGTCCTTGACTAGTCCTTGACTAGTCCTTGACTGGTCCTTGGCTGGTCCTTGACAGGATCTTTGCAGGTCTGTGATGGTAATGTGATCCCCCGCGATGACATAGTCAGTGAGGCCCCCCGACAGGAACACGCTCAGTTCAGAGGAAGTGAGCGTAGGCCTACAGTACTTGTAGATACAATATACGGGTTAGCTGGAAAAGGAAAAAGAACGGCACAGATAAAAAAAGTAACCTGATGTTTCCATAACGTAGACTAGCTGTCAGCAGTTGATGAGGGTAGATGCTTTACCTTGACACTTTTATTGTTGTTGTTGTTATCATTGTTGCAATGTAATGTAATGTAATTTTACACCACTTTGGTCTCTAAATAAAGTTATATTTCACTACCATGTTTTATGTTTCAATGATTTTATGAAGATTAGGAAATAAATGCAGAAAAGAATGTAGAAAGTTTTAACATCATATTAGATAGCAATCATATAACACATCATGAGAAATCAGTAAGTGCTATCAGAGGTGGGTAATAAGGAGTCACATTCACTTCATTACATTCACTGAAGTAACTTTTTGGATAACTTGTACTTTTAAGAGTATAAATATGAATACAGTAATGCAGCATATATAGAACTGTAACTGTAACAGTGTGCCTTCACATTCTGCATAACATTCTCTGTTTGCCAGCTGCATGTACAGTGAATTTGGTCTGTAGTATTCCTTGCAATAAAGAGTTACAGGGTGCAGGCACTTTTGAGATTATAGAGATTGGGTTTAGAAGAACGTCATACACCCTTTGCTTTATTGTGACATGGCATTGGTGAAAAGGTAAGATTGAGATTATACAGTACATGAGATACGATATAAATAAAAAGTTCCACAAAGCTGCCAATAAACACAGTAAAGACGTCATCCTCCCGGTATTCAAGACCACACATGGAGAGCTTATGAGCTCACATACATCAGCACAAAATGAGAGAATGAGTGAACATCTAAACACAATTACAAAATAACACCTGAACGACCGTTTGGGTTTTTCTTTTAATGACTTTGTTTGCATTAAAACTACAGGTCTCTAAGTATATGACTTTTCCTAAATATATGTGTTTGATGGTTTCGTAAGCTTACAATGTAAATTTCATTAAAACGAAACATACTTGATTTCTTTTATACTTTTAATTCTTCCTCTTTAAATGTTTCATTTATGCTTCAATTTATTTGTGTAGGATTCAGCCTATGGAATGGAAAAAAAATGAAACATAGTAGTAAATGAGTAAACAGTAAATGAGTCATCCTCCTGTTCATGAGCACACTCAAATCAAAAGGCTAGTGTATAGTATACAGTAGTCAATCCAGCTGCATTTTCCGCTCTGTGATTTGTGTGACACTGGGAGACCAAAAAGCCCATTAAGTGCAAACAAAACTTTGAGCAATAGGAATGTTAATGACGTGTAAACTATGTCATCTCTTTTACAACTGTAAAAAAATACCCTGTAATTCAATGAATAGGTGGAGTTACAGTTAAAAATAGACACGCCCAGGAGAAGGAGGGGGGTCACTCCAGCCACTGGAACTTTTGGGAGTTGGTTGGAACTTGGCTGGAAGACAGCTGCCATTCAACTGGCTTTTGACTTTTGAGTTGCTACTACTGTATACAAACAACTATGTCAGAAGTCTTTGTGGGCGTTATTTAAGAAACTAAATAGAAAATTCAAACAAGATATGAATAATTGTTGGATGAACTGAAAAGGATTTTAAATTATCATTACTCCATATATACTGTACTAATTCAAGAACAAACTACAGAACTCTCTCATCCCTCAGTAAAGCAGATGAAGGATGAACAAGACAAAGGGGGAGATAGTGAGAGTGCGGTTTCTGACAGAGACGTTTGGACAGATAGATGGACAGACAGGTCGTGCTCTGTCAGCACTGTCTGACCTGAGGAGAAGGGACAGAGAGGTGGAAGGATGGGACGGTAGAAGGAAATGAAGTAAACGCAAAGAATACACTTTTTCGCATCAGTGCACCAACAGAAATACATGATTTACTCTTTCTTCCCCTCTTCCGATTTTGTTTCTCTTTGCTCTTCTATAGTAGTAGTAGTAGTAGTCTAGTGTTGGATAGCAGGAGGAGTAGTCCTGATTGGTTATACTGTGCTCCGTGAAGCACACCACGTCTCTGGAGGAAAGAAGACTTAACAACATAAGCTGTGTATTAGTTCAGAAGCTGGTGTTTCGGCTGACCCAATGATGTAAGGGCAGTGTCTCCTCTTCTTGTCCTTTCTCATGTCTTGCTTTATTCAAATGCACAATGTTCTCCTTCAGTATTCCATAATGTAAGTGCAAGTCAGTGTAAGTAAATGTAACTACTCTTTATATGCTCTGCAAGACATTGTCACTACTTTTAACTTTTTGGTAGCGACTTTTTGGATTTTCCAGGTGTTATCGTCCAATGATATTAAAGATTAACTCAAAGATACACAATTGATCATTGTAGTATTGATGTGCTAATGGCTTATTAGCTATAGTTGGGATGATTGGCAACTAAAACTGTTGCTGATAGTCAAGAAAATGTCCATTCTCTGCCCAAAGTGAGTGTATCTTGTTGACCAGGCAGCTCCGTAGAGAGAGACCGTCACATGACGGTAAGAGCTTTGCAATGCCCTCCTCTCCATCACTTCCTCTCTGGAATCTACATCTACATAAACAATATATTAAATAAACAATTCAGAATGAGATAATGAAAATGGACAATGAGGAATAACTTAATAGATAAGCAAGTGTCAAAAATGCCGAAACTCTGAACTTGATAAGACTCCTCTGCATATGTTGATTACTGCTCTACTGCACACTGAGGCTACGTACTTGCATGACAGTTCCTTAATGACCCATCAACGTTCATGCTACCAACATTAACTATCTAATAATTATATACATGGATACAGAGTACAGTAATATATATACACAATATATGATCTTAAGAATGTAAGTGATAAAAACACAAAGCAACTTCAAATGTGTCATACTAAATAAAGTAAATACTGTACTTACTTTCTTCAGGACGCTGCAGCTGGAAAGAAAAAATCTGAAACTGTTGCGGTGTGTCAGTTAAGAGGCACATAATTGGTGGAGTGTTGTTAGTGCAGAGCAACTTGGACAGTGGCTGTACATGGGGACTGCATGTGCAAAGGCACAGACTGTGCATGCGTGTTAGAAGGTGTAGTCCTTGGCGCCGAGTGGGTGACCTTCTGAACAGGCAGTCACCAAATGACACAGTGTCTGGAGACCACAGAAGTCCAGTAGTCATTGAGACATTTAAATGTAGACCAAAGTGGTGGGCCAACTGACTGACAGGCCAACATTGCCATCCAGAGCCGTGCATGGCTAAGAATAGATCTACAAAATGACAGTATGATTTTGGTTTGTTAGTAGACAAAACAGAAATACAAAGGAGTGAGCGACACTGTACCCTGCTGTTATGGAACTACTTACACCATGCACAGCACGAGATCAGAAATCAGCACAATTATTTCTGACTTTTTTATTAAAACAATGTTCATTTCTTTGGCTAAGCACTAAACACAGACACCAGTTGTTTTTTTTTTCTGTTCTATTTCTACCCAACAAGTGCCTTAGTATTAAACTGCACTTGCTGTTACCATGGTAACCACATATGTCACTGTGTTGTAGAGGACTGAATTTGTCATCTGTAAGATTTCAAAATCATTTTTTAAAACCAACCACCATACTCTGTCATCTTCAAATTCACAACAAAAATGGTCAAATTATGCACTCTCATGACTCGGGTTTTTCCTTCCCAGAAAGACAAACTGCCAGACTGGGTGCAACAAAGTCATACACCCTTTGCTTTAGTGTGACATGGCATTGGTGAAAAGGTAAATAGAGGAGAAGGAGTTGAGCAACCATTATATGTGAGAACAGAAAGAGGGAGGGGTGAGATAACAAGGCACACAGAACAGAAGAGTGAGAGTGCAAAGGAATAAATTTAAAACGCAGTGGAGAAGCAAAGTATTCCACTTTTGGAGAAAGATATGAGCTTGAGATAAAAAAAGTGACACAGCCACCTTTATTTCCAGAGACGTTTTGTTATTTTTAAACACCCTTGCACAACTGCAACCTTAACCTATCAGCTGGTACGAGCATGATTTTTAAAAACTCCCTTTAACTTGCAAGGCATGTAAGTAGCAGCATGGTGCAAAGAAAATGGTGTAACTCAAAGTCACCTCAAAATCTGAGTAAGCTGTCTTGGAGAGTTCTATGGAGCATCTGAAACTATATCACTGAGCAGTTTGTAAAGGTCCAGTGTTGCGTCTGACATCATGATTTTAATGTTGTGTTAACACAGAAAATTCAAGAACTTCTTTGTGAAGAAAGGATAATGGGAAATGGACGAACTATCTCCATGACAGCAGCCTCACTTGTGACCAGTTTGAAGTGCGGGTCATGCCTGTACCTCCTAGACCTGAGGCTGCAGCTGACAAGCTGGTCCCAGGTTTGGATACTAGCTACTCTGATTTGGTTCAATGTCGTGTTGAAAAATAAATAATGGCCACACTAAGCACAAACCAGACAGGATTACATGTCACACTCTCTACAGACTGCTGTGGTAGCCATGATGGTTAAGTGTGCCTTAGATCTTGAATAAAATGCCAACAATGTCACCAGAACATCTCCGTGCTTCACAGTGGGAACCATACATGCAGATACCATCTGCTCACCTGTCTCTGTCTTTCACAGAGACATATTCTGGTACCAAAAGGCTCGAATTTGGAGAATCAGACCAAAGTACAGATTGGGTCTAATGGGTCCATTCTTCATTTTTTATATATTTCTTGGCTCAAGCAATTTTCTTCTTGGTGTCCCTCTGTTCTGGTTTCATTGCAGCAATCTGACCATGAAGGCCTCCTGATTCACACTCCGAAAAGTTGACGTTCAGATGCGTCTCCTTGGTAACTGTAATGAACTTAAATCTCTGCAGCAGAAATAACTATATGTCTTTCTTTTCTGAGGTGGACCTCATCATAGTGTTCAATGTTTTTGCAACTGCAATGCAACTGTCTAACTGGCTATTTACTGTCTGCCAAAACTACCTCTGAACAGCACAATTGATGGTCTCACATGTGTAAGGCAAGAATTTCCACAAACTTTTGACAATGCACACCTGTTAATTTAAAAGTATTTCAGGTGAGTACTTCATGAAGCTGACTGAAAATGTCAAAATTGTGCAAAGCTCATAGCTAAAGGTAGCTAGGTAAGAAAGTAACAAACAAACAAACCAAAACTTTTAACTGCTGTGTAGCTCTCCTGCACAGTTTGAATTTGTATTCAGTCTGGCATTGCTTAACCCACGAGGGCTTAGTTAAACACATATTTATTAGCAATCTGCACCTTGTAAATTTGGCACTGTATATTTCAAGTAGTAATGCAGGAACCAGTCTTGAGGCTGTAATCATTTCAGTTCTGCATATTCCCAAACAGTTTTGCATTTAGAGTCAAATTACTCAAATCAGTTGGATAATTGCCAACTTTGAATTTTTGTTTTTATGTGACCCAGCGCACCCACATTCACCGGAAGCTAACTACTAACAGTTGGACCAACCATAAGTATGTTATTATGCCTGTGTGTCCGTGTTGACCTCAGCCTCCTCCAGCCTCTATCTTTTCCTGCTCTGTATGTGTTTAAGTCTATCCATAAAACTTAACTTAACGCTGTAGCTCAAGCTGGCTTTGAATGCTGTCGTGACACCTTCAACTTGAGGGTTCAACTTGAGCTCTGTGTGCATGTGTGAGTGGCACACAGCTTTCTGCTGTGGAACTGATGATGGAATCCGTTTTAAGTAGTTTGGACCAATGCTTTCTAAATGCTGTAGACCTGTGGTATGTAGCAACTTATAATGTAATAAAGTCCAATAATGTAATGACATGCCAATAACATAATTTTAAATGAAATAAAGTCCATTAATGTAATAGCATTTTACCAATAATGTAATAAGTTATTACATTATTGGCTGGCCGTAGTATTAAACAAACATTATCCAATAATGTTATAATACATAAACAGGACTGCATTTCTAAATAAAAGATCATTTTGCAGTTTCTGTGCAGTTTGCTCATTAGAAATAGATATAGCGGATGGCATAGGCGTCATATTCATTCATCAAGGGTACGTACTATACAACACTTTCTCTCCTTTATTTACAGTATTGTGTATTTGCTAAGACATGTAAATGTATAAATGTATAATGGAGGAATATTATTTAATTCATTACAGCAAAGTGTATATGGTAGTTAAATCACTCAGTGGAATGTGCAAGAATTCAGGAAGAGAACAATGGTCATGTGACATGATGAAGAAGTCAAATCAGTCTTGCCTGGCTCTGTGTGTGTGTGTGTGTGTGTGTGTGGGGGGGGGGGGCTACAATAGCACCTCTACTTTTACTTTATAACACACTGCACAACAGTGACAGCACAATACTTGTACATAACATTAATTCACATTTTTTAAAGAAGACAATTTACAAAACTGTTTGTACAGTGCATGGTAAAGTAGCAGTACATTTTTCAGCTGCATTTTGTGAGAATCCAAAGAACATGCACATGTTTTGTCTCTGTTTTTTGCAGAAAGCAGAAGGCTCTTTAAAACAACCATTTTCCAAGGACAACAAACTTAGTGCCGTTGCACCATGCCAACTTTGTCAGAATGAGCTGGAGATGAGACGAGTAAACAAGAAGGGGAAGAGAGAAATGCAGCCTTGCAAAAAGCAGCAGCGACAATGAAAGCATGGTGGCATGCAAAACAACCTGCAGACATCAGACAGACAGATGAAACCAGGCCAGAGAAGCTGCAAAGAAAGGAAACAACCAAGAACAAGGCAGCTGCAACGAAACGCTGCCATCCCAAACAACAACACTTCAAACATGGACAGTGTTCTGCTGTCTGTGCCTATATCTTTCTTTCCATTGTTTCAGAAGAGAAAATAATGAATAAAAACTGTCCTAGACTGAGGGGAACATTAAATGGGTGAGAACATAAGGATGAAGCAATTATGTTGAATAATATTACTGAGATCACTTCAGTCAGGTTTTTACAATACGTCTGTATATCTGAGGTAGTCATTCTGTGTCCAAACTTAATAGAATAATAGAATATTAATTGTTAAAAGCTGTGGTCCGCCCATGCATCCATTTCCAGGGTCAGGTTGCAGGTTTAATAGCATGCTCCAGACATCCCTCTTTTGCAGCTCCTATTGGAGGGATCCAAGCAATCCCACATGGGTTACATATTCCCTCCAGTGATCTTTGGGTCTGCCAGTTAGACACGTCTCCCATATATATATATATGGTACCTCCTATAGTCCGACCAGCTGCTGTCACCTTCAGGGACTGGTCAGCTTCACCCTGAGAGCTGGGCTTTATGGCGCGTCCACGCAGTAATTAGAGGATGAACTTGAAGAATCTTTCATTTCTGTAAGGCAGGTGAACTTTGAACTATGAGAATTTTTGGCTTGTTGCCATTGGTTGCCAAGTTAATCGAGCATCACTCTGGGACAATGCGTGTCTTCAAAGGTGTGCCCTTTTTGGATTAAAATACTGGCAGTACTGGAAGTGCATCACTGATGCTCCAGTCACTACGGACACAGGACTGAAAAACTGTCTGTGTACTGGGCAGACCAGAGAGATTAACTGTCTTAATCAGCATTGTTTGAACTATTTCATCTCATTTAGGCTTGAATGTAACATGATGTTCATTTGTACGCTTAAAGTTCTGCACACCGTTTAAAGTTCCGCACACCAGCATTAAATGCCCATAATATATCCATTGGGTTCAGAACTTTACATCAAGTACAACAGACTTTGCTTCTTATATGTACATTTTAAATGTCAAAGTAATATTTAAACATCTTCCTGATATTTCACTGCCAGCAGTATATTTATACCTCAGTTCATTTATCTTGGCTTTAATGTATAATTATGTATAATGTATATTGATCTAATGAAAGGTTTGCCAGATAGCAGGAGGAGAATTGGCAGAATTTTCTTAACAAACCCACATCAGGACCACCATTATCACCCGCTGTGTGTGCCAGTTGTTACTGCGCCAGTTATTGGCTGTTCAGTTTACTCGCGTGAAACTGGATTGATCTTATTGATCTGTCTCCTGATACTTCCACATCCTGTCTGTTCCTCTTAAATCCAATCTCACTGAACATATTAGAAAATGACTCACACAAACAGCATAGTCATTCACTGTGAATATAATTTGGCTGCTGTGGTGTTCGGCAAATGTTACTTGAACAGGAGGAATTTGGAGAAATTTTCATCTGCAGATTAACCCTTGTTTGTATTTCCAGCAGCAGAATGGTGTATTGAATCAGAATAAACTAAAAATGAGCAACAGAGTTCAGTGGAATAAGATATATCAGCCTTTTATATAGACACAATACTTGTTTGTATCAGTTCATTTGTGGTTTCAGTCTTTTTTAACTGGATCTGTTGACAATGTGGAAGCTGCACCCTTAAAAATAAAAGTTTTAAAGTTGTTCTTCGTAGAGATGCCACAAGGGAACCTATTTTAGTTCTGCCAGGAACTTTTTTACTTTAGGAACTTTTTTATTGGTTCATTTATTATCAAGTTCTTCCCAAAATTTAATGTTTGTCCCTGGATTCAATAATTTGAAATAAAATATTTCAAGGTCCATATTGAACATCGTCTTTTTTCTACAGCAGCCAACCAAGAAATGAAACACTGACATTAGGATCATTTTTTTTAGCAGTTCATGGCCACTGTGATTTCTTTTTTATGCTAGGAAAGAGAGGGTGAGGCGAGGTGTATGCAGTCAACAAATACACTGCCTTATCCTACACAAGGGGCCTTGACTTTTTAATGCAACATTGGATAAATTATTTACAGAAAGTAATTTATTAAAGTTATTTCTTACTTGATATGAATTTTCACATTACTGATTGCTTTCTAAACAGTGCTTTCAGAATATTAGCCTTTAGGGTCACAAGTTAGTCAATAGGCTAGGCACATAACAGTTGTTAATTAAAGCCTAACCTAATCTGTTCAAAGGTGGTCAAACTGTCCCTTTGTTGTTTATTATCAAAAGTCTCCAGAGGAAGCAGAGTGCTCCAGAGTACTTATCAACCAGTTTTTCTTGGAAAAGAGGTCTTCTTATGTGAAATATGCCAACATTAAACACTCTCAACAGTTCATTTACAGCAGAAAATATGCATTTATGACACATCAAGTGCTGTAAAGGAAGAATTTTGATGGGTTGTTGAGGACTGCTTCCAAATCATCAAAATGTTGACACCTCCTGTATCTAAATGTTGATTTGGGATATTCAGTACTTTCATAAAAGCTGGTTACATCAAGTTACATCTATGAACGCTGCTTGAATTGGTAAGCTATCATATTTGTATCGCTCCAACATGCTTTTCTCACTCAACTGTCCCAGTGATGCATATTTCTTTGTAGAAGTAGACTCTGCTAGTGTTGGGAAGTCCAACTCTTTTTACTGACTCGTATCTTTTACTGTTGGACAGTAAATTGAACAAATTGAACAAACTTTTTTTGAGTCATTTGCTTCATTTTTACAGTGGGTGGCGAATGAACAAACAAACCGCTCAGCCTGAGCTGCCTGTCACGTGACAAATGAATGAGAGACCGATCTGTACGAACGATCTGTAGGCATATGAACGAACTGTTGTGCTTACTGCTCATCACACAGCCTGAGCGGCATGGCTGTCACATGACAAATGAACGAGGACCTGAGGACGGATGCACAGTTGAGTGAGCCATGTCCTGCTGACTGAGCTCATGCAGCTGCCTGCCATGTGACGAAAGAAGGTACTTCATGAAAATGAACGAATCACTCACTGAGACGACTCATAACTCCCGAGTCATATGAAAGATTCGCTCATACTGAACAAATCGTTCATGAACAACACATCATTAGCCTCTGCTAGTACTCAGTGTATGTACTCAAACTCCATCAGCCAGCCAAGAGAAACGTCTCAGTCATACTGTTTTTGTTTTGCACAGCATTATGTAGGTAATAAAGACACACAGCTGTTCACCTTCCCATAAGCTTCAACTGGTCAACTCTGTTTGGTGATATTTTTTTCTCAAAAAAAAAAAAAAAGGGAATTTCATTCTTATGTGCCAAGTCACCATCTGTTACATCCTTGTTTGAAAAGTAAACTAAAAAACACATCAAAACCATCATGTGGAGCACAGGCAACTAATTTCCTCTAACACTCCTGTCTGGGGTAGATTTAAACCATGGGTGAAGATTGGATAACACAAAGCAGAGACAACAGCTGTACTGCTTTTTATTGGTGTGTCTAGATCTGATCTGTAAGTTACTGATTGTGATGAAGTTTATAGAACTGATAGGTCGATGAGGGCACATAACAGTGATGTTACAACAATGTGTGACCGGGGCCTACTAGTGAGACAGGGAGAGTCTCATGGTTGGGTTAAACTTGTGCATAAGTGTTGATAAAATAATTCAGAGACTTGAACCTTGACCTTAGATGGGCAAATTTTGATTCTCTCTTCACTGTTTCTCTGAAACAGTAAAAGACAAAAATTTTTTTCATGAAGCACCAGATGCAATTGGCAAAAAAACAATGATGCTAAAATGGGGGAAAAAGGACAAGAGAAATCAGGTACATCACCACCACACAGGCCATCATCGCCACCAAACACTAAGAACCACACAAGCAAAAAAGTTAGAAATGGCAGCACAGTGATGGGGAAAACCTATGGCTCAGCCTCCATCTGTCTGGTCCTACAACAGTTTAAAAGTAGGGTGGATTAAAAAATAAAGGGGATAAATGCACAATGCCGTGTGTGGTATTACCAGTGCAAACCCTGCAACTACGTAGGCAATGTCCACCTATACATGTATAGAATGTTATGTTATGTTATGTTATGCTAAAGGTGTTTTTGATATATATCGCCTGATAAAACCAGTCAAAATATCTTTAGAACCACATGGCCATCAAAATCAAAATTAAAATGCCTGCAGTAAAACAAAAAGGTTTGCTGTGAAGTTAAAAGGTCAGGACATTAGCTTACCCAATTTTCCTAACTTCCTAATGCGAAACTAGACAGAGGTGTGCATGTCTGCCAATAAGGCAAAATGGTCGACGCCTCCCAGGAAGGGGCAACTAGGATGGCAGCCTATTGGCTCAAAGCCTACCAATCACAAATATGAATGTTAAAGTGGAAAACACCGACACTAAAATAAGTGCTAAGGTGCTAACAATAAGTCACAGAGCTTATCAGAGCTAATAAAGTTATCAGAGCTAATAAAGTTATCAGAGCTAATAAAGAGCTAATAAAGTTTTCTTTTTACTAGCATCAGTTCTTTATAAGTTGGACACCTGGATTCAAATGACCTTGTTTTAATTTACAACTGCATTCATTCTGCTGTGTCTGCTAGATGTGTGTGTGCGTGGGGGGTGGTAGCTTAGTAACACAGGTGTTCACTGCCTTATGAGTACATATTTAGAATTTTGTGTGGCTGCGTCTTTAGTGTGTTGGTACTGTGACACTTAAGAAGATGGCCGACCCCCTGGTTGGCCAGTTCATCAAGTGCTTATATAAGAAGTGCTTAGAGAGTGTCAGGCATCTGCCTTATCTGTCTGCATCCCAATCTGTGGTGTCATAGCAAGTGCATTCATTAATCCTTGTGGGAAAGTGTTTGAAGATCCAGAATAATCTCATGGATAAAGCAGAAACAGATTTTTCATATTGTTTGTTGTTATGTTGTTGCTTGTTCTTTTTTTTTTTTAGGCCAAGGTGGAGAGCTGAAAATGAGTAATCAGTAATAGACCACCTTTTCTACATACACACACACACACCTGCACCAGTCACCAGGTATCCTACCTCACTTTACTGGGCTTTCTTTCCGCTTGCATCTTACAACATACCTCCTGCATACATGAATATCCTCAGGGGCCTGCACTACTTCACTACACTTTTTACACACCCTTGTATTTCTATGTTCTATATTTATACTCCTGTACAGGTGTCCTGTGTATTGCACCACATCTTTGCACCTGTTTTTGTATCTTGTTGTTGCACTTTATGTGCAATCTGGGTGTTTTCTTCACTCCCATTGACTGTTGCATCATTCATTCTTTCTGTTTTTGCACTGAGGAGCATGAAACCAACAGTTCCTATGCTCAGTGTCGAGGGGCATCATTGAACAATCACATTAGCACCATAAACAAGGAAACAAGGCACACACATTTACCTCCTAAGTCGGTAAGCCTGTGTGCCTTGTCAGTAGCCTCCCACCTGTTTCAAAAGCCCGTTCTCAAAGTCAGCGTTTCGTTTTTCTTTCTGGGGGGTTTAATGCTGCTGTGCGTTCATCCGCTGACCTCTGATTAGTGTGTCAATAAACAAGCAGAGGAGGGAGGCCTGGTGCGCAGATCTTGATCAATGACCGTATCTTCACCCGTGTTAATTAAGTAAATTAAAACCGTTCCCTGGAATGATTTGTCTGGTTAGTAAAATGGAAAGCAGTGCTAGTCACTGGACTAACCACGAGTAGTCACTACATTGTCACATTGTCAGCCGCTCCTTCTCTCATATCTAGCCTTTACAGTAACCTTAAACTTGTTTGAGAGACACTCAGTGGAGGCTTGTGAATGGACTTCCTACAGTACTAGGGATGTAACGATACGCTCAACTCACGACTTGACTCGATGGTTCACGTTTTTTTGTTCACAATACAACTTTCTCACATTTTTTTTACTACAGATAAATTATGACCAAGTAAAATGATCTTTTATTCGTAGGAAAATCTTAGAGGTGCTTAGAGGCAACTTACATGGTCATCTTATTATTAAGTCATCTCGACAACTTTCACTCATGAGGCGTAGTGTTACTTTGCTTCTCACTGTGGTGGCGGCTAATATGCTGCTGCTGCATGTTGCTCGTGGTGCCGCTATTTGTTAGCATGTAAATATTGCAAGAGACTGTTGTTTTGGTTTTGTCTGTCTATTTCTCACCGGTTGTATCTGTGTAGGGGAATCCAAAATGGCGCCACACAGGTGATTTAAAACCGCTCAGTGCATCTACTTCAAAGTTGTTGCCTGCCGTCGCCATGTCATCCCTCGTTCTGTGCCCCGTACCTACGTGGTGACGTAAGTCACATGACTTTACATCTAATGTTGAACAAATGAATCACCAACCAGTGACTTTTTTTAAGATAACGTAACCTATTTAAAAAAAAAAAGAAAAGAAAAGCAGAAAAAGAACATATCCTGCTTCTCTCACAATCGTGATTCATTTTTTATGTCAACTGGTGCAAATCGTCACACATTTGTAGCAATTTTTAATCGTGTCACAGTGCATTGTTACACCCCTAAGTATTACAATATGTTTCAGTTGAACCCCAAACTGAAGTCTAACCATTATTGTTATGTTATTTATAATTAGTTCAGTTCTATAGTGGGCGGCAGAGCTGTCGTGACTGTGTGGGAAGTGTTTTCCTGGGGTCAAACCGGGGGCCCTGGCAGAAGTTTGCTCAGGGCCCCGGGGGAGGCTGGGGTCGCGCTGCTAGAAGCTGACTAAACACAGTCTATGTGCTCGTCTGCTCAGGACTAATGAGGCAGACATGAAATAATGCAAACATGTTGGAGAGGGAATAGGTCGAGGGTGAAGCGTTTAGAGGAGGAGTAAAAAGAGGCTGATCCATGTGTAGATCTGCAAGTCAGTATCAACATGATACTTTCTCCTCAGCTTGTGTGTGTGTGTGTGTGTGTGTGTTTGTTTGAATAAAATATATTTCCTATGGGGAAGATTCAGCCAGTATTGGATTCCAGTGGAGAAGCAAACACATGGAGCATTATGGAAATGTGAGGCAGCAATAATAGTGTTCCTTCATCAAAATGCCTCTGAGCTATCATAAACCCATAACAAAAGCTCCACTCTATCAACTGACTGCTAACTGTAGCTGCATACATGACGCACCCTTCTGAGGTGCTGGAGTTTCAAATGCTCTGCTCAAGGGCACAGTGGCACGGTTAACGCTAGAACTGCCAACATTCCAGCACACACCCCTACAACCGCCATTTTGACCCTCTGCTGCAACAGCGTCATAACTCTTAAAAATGTCATTTGTGTTGACTCAAAGGCATTTCTGTTGTTCTGTTGTTGTCATTCTTACATGTTGTAGTCAAATAATAAGAGCAAAAGGGTTAGAGAGTTTATTAAGAAGATTTTATTTTGACAGTCGCATCACCTCTGTCATCACTTCCTGATGGATCACGTGTGTTGGTTGACTCCTGTTTAGTTTCTTTTCTCCTTGGACTGCGAGTGAGGCAGACATGCTCTGAAGCTATCCTAGCTACCAACTCAGGATGGCAACGATCACACTGAATCGTGCATGCCCCGCGTTGCGATGCATCGCCGAATCGATTATTGTTGACACCAATACTGCTTGACCACATCTTTGTACTAGATAGCTGATCCATGGCTGCATTGAGTTCCGGGTATGACACAGCTGCTTGTGATCCCATCATTGTGTTATCCCAGGAACATCCCAGGAGCCTCTCTGCTTAAACTGTTTGTGACGCAAGAGACAGGAACAAAGGGTATGCAAACCACTAGCCTACTTGCTGCTCAGCTTTGCTCTCAGTTTTGCCCAGTGGTCACTCGTGGTATTGAAGCAAAACTTTCCTTGTGACATGTCACGATGTTGACTGGCCAAATGGGAGTGTGTCTGACAGAGAAGCCGAACAGTCAGTAAATTGAATCACTACATAAGCAGCATCTGTAATTTGAGCAAAATGAGAAGCTTAATTGAGATCTGTGTACCATCTGAAAGTACCGTATTCTGCACAATTATCACTTACCCTTCCACCTTCCAGTCCTAAATTACCAACATAGTAGCAGCTGTGCATCACAAGAGAAACCATTGCTATAATTACATTAAGGCCTCGGAGAAGTGCAGAAGTGCAGTTTAAATTAGCAGCATACATGTGATTCAAAACAATTTTCTTTTTTTCTGAAGAGCTGGTCAGAGCAGCGTGGGAGCTTTGACATCAGCTCATGTCCTATGGAAACATCTGTTTTTGATCAGGCTTCTCCCTCCATTATTTTTTTTAATTTTTTTTTTTATCTCCACATTACATAAAGAAAAGGAGAGAGAAATATGGGACTATACCTGGAGCTCATTGTGGATAGGATAACTTCTTGGTTCCACCAGGTACAACTCTATGACATGACATCACATGTGACATAGTTTGTTCCATCCTCCACACGGCTTCATACACCAGGTGGGGTATTTTGCGTTTTGTGGATTTGGTCATGGATAAGTAGGCTAGTGGTTAGCACAGATTGTTTTTTTTCTGAAAATTGAACGTCATACCCTTTTGTTCCTGTGTCCTCCTGCCCAGCTTGAAACAGACACCAGAGCGGCTTATTTGATCCTGCAACTCTCTTCTGCTTTTGTTTGGAGCAGAAAAGTTAAATGTGAAGCACATGGATATTTGGGGAATTCTTTTACAAATATCTGAATGAAAGGTACAACTTCTGGCTTCAGGCTAACTTAGAGAAGGGACACATTCCAAGTTCCTGGAGGGAGGAGGTCAGGAGGTAATCCTCTGCTGTTTCTCTGAAACAAAAATAAATCATGTTCTGTGTGACATTAAAGAGCATCTGGCCTGAGCTCATCCTCATCCTGCTTACTTCATGCGTGGAAGCTTTCTTCATGGACATTCAGGGCTTTGGGAGCATGAGACTCATGTGAATGGCACAGATCTTAAGCCACACACACCTCTCATGTTAACAAGGGGGCAGTGTTTTTCATGGATAGACCATGAATGCGCTGCTCATCATCTGTTTAAACCAAAAGTGTGCGACAATAAATTCAGGGTTGTTCCAGTTATTAGTTCTTTATTAGTCATTATTCAAGAATTAATACATGCAACACATTTTCTGCATGACCATGTTCTACAGCTATCTATCCATTAACCAAAAGTTTACACTCATTGATTTATTGCCTCAGTATTGATGAATGCACGACTTATAACAGGATGCACACAAGATTCACACAGTTTCTACACAATCTCTGGACTGCACACTGTTCACTGATTGGTTGTCTTTGTCCCCATTGACCCTTCACCACCTGTTTGTATCACCAGCCTCCCCTACAGCCTAAACTGTGGTGACACTTCAGTGAGCTTTTACCTAATCCCAGTTATTATCAGTAGACCACACAAGCGCTACAGTGCAGTATGCAGAACCTTTTCTAACATAACCTGGTTAGCCCAACATTTCTAACTTATCTCCTGAACATTACTTAAGTCTTCTCTCATATTTGGTTTGTTGAATGAGTTCTAAAGGCTGAGGATCGCCTGAGGCTCAGGTGGCAGATTGGAGGGTTGCTGGCTCCTGTTGAAGTGTCCTTGGGCAAAATACTGAACCCTAAATTGCTCCTGATGGCTGTGCCTTTGGTGTATGAGTGTGTGTGTGTGTGTGTGTGTATGGGTGAGCCCGGTATCATCGTGAGTGCTTTGTATAGACGGCACTGTATCGCTCCTGATGAGCAGCATCTGCGATCAGTGCATGTGTGAATGTGTGCGAATGGGTCAGTATGAGTTGTAAAAGCACTTTGCATGGTCAGTAGACCAGAAAAGTGCAATTTAGTCCATTTACCAAGTCCATTTAGATGTTAGGTCCATCTCAAATAACACATTTGTTTTAAACTATTTCATTTTGTCCAAGAAATTAGACTTCTTTTTATTAAGTGAAATCTGCCTGAAGGAAGGAGAATGTAGTCAACTTTTGGAGCTACGTCCCCCAAATTTGAATGAAGCATTTTAAAATCATGCTTCATTCACACTTCATAGGCATACTAAAATGACTATGGTTGGTGATTATGATGCAACTAATGCTCCAAGTTTAACTGAGTCTTAACTTTTTACAAGATGTAAAGGAACCATACCCTTGACCTAGGTTTTTACGTTGGGCATGACACTCTGCTCTTATGATTTAATCTGTGATCATGAATGAATTATGTTTGATACTTTTTTTTACATCCAATCATTTTAGCCCAGAAGCACAGTGTAAAATGTCACCTCATTAAGAGTTTGCCCATAGCTACGTTTTTTTCTCTCTTTCTATGTTCGATGCTGGTGGGTCATCATCTCCAAATATTGATGACATGGTCACCCATTTTAATGATATATGCGTGTCTGCTGTACAGACCTCAGCCCCTCTTAAAATCAAGTCACCATCTAAAACCAATGTATCTCGCAGGATAAATGATGACATCCACGTAGGTGGAACACCTCAGGACTGCTTGTCCACTATACTCAAATGAAACACTTGATTCTGCTGAATCAAAGGATGCTGCTGACTTCACTTGTTTCATCACTGCAAACAAAAACAATCCCAGGTTTCTTTTTTTAAGTCTATTGACCAACGCTGAAATAACTCAGCCTCTGGCATGTCCTTACCTTTGACGCCAGACTGTTAAAAATTATTATCCTTCGCAGAGCCACTTCACACCTGTCTCGTCCTTCTAGATCAATTTGTTCCCATTTCCTCCGGGATCTGATTGATACCATTTCCCACTCTCACTCTTCCATCTGCCCCCTTGACATTGTGCCTCCCAGACTGCTTAAAGAAGCAATTAGCGTTATTGGACCATCTCTACTTGCTATTATGAACCAGTCTGTCTTGTCTGGCTATGTTCCTGAATCCTTTTAAAGTGGCCGCAGTTCAACAACTTCTAAAGAAACCACACCTAGATATAAGATGTCAGTGAACTACAATCTTTGACAACCAGCTTTTAAAGTTTGTTTGGAAGCAACTCCTTGAACTAGATGAAGAAATGACATTTTTGATGATGTATATTCAGCCAAGCTCAACCACCTCTGTCCTTCAATCTTGAATTTTCTGGCGGTGAAGTCATAACTATGGTAGTCTTTCACAAAACCACTGTTAGTTCTACACAACACAAAGTCCAGCTGAGGCAGACACCTGATGTGGTTTAGCTAACAATGCTGCCTTTCCTCTGGCACCAAACTCAAGTCAGACTATACCATTTTTGCACCACAGGTGTTCATGCTGGCTCTTATTGTCTCCATTCACCAGTTTTGTGTCTTCATGTACCGACAATGACCAATTTCCTCACACGGCTCTGGCAGTAACTTTTGGTTCTTGTTATTTTCCTTTTGTTTCAGCACCTCTTAGGCCAATAAATGAATTTTCAAAATTGCTGGAACACCACTGGTGTGATAAATGTCCCATGGTTCCACCTTTTGTCCAATAAAATTCTATTAAGTTAATCAAAGAATCAACACAATTAAATGAAGAAATGCAGATGCACTGACTCATATAAAACATATAAATCTGTTACACTTTGTGTGTTCATGGGTTCATGCTCTGTCCACTGACCTGTGTGCATATTCCCGAGCCAGCTGGGTCTTCTTTATCCTCAGATAGCAGACCATCAGCCTCGCCTGGATGTAGCTGATCACGAGGTTGATGTCGGCAGGATCTACACATTGCGTGTCCTCCAGCACATGGCCTTCAGAAGTAAGCTACAGGAAGGGAGAGATCAGCAGTCAAGAGTGGCAACAAGATTACAAAAGGACTCCATGAAATACTATGATGCTATCACACTCAGTACGTTTACATGCAGCAAGAAATTTGAATTTCTGATCGTATCAGACTTAGTTTGGACTTTTATAAGTGCTTGTAAACACCTTTGTCCGATCTACTTCGGATCTATTTCGGACCACATCGGACATCTCAAAATCGGATAAGAACACCTAGATAATTTGTTCATAGTCTGATATTTAAAGGCATGTATACCCAGCAATCGGATCTGAAGCGGATTTTGCATTCTGTGCATACGCGACATTTTCCTCCGGGCCTTTCACCAGGAAGCCAAAAGATCTGTTGTTCTTTTTATATCCATTATTAGGACGAAAATAATGCACGAAAAGTACGCAGCTGTGGCATCGTCCATCTCCTCGTATGTAATCTTTGTTTGAATGCCTTCAGATAGTTTGTTGTTGCTGATAAGTAGAGGTCAACTGAAAGTGACTGTTTGTTGAGAGGGCTACAGCGCCACCTAGCGTAATGGAGTCAGCCATGCTCCGGCCATTTATCTGATTCTCTGAACGGCATGTACACTCAGACAAGTGATCCGGTCTTATGCATGTCATTATCTGATACGATCAGAAATTTGAATTTCTTGCTGCATGTAAACGTACTGACTGCGTGAGAGAGAGATTTACATGGTAAACGGGGCAGCATCATTGAGTTAATAATGTGTGAAAGAAAGCAAGCAACAAAGGCATCAGGTCTGATCGTGATTTGGCTTCAATTCAGTCGACCTATTCATGAAGCAGAAATAATGACTGAGTTTTAACTCTGACTGACAGTGCTTAATTAGACCAAAAGTTTGGATTTTAACCCGAAATGCAACATTAGTTTGACTTAATAGAGCAGTCTCTTCCAGCCATCTGAATGAGGGCTGTAATCATTTGTGCCTGTTGTTTTTTAAGCCTTACAGCAGAGCATGACTGACTGGTCGTGACTGGTGACTGGTGTCAGCATACGGTGAATTTAAAGACAAATTAACTCAGTGTTTCAGTCTGAAGGATTTTCTTCATGCTTTTTTTTCAGTGTGAGACTGCAGTGTGCACTGTAAACAGTGTCTATAGTACAGGATAGTATTACACATTACATTTCTTTCTCAATCTGCATTCCAGTCTCGACATGTGAAACATCAGCAGTTATGGCTGCCATGGGACTATCTATGAGTTCAATTTAAAGGTCCAGTGTGTAGGATTTAATTGCACCTAACAGTGAAGTTGCAGATTGCAACCAAATGAATGCTCTCCCATGCCTCACCCTCTTCCTTCAAAGCATGTAGTAAAAGCTCTGGCTGTGAAATTCACATAAATGCAAGGGGTCATATCTACATCAGGTTTTGGTTTGTCTGCTCAGGGCTCTATGTAAATATAAAGGGCTCATTTGAGACAATGAAAACATAATGGTTCTCATTTTTAGACTTAGAGAGTTAGACAGACTTTACTGTCATTCAATGGTACATTCAGAATGTACATTTGAGTGAAATTGTGTTGCATACATTCAGCATAAAAACAGAAGACAAGGTAAATAACAGTATAAATATAAAGTATATAAAGTATAATATATAAAACAGAATAAATACAAGAATCAGAGAAACAATTGGTTATAAAAGGTGATTACACAGTAATGGAAATACTAATAAATATTATATTCAATTCCTGCCAATAGATCCTCCTAAATGTTACACACTGGACCTTAAAAAAATGTGTTCTGTGTTTACCTAATTTTTTGGTTTATTGGGTATGTTAAACACAATAGAATAACAATAATAGTAATAGATTGATCTAGTCATAAAGTCAGTAAATTGATGATAATGTCAGTTAACACCACCAGCTATATAAAGTTTATTTAGCTAACATTAGCTGTGAGTGGAGTGTCATTCTCTATGGTCTCTGTGCGACCCCTCCATCATAATTCTTTCTTGATCTAATATTATTTATGTACAATGGCTGGGGAGTTATCAAAAAGGACCTTGCATACTGAGAACAATGAAAACATGCACATCACTTCTACTACAGCAGCAGCCTTTTGGAGAGCAACAAAGTTTTGTATCTGCAGATGCATATACAGTACATGCTATACTAGGCTGAATGTGTCCGGCCACTCCTGGCACATTACGCTTGCTCCGGTTTTGGCCAGAAGCCACATCCTCTTGGGTGCAGTCATATTTTGTAGCCATATGCTCTCATCTGTTTCACCTCCCAAGTATCGAGCATAAAACAGCAGATAAGGTACAACAATTCTCAGTGCCAGGTTAAAGGGGGAAAGGGAGCAGTGAGCAGAGGGCAGCGACCAGTAAATTGTGATGGTGCTTTTGTTTCCCATAGCTGGAGGTGCATGAATAAAAATGCGACCAAAATAACAGTAAATCAGCATTAATGGTAGTCTGACAGAGGAGTGTGTATGGGTCTTCTCAGGCCTTACCTTCAAGGCAGTGCACAGGGAGTTAACAGCCGCTGCGTATTTCTTCACATTGCAGTACAAGTTGGCATCTTGCAACAATACAAAAATTGCTTTGTCAATTGGAGGCAGAAAGCTCAGATTAGGTCCACGCCTTGGATCTCTTGGTTTATGGGCCTTATATCCTGTGAGGAAAAGAGAAGAAAGAGCAGTGTTGGAGGGGAGGGAATCCTGGAGAGAAGAGGAGGGCAGGGGCTTGCTGAAGACAGGTAACATCTCCATCCTAAAAACCAATCCTCTCCTGAACCTGAACGAGTGAAGTTATAAATTTGTCAGTTTGTTTCACTGCTTTGTCATCCTCTGTGTGCTTTATCTCTGGACGATGTTGGCGTCTGATCCGTCTCTAGATGTGCAGTCCTCTGGCTGCTTCTCATTTCTGTTTCCTTTTAGGTTGTTATTTTTCGTGCAACAGTCAATGATGGATCTAAAGAGATACACGTCACGTTATGCAACCCTAACTGCTCTCAATTCTGTTTGTATAACCAACAATAACAACAACTAAACTACCACACTAATTAAGTTTTATGGTTATGTTTAGGCAGAGATTCAACAAAGGCCATGGACTCGGTCTGGAATATAAATTTACACACATATATGTATGTAAAGATAAATGACTTGACATGTTCCTGAATCTGAACATGACAAATGATGACGTGTTTCACCAATATGTAATTAGGAAACCAATTCACTGACACATAAACTGAATTTCTAGGACAAACAAGATCCTTACCAGAGTCTGCAAAGTGCACCGACAACTTCCGTGGACTCACAAAAGGCTCCCCAGACTGTTTATGAAATGCTCAGCTGAAGATTGCTGAAAATCACCAGGCACCAGGTCAGGAGGGAAGAAAGCATTTAGGAGCCTCTGATGTCTTATCATATATTTATATGTATAGATATGTTTATTGACACTTGATCAAGGAGAATCAGAGACATACACACATACAATTAGGTATGCATTTGAGTCGGTCTCCATTCTGCCCAACTCATGCTGGTGGTCAGACTTTAAACCCTTACAGGTGACCTGACTAATATGTCCAAAAATAGTCAAAGGGAATGTGTTTACCCATGTTAGTGTGCACCTTCAGCACGTTCTAGTCTGGAGCCACTGTTGTCTGTTCATGTCAATAGTCACTGTCTATGACCACAAGGCCCATCCATGGCTATATGTAACATAAGGATAGGAAATCCATAACTCTTGTCCTTAGTTAGACACACCCTTTCTCTGCTCTTTTTTCACAGGAGGGGATTGCTTTTACAATCACTGGGGAATTAATTTTACCACATTTAAGTACTAAGTGTCAGTTTTTGAACACTTGTTTTAGATCGATCTCAGTTTGTTCACGTCAATGATGAATCCTCCATGCATACCAAAGCTGTTACAGAGTCCCACAAGGTTCTGTATTAGGACCACTTCTATTCAGTCTATATATGCTTCCTCTAGGGAACATTATTAGGAATCACTCCATTAACTTTCATTGTTATGCTGATGACACAATTTATTGATCAAGCCTGATGAAACCAATCAGTTAACTAAACTCCAAGCATGCCTTAGGGATATAAAAAGTTGGATGACCTACAATTTTCTGATGTTGAACTCAGATAAAACTGAAGTTCTTGTAATTGGACCCAAACACCTCAGAAACTCTCTTTCCAGAGACTTGGTTACCTTAGACGGGATCGCCCTGGTCTCCAGCTCCACCGTAAAGAATCTTCGTAAAGTTACTTTGATCAGGATTTGTCCTTTAATGTCCACATAAACCAAATTTTGAGGACTGCATTCTTCCACTTATGCAACATTACCAAAATCAGATGCATCCTGTCCCAAGCGGATGCAGAAAAACTAGTCCATGCATTTGTTACTTCTAGGCTGGACTACTGTAACTCTTTATTATCAGGCTGCCCCAATAAATCTCTTAGGACTTTGCAGCTAATTCAGAATGCTGCTGCACATGTTCTGACAGGAACCAAGATCAGAGATCTCTCCCATTTTGGCTTCCTTGCGCTGGCTACCTGTTAAATCTAGAATATAATTTAAAATACATTTAAAATGTATGTAATTTAAAATTATGGAACAAACGACCTTTCTAGGTCTGGGAGGCAGGCACATTCAACACCTTCAAGAGTAGACTTTGCTTTTTGATAGTGCTGGTGAGGTTTATTTCACATTTTTTCCCTGTTAAAGGGTTTTTCCTCACTGGACCCGAGAGTCTAAGGACAGAGGGTGTCACTCCCTGTACAGATTGTAAAGTCATCTGAGGCTAAATGTGTTTTTTGACTTCGGGCTATACAAATAAAATTTGATTTGATTTGATTTTGATTACAATGTGAAAGTGACTCTCCCCTTAAGAAGTCTGTGTTTTCAATGCGCTGCTTAAGCCCTGCATGATTCCATTTTGTAGCTCGCTTCACACAGCTCTGTCTAGCCAAGGAAAATAAAGGATCATAGGTGACATAGTTTGTAGCTGGTGGGAGGCAGACAGGTAAGATGTCTGAGAAATGTAAGAAAGGTAAGGTGAGGAGGTTAGGCAGGAAAGACTGAATGCAGTTGTTTTTTTTCTGATGTCTGGGACACAACAACTTCATTCAACATTAGCTATTCCAATGCATTTTGTTGTCATTCATGAGCTAGGCCAAATAAAATTATTGATGCAACATAATTTAATAAATAATAACAGGGGGAGAACAGAAAGTCAGGGAGAGACAAGAAAGGTGAGACGGCGAGAGAGGGAGGAGACAGAAAACGAGACGGGGTGTTAAAGTAAGAAAGGCAGGCAAGGTGTGTGTGTGTGTGTGAGGGAGAATGACAGTTTTTATTTCCTTTACTGGAGCACAAAGATATGAAATAAAAATGCTGCTTTGCTTTAAAATAAATCGAGTTGTGTCTATGCCTATTTTAAATAAATATGGTTATTTATTTAAAGTGCAGTAATGTGGCAATTTGAAAAATGAATAAGAGAGAGGATGACTAGGAAGTAAAGGGAGGTGCAAGGTTAAGGAGTGGTAGTGATGGAGCTGGTGGTGAGCTTGTGGTGTTTGGTCACGCCTCCAACCCGTTTTGCCCCACTGGTAACAATTGTTGCCAAAGTGTATCACTGTCATTTTCAACTCCCAATTAAAAATCTCAAAGGTACTAATGTAACTTTTTCCACTTATATCCTAGTAGACAACTTAGACAAAGGTTCTGATTTTTAAAAAATCGTTTCCAAGTGCTTCCTCTCGCATGACGTCATCTGCTTCCTGCTCCTTCCAGCTCAAGACATGGTGACAAGAGGTAATTTTCATAAATTTCTTATGATCACCCCAAACATATATATCATTTTTTAATCATTCAAGTCTCTAGAGTAACCCTCTCCCCAAAAATTGTATAAAAAAATTGTATATATATATTTTTTTTATTCATGGGCTTATTTCTGTGAGTGGCAACAAAAGCAACAATTGTTGCCAGTCATAAAAATGCTATTTTCTTCATAACAAAGTACAAAATTGAAAAAATAAATACATAACATGATTCAGAGGGACTAAACTGATAAAATGATATGCCTTACAACTCTGAAAAACATCTGGGCACAAATGGGTTAACTTAAAGATCTTGCCATCTGGGACCTCCTACCTCTGCCCCACTGGAATCTTCCACGTCTGATACAACCCACCCCTTCCAACATCCTCTGTACCAGTAACAGTTGGACATTACACAGGACATTACTTGTCCTGACAATATTTAAACGGGTGTACTCACCTCTGCTTCACATTGGGTGTCACTCACAACAGGTAGAGTATCAGAGTTCAGTCCATGAATGTGCCTAGGTAGCCTCAGCTTCAGAGACATTTCTGCAGCCAAAAATGGATGACATCTACTCAAATGAATGTGAAAAACCTGCATTATCGCCATAGGGCCATATCCTTTCTGAATGCAGCCTAAGGGGTTGGAATCCTTGTGAATCTCACAATTATCTAAGTCTCTTAAAACATTGTTCTCTGATATGCTAAATTATTCACTCATGTTTTAGATGTTTTTATTGAAATATGAAACAAACATCACTGGGAATTAAACTAACTGGTGAAAATCAGTGTCTGATGAACAAAACAGGCAGAGGGAAAACAAAGCATTTATTTATCAAAAAAACGTTAACCGGACTGCTTGCTGGAGAAAAGAAGGTTACAAATACTGTGTCTCTAGCAGCCGAATCTGTTTGATCTGCAATGCTCGTTGCGGGGCAACCAATCCCTCTGCACAAAGCAGTATGCGTGCATGTCATCTGAAACAGAGCAAACTTGGGATCAAGTTCTTCCCTTTTCTGGATCAGAATCGGCTGGAGGTGTTACAGTGTGTGTTGGATGGCTGGCCACTTCACTAATGCTGGTATCTGGGTGATGATATCTGTGTGATGCGTTCACAAAATGATGAATCCTCAATAGAAAACAGACATTTTGGAGACTCTGCTGGTTGCCATGGTTGCCTGATAACAAAAGGAATCCAAGCTTTTTTCCTTGTAGCCAAAACTGCAACTGAAAAGTGTCAGATCAAGTGAAACGTCATGGTACGTGGGTATTGAGCCACCCTCATCTACGTGATTTAATTACCACTGAACCTCATGGCTGTACCAGTACATACATGTACCAAAGACCTTCAAGTGCCAACATAATAGAACAAGAAAAGATTATGGGCCTTACCAGAATCAAGTTGAGCTTGACTGACTTTCAGCAGTCACACCCCACAGTAATTGATGTCATCTACTGCGGTCCTTTTCTCAGAGCTTAGTCTTGCTTTCAGGTCATTTAATAAACAGATGCAGACAGAAACTAAACCCAAACACGTAAAGCATTTCTTTAATTGCCCATCATGGTCTCAACAAAAAGTTGCTTGCTATCAGCAGCACGCCACTCTCAAACATCCGTATCTCATCTCTTTCTGCTGTCTGTCTTCTGGCAAGCTCATATTAGATAAGACCCTTCTTTGTTTGGCAATCACTCAAAATGACAAATGACTACCTGTGACTGTGACAGATTAAACAAACAAGATGTAGCCTACATCTTAATTACAGATGCTGTTAGCCATATTTTGGCAAGCTATCTGTCCCCCCTGTTCACTGGCTAACAGTCTGATATTGTTCATCAATGAAAGGTTCATATATTGTATAAACACAGAAGTTTTCTTTCTTGGCAAGAAAATTAGACCTACTGTTGATGATGTTGAAGAGAAACAACATGTGACACATACAGTAGGTGTAAGATTTCTACAGGGTTTGTAAGCTCAGTTGTGTCCAAGAGAAGAGAGCACTGTCTGCATTCATAAATGTACTGAAGGTAGTGTATACACTGTAGTTAAACCGGCAGGGTTCTTTAGGTTAATGGCAAAACTCCAACTTCATATTTGCATGTCTTTGCCACTCTGTTATTTAGTGTGAACTCCGGTGTGCTCCACTAATCTTTAATGGCCTAACAGTCTCTGTAATAGCAACAGAGTGGAGATGGCCAGGTGGGACAGCAGCAGCTGCCTGTTTATACAGGACCCAGCATAATGAGGCCTACGCAGGCAACCACAGAAACTGTACACCACGACAGCAGCTTGGCGACAGATGTTGAGCAGGCTCTCTGAGGGTAGCCTCGGCCCGCAGGAGTGTGGGGATGAAACGATGTATGGATGATTGCGACTAAGGCAAGACAAGGTAAAAAAAAAAAAGAAAGAAAGAGAAAAAAGCCAGGCTGTCGTTCTTTGATGGCTGGTTGGGACAGGTGAAGGTGATGGAGGAGAAGTGTGATTGATGATTCTTTTAAAGTAAAGTTTAAAGGGGGCTGAGGATGGAGAGTGTGTACAAGTTTTGTCAAGTTAAAGTTCTTGTGTAAAATGTTAGTTAGTTCTGTAACACTGTTGAAACACCTCTATAGTAACCTTCTTTTAAACTAACTGTCTAACTGTGAATAAAAATATAGAAAATGTTTCTTTTGAAAGATGTGGTTGACCCTACCCGTCGTTCAGCCCTGAGTACCGTTTACAGATATTTCAGGATGCATACTGCCCCAAAAATCTAGCCTGAATAGCGAATCCCAGGTGCACAAAAGTCACCTGCACATCTGGCTGCTACCTGTAAAGGTAGCCAAGATAGTGTGCCATCATTGTATTTGGCAAGTTGAATTTCTTCAACTGCCGCAGGTACATCCTCTGTTATGCTGTTTTTTTGGTGATGTCAATTGCAGAGTTTGACAGGGTGATGACAGGCTGAGTTCCTTCTCATATGTATAACCATCTTCACTGTCTTTAGAGCGTTAATCTTTCTGGACATTTGAACAATTGGCTGTGTAATCTCTGAATACCATCTTTCACATAGTTATTATTGTTTTCTCTAAGTTGTGTAGCTCTAAAGTGAACCAGGTGCTCCTCATGGTATCTGGCTTTATTTTAGCTTTCTCTGAGCTTCCACATTCACCGTTAATCAAAATATTATGTTGAGTTCATTTGCAAAACCATAAATACCATTCTTAAAATGAATAAATCAACATCAGTTTAATGATATTCCCCATCAGCGTAGTATTCATTATACACCACTATTCATGAAAATTAAAAAGAAAATTGAGCATATTAACCTCTTTGATAGATATCCATGGAGGTTACATAAAAAACACAAACAAACAACAAAATACTTGAAAAAGGAGGTATCTGTTTTTGGAAAGAACCCTTCATATAATAGCATTAAAATACTTAATAAATAAATAAATATATCATTATCATATCTTCCCTAAATGTGAGGTCTCACCAGAGCACAGATAAAACTGACAGTGTTGGTGAATTGTCTTTTCCCCCCTCGGCTGGCAGATATGGCTCTGGATGGAGGACAATGGCTAATGTTGAGCCTAAAAGCTTGCTCTTGAGTATAAATCATCTTCTAGTGCTTTTGGTGGTGATATATGCTTCCCTGAGTGGCAGTTACTTGGAAATAGCATTATTTGTCTTTGTCTTTGAGCATGTGTGTGTGTCTGTGTGTGTGTGTGTGTGTGTGTGTGTGTGTGGCAGTGTGTATTTCGTGGGTGTGAGATTGTGTGTGAGTGTTTCTGCTGTCTTGCTTCAGACTCCTGACTGACAGCCTTTTTCCAGACAATAGTACGCCCACACAAGAGCAAGAGACAGGGAGAGAGAGACAGAAAAAGAGGGAGAGACAGGCACACAAAGACAGTTACCATTTTCATTGTATGTCAAGCGATTTTCTTTTGTATTCACTCCCATTTTCTTCCCATTTTACTTGATGCCAATTCCCACTGCATGCCACATACCATTATCGCCCCTTTCGGTTGACCTGCACAGGTTGGAGACTCATGTCAGTGTAACATCGGTAAAAATACCAACTGCCGCCTTGTAGGGAGGAATTTTACCGGGAGAGCAAAAAGTGAGCCTGATAATCGGACCGAACTGCCATTCCTTGTCACGTCATTCATTCAGTCTGGAATTGTTTCATACTGTAATAGCCGGTTTCCATGCCATCATGCCATAATGAGTGACTTGCCCACATCAATTTCACTTAAGAAGTTCTGGTACCGGTTCCTAAAATACTTTTAATGATCATTTTTCTGTAAGTTGACCATAATAACCTTTCCAGATGCGTCTATGTCCTTTGCACTTCTCGCGATTTTTATGGACATTTTTCTGTTGCTATCTTTCTTGGACACAACTAGGCAGCTAACGGCCATATGGGAAGATGACATCCTCATTCTAACCCTCTGAATGACCAACTCTTGCCCGTAAATCTGCACAAGACTAGAACCATTTGAACCGCTGAATAAAACAGATGTGAGCGTGAGTCTGGACCACAGACGATATAAAACATGGACATAGTCTCTGTGACATCACCAAAGACTCATTGTGAAGGTCTGTGTGGTGCCATTGCCATCTGTCCTGCCTCTCTCACTCACCCATAAATAGGCATAAACGTGGGCCAACAATTTCTTCACAAGTTAGTCAATAGGTTTGGCATATAGCGGCCATTAGTTAAGTCATATTTTTAAAAAAAGGCAGTTCAAAGATATTCAGAGCCTTGTTGCTGTTGTTGTTTTTTTTTTTGTTTTTTTTTATATTCTGTATTTCAAGGAACCTTTGAATGAAAAAAAGTATTATTATACATTTTTTTAGCACCTATAGAGATAAATACTGTTTTTTTTTTGTTTTGTTTTTGCTTTTTTGTGCATCGGGCTGTAAACATGTTTATTTCTGCTGAATATTTGTTGAATATTTTAACTTCAGGGCAGATGACAATTGACTCATTTTGTAGCCAGCCTCAAGTGGACATTTGAGGAGCTCGCGTTTTGGCACCTCCGTGTTGGCTTCACTTCAAAGCCACAATAGTTCTGACCCAAATCTTTTCAAAACCAAGTTCCAGTGTCATGTTAAAATTCTACTTAAAATCACAAAGATTAGTTTTTGACTCAGTGTAAACAAAACATTAGAATGAATGCAATAATTTTGGTAATCTTACTTCTTAAGCAGAAATTAAAGAGTATATTTAAAAGGTAAATGTGTATGTTTAATTTGTTTATTCATTTATTCAATAAAAATGTATCTGTTGCTGTGTTAAATCTGCTTAAAGCATGCTGTGAGAGGTGAGGAGATTGCATCCAATTGCATCGACTCAACTTTTCTCATTTAATACGTCACAATTCATAGAAACTATATTTGGATGGAAGCAACTCGTGATGGAGAGGCAAGGAGTGTGTTAGTGTGCATGGATGAATGTGAGTGTGACTAAGTGAAAGCTGTATTTAGCAGCACAAACCGCAGGAAGCCAGGCTGCCATCATACCAGGCAGGAACAGAGAGACAAGAAATGAAGGAGAGAGTAAGAAAGTGTGGAGGCGGGAGGGAGAAAGCAGACGACGGGGAGTCAAAGAAGTTGAACTCAGAGCACATGGAGAAAAAGAGAGGAATAGAAATAGAGAAGGGAAGTGGCAGAGAAGTGGATGATGGTAGTAGGCGGAAGCACTCACGCAGCTCTTTGTCAGAGCTCGGCCGTTGTTTTCTCTGTTGCATATAAATAGCTGTTTATATTTGTTTCATAGATTCGGCTTGCCTCTTGTTGTTAGCCGCAGGGTAGGTAGGTTGCACTGGCCTCAGCTCTGAAGAGAGTGGATGTGTGTGTGTTTCTGTTCTCCTATCCTTGTGAGAACCAGTTTAATTTCCAGACCTCATGCAGTGAGATGTTTTATAAATTACTTGCGGTAGTGCTATAGGTTAAATCCCAAATTTTATGGCTTGGATTAAGATCTGTTTTTACAATGAACTCAAGTGGACAAAATGGTTTGAACAGTTGGCAGACCCGTGCTAGACCTGTGATTAGAAGAACATGTCAGACACACATTTGCACTGTTTAAGTCCCAGTAAAGTAAGGGATCCACGGTGACCATAATACAACAATGTTGCATCTTTTGTTTAGAATGTTTTTAATAGATTCCAAAATGGGAGGTGCCACTGGTTTCCAATATGATCCCAGTTCGTGTTACAGCCATACTTTCATATTTTAACATTGGAATTTGAGCAAAAGTCATGCAAATCCTGAGAAATCAAGCTCTTTGGGTACGTTTGGCAAGAAAGATACTGCCATGGTTGCCCAATGCCAGCTGGGATAGGCTACAGCCACGCACGACCCTTATAAGGTTATGTGATTACAGAAGACAGATGGATGCATACTGCTAGAGATTAAACTTTTGTCAGATCAGGCAGTGAAGAGTTATCAAAAGCATCATCTTTTTCTTCCTCCTACTCTTAATGGTGTAAAAAAAGAAGCTCTTTCAAGCTCTATGAATCAGCGTTTTTACCAAATTGCACCTTAATTAGTCAAGCTGACATTTTAGCTATTCAGATATTTTCTAATGTAGTTTCCACTTTTGTTCTAATGAAAAAAATAGGAACATTTCAGAAGTATGGAATCTAATATTGTCTGTTGTATGAATGATAACACCTTGAACTGGGATCACCTGAAAGGGCCCACTCCCATATACGCTCCTCGTCTTTCAGAATCCACACTTCAGTTTAGACCATAGACCGTCGAAAACGTATCTGTGATGTCACTCACAGGTTTCTGCAGAGCTGAGTGTGGTGGTGGACAGTAAACTATACCATGTTTACTGTCCTGCCTCGGCTGGCTCCCCACTAATTGGGGAGCAAATGGGCAAAGACGTGCAGTGTGGGTGTACCTGAGGCAGATGAAGGAAGCCTGGTTGCTCAAACAAGATACCTGTTAAGGCGCCCACCTGTCAATCAAAGTAACTATGCTGTTAATCATGAAACTCATCAAACTTTAAATCTTACAGGTGAGTTCTATAAAAAGTACAGTACAGTTGTCAGGAACGGGGAAATTATTTATAGAGACTAAAACTGTTTTTTGTACCAGGCTGTAAACATGTTTATTTCTGCTGCGAAGTTGGACATTTTAATATAGGAGCTTATGGAGACATTTTGTAACCAGCCTCAAGTAGACATTCGAGAACTGCATTTTTAGGCAGAAATAGTTTGACTTTGCGGCTGCTTGTTAGTAACACGACACAGGCTTAATAATGGTGTACTTTTCAAACCCAAACTGAGATACCCCTGGTGATATCATCAGGATTTGCTTGATCCTCTGAAGGTGCAGTTCAATTTTTACAGGCTATATAGCACTTTCCCATGACAAGTTAACTGATGTGTAAATTTTCATAACACACCAGAATTACCTTAAGTACACTTATTTGAGGTGCTGAAACTTGCCAAAGCTGTTCCATATAGTGCCAACTGCCAATGATTTTTAATCCAAACGATCCAAGTCTGCACCCCCACATCCTAGCCAAATCTAGCAGCCATATATGAGCCAGTGCTGGCACACGTTTGGTCCTCTGGTGCCAGAACACATCTGAGGGTGCTGGACCCAAGCCACAATCAGCCCGACCCGACTGGCTAGGGACATTCAGCGGTTTGTACCTGGGGAAACACAATGCCACATTGCAAAAAAAAACATTCAGTTCTTTCCTTGAAATGCTAATTGTGTTTTTCCAATTGGGAATCTGTGATCCAGTATGTGTGTTATCGTGAACAGATGTTTAAAGTGAGTTTAGGTGACTTCACTTGCTAACATTCCTCCTGCTTAAGGTTATATATGAGGACTGAAGTGCAATGAATTCTAAATGGATTGTAAGACGTGAAGCGACGTCTGTGAATAGCTCTCTATCTCTGGCTCTATCTTTATTGTTTTGCATCATGAGAGAATTAATCATGAGTGTTTTAACAACCAGGATTTGTCAGCAAAGGCGAGAGCGTTAAGGTTTTAGTCACTTTGGAGAGGGGGAGAGAGTACGAGGGATAGAGGCAGGGAGAAAGAGAGACTTCTCATTGCCAAGAGAGTGCTATTGTTATTGTTAAGTAGTGTACTTGACGTTACATAAAAAAATAGCACTTTAGAGAGCTGAAGGCCTTTTATTTTCACTCCATTTCTTTTTGCCTATCGCTCCATCAGCAGTAATGAGAAGCACAGATCCGATGCACAATCCATATGTCACTCATCAGGAGGATGAGAGGTGTAGATAGATAAAGAGAGGGAGAAAAACAACCACGCTTTTTACATTGTGAAACCAATGCCTCTTTCACTGTCTTTGCTTTTGATTCCTATTTTGCACAAACTTAAATGTGTCACAGCCAAGTTTGGTGTCGCCAATTATAAGCTCGGCTTGGGATTCAGTTTACAGGAAAATTAAAGCCCCAAAGTTTCTACCAAAAACAGCAGATTTTAAATGATAAATGCTGCACAGACATGATTAGTGATTAGTTGAATGGTGTCTGTCATTCCCGCTCTGTGCCCTCTATGTCTCTATAACCTACGAGAGTCATGTGACGCTTTACTGCAAGTCGCACATCATCAGATACCACACTACCACACCACACTCCTCCCGATGATCTGCCATCTAACAGAAGCTACAGTTCACAGCAGTTTGCTTTACAGAGTTTCTTGATAGAGAGTAAAGCAAACTGCTGTGAACTGTAGCTACTGTTAGCTAATTTTAGCCCTGTTTGTTTGCTGTGTTTGCCATGCTGCCCTTTAATTCTGAGCTTGTATTAAGGTGTCTGTGTGTTTTCACAAAGTGTGTTATTGTGATGATGTATGAAAGAGTTTGATATGGCAGAAAGACTATACAGAGATGCTCTGCAAGCTAGCACAGAAACTGAAAATGAAAGAAAGTTTCCACAAGTCACTCACGGTGTTATTCTTTTCGTGACAAGGATGATATCACTTCACCCTTTCATCGAAGTGACACTAACTCCTGCTTTAACACATGGAGGCACGTGGCTTGTGGATGACATAAGAGTCTGTGCTTTCGCCAGCGACAGCCCAGTGTAACCCCTGAGTTAAGTTACTGTAAAAACCTAGTGCACACCTTCTTGGAGTCATAACAGAACCACCGGGTACAGAACTCCATATTCCAAAGATTTTATTATTTCCTCAATGAAAATAAACCTCAAGGAATCAACATATAAATCAAAGGAAAAGGTGCTCCTGAGAATAATCAGGGTTTTTTTCATTTTCTTCAGGACAGCCCTTCTCACTCTGACTTTCTTTAATCCACATATTGCTTAATACAGTTTCTCTGAACTTCGTCCTGTCACTGTCCAGCCACCTGAGCCCAAATCAAAGAAGACAGAGAACTGATAAAAAAATCTTGATACACTCATCTGTATTGCTTTAAGTTATCAGCATGCTACAATCAATGAACTCAACAGACAGTAACAATTGGTTAGGCTAATGCTTTAGTTTTTTTTTGTTTTGTTTTTTTTTACCCTGGATTTTGCCTCTCAAGCACCAGATGGTACAAGCTGCCCTGAGGGTGTTGGGACTGCAGTTTTCAAAGAATACCTGCTTAAAAATTAAAAATATTAAATATATATTTTCTGACTTCAACGCCTAGATTAGACATAACATAAGCATTTCTTTTCTTTGAAAGATTTTTTTTTTTCTGAGGGGACTTGCTGGTGCTACACAATGAGCTAAACTCAGCCAACAATCTTTTCCTTGTAGGTGGTGGATGACAGGTGGGTAATTCCAGGTTGCTAAGTTCAAATCAGTGACTTACTGTGTTTCCACAATTCCACCCATTATAACTCCACTTGTGAAAACTAAAATGCAGAACCTTTGAAGCAAGCAGTAAACTGCATTTGGGTTGACAAGGTGCTCCCAAAAACTCCATTAAGATAATGGTGGCTGTGGGAGTTCCTGAGGCGTTACACTTCGCCATTTTCTTACCATGCTCACCGTATTCAACTCACCTGCTGGGACATGGCTGCCTGTTTTGTTCCTGCCTTGTTCTGTGGCCTCGGGGTGCCATTCATGTGAGATCCTGGAGGCATATAGTATCTCATGTGTGTCAAACTTTGAAACTGTTTTCCGTGTGTATTAATGAATGCAGGCGCTTTTGGGCTCCACCTGAGGCTGTTTTCCCTCTGGTCTCATGTTTTTGGTATCTGGCATTTTGGTTTGCTCTTTGTTGGTCTTTCACTGTACTCCTAGTCTTAGTGTTCATTAGTGTGCTTCTTATTTACAGGTACAGTATCTGTGGCTTTCTGGAGTGGAGTGCTGCACAGTTAAGGAGCACTCTGTTCATTGTGCATTGTTGGCAAAGCGCTCAGTGAGAAAGCAGTGGAGATCCCAAGTCAAGGTTGATCTTGTTGTTGTCATTTAGTTAAAAAAGCTTTATTTATTGATCATTGTGCAGGATTTTTTGCAACAGGGAAAAGCAGACAACTCATCTTGATCTCCAGACTCTAAGCCAAACGTTCACCAACACTGCCTTCTAAAAGTTTCATTCATATCAATAGTAAGTGGTTGTAAAAAGGTTGCGAACAGCAGGAGGCTCTGTGATATTGCTGTTTTGATCTAAGTGTTTTGCCACCAGACTTCGTTCGCTTGCTCAGATTTGGTCATTTTTCTGGGTGTTTGCACATGGGGTTTTATTTTGGAAACTGATGTGATTATGTTGTTTCTGCGTCCGACTTCCAGACAGCTCGATCTGCTTTTTGCTGCTTCATGCAGCATCCAAATAGAAATGCTGCATATTCGCCTCCGGGCAGAGAGGAAGGCTACCATTGTCGGGTGCAGGACTGCAGGCCGCAGCACAGCTGTAGCATGTCGTGGCCATGCCTGGTAGAATTTAGTGGTGGACCGTTTATTTTTACCCTGATAGCAGAATGATCCAGCCATGGCCTGTGGTGAGTGGCACCTTTGGCAATGTCTCTCCACAGTCAGCTTCACACTGCTCATCACTTAGTCATCATTAAATGCAGCTCTCTACAAATTAAGAACATACAAATATAAATAAAGAACTCGTCCATTGCTCTTTGCTAAAGCCCCACGGTCGTTATTCCCAAACACTAATTAAAATTCCCCGGCTGATGTTGCCCGGTCATCTCCCCTTCTCACTCCACATAGAGAAGCAAAAACTGTCAGGATAAAGCTTACATCATAGCTAAGTCACTGCTCTCTGAAAGTAACAAAGGACTTCATCTCCACAGGCACAAAGGAAACTTAGTGTCACAGAGTGTGTGTTTTCGCTGTCTAAATGGGGTAAAGCACTACTGCAGCACTGACACACAGCCACACTCACCTCAGCTTCCATGTAATTACACTTGAATTGAACCTGTTTGCATTTACATTTTCCTGTGTTTTTCAGAGACCAGCTTAGACAGTGAGAATATAGAAATCCTGCTGGAGGAAATCCTCTGTGTGTGTAAGTGAGTGAGTGCTGGAGGGAGTGTCATAATCTCACAGGGTTATAAACAGTGACGTGACTGTTTAAGGTGCACTCTTTAAAGAGGTATAATTGATTTTTTTCTTGGCCTCTTGTTGGCAGTGCAGCCGGGTTCAAACACAACATGTTCATTATCACTGTGCACAGCTGAAGTGTTGGGGAGCAATTTACACATCCAGCACACTCAGAGCAACATTAGCGTTGGATTTCTCTCCATCTGATGAATTTTTGCTCAATATTGACTTTAGCTGTGTTCTCGTCTTCACCGGATAACTCTCTTTAGCTGCTAAATGTTCCATCCACTTTACAAGCTGCTGACTCTGTCTGGCTGCGAGTTGGAGCCAGGCAGGCAGTGTTCAATGAGGTTTTTAGAGTTTTTTTTTTTTTTTTTTTTTTATACAGAGAAACTGCTGCCTGCTGCTGGTGAAAACGATGCTGATGAGAACGCTGAGGCACCCAGTCCTGATCTGAATCCTTTAACTTTGGGTATTTGAAGAGTCTGAGTCTGATCCAACACATATGAAATGTGGTTCAATTAAACAAGAGTTAGAGTTTGTTTTGCCAAGCTGGCTCTCTCGCTGTTTCATACGCAGACACACTCACTTTAATCTTCACCAGCATGTATGAAAAGAATGCTCACACCAGGCTATAGGCTGCTGTAAAGAAGTGCACTGCTGCAGAACTTACCAGACAGACAATACAAAACTAAACACAGAAACGCAGAAAAGATCAGCCCTGATCGGCCCTGATACCGATCGCTAATGACTTTGAGCCATTTTATCCAGTGATAATATAGAAATATAAATAAGGCTAGCTTTAATTTGAAATAAATAATCCATCCATCTTTTATCTGTGGCCACTTATCCTCATCAGGGTCACAGGGGGCCAGAGGTGGATGCACCCTAGATGAGTCGCCACAGTCACAGTACACATAGAAACAAACCATTCACACATATGGGCAGCTTAGAGTCACCAATTAACCCATTAAGTACATGTCTTTGGACTGTGGGGCAAAGCCAGAGAACCTGGAAAGAACCCCCCAGACACGTGAACTCCACACAGGAAGCCGAGGTTCAAACCAGGAACATTCTTGCTGCGATGTGATGATGCAAACCCCGCCGTATTAATAATCCAATATTCATAATATTGGATATTTTGATCAATCCATATCCTCCGCTATAGATGACCACCCTGAATAGAACTCTGTGCAACTTGCACAATGTACTTTGGACAAGGATCCATCTTTGCTGGTACAGCCCAAGGCTGTAAAATTCTCTATTACCTCTGCCAAGGAGGTACTGTTTGATCGTCTGTCAGCAGGATTACGGAAAAACTACTGGGCTGATTTTTTCATGAAACTTGGTGGCAGAGCAGATCAGAATGACAGGGCGGATGCACAAACTCTTATTTACTTTTTTTTTTTTTTAACATTGCATGAAGGTGGTTGCAAAATGTGCATATTATCAAAGACTGAACTACTGACCTCAGTGGTGGACTGTGCACTTTTTGCAGTGGATATCATTGTTTTCATGTGCTAATGTGGATCAATGTGAGACAGAGCTAAAGGCCTTCACAACAACATATCTTTAAAATGAAAATAAATGTAGGCATCAAACATCATCAATCCTACAGTACAGAGTGTGGTCCTGGAGAAGTTTTCAGTCATGGTTGTTACAAACCTATCATACATTGACCAATAGAAACCGTGATCATTTGAATTCATTTCCTGTTTTTTCCACACTCGTAGCCTGGCTCTAGAAACAGTAATATTGGTTGATCATTTGAGCTGTCCACCATTGTGAAAGGATTGCTATTGAAACCATGAGTGGGTCAAATTTGTATTCCTTATGCAGAGAAATATCTCATCTACTGGACAGCAGAAATGTCCATTCAGACATACTCCTCAGGATGAATTGTAATAACTCTGGTGACTTTTCATCCATCATTAGATCAGTATTCTATACCTTGCCTCAAAAACATCAATAACCTGCTAAACTAAAGTCTGTAGCTGTACTTTGTGTTAGTTAACAATTGTCACTAACACAGATATGAAAGAGTTGACACTGTAAATATCTGCCATTGATATGCTAACCATCAACCTGCTCATACCATGTTAGCATGCTGTTGTGTTTAGTTCACTGTAAAGTGCAACCTCACAGAGCTGCTAAAGGGGCTGTAGATTTAACTTAGCTTAAGAAGAGACACTCCATACCAAATTAGCTACTACAATCACTGGACAGGTAGTCATAATGTGTTATAAGCCCCATCAGTCAACCTCTAGTCACATATATAATGTTTCATAACTGTCAATACAGTTAGTTTTTTGTGTGTGTTTATAAGTGTAGTTATAAAGTAATATGAATGCATTTTAATTTCCTATGAATAATATTGCACTATAGATGTGTCGTCAACTAAATTCATGTAGGTTATTACTGTCACTTTAATTATAGATACAGTACACTGAAATGAGACAGTGTTTTGCCAGCAAACACGGTGTGTAGTGCAGACGGGACTACAATACAGTGCACATATAGTATGACATGAAATACAACAAGGCTACATACATTATAGTATGTTCAAATAAAACAAATGACAAGAGACAACAGATAATGTGTGAAAGATGAGGTGTATGTGCATATGCTGCATATGGATACAATTCATTATGACTGTCGTGGGTGTATAAAGTAAAAAGGTAGATATTGAATAAAATTAAGTTACAACAGAGATAAAAAAAAAAAATAAGTGGAAAGCGTGTATGGCTATAGATGCAATGTGCAGATTGTTTTTATGCAGGAGAGCTACAGATGGTCAGTGGGGTGTGTAGCGCCACATTATGTAATAATGTAATACACTCTCACTTCATCAAGTAATAACGCTGCATTTTGTAATAATCTGCCGTATTTTGTAATGAAACTCTTGAACGCAGTATGTAATAAACTTTGCCACATGTTGTAATGAGTTGCTACATATGGCATTACAAAATGTGAGTTTGCACTTTTTTTAATCAAGAAAATGTAATAATTTGGTGCATTATGAAATAAAGAATAGATCAGGTGCTATGGTAGTGGAGGGTGAGGAGGGCTGAGGTGGGCTGCTGGGGCTGTGTCTCTATGTGCTGAAATATAACTTTTTATTCATCTAATTAACCAGCTTTAATTTAATGTAAATTGTGACCTGAAAAAATCTGACTCCCCTCCTTTTTTCCTCTCTGTTAACACTAGTTGCAAATAATTTTATAAAGAAGTAGCAGAGGTCACAATATGCCAGCAGAGTGGAAAAATGGTCACAACACACATAGGCTATCACTTGCGCAGTGCATGCACGATTGCGCGAAGATTCTGAGGGGGAGTTGGAAAAATCCACGACACAGGCACTCGCTCACTATCTCTGTCTGTCTTTCTGTCTGTCAAACCATCATACGCAAATCAAAATAACTGCATTCATGAAATAGCCAAAGCCAGAACACAACAGGTAGAGCGTCAGAGTGAAAAGTTTCATGTTATTAATTAATTAATGGGGCACATAGGGCTAAATGAGCCTGATGCCATGCTGGAGCATCCAATCAGATGCTCGGATCAGTCAAACCTCCACAGACATTCATGGACTAAACTCTGATATTCTACCTGTGTGTGTGTTCTGACTTTGGTTATTTCATGTACCAGCTTCTAAATCTGAGTCTGACTTGCAATTTATGCTGCAAAATAGAGTAACAACAACAGAGAGTGAGCACCGGCGCCAGATATAAACACGCCCATAACAACCCACCTCAGCTGCCCTCATTCTGTTCCATATTTGTTTTCATGTTTTGTCTACTTTTTATCACGTATAATATTTGCATAACATAATCCAGATTGCATGTGCATGGGGGATTATTACATAATGTGGCACTATTGGGTGTGATCACATTGAGGTCTCCTAAAGCCAAGGGTGGCTTCAGACACCTCCTCTCTGGACTTTCCCACCTCCAGCACTGTGGTGTTGGAGACCCTGTTCCCTATATGGAGTACCTGTCAAGAAGTCTGTGATCTAGTCACAGAAAGTGGTTCAGCTGTCCTGTCAGGTGTGGAATGATGCTGACCTGAAGTCTACGACCAGAATTTCACATATTTCTTTTTTATCCAAATGAGGGTCAGGTGAAGAGTGGGGGTGATGGTTGGGATGATTACACAAACTGCAGTGGGTCCAGTGAGGCTGGCAGTTGGTGATAATGATGGTGGTGGGTGTGGGTTCAACTGGCCGACAGTCGTTGAGGCAGGACATTGGAGAAAAGTCATACTTGAGGGTTTCTGCTGCTGTTCAATGTTGAAGATAAAAAAAAAAAAAGAATAGAAAAGGTCAGATTTGTTTGTACTGAAGTACTGAACACTCGGAACGCAAAGCAAAATGAACACCATACAACTGTATCCCACCACTGCTGTTCCTATCAGGAGAATTTATCATAAAAACTCAGTGGTTGTGTTACTGGCCTCAGATGAGCAGCAGTATGTTTATAGGGTTAAATCAATGACATATGCTGTTAGTTGCTGCTCATTTTGCTTTATGAATGGACATAGAGGGACCGTTAACATTTACTGTGATTCTGCTGAATCTTGGTGTTTAAAGTGAAACGACTGAGGTTTAAAACTTTTGGACTGGAGCATGGTTCACTTTGATAAGAGACATTCAATAAACCAAGGTTTGTGTGTGTTTAAAAAATCTGGCAGGGTTTAGTGAACAGCTGAGCTAATTATGGTTTTGTACTTTGTGTGGTGAATACTTGGCATCACTTTTGCACTTGGTGTTAGATATATTCTGTCTAAACTGAATGAAACTGGGTATACATAATATACATAATATTAGATCCTGATCTTTTTGTCTTCTGGATTACTGTCATAGCCCTGATACACGATCACAAATCTATGTGTCTGATACAAAAAAAACTTTTTTTGCTTCAGTGTGTTTTTGTTTGTGTGTGTGTGTGTATGTGTGTGGGTGTCATTCATAGGATAAAGGCATTTAAATGGGGTTGGGGGTATGATACACATTACATTTACATTACACATTAACATTAATATTACAGAATAAACATGAATTTCTAATTAAAAAATGCTAATTTAATACAGCATGTGTAACAGATTCAGTTCAAATTACAGAACTAAGATTGTTTTTTGTAGTCAATGCACTTTGACAGCTACAGTCATACAACGAAGCTACTCTGTGACACATGTGACATTTAAAGATTTGTGCTATGTCGAATTTGTGTTGAGATCAGAAAACAGAAACATGAAAAAAAGACAGCTGAGGAAGATGCGGACGAAGAAGAGGATGATAATAACACAACCAAAAAATATGAATTTCCAAGAAGGGAGTGTGATATTAATTAAAAGCATCAGCCCGTAACTGATTAACAACACATACAAATTGGCTTAGAGGAGCCTCACATCTTCCCTGGCATTTTACAAAGACAAACAGAGGAATTAGATTCTGAAATGTATAAGTTTATTAAAAATCTGGGTCAGAAAATTACAGAACAGTTTCATGTTACTCCTGCAATACGTCACCCTTGCCTGTAAAGGTACTCTGATACCCAAACAAACAGCAACTTAGCTGCTGTGGCTAACTGTCAAAGTAAGCAACTGGGATTTGGTCACCCAGCATTTGGTCTTTGTGGAAGACGCGTCTTACTTTTATGAAACTGACTGATTGACAAAACATCACCTGCACTTTTTAGTCATCACAGCTAAAAGTACACATCTTATTATGTCTATTAAAAGTCCAGTGTGTAGGATTCAGTAGCATCTTCTGTTGGGGTTGCAGATTGATAACTAAATACTGCTAGCTTTCCTAGCCAAGATGGATACATGTGTGCAGGAACTTACATCCAGACCAAGAGTAAGAGAGAGAGAGAGAGAGAGAGAGAGAGAGAGAGAGAGAGAGAGAGAGAAGTAAGATGGAAAACGAATGAACATTGAAACGTCAGTACATGACTGTACTTGTCAATGTGTTATAGTTAGGCCATGTAGCCCCAGGTTTGATATGAAGCTGAACTGGAGGCTGTGTATTGTTAGCTTCGAGTGAGAAAAGTACAAGTACAGTCTTCTTCTTAGTTCTCTCTCTCCCTCTTGGTCTTCTTTTTCTTCTCTCACATAAAAAACATGGTGCACTGGCACCATCACTTCCGTCTTTTTTCATTGGCATCGTTGTTTTTTTATTTGTTTTTTTTTGTTTTTTTCTTTCTCATTTCTTTAATTTGCAGCAGTGCCAGGTCCCAGCCGCTGTACCTGCCTCATCACTAAATCATCTCCACATCCATACAAATGGTGATCAGAATGGAAACAGCAAGAAAAAAAAGTTGTCTCAGAATATGAAACATTTTAATTCTATATTTTATTTAAGTCGACAATTGCTGTATAATCACACTGTTAACCTCAAGAGTGAGCTTTAACATATTATTGGTACTTCATTGATACTTACGGACCTTGACACAAGTACTTCTGTCCTGACCACAAACTGTGATGTCAATCATGACACTCCATGTAATCTTGCTTAACTTTACTCATCACATGATAAGACACCTCAGTCCTCATGGTACATTTGAAGCCCAGCTTTACTGTTCATGGTGCTGAAGAGCCACAGGTATTTGATTAACTCAAAGTCCAAACAAAAAAATTGACAGCAGCCCTCCATTTCCTCACTGATGCCTGAGCCAGTGTTTGTCCATTCTGGCCTACTGCAGAAACATCATGGTTCATTCTTAGGAAACAAACATAACGTTTAAACGTTCCTTGTTTTCAGGTGATTATACATTACTGCAGACACACTCACACATGTTATATTCCATTTCTGCCACATTCTGTAAATCTGACATGCTGGACCTTTGTGGGATGCTGGTGCCACATGCATGTCATGAGTATGCTGGTTCTCTACTTCGTATAACTGGAAAACCTAAATGGAATGGAAATACAATGAGTGCTTGACACCTGCGCTTCTAAATTAGCTTCGAGTGAGCAACCGTTGATTGCCACAAGCAGATTTTATCATCTGTAGCTAATTAATGTTGCAGTTATTTGGCTGAAGTACAGTTGGCTCCAGTCTGCACTATTTAAACATAGCCATAGTAGTACATAATAGTAATTTCTAGAAAGAAATCTACAGATAGAAAAATACATAAATAGCAGCATGAGTAAACATACATTAACATTAGACAGATAAAGATGAATTTAAATGAAACCCATGCAAAGATATAAAATAGAAAACTTAATAAAAAGAAAAAGAGAGAGAGATAAAAACTATAGACAATTAAAATGATTATTTGAGTTCTCAGTCAACTGCAGCAACATTCAATAATTCTATGAATTCTACTGTATATCTGTATATATTTGCTGGCATATTCAACATATCCTGGTATTACCCTGAAATTACAGCAACTACAAGTTGAAATGCATGGTTTACTGAATAAAATGATCGATTTCTTTGGGTTTGAACATTGCTGGAAACAGATCAACATACTACAGGATGTAAAGCTTTATGACTTCATGTCTGGTGAAATAAATAAAGAGGAGACTGAGGCACATTACATTATTCTATGCAGTCATCCGCTGGGCAGGGGGAAGTACAGAGAGGGACAGATAAAAACTTGACAAACTGGTCAAGAGGCCCGGCTCAGTACTCTAGACTCCACAGAGGAAGTGATGGGCAGGAGGATGTTAGCAAAGCTCCTCTCACCTCCTTTATGAGACTGTGGAGATCTTAAACGGCTCCTTCAGCAACAGACTGCAAGTCCCACCATGTCTTACTTGGGATAATGTATGAATACATCTCAACAAAATGTAAAACATAATGTAAGGATACATGTATGTCATTTTTAGGCATTTTAAGATGGAAATTTTACACATTCTATCTAATATGTAAGTAATAATGTGATTAGAAATTATGCTCCCAATACATGACGTAAAACAAATAAATTGATATTGTTCATATTATTAATTTATATTATTAATTCACATTATTAATTATTTATTATTAATTCATCCTCGTGTGGCGGTAATTGTGATGTGAATACCGCACACAAGGACAAAGACTTGATAATTCACTCTGTATCAAACAATGAAGCTGCAGGTACGTCTGTGCTTTGCCAGTTGTTGATATGTAGGTCACATTCTCTCTGCATATGAAAAGCAGTCCTGCTAAATCTGAGACTGTGATTATAATTTGCAGGCCCATTGCACTGAGAACAAAATTGATTGACTGTAATCTTACTCCCGATATAATCTTCTGTACTGAGAGAGAGAATGACAGAGTGACAGAAAGTGTGAGAGAGAGAGAGAGAGTTAGAGTGTTAATCCAAACCCAGGCAGCGACCCCCTCGGCTTCTATCATAAACCAGCACTATAAACTTAACTGTATGCCAAAGCTTAATCCAATCCATATGGCATCAGATTTATCTGCAGGTAAATCAGTGGCTGGGATAAGTATCTGCTGGCTAGATTAATAGAGTGCAGAGGAAAGTTAAAAAAAAGGGATGAGGAAATGTTTTAGGGCCACACTCAAGAGACCCGGAGCAGTTATCTGTGTGTAAATGTGTGTGTGAGGATGAGAGAGACGCTCTGGAAATATTTTAAAGCCACACTTAGAACCCTCAGTATATTCTGGTCCCAAATGGCGCTGTTACACTTCAAATTAAACGAGAGTTGGGTGAGGTAGGTGTCCGTGATAAAATCCCTTGGATATATGGCCTGTGATACAGCATATTTTGCCCCGGTGTGTGATGCAGCGACAAGTTGCAATGGGTGCTTTATAAAATTTAAAGTGCAAGTCTCTGTTGGCTTAATTGTTTGGATGCATATGGGTGGCAATCAGAGGTTTGGCGGATCAATAAAACCAGTTAGCAACACATGAGGGTGCAAGGATGGTGGGCTGCATCGGAGTGTGTGTTTGTGTGAGTGTTTGTTAGAGCAGGAGGGAGGCTGTTTGGTCTCAGAGGGCTATGCCACTGCGGCAATGTCAGGATTATGGATAGCCAAGTCCAGAACTTTTCTACGTGTGTATGCGTGTGTGTGTGTGTGTGTCCGTGTGTGTGTGTGTGTGTGTGTGTGTTTGGAAGCAGACTCCCCAGAGAGGCTGTAATTACCAGGATGGTAAATCACGTTACATCCAGGACACACACACACAGATTTGGACCAGTGCTCAGCCCTGTGTGCTTTGTGTTCAGACACTTATTTTGCAGTCATTAACATTGAGCCACATTAAAAATACAACTGCGTGGCCCCGGAGCCACAAACTCTTCATCACGCCATTCTGAACATACTAATGTCATTGCTTTGCAAAGAGGAAGCTTTAGGGAAACTACACATGGCCGTGGAAATGCTGTCTGGCTCTCTAATTTGTATTTTGTAATGTTGTCGGAGTGGCAGGAGACCAGGATGAGGTTTTAGGCAAAATATTTGCAAGGAGACAATTTTTTTGTGCTGCTATCTTCAGTTTTGCAGTATTACTTTTGTTGCTTCTGTGTAAATAGACAGCGTAAGCCCTATGTATGATGTAATATATCTAATATACTAGACTATCCTTTTATTTTTCAAGATCTCAAATTAATTATCAAATTATCTCAAGAAAAAAGTTTTGTTATCTCCAGAAACGACACCTGCTATTTCAACATATTGACAGAAATAACTAAAGTGAACAAATTAATGTAACAACAGTGAAAGTGCAATGTATGAATGTATGACTGCTTCTGTAATATACAGTCATATGTAGTGTTCACAGTTTTAGAGGACTAATTCAACATTAAGGAATGTGCTTATTTGCTGTCAGTTGTAGACACAAAGAGTAATAGATATAAACCAAATCATCATCAACAAAATGCTGATGAGGATTCCATTCAAGAGTATTGTCTGAAAAGAGGATATTAAAGTTGTTTATGTATTTCTGTACATATGTGTTATATATTACTCCACAGAACAGGACAAATTGAATTTGATCACTTTTTTTGTTTTGGACTGCAGGCAGAATCCTCAGTGCCCCAGGAGTAAGGTCAATTGGAAATGTTGGAATTTTGGTGTAAGCAATCACCCATCAGGTTTTAGGATACATTTGTTTTATGCAAACACTCTATACCAAATCAAATACTAGTAAATCCAGTCTTCCCCACATTCACAGCTGCAAAGAGAGAGTTTTGATGTATGCTATTAAAATAGCAACCCATCATAAAATACAAACACCCAGCTCAAAAGCAAGAGCAATACATCAACACTGTTTGATAGCATGCTGTATTTCTAACAGGCTCAAAATGTCACCTTTGGTTAAAAGATTCATTTTTAGAGGAAGTGTAACGTTTGTAGGTGTTGAGTTAACAAGGAAGAATTGTGATTGATACTTTTACAATGAGTTCTGTTTCTGCATCTTTTTAAAGATGCTGGTGAGTTTTTTCCACGTCCTTCAAAAGTCTTCTGTCACCAAAAATAAATCATTAACTACGTATGATTTTAGCTTTTTATATACTACATCTCATTAGATGTTGGAGTCTGGCTCAGCCTGCAGAGATCTAAATTATTTTATAGATGTGGAGGCTGTTAACCGTCAACTGCAATAAAAGGAGATAAGGTTAGCAGGAAAATATGCATTTTATTCTATATGCATATGGGTGTGTAGGTGTATTTAGTGCTTATATTTATAGGCTACCGAGCACTGCATGCCCTTTAATGGCTCTCATCTTTTGTGCTCATCGCAAAGATCAATTGCACCTTCTGTTCTGGGGCAATAAAGTATTTATGACACCTCACTGCATATCCCCCTTACAAGCCCTCTCCACCCCCACAAGCATAAATATTATCTTCCGTTAGCTGGTACAGCCAATTAACAAACTAAGTTACACCAAGGCATGACTGCATTGTTGTTGTTGACAAGCACTGATTTATTAAGGCTATCAATTCAGCCCACCTCTCCCTATAGTTATCGAATTTGTTTGTGGGCGCCAGACTTGTTTGACATGTGAGTTTGTCTGATTGCAGAGTAGTTTGCATGTGAATTATAGAGCAAATTATGACTTAGCAATGCCAGACAAGGCAGTCAATTTAACATTAAATTGAATGGAGTGTTGTTCTCTCCTGATGAGGAACTGCTAATTAAAAATTCAGATAAATGTTTTGTTTTTTTCTTTATGTTTGTTGAACGTAATTAAATGATGTCCTCTTCATGTGCATCTCAGACAAGTTCTTGTGTCCTCAGCACTTCCGCCCTTGCCACCACCCATCTTAAGGAGACTGACAAAAGTCTATCTGTCTCCTCATATTCTGGTTCTGACTAGCACAAACTGTGTCTGTGGAGGCTGTGCAGCATTATCTGGGACCCTTATCAATCTGGCCATAGACAGTTTGTTCATAACTTTTAGAAGACAGCGTTGTCTGGGTGTGCCACCACTGCTTCTGTGGCAGGATTTACTCTGCTTTAGACTTATGATTGATAAAAATTCTGGTAAATAACAGCTCTAACAGCCCTCAGATGTTTGCTGTTGAAGATTTTGAGGGTGAAACTATATTGTTATATATCATACAAAATGCATAAAACTTGATATTCCGGTGGGTTGTTGACGTGATGTGTGATGTGGAAAGATGTGTTGTCTGTCAGATACCTGTCAGGTTCATTTCACAACTTTGCGAGCCTGTCATCGATTTCTGTTTATGCTGCACTTGTTCCACTTGGATCAAACAACCACTTTAAGTATCTAATGAAGGATGAGGGGAGCAAGAAGACTTTCACATTAATGTTTATTATAGAGCCCTAAGGGTCTCCTTCACATTTAACATCTAAAGAAACAACCTGTTCTAAAGACAGATAGAAGAGTTTGGTCAATAAAGACTGTTGGAGGCAAACAACTGCTCAGTATCACTCACTCACACCTCTAAACACCTGTAATAAAACCACATCACAACAAAAAAAGGAGATCAGGGAGGCCCAGGCTTGGATTAGACTCATAAACATAAAGATCTTGTTGACATTGTCCTCACTTTTTTAAATTTTTGAACCCATAATTTGTACATGCCTACGTCCTTACCTTCAGTAATATTTATTACCTTATAATGCCAAATTATGATATCTTCTGTGACTTTATAGAGCAACAACACAAAGAGTCACAGTAACACTAGCCGTCTGTTCCAAATTTCATGATAATCCATATAATAAGTGTCAAGACACTGCAGAAAAAAACAACAATAGCAAGTCTGCTTTGGCAGTCCACCAGTGTTGTTGGGCTCATCATCTGTTTGTACAAAATGCCATGGTTATTCATTGATCTTGAAGGAGTTCCCATATAGTTTGAGGCCTCAGCAAATGATGCAGCACTCCATCACTCTCATTCTTGGTCAAATAGCCCTACATAGTCTGAAGGTGTGTTTTGGGTCCACTAAATGCAAACCATCTGATGAAAATGCTGGAATTATATGCCACGCTGGTTAAGCATGGTTTGAAGATTAAATAAACAACAGTGTCATCAGCAAAGCACCTCCACACCATTACATCTTCACAGTGGGAACCACACATGCGGATATCATCCATTTTCTTTCTCAGGGTTTCACAAAAACATGGAGCCTGGGACAAACATTTCTAATTTAGATTTATCAGACCAACAACAAGATGAAGATGAAGAGAAATGTTTGGGCCAAACAACACACAAAATGGAAATTAGATCAGGGTTTCCCTCAGTCATGGTTTCTTTACAACAATTCACACACGTCTCCTCTATCTAACCGGTTGATTTACTCTGGGAAGCATTTATGTGGGCTCTAATTTGAGTTAAGTGGTGATTTTTTTAAGGCTGGTAACTGTAATGAACTTATTCCCTGCAGCCGAGGTAACTCTTCCTTTCTGCAGAGTCCTCATGACAGCCGGTTTCATCATAGTCATGTTTGATGACTTTTGAGACTGCAGTTGAAGACTGGTTTAAAGTTTTCAGGACTGACTGACCTTCATGTGTTAAAGTAGAGAGGACTAGATAGGTTGAGTGGTTCTTGTCTTAATATGGATTACAGTAGTTTGCTAACACCACCTGTGGTGTGACAGCTTTACACACAGTGAGGCTATTTCACTAATTAACTCTTGACAATCTGTATATTGAAAAGCCTCATGAAGCTGATTGACAGAATGCAAAGAGTGTGCAAAGCTGTCATCAAATCAAAATGTATTTTCTACTAATATAAAACATATTTATGTGTTAAATTTTACATAATTACATATGTGTTGTATCAATCTACAGCGTGGAAAGTAAGAAACATTGAATGAAAACATTGAATGAGCGTCCAAACTTTTGACTGGTACTGTATGGTGGGCCAACAGACAGACACACAGACAGATGAGCACCGTCACACACTGGCTACTGTGGCTAAAACAGCTGTAAGGTAAACAAAGCAGACACTGTGTGCTGTTGAAAAATGTCAAAGAAAATGCTACAATCCAATTTGGATTGGTTGTACTGCTGAAACAGCTGAACGTATAATCTGCATTCATCATTCTCCCCCCGATGGCTTTATTTAATCTTCATGTCCTAATGGTTGCTATCTGCACTCCACAACAGGTCAATCACAGTGTCAGATCACCCTGGTCTTGAAATGCCATAAATAAGGGCTTTTAACACTTCAGATCCAATTCCCTGTAATGTTTCCCTGCCTGTTTGAAAGTCAAAATCTTGTTTTCACTGGATTTTCAAAAACTTTCTTTTCAGGTTCTTTGGAGCACAGATCTAATTTCATCTCTCTCAACATGCTATTGATCAGATTAACTGTGATTTGTGGAGATGAAAATGATCCTTTGCTATCAAGAAGTGCCTATGCTTTCAGCCGGTGGCCTAGGAAAGCTGCAAAGGTGAGAACATCCTTTTTCTCTGAGCTATTTTTTACACTTCTCTACTCAATTTAAGGCCTTTCCCCTATTATTCTCCACCCCATTTCCTGGCAGAAAAAGGAAAACACATTTAAGAACATCAACTCTGCACTTCTAAAGATCTGCCTCCATGCTCTCTACAGCCGAGCGATACAATGTGCCTGTCGGAAGTTTTCAAATCTGGGACACCAAAACCATTTCAGCATCTTGCTGTTTTGGAAAAAGGTTGTGTGTGTGTGTGTGTGTGTGTGTGTGTAAGTGTGGTACCATGCTATTAGCAAAACAAAATCGGTCTCAGCCTGGCGGTTCTAGCGAGGTGCATGAATTGTCTGATGAACTGAACCAAGGGAAAACTGCAGCACGCTCTGTGAACAAGTGAGAAAGAAAACATCCATTATGTTAATCACTGTGCTCTGTGTCCAGTTGTCCCGCAGGCCGCTGATAGAGAAAAACACACAATCAGAGCACGGAAGTTTTTTTTTCTCTATCAGAATCACTGACTGTGGACTGAGTGGTCAAAATGAACAGGGTGAGGTGTGAAGGAATAGCTGTTCATTCATCACGCTGCCTCTCTTCTGTTGCACTTATGGATAATGAGCTTTGTCATCGTTGAGCGTCTCATTCCCTCCTCTGCTGTCGCAGCATTTAATGGTTAAAAGTCAGTGGTGTCTTTCAAAACAAGCAAATTGTTGTTGAATAATTTATTTTGCGAGAAAAAATGCTTGCAAACGTTCACAAACATGGTTCCTTATTTTCCATTCAACTTCAAAGCAATCAGGAAAAAATGAATAAATAAATAGTTACCGGGACCTCTGATAGTGGTGAAATCTGGAATGAAACTACAAACTCACAATTTGAACTAATGGTTATTCAAGCTTTGATGTTAAATATCTGCAATTCCCTGTTCTACCAACTGAAATGAAGATGTATTTTATATTAGAGACTGTTAATTACACAGTAAAACACTGTGATATTTCATGTTTTATGGTAAATTACTGTTATGGTTTGGCAAATTGTCACCCTAAAATCTAAAGACATTTTAAAATATGGAATAAAATGCCAACCTTATATGTGAAATCAACATTACTTGTATATTTTACTTTAATGTTAGCATAGTTATACCATATTTACCACGCATGCCAGTGTCCATTACAACAATACAAACTGGCTTGTTGTCTGCAGTGTTGCAAGCTGGTTGTCCATTGTTGACATGATGTTCACTTATAGCTTTCTTTGTTTGATTTGAGTTGTTGACTTCACACAGTGTAGATGTTGATACAATGACAATGCTGCTTCAATATATATAAAATAATTGTAATGTATATCCAAATTATAATGCAACTTCACGATGACAATGCTGCAAATCTTAATTGACTACCCTTGTGCTATACTATATAAACATATTATTAATATGAACCACCAAAGAACTGATATTTTACTATTGTTTTAAGATGTATAGCTCTAAGTTATACTTATGTCTAAAATCTATATCCATACACTGTTTTAGCTCTGTACAGGACTATTTAGCACATAGCAAGTAAGTATTAAGTCCACCCTTAAATCACCTTGACACTAAATCAGCTTTTGGTAATGCAGCTGTAATTTTATAAAAATAAACACTTGGCCATACCAGGACATGTTGAAAAGGAGATACTGTTGAAAGTGAACTTGAAAAAAAGAAACATGTCTCTAGGGAAATTAGGTAGTGTTGGCAGATATAATGGCATCCTTGTCATTGAGTGCCAATGGGACCCTGACTGAAAAAAAACTGAATCAGCTTCTATAAAGTCTGCCCTGCTGGCATCAAAGTAAAGAAAAATACTACCCAAAGCTAAGCATTGACACACACTAAAACAAGGCGAGGATATGAATCTCACGTTCAGATGTCAGTTTCAGCAAAGTGCTGCATTCTCTGGCTAACAGGTGCCTGTGCCTTACTGCATGTGGAATGGCTGATATTTTCCCTGCTATCACAAAGATCGTATTAGGAATAGAGCTATCCAGAGACAATGATAAAGATTGGTATCAGGCACATTTTAACATGCGCTATCAGCTGAAATATATCTGATCAAATGTGGTCTTTAGTGTACTCTGCTGTGTTTTGTTCACCTCAGCCTGCTAGTGTTGCATCTTTTTATCTCTCTCATCACTATCAGAAAGGAAGAATGCACTAAACATTCTTTCATCAGTTTCTTAGTTTTTGGCAATTTTAGCTGGTCATGTTTCTCAGAATTTGTTACATCACTGCTGCTGGATGAATGGTCTGATTAACCAACTGACTGAGGAGGTGATGGGCCAGCAACTTGTTTTACAAAATACAATTATGTGTTCTGTCAATGAAGTTTGGTCACTTGGTCAAAAATTGATATAAAGGCTACAGTTTCCAGTTGGAAAGAACTGTTTGCTTCAAGATAAACTGAGGAAACTAATTTAAAGGTAGTGTATACTTAGACTGCTGTTGATTGTTGTTTTAATTTGGTAAGCTAACACCTGCAGGCCGTGCATTGTCTAGCTTATGTGCTGGTCCTCCTGTTTGCTTCTCCAAACTGGGAGGTTTTGTGCCGACCATGGTCTATTGCAACTGTACTACAAATAACCTAAACTATGTCTGTCAGTGTCTGTCCTGTGTCTTTTGGCCAGTTGGCGCCACTCTGGGTGGCTGCCAATCACTCCACCATCTCTCTTCACATTTGCATGTCTATGAGACCTTTGTGTGTGTGGTTGTATTTCAGGTAAAAATGCATGTAAAAAAGACTTCCTCTCGAGGGATCAAGTAAGTATCTAATCTATTCCATTCTTCTATTATTTGTTATGATTTCAAGTGGACAGACAACTTCAAGGGAGTGATTTTTCCAGTAAATTGATCAGCTGATTGTGTCACATCAGTGAAAGGAGTTACATTCTGCAAGTTCAACTCACATTATGAGTTTAAGACTTCGTTCAAAGATGCACCACATTGTCCTCTAAGTCAAGAAGAAATCTTCAGATCTGCTGACAGTTCATCATGTGGTAGGAGCTGGTTTCTCTTAGTGTTGTGTGAGTTATTTGAAATGCTTTGACGGTGCTGAGGGTGCTCTACTTCTGTCACCAACAGCTGCAGTTTTTGAGCCAAACCAGCCAGCTGTTGCTGTTAGATTTGAACTCTGGACATAGAAGGTGGTTATGGTCATGTTCATCCAGCACTGCCTAGGATGCATGGATGAACATGGTGATGCAGGGTATGGTCACAGCTAGTGGTGATAATATTTATAGTAGTATTTAGTAATCCAAAGTATCCATATTAGATTACACTTTGTGTAATCCAACAGATTATGTTACTATTAACACAATTTGCCATGTATTTTGTGATCTGACCCAGCAGAGAGGATGGATTACTGAACAGCGTTCTCTTCAGGTTTCTCTGCTTTTACATAGGTAGACTCCTTCACTCCTCTTTCAAAGCACCTGTCTCCTCTGTAGGAAATACAAACATCATTTTCAGTCAAAGAGTGCTCCTTGTCCTTAAGGTGTAAGAAAACAGCAGAACCCAATCAGTCTTCATGGATCCACAACAGAGTCCAGTTGCCCCAGATTTAACCTTTCTTGTAGAAAGATGACCTGGATGACCGATAACCTCCGCAGAAATCTAAGTTATTGAGTTATTTTTCAGAAATGGCTTTGGAGTGTTTGGATGGTACTGACAGATGCTGCCTTGTCAATGTGGGTGAGATCAGAAAACTCTGATCCTACATCAATCTAAAGGGCGGTCTTTTAATTTGGCAAGTTAGCATAAATCCTCTGCAAACTGGCCACGACCGGTTCCACAATCTCCTCCTCCTGTTTTGAGGTTCAGAAGTAGTCTACCAGAGCTACGGCCTGTGAAGACCATCAAATGATTCACATCATTTTCAGTGAGTTTTTGTCACCCGTCTGTTTTATTGTCATAAGAAATAATGGTGAACTTAATTATGAGTGTCTCATAATTAATTAATAATAATGATCATTCTTATTATTATTGTTGTTATTATTATTATTATTATTATTATTATTATTATTATTATTATTATTGTTGTTGTTAATAATAATAATAATAATAATACAGTCTTTATCAGTTGCTAACACACTGAAATGACATGGATAGCACAAATACTTAGAGTAGGGGGTAGAGCAGGCTGTCTAATTATTTTGCTTTACTCTATATAATCTATAAAATACAACAGTGTGTAGTTGGTTAGACAAAAATCTGTAATATGAATGAAGTGTGTGCCATCTGGTGCAAAAGTTTGATTTTGGCTGCAGTGCTTCATTTTGTGGGATACATGAGGTGTTCTGAGGTTTGGGTGTGTGGTTGGTGAACTGTGTTAGTATTTTGATAAAACCAGCCTAGCTTTCAAAACTGTGTTTAAGCAATTGGAAAAAACTGTATTTGTGTCATTTGTGCTTTGAGTGAAATGTTTGTATTCATGGAATAAACTACAAACCGAACCTTGAACGAAGTGCAGCTATAATTCTTGAAAATGCGTGACTGCTAATGATTTGCTCTCTAAGTCTCACCTTCCACCTGCCCGCCTCTCTGTTGAAGGAGCCGGGTCAACAAGAGTGCATTAAAAACTTTCTGAAATGAATTATTCAGCTGGTCAGGACCCCCAGAGCTTAGAGGACATGACTTGAAGCCTGCAGACACTGTTGTACACCACCAGGGCGCAAACCGACACCTCTCGCATGGTTTCACCCCCCCCCCTCATCCCACCCTCCGGTCCTGTTTGGCAGTCCGCTCACGAAAGCCCCGGTACATGAAGGCAGGGAGGAATGATCGATGTTCAAACTTTAAGGAGAAGACGGACCAGGGGGTTTTCCAGCTCGGCTTGACATTGATCCCTTCCCCCTGAACTGCCCTGAGTTGAAACGGCAAGTGGAGAGGAACGTGTCTGGGTTTGTTTGACGGAGAGTAACCGGCTGTCGAAGGGGAATACAGGAACACAGAGACCCATGTCTGCTTCTTCTCTGTGTTTTTAGCCTCAGTCTTCCTCTTGGATTTTGTCCTGCTCGAAGACACACAACTCCAACATGGGAATGTTTTAATTGGTCTTGCTGTATGGACGCGTGAAGAAGATTTATCACAGCGCAGGTTGGTGGAATGTTTTGGGTTGCCTCTTTTTAGGGTCGTCGTCTGTCTGTGTGTGTGTGTGTGAGAGAGAGAGAGGGGTGCTGTAATCTATCTGCATCAAAGACTGGGTGACTCCACTCTGTCTGACAGTCTTTACAGTTTGCCAGAAGTCTCTCTGTGTTTCTCTGTGTCATCCGCGGACACACGCCCACGCGTCTGCTCGAGCGCACGGACTCACACGCGTGGCAGGGGCGCACGCGGAGAGCCAGGTGCAGTCAGTAACCCGTCTACCAGCGGTCAGCTGGCACTGCGGCGCTGTCCGCGGTGCTGAACATTAACCCCCGCCCCTCTGCCGCTCTCTCTCTCTCTCTTTATACTTGTCTGTTCTGTTTTCTGGCGTGGAGTTGACACAGTTTGAGCTAGTCACACCAAATCATCTTATTAAGCCACAAATATGAGCTGCATGAAGCACACGTGTTCAAGAAGTGTGTGTGTCTGTGTGTGTATGTGTGTGTGTGTGTGTGTGTGTGTGTGTGTTGCCTAGTAATGAAGGCTTTAAGTCGCAGTGTCTCACTCAGGCTCTGTTCTAAACTCTCAGTTCTGTTTTTGAAAATCTTATTCATCCATTTAATTCCCATTGGGGTTGGAAACCTCTCAGGGAACTTGTCCAACATTTATAGATATTATATTCATGAATTGTAAATTAGAAAGCATGACAGCTTTCTAATCCTTATTTGCACATTAGATACAAACAGCACATACAGTGGAGACACGCGGTGGAACAGAGAATCTCTCTTTCACTTACTATTCCTGACTGCTAATAATACTAAGAAAGCATCCTGCACTGGACTTACGTTGGTGTTTTGGGTAGCTTAGCATAGATAAAGATAAAGATTGGTTTCAGCTAGACGCTTTCTGAATAACACTTTATGTATTGTTTGTGTCATCATATAAAAAAACAAAAGTAAAACCAACAAGTTGGGGTTTTGCAGGGGATAGAGTCCCCGGGTGGAAACATCAGCTTCTGTCAGGCTTCAGTACCCAGACAAGAAATCCATGAAACACTTTTTTTTTTTTTTTTTTGCACTGGTCAGGGTTACAGAGAGAGAGTGGTATCAATCTTCCAATCACTGAACTCTCTGCAAGAAAACAAATAAGTGCATCTCTCACAATGTATCACTCTTTTCTTCAGTGAATTCTTCTCAGACTATCCTGGTCTAAAAAGAGAAAGCAAGCATCCTGATGAAGCATACACAACAATTTTTACAACATGGTAACCTGTGTTTCCATGAGTGTATTTGGATGTAATTGACACATGCACAAAAAAAAGTAATGTAATGGAAGAAAAAAAATCAATTTGATTTGAAGTTGTGACAGAGCAAACATTTAAGTGGACTGACTCCTCATGGCTCTGTAATCCATCCATGATGGTGAAACCCTTCTCACATTAGCAAACGTACAATGTCTGATCTGCATCCTGGTTTCTGGTTAGAAAGCTGGTTAATAACGATAACAGGTGAAAATAAAGAATTCATTTACGTTTTCTTTTGGCACATTCAGTTAGACTCTGATTTGGAAGGGAACATGACCCATGGTCACTTCTGACCGTAGTTGTTGTAGCTTCTTAACACTTTAACTAACATTAAGTGGATGTAAGTGTTACCACAGTCTTGTAGGTCAAATAAGTTAGTTGTCGTCTCACTGTGAGCTATCTGTGTCTTGGCAAACACCAAAGTTTTCGCTTGATCTGTTCTCTTCAAACATCTTTAACCTGTTGCAGTATATAAACTGCAGCCTGCCTAACATATTCTAATCAAAACTTGAATCCTGCATGTGAAAAACCCTTCAACACTCATCCTCAGACCATAATTCTAGCAGGTATTTCATCAGCATCATAAGCACATTAGCATAAAACAGCACGGATAGCTGGCCAGCAGTCAGAGACAGGGAGCTTGTGACTTGAAGGTTGCCAATGACAGCCTGGCTTCCGTGGGAAAATACGGAGGCAGAAGCTGCGTTTGCATCAGCCAGCTCTGAGTGGGAAGTAAGCGATATCAGAAAGATAACGCGCTCATTTAAGGAAGAAAAGCAGTAGCATGGTGTGATCGTATGACCACGAGCAGCCCTTTCAGGATCACAGCGTGCTGCAGAAAATGCTCTCGTAATCTCAGTTCGCGTGACCCCCCTTTCTTGCTCTGTGGTCGGGTAATGCTGCTGCTAATGCACTAGTTCCCCTGAAACATTTTCACACATCAAAAAAGACAAAACATAAAAAAAAGCCAACCAGGGATGGAGTGGGTGGTAAAAACAATTTGAGCTCAGCAAGAGTGTGTTTATTCAGCTTGACTTTAACATTTGGAAGATGAATTCATGGAAAGCAACAATAAATAGTCCATAGAAGAGAAAATGAAAGTAGGGTTGATGTATGTTTATGTTGGTGCACTGCCTCACGGTGACTGAAGGTCATAGTTTACCCACCTTTTATTTACTACGTCAGTTATGAAGACAAAGCACTCTCTCTCTCCCTCTCCCTTTCTCTCTCTCTCTGTCTGTGTTTCTCTCAGCCACCAGTCACACTGTGAGCAGCACCGAAAAGAGAGCAAGCACACTGAGTAACGGCTGACACACCGACTGCACGCTGAGCTGAATCAATTCCATTTGACTCAGTTTGATTTGAAGTCTGTGCACTTCCTCCTTTGTGTCATGCAGCTTAGCGCTGGGAGCTCCGTGTGTGCAATCTCCGCGTGTTTGTATGTACACATCTGACTGTGCTTATATGCAGCCAGGTGACATGACCGGAGGTGTAGACTGCGTGCAATTCGGTCTTCTATTGAAGGCTACAATGGCAATGTATGCTGTGCTGTCTAATTGGAGTAGAAGTGTATAATGTGAGTTGTCTGATCAGGGCTGGCTTGGCTGTATCTGTACGCTTCAGAAGTGAATCCTGGGAAGGATTTCTTTTCTGTTCTGCACACAAAACACTTAAAATGCACATAAATTAACAATTTGCAATCACTGAATATAAATAGGGTTGGGACACAGGTAGAATGTGGATCATGTCGGGACAGAAATTATACTTTACTGTAGATCAAATACAAACTGGAGCTTAAAGGGGAAATTTACCACATCTGTGTGGATGTCCAATCAGCGTTGATAGCCAATTTAAGCAATAAATTACTCAGTTCATGCTGTATTGGCTGTTCTTCCTGCGTCAGTGCTGTCCTTTGGCATGTGCCGTGATGGAAATTCGCTCGGCAACATTGTGTTACTTTCATGAGCAGCCAGTGGTTAACTTAGCTTGGGCTAGGGCATCAGAAGCTTGCCGGCAATGCCTCCTGGTATACGTAGGCACTGCCAGCAAGGTTCTGAGAGCAGAAGAACTCTACCATCAACAAAGATGAGACATCCACATGAAATGTGGCAGCTTTTTTTTTCCCTCTAAAAGTGCAGTGTGTGATTTAGTGGTATCTAGCAGCCGGTTGACCCTCTGATTTCGAGTGTGAAGGAGAGAGTACAGTGGCTGTGAAAATCACGGAAAACACAAAAGGCCATATCTAGGGCAGGTGTTTAGTTTTCTCTTCTGGGCTACTGTAGAAACATGGCAGTTGGTAAATTCTATGGAAGAGAACCTGTGGCGTCTGTAGATATAAAAGACTCATTTCAAGATTATAAAAAACAGTTTCACCTATTCTTATTTCATGCTTAATCGATCAATGCATCCATTCTCTTTCATCTTATCCAGGGTTGGGATGTGGTGGCACCAGATTTAGCCGGGTGCTCCAGATGTCCTTCTCCCCACCACACCCAGCTCCCCCTGGGAGTTGAACATGCATGCAATTCCTCTAAAGACACACACCCAGGGGGCATCCAAATTAGAGGCCCAGACCACCTCAATTGGCTCCTTTTCGATGCAGAGGATCAGTGGCTCCATTCTGAGCTCCTCACCCTATGTAAGGCTGAGCCCAGCCACCTGGTGGAAGAGGCTCATTTCAGCTGCTTGTATCTGCGATCTCATTCTTTCACTTCATGCCTGGCTACAGCATGGATTGCTAGTTACTAGATGTTTCCCTTCTTTATGCTAAGCACTGCTTAAAGTCCCTCATCCTTTCACTTCACTCACGGAAAGGAGAAAAAATAATCACACCCACATCAAAAAGTGTTGAATGGTGCATTCAGAGATCATTTGAAAGATCTTCATTCTATTCGCTAGTACATTTCTTTTCAGGGCATACAGTGTGAGGTGTTTGCATGTCGGCGGTGTTATGAAACAGTTGGGTTAATTATAATGGCTGTTGTCTGCACTCGAACCGAGGGGGCTTGATTACAGGAGAGGCTGTGTGTTTGGCTTCAACACAGAGCTGAAAGAGCGCACACACGCACACACACGCACACACACACACACACACACACACACACACAAAGTCAACATGCCTCTATGATCCATTTTGGTAAACACTTGAAAAACAGGTGATCACCCAATCTGCTGTGCGTATTGTACAAATCCACTTCTTAACTTCAGTGTTTGGCTGAACACAGTCAAATGAAATGAGCTGAACTTTTCAAGTATTTCAACAGCAACTTTTGAAGAAGTTTTAACCTCCCAAGTTGATTTATTCTCAATGTTCATTCAACACAAAATGACTTCAAAATAGCATCTAAGAGAACTACAACAAGATTGTTTCAAAGAAACAAGGAGTTCTTTGGCTTTAGTTTGGACATTTACTGAAAATATATTCCACTTACTAGATTTATGTGCACAAAGTGCAGCAACAATTTGCAGCACACATTTTAATCAATTTACACTTGCAATGTGCGTGTAATTAGCGTCTGATTTAGTAAGGCAGCAGCTCATTATGCAATCAGCGACTGGCTGCCCTCTAGATGCTCTCTGAGTGCAGAAGAAGTGCAGTTCACAAAGCTCAGACAGGAAATCCAAATATATTCAGCATTAATAACATTCCAGCACATTTACTAAGGAAGCAATACACGTCTGAGAAAGTGATCTATTACTGATGAAATGCTAATAATCTCCAGTTGTAGAAATGTTTCTAATTAAAGCAATAGGAGTCATTAAACAAACCTTTGTCATGCAAATGTATGATAAAAAAGAGCGCAGTCACCTCAGTGAGCTCTCAGTGACACACTGACATTCAGAAGCTGCAGATTTGCCAAAGAATCATTTTAACTGGAGCACAATGAGACATTTTAAAGGACATCAGCAGGTCATCCACTAACATTTGTTTTTTGACTTCATGACTCTATCAACTAATCATCATCATTTCCTTGTGGATGACGTCCAATAGATAAAATACATTTAGTAAAATGTTACATTAATTTGGCTGTGTTGACTCTGTTTGCAGCATTTCATTTTCTAAATTCTTGAGCTCTCAGAGAAGTCGTATCTACAAGATGGATTGGTCCAAAAGTTTGTCCAGAAGGTTCTTTTTTTGGTTTGTTTTGTAATGCTTTGGTGTACGACTAAATCGCACCATCATCAGCGTGGCTGTGCTTTGCTTTAAGTTCTCAACTGTTAGCAAATGTTAGCATGTTAACTTAACATGGTGAACATGGTAAAGTTATTACTGTTAAGCATCTGTATGTTAGCACGCTGATGTGAGCTCAAAGCATCACTGTAGCTAGAGGAGGCTTCTTGGACAGGGCGTGACAGACGTTGATTTGTCTTGGCAGGAAGGTTAATTAATTAATTGTCTAGTAAATTAATTAATTTGCTGTTTGATTGTGTGTGCCAATTAAACTTGGACTCATTGAAAACAATAACATGAATCAATTTTTACATTTTATTTTGTATTTTTTATATTTTATACATCTCGTTGGATGGAATTCAAAGGAAGTGATGAAGTCCATCTAATATTGTGAGATCAGGACTCTTATGCAAGACTCATCATATTTTTGATGTGGTGTGACATTACAAAAAGCATTTGTAATTTAGCCAATAAAACCTAAGGATGCAACTTTATTATGCAAATGTTTTATTATTCATAATGTCCTTGTAAATCACAGCAGGGCCTGCCACTGGCATAAGCTGGCATAAGCCCTATTGGGGATGTTAAGGTGTTACGTTGACTGACTTGTTCAGGGGCTGCCAGCTTTACGGGAACGACCTTAAAGACCCCTTTTTTCACATGCTCTCACACCACCCTCCCGTTAATCTACAGATTCAGATTTCTTGTTTTCTCCTGATTGGCTGGTATGCTGCACTTGTCTGTGTTATTTAGAGACTTGGTTTGAAAAGTTTTTCCAACATGTGAGAACACGTCTGACCCGGAGAGTCTCCTGTTGTGTGCTACATGTGTGACGTACCAGCTCCGGTCTGGGCTTTTTCTAGAGTTCATCCATGTACACAGCTCCATTCAGTTGCTCTTCTGGCAGCAGCACCGCGTCTCTCCCTCCACTCTGGCATTGTGAGTTACTATGGTTACGGGGATGCTCTGAAACTTTGTAATGATTCTCAATACAGCCATTACTCCTCACTGCTGAAATCTTCATTCATAACATATGCACAAATCTAAAGCCAAATGAAAGTGAAGCCTCAAAGCCCCTCCCTCATGAAAATACAGAATGAAATCTAACGTCTGTGTTCACTCAGTTATTATTTTTTAACAGCCTTAGGAATTTTTGGGGGGCCACAAATGAAATCTTGTTTAGGGCCACTAAAAGCTGAAGGCCAGCCCTGTACGTTAGTCATCAGTATAACTGCACTGTCGTCACGCACGACAGAACCATATATTTTAAGAGCTTCTGTTTGTTGCATTTGCATTTTATTTTATTTTATTTTTTTCAAAAAGCAGCTGTCTGAATCCAGTCCAAACCTTCCTGCTACAACAACATAACATTACAGGACACCTCTACAAAACATCCTCTGCAAAGCTTTCACTGCTTGCAATTAAAACAAATGATATGGCAGGTGACAGGAGCTGGAAAAGGTCAGCTGTAATGTGACAGAAAACAAAACAGTAACACCACATGCACGCGCAGCGCGCGGCACCCCCCCCCCCCCCCCCCCCCCCTCTAAGTGTAGCCTCACAGAGCTGCTTTATGGCTGCAGACTTACTGCTGTTTTTGTTCAATGCAGGAAAACTCAACAGCTTACTGCCTCTCAAACTATGTGAAGCTTTCTGACTCGTGTGATCTTGCCCTTAATGCGTATGCATAAAGGCACAGAAAGTGTCTGGAATAAGGTGCGAGTGCTCTCTTTCATCCGTGAGTCAAAGCCGTACACTTTAAACATGTTTTTGCCTACACTTTAGCAAGTCTAGTACTGGATCTGCACTACATCTTCATGCAATATTCAGTTTTATTCTTGATGATGCCAGAGTGCAATGCGGAAAACTATTATATGCAACACATTACATCCAGCACAACCACCTCTCCTCTATCACAGCGTCTAAATGCACAGAGCACGCACTTTTCTCCAGTTTTTGTTCTCTGCTCTTTGTCTTTGTTGCTCTCTATAGAAAAATAACAACACCGCAAGGGAACCTGCATTATTTATAGCCTCTGAAGGTAGAATATTATGGAATCAGTTAGCAGTAGTAAGCTATTATACTGAAAAATGTGAATATCACACCTCAATTTGTTATCATAATCCTATCATGAGAGACATGCAGAATTACATCCATTATAATGAATTTGCGATGAGATTATTGTTGTTTACACAATCCCCTCAGTTCATTTTATAGGTGGTGGCAGGATGATTTATGAAACATGATATAATTGATTTATTGAATGCACATTTATTCTCATGTTTTTAATTTTTGTGATGTGAGCTTTAATCTTCCATGAATTAATGAGTATTTACAGCAGTCAGATTATATCCTGGGGAAAAAAACACAATATCTTCTTCTGATCCGGGAGGCCAATATCCATGTTGAAGAAATCCATTTTTATTTTCCATCATGGCGAGAGCAGGTATTAGAGCTCCTTGACGATAAGGATAAGGCCGCACAACCGACTTCATCTTATCCTTTTCTTCATCATTGTTTTTGCAGTGTTTATGGGGAGATGGGAGGATCCATGTTCACATGCGCTTAGGCTTCCACATCCAAGATTTATGAGTCAGAAACTTGACCACAAAGTTTTAATTTGTACCGATATAACAAGCAAATGACGGAGGTGACATTAAAAAAAACAGCCTCGATGTCTGCATGGTTTGATTTTCCAAAAATGCATCAAGTGAACGGAACGCGGACGGCATGCAGTGGTTTTGCAGTGGTTAGTAATGTTGTCTCACAGCAAGGAGGGTGGGTCCATGGTTTGGACACCAGCCGGGCGGGACCTTCCTGTGTGGAGTTTGCAGGTTCCCCTCTGTGTGCTTGCAGATTCATAGGTTTATTGGTGACTCTGAGCACACGTAGGTGTGATGAACTGATGACCTGCCTCTCACCTTATGTCACCTTGGATTGGCTCCAGCCCTCTGCAACTCTGATAATGAATGAATGACTGAATGGAATGCCTTTCATTAGCTGACATGCTGTTGCTTGGTCTGTAGTCCTACACGTACCTATTTTTCACAAACAGCCTGCAGCAGCTGGAAATAGAGTCGAAGTGATCCTGAATGGAAACAGTAAAGTTGTGGGTCATAAAACCAAAACGAGGAGCCAGGAGATGCCAAAGCGCTCTTTAGAGCTGAGGAGAACTGCAGAGTCGGATGCTACGAGTGACCCCTTTTACACATTTGGATAAACTGAAAAATTTGATTGATTGTTTATATGAAAATAATTATTAATGCAGCTTTAAATTCCTGAACTGTGTCAAATCTGAGTCAGAGTTCAGAGGATCTGTCACTTGTGTTGTGCGACAACAAATCAAAGTGTGCAAAATCACTTGTGTTGTAACATCAGCAGCCAGAACAAATGAGGTGTGTGTGTGTGTGTGTGGTGTGGTGATGTGGTCTCTACATCTACACACAGTTTGTGCACGTAAGTCCAGTCCCACACCTTACCACACAGGAAGTGACAGCATGAATTTATGTAAACGTTCACACTCCCCCACACTCCAGCATCCTCTCTGTGATAATCCACTTCAGTACCTCTCCACTGCCTTCAGTAGACTAATGTTGAAATAAACCCAGAGCTTAGCATCACACAGACCTGAACTAAGATGACCTGACTTAGATGATACAGGGCAAACATAATTCTTGTGGCATCCATCCAACATCCACATAACTGTAAAACACTGTCTAGAAAGCCTAGACTATTTGCCCCCCCCCCCCACTCGTGCACATTACAGTGATTTATGGACTGTGCAGTTTGCATACCACTCGCTTAAGTAAAGCTGATTATAAAGAGGGCACGTTGAGGGTTGTATCGTTCGCTGCCCGGATTTTACATCATTACAATCATTTAGGAGAATTTCAAATCTATGTTTTCAACAAGGACAGCAGTCAAAAAAAAAAAATGAATGCAGAAAATAATGCATGGACGACACGCTAAAGCTGTACACTTGAATCTCTAGTGTCGCTCCGACTAAATGCAGCTTTAGAGCGGTGGTGATGGAACCACACAGGGATTTACTGAGATATAAAAACCTGTAGTCTGCACTCCACTGCTGTGTTTACAGAGAGCCTTGGTATAAGTGCATGTCCAAGAATGTGACAAAAAGAAAAAAAGAAATGTACTCCACATGACAACTTCTAATGAGAGGAATTCCCTTGTGTCATCACTGAGGTCCGTAGCAGGGTAAAACCTCTTTGGTTTCCATACATGTAGATAGGAACAGGTGTGAAACTGACACAGATTCACCTACTTCACCCAAGGTGCACGGAGAAGTCAAACTGTTCATACCTTAAATTATTGATTGGTTTAACTGCTTCATAGACCCGCCTCCTCCAGTGATTTCTCCAGCGCCCCAGAGCAGCTGAGACACACGACAAGGGGCAACTTGATTTTCTGTTATATTTTGCACATATCAGTGGATGTATTCCATTATTAAAATGCAAATATTGAAAATATGAATGATTTATTATTATTATTAATAGTGTATTTATTTATTTATTTTTATTTATTGTGGCTTAGGGAGGGTGCCACCAGCCACCACGGGTCAAAACTCCAGCTATTTATATGTGCAGTATAAATAAAGTTGTTCTTAATAGGTACCAGGTGTGATGGTGCAAGGCCACACTAAAGACAAGAAACCTGTATAGGTTATAGTTGTAGCTATTTTAGTTACCACTGAGACAGTAAAGCAGTTTGACCTCACAGATGTGGAATTTGGGCAGTGAATCTTTAACCTGTGACACATTACAGCACATTGTCATACAAAACGTGTTCTATACACAAAGAAGTCATCAGGATACAGTATCTGGGATATGCTGATCTGGGAGGAAGGTAAAATTGCTTCTTTTCTGGAGAACTGACGTGCATTGACCAGTAGTGACGACTGACCAATGCATGAATTGTGATGAGGAGCTCCAGTATTAAGATTAAAAGTGCCTTAAGGCCTTATCTTGCTGTGTTTAGTTTGTCCATTCTAGGCAACTGTAGAAACACTGAGGACTCATATATAAAAGTCTCATTCTAGGATAACAAAAACATGCTTATTTTTAGGTGATAACTAATGACAGTAAAAAGAATGGACAGTATGGACAGGAGTGTGCATGTTACCCACAGGTTTCCAAAGTGCTGTTTTGAAGCTATGTAGCTATGTTGGCTGTACTGCCTCTTCCACCTCCTGGCTAATCTAAAAATTGGTAAAGGCGTGGATCTTCAGCGGACCTGAGGCGGGCTGAACAACATCTGGGTGCTCGAACAAGCCATCTGTAACAGCACCTACCTGTCAATCAAAGTGGCCACGCTGTTAACTCTGAATCATCATCATCGTTTGAACAGGTGAGTTGTATATAAATTCACCCTCAGTACAGTTGTCATGAACAGGGAAATTAGCCAGTGAGACCAAAACTGTTTTGTACCAGGCTGTAAACATGTTTGTTTCTGCTGTGAAGTTGGACATGTTAATATGAGGACTTATGGAGACTGACTCACTTCTGTAGCCAGCCTCAAGTGGCCACTCGAGCAATTACAGTTTTTGGCACTTCCACATCGGCTTCATTTCTCAGCCATGGAGGTTGCCGCTTGGTGATAACACACTAATGAAAACAGTTCTAAATATTATATCCCATTTCTAAATCTTACACACTGGACCTTTAATTAATGAGCAAATGGCGTTTCACTGCCACACATTATTCCGCTTATTGATAGCAGGATAACCTTTTCAAATAAAGGTCATTAATCAAATTAGCCCTCTGCTTTTGATTTAGTGGCTGCAGTTACAGCAGTGTGCGTATTTGTGTGTGTGTGCGTGCGTGCGTGTGTGTGTGGTGGACCTGCCAGCACTGTTTGTTCACTTTGACAAGGATGTGAAATGAGTACTGAATCTCTATAGAAGGTTATAGTGTGTGTGTGGTTTGTATGCAAGGAAAGGAAACACAGTGTGTGTGTGTGTGAGAGGGTATGTTTGTGTGCAAGTGTGCGTATTAAATGAGATTTGTTACACTGTAATAACCAGTGACCAGGGAAGTGAAACGGAGGAGGCTCTCCACATTGATCACCGCCAAGGATTCCCCTTGGAATCAAGAATCAAATCCGCGTAGTTGCATGTGTGTATTGTGTGTGTCTGTGTGTGTGTGTGTGTGTACCAGGCGAGGAGATGTGGCCAAAGTTAATTATCAGAGAAAGCATTTTGCAAATGCATGTGTGTGTGGGTGGGTGTGAGGGTGGGAGGGGGCTGTTATTGCAGCCAATGAAGCAGAGAGATGGGTGCAGATTTGTATTCTGAAGCTGTGCCTCCTTTCCTCTTTCACACACCCAGATCGAAGCATGAACACACACACTGATACAAAATGTTCACATGCACACAGAACTGCTTTGTACTTTTATGACTGCTTCATTAAGGCTGCTTGACCCCCTGACTGTCACACACACCCACCCACACACACACAGATCTTAGTGAAGAAGAACATGGTGGCAGAAATAAGCACATGTGGTTGGTCATTTAAATAATGTTGGGGTCTTCCTGTCAGCCTCCCATCAGCATTTTCCTCCCTCTGCATCACACCTTGCCGGCAGCCTCATGCCCAAGGGACACAAATCAAGCATGGGGGGTCTGGAGGTCCTCCCCCATGAGATTCTGAGTGTCAGACACTTCATTGCCTGCACCTTGGTGAATTTTTATGCACCAATTTGTGCTTTATATGCATTGATTCCAACGTCCTCCAATACTCTCAACGTGAATACAAAGGAAATAGTCAAGAGTCAGTCAGAGTAGATATACTCCTGCTTACATGCTCATTAAACTGTCAACTTGTGTAGCCTATCTGAAAGAATGGCACAGTGTAACTATCACATTATGATAGTACTATCTAATAACAGCAACAACAACTCTATCCTGTATCCTCTGCCCTTGTGTTACTCAGAAGTCTGCCTTTCAGTGTTGCTTCAGGTCAGACAGTCCACCACTGGTGACAGAAAATACTCCCACTCCATATTCCCACTGACAGAACTGATCCACTCATAGTCCATCTGCCATTCAGATCTGTATTTGCACAGCCTCTCTTCATTTTACAGAGACATTATCGACATTTTCAACGTGCGCACACACACACACACACACACACACACACACACACACACACACACACACAACTCATGTCTGAGTCTCTGTAACCAGGGCAACAATGACACTGAGTGACAGACAACTTGCCTGTCGGTCTACTTGTGATTCTCTTGTGTGAGTTCTGCTTTAATACTTTGTGAAACTCTTTTTGGTTTCATTCTTTCTCATGTCATTCCAAGAATGAGAAAAATGTCTGACGATCATTTCATTTCATGTATTCAAGCTAGTATGGACTCAACATGTTTGTGTAAAACCCGATGACTCATGTTATCCCAGCATGACTTGACACTGCCTGTTGTGATGTCGCAGAACGCTTGGCTTTCTCAGTCTTCACCTGCCTCTGTAAATTATCAGTGGGGAAGAGGAGGGCAGCTCATGACGGTCAGTTAGTTGAGCTTTGGTGTGTGTTTCGGCTCATTATCCTTCCGCAGCATGAATCGTTCTCCACAGCGACGCAAACCTGAGGGTGCAGCATATCTTTGAAAAATGGAGTGCTACTTCATCTGGTCAGGGTGGAATCGCTTCAGTGCAGGTATCCAACTCCAGAGTCAGCAAAACAACCCCAGACTGGAACCCCCCCCCCCCCCCCCCAATGTTGGTTTGATATACTATGGTATCATTCTCTCTCCACCAGTCCACCTCAAGTCTTTGGCCTTGTTTTTGCTACTCGTCCTCTGAGACCAGTACATTCTTCCAACAGGACTTTTGCTGGTCTTATTGTTCCTGATTTTGAAAATGCTCGATCTGTGATAAAGTTTGAAGTGTTGATCTGTTGTTGTGGTCTCTTCTTGTCTGCCTGATCCTGCTTTGGATACTATACAACTATTCTTTAAAATGTTGCATATCCTCTTTAAGTCTAGTCATGATCTGACACTTTGATGTAGTCCTGAATCCTCAACTTTCTGATTATTTACAGGTTTCTGTAAAAATCTACCTCTCTGTCAGTGCAGTCATGAACAGCTGCCAAGCATCTGTCTCTGTGCCCCTCTGCCCTACATTACCCACAGCACAACTGTGGCCAGGTCAGGCATGATTCTGGTAAGTTACTCATTTAGCTTTGACATGTTATCCTCGAGCAGAGCTGAGGAGTGGGCTACAGAGATCCAGAGAGCTCATTTCTTTCTGACTTCATGTCTCCAGGTTTTATTTCTCAATCAATGCTGCCACCACATACAGTAAATACAAGACCTGTTTTCTGACAGCTGGAAGTTCAACTGGATATACCTATATTTTCTCCAGCTCACTGTGTTTTCCGTTGGCAAAAACATATGCCAGAGTAATCTTAAAGTCTAAAATAAGACAACAAGTATGTTGTGTGTGTGCTTTAACATTAGGCCTTAACTCAGGTACAAGGGTTGTGTGAAAAATGCTTTTGGTTATGTGTGTGTGTGTGTGTGTGTGTGTGTGTGTGTGGACCTGGCCTTGCAGGAGGTGAATCAAACAGAACAGATCAAAAGAGAGGTGGAGTCAGCTGGTAGCCAAAAATAAGAGTCACTTTATTTAAAAGGTGACAGGAAAGGCACAGGGGGTAAGTATAGCTGAGGTTCTGCTGGGTCAGGGTGCCTCAGGGCTCAAAGACAAGTCTGCTCTGCTGAGTGCAAGATGTGAGGAGAGAGAGAAAAACACTGTGGGAGAGGGACCTCTGTTTGGTCTCTAGGATCCAGGCCAGGTGAGAAAGTTTCAGAAGCCAGGTTAGTCCAAATGTGCCAGTGAACTCCATGACTACCTGCAATACCTGCACTTGTAAAAAAAAGGTGAGAAGGTAAATTGAGGACCATGATGGTAACTTTTGGACATTCTGGACACTGAGAATAACAGCTAATGAAAGTAGCATCAATAAGTAGCATTAGCAACGTGATTTAGACTGCGCACGCTACAACATATAAGAGTTTTGTTTGAAGAAACAAAAACAAATGCAATTTGAAAAAAATCTAAAAGTATGAAGTTACATATTTATCGAAGTATTTATTCTAGGTATCAGCAGCATTGCTGCATTGCATATTTGTTCCGTGATAAAGGCAAATGTAATTGTAAGTAATGCTGCAGAATAACAGTCCAATTTTTGACTGAAAACACCTCCTTTGAGTTGAATCCTGACCTATACTACGACAAGTGGTGTGAAATTGAGCATTATATGAGAAGTTATGCTTTAACAGTGCCAATAATGAAGCTCACCCGCGAATGTCATACTGCAATTATATTTAAAAAGAAGAAGAAGAAGAAGAAAAGAATAATATAAACAAAATATAAAATCAAAATGTTTCATATTTTGGGACAATTTGCTCAAAATAAAATAAAAAAAAAAATGCTTGCGTTCCGATCTCAGTTGCAGCAGTAAACAAGTTTATTACTCCAGCAAGTAGCCTGAGCCTTAGTAACAACCTAGCAACAGAGACGATTTCTAGTCAAGACAACTAACGTTCATGGAGTTTCCCAAACTGTACAAATACACACATATAAACATTAAACTGCTTTGTTAGCTCCATCTTGTAGTGACTAAGATATCTGCTGAAAATGTCTTTTTTCCATGAACAAATTCAGCTCCTGAATCTGTGAACTTCACATTTATATGATCCAAACATTCCATGCCGATACAGCACTTGTCTGTGGTACTCAGACGCTCAGATGTCCATGATGCTGATCCTGCTGACTCACTCCAGCAGGTGCAATAAAGTGCCACAGTGTGAACTGTATGTGTGTGCTTAAACATTATTGTAATGTAAGGGTTCCATATTGCCCATGAACCTACCTCAAATTCAATAGTAGTAAAACTGAAATACACCTCGTTGGTTCTAAATCCACACTCTCAAAGACTAATACACTATGTGTATAATTCTCATTGCCCAAGCCACCATACCAAATATTTTCATTCTCCAGCCACATAAATAATATTTCTCTGTCTGTGAGCTGTCTCCACGCTCCACCCTGGCTCAACACAGCAGCGCACACACGTTTTAGTCCATGCTTTTTGACTGCAGCATGCATTATCACACATACAGTACAAATTCTACTGAACATGTCACTCCTCCTGTCACATGTCACTCCTCTGCTGATTCAATGACACCGGCTCCCTGTACAATGATCAACTTCAAAATCTTACTATTAACCTTGAAAAGCACTTCATAGCTTACGCCCTGCCTGTCTCACACACCTCCTTTAAACATATTCTCCATCTTGTTCCCTTTGGTCAGCAGGTCTCCTGGCGCCACCAGCCATTAACCTCAGCACAATGGTGCCAGGGCTTTTTTCCCATGCTGCACCCAAACTGTGGAACTCAGTCCTCTCTCGCATCGTTTACTGGACTCCATCACAGATTTTAAAAGTGCTCTTGAAATGCTTATTTTTAAACTATTTTAACCTTAAACCTTTTTTTTTTTAATTTGTGGATGCTCTTCATTATTGTTATTGTTATAATAACATGCTGGATTCATATCACATGCTGCAAACATGACACTAGTAACACATGGAGCTTCAACATATTTGTTTATGTGTATGGGAACTGGGCATGTGATCAGCACATCCATTAGCATTATGACTGCTTCAGACGCGTGTGTGCAGATGACCGATGGTTCGGAAGCCTTGGACCACATGAACATTCATTCATTTTCTCTCTCTCACACACACACACACACACACACACACACACACACACACACAGATTAAAGATTACAGAGATAGCAGTCGGTCTTAGATCTACAGTTAAGAAAAAAAAGCTGTCAGGGTCACAATGAAGGGCATGTATATAAGAAACACACACATACACTCACACAATCACTAACCAGAACAGCACTTGTAGAGTTTTAATTTTATTTTATTATTATTTTATTAACATGGATAATAGAATTTGCAGAAATGTATATCCCCTCCACACTCCCCTCTTCCTCCCTCTCTTCTTCTCCTTCTCCTCTCTTTGTCTCTTTCTCTCTGTAATGAGTTTAGCCTCAGTCTTGGGGTTAACACTTGTAGTAAGTATAGAGTGGAAAATGTAATTATTCTAATTGTTTATTCTCCCATTCTCTAACTCTTCAAGCTAATGGGTTGGTACTATCAGCATTTGCCTGAATAGCCTCTTCTCCTTGGCAAACAACCAGAACTATTATTCCACCGCTCCCATATGTACAACTGTAGCCCATTATACACAGCCAACAAAATATTATGACATGTTCCCAATACTGGATTATGTAACAGCTATCCCCCTGCCCTGTTTGCCTTTTGCCTTTCATGTTCTCCTGTGAGTAAAGTTTAACATTTTATTTTTCTTTCTGAAGATATTTTGTTGGAAGGAAATGTTTTCTTTTTATTTCCATCTTTCTTGTCGAGTGCCCATTAGTGTGATACCACCACTGCACGTCAGTTCATCATGTTAGCGTTGAATTCTGCCGTCCTGTTCAAAGTAAATAAAATTTTAAATTAAGTATAATTAAGAGTGTGGCTACTTAAGCACCGAGGCATCATCTCATCACCACCTCAGCTCCACCTGCGATCCACATCTTTGCCGAGGTTTAGATTAGCTGGGACACTGCCAAGATGGCGATTACCAAAGCCACCACACTCCAAGATATTATAGCTAAATCCATTTGCATATGAAATCTAAACTAAAAATGACAATTCTTTACTCACAAAAGACCTTTGTGGTGAAATCATCTTGTTTTTGCAAAATATCCATCCTATTCAATCTCACACTCCATTTGTTGTTTTTTAAATGTTTTTTAGATGGGTGAATGTGAGCAAAATGTTACATGTAGACCTCCACCACCAAATCAGACTGCACAGCAGCCAACAGGTGAAGCACTGAGCTCAGAAAATTGCCACATTATAACCATACTTCAAAAAGCAATGGCCTTCAAGCAGTGAAACAACACCTTTACATGGCTGCATGTGATGAAGTTTTCTCCACTCTTTCTACATGTAGCTCCCCATACAGGTCCTCAGGTCTGAGTGCTTTGGTCATTCAAAAGAACAACAAAAAAGTTTTGGTGAGGCAGACTTTAGTTTTTGTTCTCTGAGTTGTTGGAACAGTCTGGGGATCTGAGAGCAGCTCAAAGCGTTGATATCTTTTGATTAAAATGTTCTAAGGTCAGCTTGCAAAAAACATGCAATGTTTAAGTTGAAGTGGGAAGAGAGACTGTTCATCAGTCATGGATGAAAAACAAGGAGGCTTTTTAAATCCCAGATGACTCGGGGTAGGCCTTTGCATTGTGTGGAAACATCACAGCCTTGTTGGGACAGCAGATAGAAAGCCCACTGGCTGCATACAGAGTTTGTAATGCTATAAATAATTCTGTTCCACATTATCTGTCTGAAGTGTCAAGTTGAGATATGGAAGACAACCTGAGTTTTCTGGACAAGTTCATCAGGGTTATACTGAGAAAAAGTAAAGCAGAACATTTATTATCATGAGGTGCCATAGTGCTGTCAGAGAAAATCAGAGGTGAAGAGAAGTCTAATTTTCTTACTTTATTATTTGACTTTTTTTTTTTTGTAAGAAAACCAAGTACGTTACTTTGTCTTTGAGAAAGGAGGAACAAAAATAAATAATAAAATATAGCCACAGGTCTTGGTCAGGGTCTGGGCGCCAACAGGCCATGTTTGTGTCTCCAGTTTAGGCTCTTGGGGAGTCCTTATGGAAGAGACAGGCAGCCAACCTGTCCTGCATTGTCCCTGCCCTGACTCAGCGTGACACGTTTTGAACTTCAAAACCTGCTGCAGAAACATAGAGGTGACATCACGCATACATTATTTATACGGTCATTGGTTAGTACTGGTCAATGCACGTTCATTTTCAGAGCTACTGTATCCTGATTACTTCTTCTGTATAAAAAACACATTTGGTGTGTGGTATGCGAGCTCTGTGGTATGGGAATGTGACACTGTTGATATGTATTTGCATCATGAAAGCATTAATCATCACAATTTACATTTGATACGTCAAGGATTTTACAGATTGTTGCTTCATTCACTGCCCAAACTGCACACCTGTGAGGTCAAACCGCTTTACCCACCTAGTCCTAACTACAATAGGTACAATGGCAGGTTTCTTTTCTCTGTTGTGCCCCGGCAGTATCAGACTTGCTACCTATTAAGATCAACTCTATTTATACTGCATGTATAAATAGCTGGAGTTTTGGCCCTTTAAGACAATTTGACTTCTCCGTGCACCTTGGAAGTAAGTGAACATGTGCCAGAAAATATCTCAGACATTTTCACACCTGTTCCTATCTACATGTATGGAAACCAAAGGGAATCTTACACAACTAGACAGCCTGGTACAAAAAAAATTGCCAAGTTCATGACAGCTGTACTGAAGGTGAATTTTTATACAACTCTCCTGTTGAAATGATATTAAGGCTTAAAGTTATGCATACGTTTTTAGATTAGCTGGGAGGCTGCAGAGGCAGCACTGCCAAGATGCCGTGACACGGAGACTTTGTCCATGTTTCATACAGTCTATGCATTAGATAGATGCTTAGATATGCTGGAAAAAAGACTTCTGTTTTTCATGCAGGGTGTTTTTTTTTTTTCAAATTAAACACAATGTACTTACAAGAGGGATTGTTCTACTGCAGATATTACTACATAATCTAACAGATATTGAATGAGAACAAACACCATTTTATGGTTAATAAATTTATTCCTTGGATTCTGGATGAAATCTGAGTTTATGCACATAACACTCTCCCCACGGTATTCATACTGTAGAAAACCAATTTATTGCAAACAAGCTAGAAATATGAAATACTTCACTTCATATTTCTTACAGGATTTTTCCCCCAAAATATCTACCAGGGGCAGAGTGTTAAGAGACGAAAAGGTGAAAGCTTTTTGAGGCAAGTCCAGTGCTAATCAAGAGTAATGTTATGGATTATTAACTTTAAGTAAAGCAGAGGAATTATCAAGCTTACACAGCAGCATAATCACATACTGTACACTCAATTCTTCACAGCAGATAAAACATTCTGCACCTCCACAACTCCGTCCTCTCACTACATCCCTCTCATCTCTCTCCTCCTTTTTCTGCTTTCTCTACTTTTGGGGCTGGCGAGACAACGTTTGCAACATTAATGGAAGCTTGAAAACATCGACTGCAGGCTTTTAAAGCAGCACGGAGAGCCTCTTCTCCCTCCCGTCTCTCTTCTTTCTCCTCACTGCTGCTGCTGCTGCTGAGCTGATAAATGTTGCATGGAGCTTGCTGGACAGATCCTTCTCCTAATCCTCTGGTCAATACAACAACGCTCCATTCGGCTGGTTTGAAAGTGTTCCATCCCTGTCACCTCTCTCTGCCCTGAAAAATACCGCAGAGCTAAGCAGTGTTGGCCTGGAGGCCACTGACATGACTCTCGCCCCTCCATCAGATGACAAGGATTTCCTTTGAAAGGGATGGGTGGGGGGAGTCTGCACTAGAGCATCATCGTCTCAGAGCAGAACCAATTGGTACAAGGCTCTTGACAAAACCAGCGATTTTACCTCAGACGATTGTGCAGAGGAACAAAATAAAACCCCCAAACCGTCTTTGTTAGTCCTCCCACTGTTCCAACAATCAGCATAGCTGGTTTGGTTAACATAAACCTTAAACCTACAATATTCAGGTCTGCAATGGCTGGAATGTAAATCAGCTGATTCTGTTTGTCTTTTGTAGAATCAGCTGATACATCCACCTCTCTTGCTACCAGGTTCCTTTGACAGTAATCATTTTTATCACAAATCTCATCCTAGCATCCCGGCTTCATTCAAATTCAACAGAAACATGATGAAACTCATGAAAACCATGTGTCCAACAATCACAGACAAATATTTATTTGCTGCTATGCCAAATGCCGTAAACCTAACTTTAAATTATGCAGCATATATATTAGTTATTTCACCAGTACAAACCACACCTATCTGATGATTTGTCTCTCTCTCTCTGGCGTGGCTTTGTTTCTGTTCATCTTGCACACACTACAGGTTACACTCATGTATACACTGCATGTATACAAACACTGTCACTGCTGATGTTACTGATGAAGACAGCTGGTCCTCTGTTTTTTGAGTTGTTAAATGATCAGTTCATTTTATTTTTGCCTTCCATCCACATTTCCCATCGTTTTGTTTTTTTATTTTGTCATGGCTTTCGAGCCGGGTCTGTGTGTGTGTGCGTGTGTATAGGAGATAAAGTTTATGAATAATTGCAGAAAACAAAAATCAATATGTATATATTTCCTAACATGTAAGATTTAAATTTACTCCGGTTTGTAAGTTGGTTTATCATTTTAATGTCATTCTGTCTATGAAATTTTCCCATGTTTCTGCAGTGATAATTAAACTACCCAATCACTTTACAGTCACATTACATTAAGAAAAGTGGTTGTCAAGGCACAGGTAGTGCTGGTTAAATGACTTTTAGTCCAGGGGATTCAATTATAGCTAAGCCTTACAGCTGTACCAACAGGCCATACATAATACAATAAATGCCTTCAGTTGTCAATCAACAGCAGAAGGATGGAGGCCCGAAACTGGGATAAGCCTGTTCCCCACACTGGTGCTCTTGACTGCGTGCTGCGTCGTCTGGTCCTCTTCTTTATGCACAGAGCTCATCACTGGCTTCACTATGCAGACCTAGAAACACTAAAAAGATGAGGACTATCATTCATTGTTGATCTTTTTTTTATGAATCTGCACTACGGCACTCTCTGGAGTCCCTCTACTCTTTTTATTTCACCTCATTCTATCTTTTTAATATTTGCAGTATTTCTCAATCATACTGTACTTGTGCAAAGTGAAGGTACTTGCTAATGCACATAATAAAATGGAGACTCTTTCATCAGGACGTTGCCATTGTATTCTTGTACGTGGGAGGTGGAAGCTTGCATAATCATATCAGCTTGTGGTTTCTGAATTTTAGCAGCCAGAAAGGATGGAACAACTATGAGTAGAAATGTGTCCGAAGAGTGGCAATATTAAGACTGCACTGGGATGTCTTATTCCCAAAATTAGCTTAGATGAAGAAACAAATAATGACCCAGAGCCAGAAGAGCAACAGTGACAGTGTTAGCTGATTTGCTTCTGTCATACTGTGATTACTGGAGAGGTGATATTGGAGTTAACGACATAATTGTTGGTCTCAAACGGAATACGAAGGCAAGAAATTGCACTAATTAACTTTTGACAAGGCCCATCTGTTATTTGAAAAGTAAAGCATACAGCCACAAAAATTTCCATTTTTTTTATTGCAAATGCAATTAATTGATATTCACGAATACACACATCAAGTCCTAAAATCAAATAAGAGAAACTGCAAGTGTACTGTGTGAACTCTACAAGGTGTCGGATGCTCATGCAGACATGGAGGACTTTGCTCTTGCAACATGAGGACGACAGCATGAGATGTACCCTGCCTTCATATTAAGGTCTGTGGATCACAAAGGGTTGATAAATCAAATGTTGCATTATGGTAATCATCCGTCAATGCAAAACAATAAATGATGGTTGTGGCCTTCGTCGTCATGGTTACATAAATGAACACATAGTTAAGGGAAATGAAGACTGTGCTCATGCTACGTAATAACAATGTAGGAAATGGGAGACAGGCTGTCATCCATCTATCCACTTCGACCCCCTCCCTGTGTGGACTCAAGGGAGGAAAAAATTATGGAATCACCCTGTAAATTTTCTTTCCCAAAACTAACACCTGCATCGGATTAGATCTGCTCATTAGTCTGCAGTTATAAAGGAGCGATCACACCTTGGAGAGCTGTTGCACCAAGTGGATGGACATGAATCATGGCTCCAATGCGAGAGATGTCAATTGAAACAAAGAAGATTATCAAACTCCATGGGGGCATGGCTCATGGCTCAGTGGTAGAGTAGGTTGTTCAATAATCCAAGAGGTTGGCGGTTAGATTCCCACTCACTGCTTTAAGATTGGAAAGGTGAACTGATAGCTGGTGGGATGTCAGTCCACCCCTTGAGCCGAGGTGCCCTTGAGCAAGGTAATGCTGCAAAAGATGTTGGTTGTTCACAGTCAACTGCGTCTAAAATCTCGACCAAGTACAAATAACATGAGAAGGTTGTAGACCAAGGAAGACATCAAAGCGTCAAGACAGAAAACTTAAAGCAATATGTCTCAAACAGAAAATACACAGCAAAACGAATGAGGAACAAATGGGAGAAAACTGGAGTCAATGTCTGTGACTGTAAGAAATCGCCTAAAGGAAATGGGATTTACATACAGAAAAGCTAAATGATCAATCATTAACACCTAAACAGAAAAAAATAAGGTTACAATGGGCTAAGGAAAAGCAATCGTGGACTGTGGATGAAAGTCATATTCAGTGATGAATCACAAATCTGCATTGGGCAAGGTGATGATGCTAGAACTTTTGTTTGGTGCTGCCTGAAGAAAACATGACTATTTCCACAGTCATTGATAACATGGGGCTGCATGTCAGGTAAAGGCACTGAGGAGATAGCGGTCATTACATCTTCAATGAATACACAAGTTTACATTGACATTTTGGACCCTTTTCTTATCCTATCAATTGAAAGGATGTTTGGGGATGATGAAATCATTTTTCAAGATGATAATGCATTTTGCCTTAGAGCAAAAACTGTGAAAACATTCCTTGAAGAAAGACACATAAGGTCAATGTCACGACCTGCAAATAGTCCAGATCTCAATCCAGTTGAAAATCTGTGGAAGTTGAAGAAAATGGTCCATGACAAGGCTCCAACCTGCAAAGCTGATCTGGCAACAGCAGTCAGAGAAAGTTGGAGCCAGATTGATGAAGAGTACTGTTTGTTAGTCCATGTCTCAGAGATTGCAAGCTGTTATAAAAGTCAGAGGTGGTGTAACAAAGTACATTGGTGTGTGGAAGTGTTTGGAATTATTTGTTTTTCATGATTCCATATTTTTATTTTTTTTTTTGCCTCTGCTCGGTCTAAAATAATAACTGTTACTGACTACCACGTTTTTTTTTCTTGATTTCTTTTACTGTTTCTTAAACCCAGAAAGTTGCCATTTGAAATGGCTTTAGCTTTGTGTCATGTCCGTGATCTGCTTTTTTTCCTACAACATTAAACAACTGAATGAACATCCTCCAAGACTGGTGATTCCATCATTTTTGCCAGGGGTTGTATGTGTGCTTGACTTCTTCCTTTGCTCCTGTCGTAATTAATACGACCATGAGAGGGCGCTGATGCTGACATGTGAACTGATCAGATCTTCGTATCAGGATAATGTGCAAAATGTTCTTTTCCTCTGGCTTTTTGTAGTAACCACAACCAAGTTTCACTGATCATCAGTACTGAAGTCTCACACACTCTCTGTCATTGCTATTAATGTCTTCATGGAGGGTGTAAGGGTTCCAAACATTGTTTTATCAAGCAGTCATATGCTCTTTAGAAATGAATGATAGGTGCAATAGAAATCTCCAGCTACTCGGACACTGTTTCTGGAGCCTCCTTGCTGATGGGACAGAGTGTAATTGAGCTACTTCCTTGCTGTTCCATTGACTGTCAGAGTTATTGCTATGCAAACAGTCTGCATATATTCTACAAATCTGACCATCTTTGGTCCAGTTCCCAAGAAAATGAAAAAAAAAGTTACACAATAGTACACACACACAAAAGTTACACACATAGAGCAGCAGTACAAATGCGGAAGGGAAGAGAACCAGACACAGAAAATAGATAGTCAGAAAAAGAAAAAGGAGGGGAGTGCTACTAACAGAGATGAAAGACATGAATGCAGAAATGAAATATTAGATTGACTGGTCCAGTGAACAGTGTAGGTGGATCAAAATGTTCGACCTGGAGTGTCAGTCCAATTAAATTTGATGTCCTGATTCCCCAAGTTTTCCTCTGACCTGTTGAATTTGGACTCTCCAACCAATTTGGACCAGAGTCATCCTTCATGCAAATCTCCCCTAATTATGTCTTCACATGTTGCATGTGTGTGTGTTTGTTGGTGGTAGAAAAGAGGACTGAGTGTGTGGTATAACCACTGTTGTAATTGAAAGACACAAAGCCTGGCTCAAAGACAGGATGAGGTTTCAGGACACTCATGGCACTGTGGAGCCACAACTAGTATGTGCATGATGGCACAGGGTGGGGGTGATGTGCACAGCTCCAAAGACTATGGTAGGTCTATAGTAGGTCTGCGCCTGACAGTGGTGTTGGTAATGTGCCCATTAAAAGAGAGAAAAAGGCAAGGGAAATTATTTGCAGTGGGACACGCATTTCTACAGTAATAACAAGTCTGCAAGTACAGTCACAGGGAGTTGATGACACACGGGGAAATGATTATTTCTCTCATGATACCAGTATAATAATTATTATACACTGGAGACTGTCTGTGTTCTCTGTCCAGAGTCTCTGTGGATAACGGGAAAGACTTCTGTCAGCCTCTCAGGTTCTGCTAAAGGCAGAATACTCAGGAAACATGCAGGATGACAACACCCAGCATGATGTGGAGCCCACACTGAACTCCAATGTAATCATTTATTTAAGTCCAACCAACAAACTAAACACAAGTTCATGTCAAATTCCAATGAAAAAAGCTTCTTCACCTCAAATCTGTCTTTGCAACGGCATAGCCCTGCTGCACAGCGTTACCAGCAATCCCTGAAAACAGTTATATAGTGGACCCAAATGCAGCCAAGGAGGTATGTGAACGTCAAGTAATTTAAAGAACTTACTAGGCAGGGATGAAAACACAAAAAACAGCTACAGCTAAATAGTGCAGGGAAAGTCGAAGATGAAGCAGGGGTCCAACAAAAGTCCAATGAATAAAATCCAGAAGTGAGAAAAAAAAAAATCAGTAGCAGGAACACAGGTAAGTACAAGATGAAACATATGAACTAAAACAGGAAACACACTACGATCAGACAAAGACACACACTAACACAGGAACTAAATAACACAGAGCAGGACAATTAGACACAACCGAGACTAACGACGACTAGCACAAAACAATAAACTCAAAACCACGACAACTGCACCTACTCACTGGTGTCAAAATAAATTACCAGTAAAGGAGAAGGAGGTCAAAGAGTTTAAACAGCCAGGCAGTAAGCATGATGTCACCTGTAGGTTTTTTTGAAGGGCTGTTTTCAGGCTCAGAGTGTGATTGCACTGGCCGCCGCAAGCCATCTGTAAAGGCACCCAGCTGTCAATCAAAGTAGCCACACTGTTAATTTTTCATAACTTTAAGCCTTAATATAATCTGAACAGTCTGTTGTGAAGTTGGACATTTTAACATGGAGACTGAGAGTGTTTGAGGAACTGCAGTTTTTGGCACTTCCACATTGGCTTCACAGCCACGGAGGTTGCCGTTCGGTTTTTGACACACTGACAAATCGACAAAAGACATTCAGTCATTCATCAAAGAGCACCACTGACCTACAGTATGACAGTGCACAACAAATTTAGTGTCTCTATAAACAACAGGTCATGTCACTCACTCATTTGAAAATTGAGCATTTGGCCAGATGGTCAAAGTCATGAGGGTTTCCTCCAGCAAATTTCAAGCCAATCTGGTCATTAGTTATGAAGATATGTTGATCAGAGACAAACAAATGGATGGACAGAGGTGATCATGTGACCCTCTTGGCAGAAACAGTGCAATTAATGGTTCTCAATTCATTCCATTATCGCATTAAATACAGCACAAGCTGCACACAGAGGGGACTCGCATGACTCGCTCTCTTTTTGTCTCGTCAAGTCTTTTGTGTGTGTCTTTTAAACTCGGTATATTCTCTTCTCCCTCTCTGCTTGCTTTACAAGCCAGAATTACCACTTCCAGGGTGTGAGAGCTATAAAGAGGCGGGTGCATATAAATGCAACCAGGATAATGGGGGTGTGATGGGCAGTGCTGAAAATTTTACTGCCTGTTAGTACCTGTTACATGTTGCTTTTATTCATTTATACCCCTACTTTATAGGGAGGGACACTTAAATGGGGCTACTGCTTGATTTAAAACTACCTAGCAGAATGGTGTTCTCACTGTCCAAATTTGAGTGTGTGAAAAACCCTCTCCCCACGGACACCACTGGAAAAAAAAACAAAAAAAACATTTAAAGACACTTTGTCCACAGGATGCTTTTGTCACTCCACATAATGGGTGTTTTTGCCGTGTATTCAAATGAGCCTTAACACACTGTGCTGGTGACTTGCTAAAACGAGTCAACATCCCCTTTAGTGCTGTCACTTTATCCACTGAATCCTCGTATGTTATCAAAATGCTCTTTCCAGCTCAGAGATTATACACCTGCAGCTGTCAGGCCAGCATGTAAGGCTGAGGTGAATGGTTTTTAACGTGTGTTTTTCATCCTGTCATGATAAACTGGTTCAGCATTATGCAGGATAAAGTTAATGTTACACTGGAGATACCCTTGACGTTTTATTTGGTTTGCTTCATACAAAAGAAAAATGAGAAGGAATTCTGTATTGTGATGTCTGTACAGTTTTGTACAAATCTGATAACTCAGGGCCAAACATATTTTTTTGGCATGCATCTTTTAAAATTTAATGTAGGCCTAAAATGTAGTCTGGATATTTCTCTTTAATAAGAGAATCCAGGTTGTTGTTGTCCGTTCAGCCATCATCTTTTAGCATTGGTGGTATCAGGGGTGAGCTCACAGGATACAAACCCCTGAATGCTTCTCTGCAAAGCCTCGAATTTTCACACCAGCCGGGAGAGTTTCCAGTGGCCAGCTTTCATGCCCTGACAGCCAGACCACCAAACTGATGCAAGGCAAGTAAACACAGCTGTGTTTACACAGAACTAAGTTGTAAAAGCCTTTAAGTGTTCACTCAAATAAACTTTATCATTAACTTCTCCACACGAGCCTGCAGTCCGATTATCAAACATAAACATTGCGTTAGAAAGCGTCTTGACCCTGGTGCACCCGAGCCTCCTCTCCTCTGCCTCTGCTCCCCAGAGTCCAACATGCAGTCTGCTGGACTCGCCCCCTGTGCACTGTGCTAATTTAGTGGCAGCTAATACTAACTGCTCATTTATTATCTCTCATTTCAGATAGTGGCAGTGTTTCAAACTGGAGAATTTTGTTGTGTTTGCCTTACACTTCACAGTAAATGCTTAATTTTACTTATTTTAAAGTGTGCCTTGGTAGATTTTTTTCAATCATGATGGTTCTTGTTGTTGTTCTTTATTGTTCTATATTGCATGCAAGTGAAATAAAATGGCTGGAGCTAGTTTCTTGTGCATTGTAATATAGCTTTGTTGTAATTACTTACTGTAAAGGAGGCCACTGTTTTGAAGTAATAACAACAATATTAATAATAATAATAATAATAATAATAATAATAATAATAAGAGAAGGTAGCTTTTTATTCATCCCTGATGGGAAATTCCACATGTCACATCTCAGACATATATAAGATATGTAGGGAATAGAAAATAAATAGTAGATAGTAAATAAGGAAAAAAATGCATTGTGAATAAATGTAATATAAAATGTATAAATACTGCCCACATCTATTTTTAGTAAGATATAGTACAACAGTCCATGAGAGGTAACCATCATGCTGTGCCTTAGAAACCATCAAGCTGGTTGAGGCTGAGTCATTATGGAAGGCCTCATTAGTCATCAAAGGGCTGGTGGTATGCTCCTTTACAAAGAGTTTGAGATGGGTTCTTCATGTTGCTGATTTTGGACTTCATTCTCCCCTCTGCCACCTTCTCTAGGCTATCAAGGACAAAGAAGGGTGCACTGCGCCAGTGTTGTAGTCAGTCAGTGTCTAGTTTTTTTCACTTTATTTATTGGATTTCTCCCATCGGAAATGACAATACATACAGTATATGACATGTAGGACGGGGGGGGCAGTAAACTAGAGGACCAGTAACCCAAGATACAAGACCAGAACATATGAATTGAAGTGGGACATGTCTGGCACAAATTGATGAGGAGTGTATCCTTGAAAATAATCTGTAATATGTAAATTCGGATCGGCCTGCCATGCTTCTCTTAATGAGAGATAATGTCTCTGTAGATGACAGTTTCATATACACAACAAATATTATGCCTTTAGATGAAGCTGTTGGGAACAGAGTATCCATGGGCTGTTGTTTAGAGATTGCAGGAAATGATCTTGTTTGGTTACGAATCCAATGTCAGACCTGTAAAAATCTTTAAAAAATGCAATTTTGAACTGGTCAAATGACCCAGAAATGTACAGATCTTTAAATGAGATAATACCTTTCTCACGCCACACTAAGAAAGAGTCATGCTCAAGTGATGGGGGAAAACTGATGATTTGCCACAACTGGGGCACAAAGCAAGCCAGCCTGCAAACTGAAGTGTTTTTGTGACCTGAGCCCAGGGTCAATTTGGACCCAGGCAGGGGCCTCATTGTTAGCATAGATTTGAAGCCAGTAAATCAAGGCTCTCAGGTTACTTGGCCAATAGTATAATAGGAAAAAAGGTAAAGCCATGCCACCCATCGATTTGGGTCTTTGTTCAGGAGTGATATCGAACAATAACACCCACAACTAAGGGCATCCTTACCTTTTTCAGTATAAGTAAGATAGAAGCCTGAGAGAATGTGGATGGAAGTTGGCCCTTGACAAGGGATTCTTCAAAAAGAGTGAGTAACATTGGCAGCAACTTATCTCCAAATCTCTTAAAGAATTTGACTGTGAAACCATCAGGTCCTGGAGCTTTAGCATTCTGCGTACTGTAAAGACTTGATCTAGTTTCCCCCACAGACAGAGGTTCCACCAGTTGCTCTATAAATGATTCACTTATTTGAGGCAAGTCCATTCTCTGAAAAAACAACTCAAGCCTAAAAGGGTCATGGATCGCCTCAGAGATGTAAACGTAGGAATAAAATACATCAAATTCATTATTCATCTCCTGCTCTGTATTTGATATCTGAACGTCATGCTTACAGATACTTGTGATCAAGGTAGAGACTGTGAACTGCCTAATCTGTTGGGAAAGAGTCTTGCCTGCCTTATCTGAGTGTTCATACAGATTAGAGGGAGATTGAAGCAGTGGCTGCTCGGGGCAGTCATCAAATGTGGGAGCAGTTGAATATGTACAGTCCAACTGATGAATTTGGTCTGTGAGATCTTCAAGGTGGTGTATTCCTGCCCTCCCAGGTAGTGCATCAAATAATCTCTCTTCTCAAAAAAGCTTTAAGTGATTCCCAAAGAATGGACTTGTTAATGTAACACCCGCCTCATGTACATATAAGGGGGGCCTGGGTTACTCTTATGATATTCCCTTTTGTTTATGCTTTTAAATAAATAAAACACCACACAACCAAACTTTAAATGTAAAGACTCTTTAGTTATAAGTTTTTACCCTCAAAATAAATAAAAGAAAATTAAATAAATCACTTGAGTATAGTGTACTTAACAGAGATAGTACCAACTGTACTATTATTCAGTCTCTTATAATATTAAACAAAATGTAGCGAAACTTAAATACAACAAATGAGGGACCCACACGCACTCACACACTCACACCTGGTCCACAACAGTCTCTATGAGTCTTCTAACCCCCTGCTGCAGGCCTGTGTCGTAGCCTGGGTGCGTTGTGACCTAAAACAAAATGGCCGCTTCACTTTTAACCAGCAGAAGAAAAATAAAAGGCAAACCCAGTACTCACGCTCCCGGACAGTTAGCGGGGTAAAGAGCAGTGAACAGGTCACCGACAGGGCGCAGCAGCAGCAGCTCACAGTCCGAGCGGGCCGACACGATCCACAGCTCACACACAGCAGGAAGGACGCAGGTCCTACGTAGTCCACATGCGCTTTGCTTCCCTCTTTAATGCCGTCAAAACGTCCGTCTCCTTCTCCTAAATTAAATACACAAGCTAAATTCCAAGTCCACACGCTGCTTCAGACCGATTTAGCATTAGCTCAAATTAACCAAACGTGTGAGAGAGCAAGCTAATCACTTACGATGCTAGGGTAAAACTAACGGCTAATCGCGGTTAGCATGAACAGTTCGTTTTATACTGTACAGCTTAGTTACAGATTTCAAAAAACTCATAATTACCTCCCGGCTGGTCACAAAGTTCTTTACATCAGGTACACTGGCCGTTCCCCATAAATACATGAACTCTGGTCCACCAAATCACTCCAACACGGACTTGGTCAAGTTAACTCGTCTCCCTCCTCTCGTCGCTCTGTCCCGCCCCCTCACCTACAGACTGCCCTGTGATTGGCCGGGGGAACCCGAGCTCTACACATGCCAATACTGCCAAAGAAATGAATGATTGACAACCCACAAAACAAGTAATAATACAGTGAGCTCACAAACACTATGAAATGAAATAACCTAACTTGTATTTTAACAGATCACTTCTGCATTTTTAAACTGTTCTGCGTGTTAACCATATTTATGAACGTTTACTCACTTCAATACATAATGAACTTTTATGAATTATGATTATTTGTTATCAAAATAAATCAATTATTTCAGTAAGGGCTACACTAACATCTGGTGTATCATTCATGGACAAGAAAAAAATGTGTGTTTGTGGTTAATGAACTCTTCATCAGTGAAGCATTGCTAAAGTGCCACTTTCTTAGGGAAGGATATTTGCAAAGCTACAGCTATTAGCCAAAATCATAGTTATATTATACAGAGTACCTGTGACCACAACATATCTCCCATGGTGGTCTGCAGTGACAAGAATGGCAGCTCCTCTAGACTTGCTTTGATAATTGGAGTGATATAATTGCCCTACCCACCCTTTGCATAGTCTGTTATGGTCAGAGGACCTGAGATGGGTTTCTTGAAGGAGCGATATTAACATCAAGACTTCTCAAATGGGATAAAACTCTATTACATTTGATAATGTGATTAACTCCCTTGGTGTCCCAACTAGTACAGTTCACTGTAATATCATCATTACTCCTGGAGAGCACTGAATTAACCATAATCAGAGATAGACAAGGAATTGAGTGCTGTTAAAGCATCCACAGGATACCGCTGATACAGCCATACCCCCATTAATACAAAATACTAAGTTATACATACAAAAAAAAAAAAAAAAACATCATGTCCCCTTCCCCAAATGAGAGGTAAGAAGCCTCATACACACTTGGTACTCTTCTTTTGTGCTTTCATATGCAGCGAAAAAAAAACAAATAAAAACACACTGCTCCTTAGAATGTTATACGTTTCAGTAGTCATAACTAAAGAAAAACTGAAGTCCCTGCTTTCAGTATCCAGATATAAACATGTAGAACCACTCATGCTAGAAAAGAAAACTAAAAGATAGAGACAAAGATATGAGCTTATGAGCTGAATATCAAAATGTAAACAAATGAACATACCTACATATATGAACCACAGCTGAGCCTAGCATAAAAAAGACTGAATGAAAAAATATATGCAGTCCAACTCTCGATGTGCATAATTGTTCATCCAAATACGTCCCATTCGTTACTATTAACAGGTCTATAGAAAATAAATGAGGGACTGGCCATAACTCGCGTTGAAAAAGATATAAATAAATGAAAGGATAATAATATTGATGATGATATTTGGATGGGAAAAAAACTTAAATCAGATTGGGTGAGCAAAAATATACACCAAGAAAAGTTACCGGCATATCTAAACACTGGTAATGTTTTTCTATGTCTCCAAGGAGGGCTCCATTTGGCGAATCTTCTACGTCTGCAGGTACCTTGAAGGAGTGTGAGATGCTGTCACAGGTGAGATGCAAGTCGGCTGGGTGGAACATGCCATAGTTGATGCCCACCTGTCTGAGCTTCACCTTGATCGGGTTAAAAGCTACTCTGTGGCGGCTAAGCTCGACGCTCATATCCGGGAATATGTGGACACTCACCTCTCTGAGTTTTAGTTCACCCTTGTTCCCAGATAACTGCAGGATCTTTTCCTTATCCGAGTAGTAGTGGAGTCGCACAATCATGGGTCTGGGGCAGTCACCGAGTTTGGGTTTCGGAGCCAAGGTTCTGTGAGCACGGTCGAGCACCAAAGGGATCGTTATCTCTTCCCCCAACACCTTGGTAAAAAATTAGGCCACAAAGGCCTCATTCTCAGATTCTGACAGTGATTTCTATTCTCTAGGTCTCTAGGTCATCATTCTGGTCCTTTAGTTTCCCAATCTCCCGCTCAAGCTTTGAAATGATGCTCTTCGTGCTGGTGATGCTGGAATCATGACGGTTCATTGCAGTCTTGATCTCCCGAACAGTAGTTGGTGTCTCGGTCTGTGTGGAGTACAAAGATGTCATTTAAGCTCTGAACTCTGTTTTTAGAGAGGCAATGTAGCCTTTGTGTCCCCTCTGGGTCTTGAGGTCTTGCTTGATTTCAGCACGAAAAGTCACCATCTCTTGTTTGACTGTATCGCTCAGTAGTTGATTAGAAGTATCCATCTCAGCTTTAAGTAGCTGGAAAAGAGCATTCTCCTCAGGTTGCTGTGTCAGAGATGGGGGGTCGAAGTGGTGGTTGGTGGTAGCGCTAGCATTAGCCATGAGAGTTTGCTTCAGTGAAGGGCTAGCTAAACTTTGTGTCGCTGCCTTGGCTGATTTCCGATTCTGTTATGGTGAGTTTTACTTTATTGTGTCTTACTCAAGCAATAAGTTTAAATATATAGTCGGGTGTCAAACTGGAAGGCTACTCAGATATATTTTAGACTTTGAGGGGTCCAGACTAATTCAAGACCAAGTGTAGACTGTCTTTACCCTACTTACATAGTTAACATGTAGCTGATATTCTCCAAATCTCTTTCAAAAGGCTGCCAATGTGTGGGCAATCTGCATATTGATGGATTTATATACTGCTGGGTGTTCTCTTTTGGACACTGTTTTACAGATGAACTCTTTGTGGTTTCAGAGAAAGTTTTTCTGTCAGCTAGAGGTTCTTGTGGTTAAACCTTGACCTGAACTCTCTTTAATCTCCTCTGTGCCATGCAAATGTTTGCTCTGTAACTCCAGTAGAACTTTTTGAACTTTTTGAGTTTCTCATCTGCTTTCATCATCATTTGTCTGACTCCTACTGCTGTCTGAAGTGTTAATATATATTCTGTTCATTAACAAACTCTCAGGACAAATTATAATTTTTTTAGTTAATTAAGGTATTATTAGGTGATTTGAAGATGAGACCGAGAACTTCAAAAAGTCATCTTGACACTTGACTTTTTTTATGTCTGAGCAGCCTACAACACCGGGACTGGCCTCAACTGGCTCATAGAACAAATGAAGCACCTTACAGTCTAGTTTGTTTTTGAGTTGAACTCCCAAGAACTTGTTTGACTCCACCAGACCTATCTTAAGCGTCTGAATAGTGACTGGGGTAGGTGGCTTCTTGTTTCATTGGAAGTTTATTGTAGCTGTTTTGTCTTGCTGAAGTTCAGCTGCAGGTGGTTTGTGTTACATCAGGAGATAAATCTCTCCACTAGACTCCTGTACTCATCCTTGTTGCCCTCACTGGTGTAGCCATCATCTGAGGACTTCTGAAGATGAGTATATCCAGAACTGAGTCAATGCGAAGGCAGAGTGCTTATTTTTCAGCTCTGGAACCAGTCTGCAGGAGAGATAATTTGTAAAACAGCATACCGTCCACTGCACCTTCATCGCTAAATGGTGTTGAATGCACTTGTCAAGAAAGTCAAGAAATTATACTCACTGCCTCTTGAGATGAGAGTAGACCCTGTGCAGTGGATTAATGATGGATTCATCCACACCACACTCTGCCTGGTAAGCGAACTGCAGGAGGGTCAAGAGAGCCACCAGGGCCAGCCTCTCAAAGATTTTCATTATATGGGAGGTCAGCATCACTGGTCTGAAGTCACTGAGACCACTGGTCCCTCCTCTTGTAGGCACTGGAACAATGGATAATGTTTTCCATAGGCAGGGGACACCTCTATAGCTTTCAACTTATAACATCATTATGTAACTTCCACATGTGGCCTGTAAGTTAGACAGTGTGGTCTAGTCGAGTCCATATACAACAATTTTACGTCTTCATTTTACTATATATGTTAAAAGCACTATTACTTAAGAATGAATTGAGACAATATAAGCATATAAATCATTGTGCTATACAATTATTTAGACTAACATCCCGTACAAGTAGTCTCACCAAACCACAGTGAGTCCTGCTAAACTCTGCAGGCAGCAGGAGTATCCTCTGCAGGCTAGAGGTGAGTGTTAATCAATAGTCATAATCACAATAGCCACAATCGGCACTCAGCTGAAGTTTGTTAGACAGAATTGAAGTTTAGAGATCAAGATATTGCTCTTTGGTAACGGGCCTCTGTTTGTAAAAGCTAAGAAGATGAGATCTGTTGGACTTACAACACTGTGGCTACTACCTGGGAGCAGCGGAAAAAGGTTTTTGCAAGCACTGGTTCACTGTAGAAGTACAATATTTAGATAAACCTGTGTTAGACAGCTTTTATTAAAAAAAAAGACTATACTAGTTGACATGCAGCTCCTATACTGATCTATCATCTGTCCACAAGCAACCGATTGTGGATAGAATCCATAGGGCCTATACTGGCCTTGTTGAGTTCAATCTGTTTTGTGGCTAAGATACAGCGATATTGCTATTATTGACAGAGAATCAGAGAGTGAGGGTGAATCTTCGGTCTTGTTTCGGTGATGATTGGATGCTTTACTCTGGTAACTTTCTTTTTCTGATGGAGATGCTGTTCATAAAGGTGTTGTTTTTAATGAAACTTTGGCCAACTGCACCTTGGACTATTAATTAATTAATCTTGTTTAATGAAAATGGCTTCAGTTCTCATTAAACCATTCATCAAGATTATATTACACCAGACATTAGCCTGTGCATGCTGGCTGACTGCTAGTCTGAGAAGTAAAACCTCCCTGCTAAGATTTAGCTGTTCTCTCCTTGCTGACTACGGCCTGCGGCTTTAGATGAGTAGTTTTGTTGCCATTTTTTATGTTAAGTTTTGCGAACACAAAACTCTTCCTCCTCCTCTTTTCTCTCCCTGTGGCATGGGTAAAGCTGGATTTATGCTTCACTGTCGAGGTGTTCCTGCAGTGTCACTACAGATTCCTCTGACTTATAGGAACTGATTCATGGTTCAGCTCAGGATTTAACCTGCTTATAGTCACAGCACCGCTGCAACATTGCATTGGTTGAATCGTGCATTATAAGGCCAGCTGCTGCATTCATTATGCAGCTTACTGTCCTTACATCCTTTTATTCACTTTTGATAGAAAACAATGATTACAGAGTGAAAATGATGCGGGCTGAAAGTCTTTCCAGGAACCCACTCGTTAATCAAAGTAGCCATGCTGATAATTGTGTGTAAATTCAAGGCTTATATATAATTATGATTAAGTTATAGGTTCATGCTCAGTACAGCTGGCATGAACATGGAAATTAGCAATGGAGACCAAAATGGTTAAAGCAGGCTGTAAACGTGTTTATTTCTTCTTGCTATTTCTCAAACTGAACATTTTGACATAGGTGCTTATGGAGACTGACTCACTTCTGTAGCCAGCCTCAAGTGTTTTTTCTTCTTTTCACAGCCATAGAAATTGTCACTTGGTTTAAGTAGGTAGTAAGTACATAGTATCAATGAGATTCAACCATAGAGCAGATATGTATGATGTAAAATCAAAACAAAGAGGCTGAAAAGAACTGCAGCATTACCAACTGAGCCAAGTGTGCTACTGCACCACAATTTAGTTTAGAGTCATAACATCAAGATGTCCACGTCACAAGGCAGCAGCAGCAGCAGTGCAACAATAAGTTCACTCACATCATAAACAAAGTATTTAGTATCTTTGTCCTCACTGCTTCTAAGAAGTTTTGTTTCAGATACAGCAACGAGCGTACACTACTTGCTCCCAGTACTTTTGTTTGACTATCTTGTAACAACATTACTATGCTGCACACGATACAGAGAGGAGAGTGTCATCAATCTTCTCATCTAACTCTTGGCAAGAAAGTAAATAAGCAAATTCCCCCAAATGTCAAACTATTACTTTAAAATAAGTAATTGCCTTTTTGTTCATTGGTGCTGGGCAAGTTGTGTAAAGTGGTACAGTAGGTTGATAATAGCAGTGAGTAAATACGTGCACTATACAATCAAAACAAAGAGCTAAATGAGGCTAAAAACCTCAATTATGCAAAATGACACTTAGCTGTTGGATTGTCTACAAACTGGATTGCTACTAACTGGACAAATGGGGCCCAGAAGAAATGTTGTGTCGTGACCTCAAGCTGTCCACGTCACAATGCAACAGCAGTTCCCTCACATCATAAACAGAGTAAATAGCATTTGATTCCCACAACTTATTAGTTTCATCCCAGATACAGCATAAAAATGTACACTTCTTGTTCCCTGTACTTTGTTTGGACTATCCTACAGAAGCATTAGTACGCTGTACACTAAACTCTTTGTCCATCCGGCTCATGATGACACCTGCTGTAGCTGCTCTGTCGGGCTAAAGGCCCATAGTTTGCTTGTCCTCATCGATATTACTCTGGAGAACTGCCAAAACTCACTTCCACTAGCAGAGAAAAAGTTACAGTACGAGGGAGTAGTTAGAGTTAGGAAAACAGAGATTAAAGATCACAGAGAGATGGTGATAGAATATTACAGAATGAGTAAAATGGATGTTTTTCAGAACAATAAAAACATGAAAATAGAGAGATATGGAGAGAGGATTATGACTGTGCTGATGTGTGTTAGCTGTTGGGTCAAAGAATAATGAATGGAGCCCTGATGCTTCACTCTATAGATACTGCACCTAAAGCTACTTGGAAAACATAGTAGCTATTCTTACAGCCTCTCTATGTGCTGTGTGCTGTGTGTTTGCCTTATGAAATTATCATTCAGTCACCACCAAAAACTCATGACTAATTTAACTATTGGACTCAATGTGTCAAATGGTGAGTTTGCTTTCAGCTGCAACACAATGGAGCAACATTTCACAGCTTTTGTCCATTTCAGGTGTAAATCTGCAACACACTCGATGGGCAATAATGAGAATCAATGGCTTGTCATTATAGTTGAGATGATCTCACTGATGACATATTGTCTGACCCCCATCGAAAGAACAAACTCACCTGACTGTAAAAACCTGCTCGTGTGAAAAGTTATTTGAAATAATGCAGAATACAATTTTGTGTGGAATTGATTTTACTATATATTTAAACATGGGGAAGCCAAAATGGATGCAGTGACACAGTGTCTCTGTTAAGAAAATACTGCATTGGGTCAAATTGCAAAAGAGATGATTAAATATAAATCTGGTTTGAACTTATTGACAACAATCAGAAAAGCTCTCGTAGCTAATTAGCAGGCACTTCTGACATGGTCTGGTTCATCTATTTTACTCTATTATTGGATCATGAGGTAAAAATAACACCTGTCAGTCAAAACTTCGTCCAGGTGAACAATGTGGTGAAAAAAACCCTTCTGAAAGTCTGTAGACTGAAACTTAAAATATAGGGAGATCAAATGGCAGAATAGATCCTAAAGTAAGTCAAATGTCCTTAAGTATCTATATATTTGCATATAATCACCAAAAAAAAAAAAGAATTATTATGTTGTTATGTGTTCCCTTTCCCTTTTTTGTATCCACAGAGGGAGCAGGTCCTTTTCATGGAGTCTGCCATGTTTATACAGCAGAACAAACTGATTAGACAAAAGGGTGTGTAGTTGGTTATCTGCAACCCCATTGCGAGATACTAACAAATCCTACACACTGAACCGCACTCTGCATAATGAAAAGACATAATGTTGATAATGGTGTGAGAACGAGATGGTCAGAGTGCATTATCTCTTTGTATTCCAAAAATATATCTGTATTTGTTTATATCACCCATATCACCTCTGCACCACTTGACTTGGTGCTCTTGGTTGAAAACGACACCTGATCTGGCTCTAAATCTTTTCTACAGCTTCCTGCCAAAGCAGATTAACATCTTTTACAGAACATTATTATCACGTTGCAATACAGTACTGAATAGGAAACCACCATGTGGGGCAAGTTATATTTCCAGCCAGGACAGCATATTTACAATCTTTCTGGCCACAGCTGATTAGCTACATCAGGAGAGTTCCGCTCAAGCAGGGCTCAGAGGGTATGAGAAGGTTGACATGTGGCAAAAGGATTAATAAAATTACATCTAACACATAATTACATGTAATGCATCTAATGACATACAAATACCACTGAGCAAAGCAAATGGTTAAAATAATTGCAAATGTTCCTGGAGAGAACCCACGCAGACACGGGGAAAACCCCAACTGAGGTTCAAACCAGAGGCTGTGAGGTGACAGTGCTAACTGTATAAAGGATGAAAGGCACAATGGAGAATCTGCTATTTATAGAAAAGACACACCAAGAGAAGTAAGAAATCTTCTAATTATTTAAAAGTAATATGAATTGTTTCATTGATTTATTTTCTTTGTCTTCTTCAATTCAGTAGGTGGAGGTAATGCACCTGTAAGATGGTTTTCCAACTGCTGTTAAAGCTGGTCTGTTTACATGGTTGTTACTGAATTACTTTAGTTTTGGAGTAGTTTAATTCTTGGAACACACAAAACACACGTAGATAAGCCTAACCTTAACCCTGAAGTATACAGTTAAGCCTTACTTGAAGTGAACAGCAGGTAAGAGTTGAGCGTGTCTGCAGCTTTGCAATGCTTCTATGGTTTGGAATGGTGTAAATAGTTCTCCTTGGTAGTAACATCATATTATGAGTATTGTCTGTGTATATGCCATGCCATGCCATTTGAGACCTGTTCGATAATCAAAGAAATATTTATTAACCTTGAAATGTTGTTTTTCTTAGTAAGGTAGTAAGGAGACATTTACATATGCTGGTTGGACTCAATGGCTACTTCCCTGCACTTAATACAGAATATCTTTTATTTATAACCCCACCCTCCATCCACACTTCATATGTCAAGTGTTTATCAATTCTTACATGAAAGCCCTGATTAGTACAGGTTAAAAAGGCTTCGTCATTGCCTCTATATGCATGTGCATGCCTCGCCTCTACTGCACTGTTGATTAATAGAAGCATTCCCTGGCAATCTTTCTTTTTTCACTCTAGTGCTAAATGAGGTTGAAAAATTAAGTCTGACAAAAACTGGATGTTGGTGATTCTGCACTCGTATTCAGCTGCCATAAATCAGCTGCAGTGGCTCCTTTATGGATGCCTCATCATGCATGCAGGATGTCTTTACCATATGTTACAGCAGGGACTGTTGGCTGCCTCATAAATCAAGTCATATTTAGTGTTCCAGTATCACTGATACTGACGTGTGGCACAGTGATATGTCACCTCTATATGTTAAGTCTCATAACGCTGTCATGTAATAAGTAGGTGTAATGATCAGGTGGCATGCGTGTCACGGCCATGCTGGCCAGATGTTTCTTTTGGAAAAGTGGGAGAATTCTTTGGATTTTCTTGGAAGAGGAAGGCTCCACATGCTCGACTGTAAATCAGATTTGTCGTTGAAACTGCCCAATTAATTTCTCATTTCTGTTCACATGAATAATTCAAACTGATAAAACATTTCTCACATTTCATCTGTTTATGAATGGATTTGACTCCATTAGGGACACCTACAACACAGACACATGTCTATGTTTTGCTTGTGCGTTATGTCATCTTTGAATAACAGAGTTTTCAGCTTTCAGAGTTGGGAGAGCAGAGGAGGGAGGATTTAAACCCAGATTAAAAAAACTACTCACCTGGGTCATTTCTTTGTCTATCACTTTATAGGGTTTACTGCTTCTCTCTGTCTGTGACTCACTTTGAACATGCTTCATCATCATAGTGATGGGAGATGCTTAATTTGATTTATAAAATGGGAAAAAAAAGTTGTATTCAGGTTCAGCCTGAATGTGGTTAAAGCAGATAATAATAACTGCCTGAACTGTGACACTAATCTAAATCTAGAATGTTTCCTTAAAGCCGTCCTTGCCACAAAAACACTGATACTGATGAAACCTGCTGAACAGTTCTAGTCAGAGCTTTTAAGAACGTGCAACAAGTCACGTTTTATCATGAAACATGTCTTCATCAGAGTAAGAAGATCAGTGGAGGGGTTAAATAGATCTGCTCCCAGTAAAAGCTGTCTGTGATAGACACGTTCTGGGGAATTGCATGGATTGTATAACTATCTATCATGAAGACATCATAGAAACTGTGACAGCTTTAAGGAAACACTGCAGAGCAAGATCATACAGTATTCATGAAAACAAGATGAACTTATATAATTACATGTAACAGTTTGTCAGACTGTAACCACGATGAGTGTTCAGAGGCTGGAGATGTGTATCCTCTATGGGATGGTAGCACCGCCTCAGTGCCCTAAAAATTTCAGGATAGATTTCAATCAATTATTTGTTGCTGCTGGACAATGTGATGTGTGTTACATCTCCACTTTGTTTTCTGAGTTGTGATTTTTTGGACACAGTGAAAAACAACTGAAAATACATTTCAAAGTGATTATCTTGTATTTAGCATTAATGCAAACAAGTCATTATTATGGGGGCACATTTAATGCTCATTATTCACCTCATTAATTGTGTGTCGAAAACATTAATTCAAGTATTATCATTAGGATAAAAACAGAAGCCAGTCTGTCTTTTTTCTAATTTATTTATGAGATAAAGTTCTGTGCTGAGTTCTGTTCTCTTCAAAAGATAAAACTTGTTTAATTATTTCAAAGTGGATCCAAACCAGCAGTTAGTAAATCTACCTAATTATTGTAGTGCCTTTTATATAAAAAGGAGTTTTTTTTTCAAAAACTTGAAAGGGGAACTTTTCACATGCAGCTACAGCTTAACTTCCAATAACCACAAGATCATGTACACCAGGCAATCAGCCATAATATTATGACCACTGACAAGTGAGATGGATAACACTGATTATCTCTGTTAGTGTGTGGGATACATCAGACAGCAAGTGAACGTTCTGTCCTCAAAGCTGAGTGTTATAAGAAGCCAAATTGTGATGGCTGGACGTCTGGATCAGAACATCTCCAAAACTGCAGCTCTTGTGAGATGTTTCCAGTCTGCAGTCGTGAGTAATTAGGTTCAGAAAAAAAAGGTGTCAGCACACACACTGCTTTGCAGTATGTTGTGTATATGCCATGGGTACTCATGCAAAGTAAATCATTACAAATCAATTGTACAGAAATTCTTAAGATTACAAGTGATGACAAAATGATAACAGAAGAGCACTGACAACAGAGGTCTTGCATATTCATATTTGTTAGCTAGACACCTTGTATAGCTTTTATTCATTCTACCTTAACAGACAAATTGCTTTTACAAGTTGGCCTCTTAGTCACACACACAGTCAAGGCGACAGTCTGTCCATCAAAGCAGAAACGTAGGTCAGTGTTTTTGAACCTTCCACCTCTCTCCTTGCCTGACTCCCTCGGATGGTCTGCCCTGAGGACGGTGAAGTTGTCAAGATTTACCTTGGCATCTGGGACATTCTGGGACAAGCCAGGTTTCAGTCAGGTTGATGAGGCAGGCCTCTTTAGAGTTTCTTTCCATCAGGCACTGGGTGGTTTGATACTGCAAAGTTTGAAAGACTGGACTTGAAGCAGATCTTCCCTGGTGTAGGTTAGGCCATTGTTGCCATCACTACTCAGGAAACATTAAACTTGAGAAATGTTAAGTGACATTTGATATTTGACATCAGGCACGACATGCAATCTTACCAGTTTCTTAAATACAACAAAAGGTCAGGTGCATACTAAAGACATCATGTCATCTGTGAAACAGGGATATAAAAATAATACTCCAGTATGATATCTGATAAATACTGAACAGCGTCTGTTTAAAGACAACCCACTCACGATGCAAATCAAAGAACAGTTGCACACATCAGTAGGTCACAGTATCAAGACAAAGGCAGGAGACTGGAGTGTTCTTTGTTGTATAATTCAGTGATCCTGTCCTGTGAACAAAAAAGTGCCCTTTGATGTGATTGCATATGTTACAGCAACAGGTTGAGGAGATAAGCCAGTGACTTGATATGAGTCCTCAGGGTTCGACTTCATCTGGGTTCAAGGCTCTCCTGCTGGGGAGCTCGTGAATTTGTCATGAGATGATGTATACTTTATGTAACCGTTGAATGGCCAAATATGAGTTTGAAAAATCTGATCTCATGAGTCACTACATTGCAAAAGTTATTGATTTTTTTGTTCCAGTTTGAGAGTTTGGTTGGAGTTATTTTGACTATGCCACACCGCGACTTTGACTGTGACTTTGTATAAATATCACCTGTGATGAGTGAACGTTTGAGTTGCTGTTAACAAAAAACACTTGAAAACCACTTATTTAGAAACTTCCCCACATGCACAACTGGAGATTTGATAAATTAAAAACACTTTGTTAATGACTCTAACATTTACTGCTGCAGACTAGACGGCATGTTAGAAAATCTATGCACAATTATTAATGGACCAACTGCATTCTTGATTTTTCAGTCGTTCATAGCAGTTATGAAGGATTAGAACGGTATTCATTAACCATTAATAACATGATGAGTTCTAACCCTTATTAAAAAAGGTGTCTTATTATACAGAGATACCCACAGGGACATTTCTGTTACACATTCACCTCAAGGCTAAACATCCTAAACTAGATCCGCGAGCACTTAACAAAATATGCTTTAGGCAATTTTGTATTTCCCGACAGGCAGCAACATAAAAAAAACTATAAACATTTACTACTTAAAAGGACACTGTCTGCCATTAAAATGTATTTCTTTAACTTAGAATAAACCAATGAACCAAAGGAATAAGGTATAATCTACAAACCCGATTCCAAAAAAGTTTGGCCACTGTGTAAAATTTGAATTTAACCTGGAGGACACAGTGGCTATGATTTCTAAATAACAAGACCACAGCACACTTTTCCTCCTTCCATCAGTCTCAGACGAGCTTAGGTCCAGAAAGGTCAGCAGTGTTTCTGGATGTCGTTGATCATCTATCTCTTTGTCATTCATTCATAGATGCAGTGATAAACAACAGCTTTCTGAAGTGTTCCTGAGCCCATGGAGTTATATCCTTTATACTATCATATACTATCTGAGAACACTGCCTTAGGGGTCAAAGGTCATGGGCGTGAAATGTTGGTTTTGGCCTTTTAGTCTTTCGTGAGGAAGATTTCCCTGGATTCTCTAAATCATTTAACAATTGTATGGATTGTATATGTTATTGTCTTATATCATATTGTTTTAATATGTGACATTTAGAAAGGAGTGAACCAAGCTCCATCCTTACTTAGCTTTTCCAGGAATGCCCTTTAATACCCGATTCATTACGCGGTTACCTCTTACCAATGAACCTGTTTACCAGTGGAACAGGAGCATTCAACTTCTCCAGTCTTCTGCTGATCCAACTCTTTTGGTTCTAAATGCAAATAATTGCATTCTGTTTTTATTTGTGTTTATACAGTCCAACCCAAGCACAGTTTGTATTGATTTCCTTCCATTCAGACATGGTTAAGAGTTTGTATTACAATGCATTCCTTTATAAACAAAGTCAGATAGTCCAACATCATCTGACTCCTCTCCATCACCGTTCTGGGCTCTAAATATTGAGCTGGAGATTAGTCTGTGTATAATTGAATATAAATTATATATATATATATATATATATTTAACTTTCTGAAATAATATCTGAGAACCATGGACAATTCACATGGATTGTCCAAGTGTGCAGAGGTGCGATAGGGGGCTGGTCTTGTATCTTTGTCCAAACCTACACCCTGCCTTTGACAGGGTGGTAGTTTGGAACAAGTGTAAACATTTTCGCCTTTATACAGGTTGAACATTGTGACACCTATAGCTCCCAGTGTTGCCAAGAATATAATCCCTCACCAGCTTCCCACCTATAAACATTCAAAATTGTGTTTGTGGCTTACTTCATGTCAGGACGAGCTTCTTGTAGGTTGAGTATAAATTCCCACGAACATCAGGCTTCCAAAAGTGTAGTACCATCATTTTCAAGTCAAACAATGTAACATCCTGAAATAAGAACCAAATCAAGCCTCAGAGGGTTTTACAATCTTTACAGGGAGTGACACTCTCTGTCCTTAGACCCTCCTTAGACTGTCCTTAGAACTTGATATTTAAAAGACCATAAGAATGTATTTGATTTGTAAACTCACCTGAACTTATTAGTTGTGGTGTGATGGTTGGAAATAGAAAAAAAATAGTAACTTAAGGAAGTGACTGTTCTCTGTGATAACAGAATGCTGTCATACTCCTGTTTTCTGGTGTGGTCTACATGAGGAGCACTACATTTGTCTCTCCTGACAGGTGACTTGCTGTGAATCAGAGAGAGACAGCTCAAAGAAGGAACTCTCATCATTACCGTTTTAAGCATCAAAGTGTATTTTTCTTTCTTGATACAGAACATGTTTTGCTGTTGTAACTCATTCTTCCCCTCTCAACTCTTTGTGGTGCAGTAATGAGATTAATGGCTTGGTGTTGTGGCGTTGCGCTGCGATAACACCCTCTCGTATGGTCGGGTTGCTGTAGGCTTCTGGATGCTGCGGAGTGTTTTTTGATAGAGAGGAGGAGTGTTAGGGGGTGATAGCAGCAAAGGATTTACATTTTTTTTCGTCAAGAATGGATAAAAGAAAGCTGAGGGGAGTGAGGGGCGCATAGGAGGTGCAGACAGAGAGTGATGGATAGTTGACTTTGTTTGCACAATAATTTGTATGCACATTTACTCTGCTACTTTTTGTTGTAGACTCTTTTAATTGGCTGAAGGCAGAAATTGCTTTACAGGGGCATAGGATGCAACATTTCTTAAAGTCTGTGTTGAGGCAATTCTTTGTCTTGAGACTTCTTTCAAAATACATTGAATATGCTGGAAAATAGTTGTTGAAAACATTTGAAAAGACTTTGAATGATATATTACTGAAATATGGATTTAAAGGTTAAAACAGTTTTTCACCAGTTTTCAGTCCAGGACTTTGTGGGCGGACCTTAAAGGGTGGCTCAGTGACACGCTGAAGCCACCCTGATATACCCTACACCCCTAGCAGAGAGACGGAGATGAATTCATCTGACTCAGAGTGTTTCAAAGTTAGTCATGTCATTTTCTGAACTCATCTGACACGTTTTAGTCGCTTCAAAATGGCTGCTCGACTGCTCCCGTAAGTGGGCGTGGCTTCAGTGGACACTGTCCTGGAGCTGAGAATTCATTTTTACTCCATTTTGACACCTAATTTCATAAACTTGTCAATATTTTTAATCATTCAACTTTGGCTGGGTGGTTAATCACACTTTCTTCTTTGCTCTGACAAACTCAGAACACATATTCTTATTTTACACAGACTCACAACATATAAATGATTTCAGGTATTGTGGTGGCCTAGAGGTATAAAATGGCATTAATAATGTAACTGGAATGTCCCCGGTTCAAGTTCTGTACAGTTACATAAAATGCCCAAACACAAAATGTCTACATCACTGTTGACAAAAAGGAGCAAGGCTGATGATTTATTTGGTAAATAGTGAATGCACTTGTATAGCATCTTTTGAGTCTTCTACCACTCAAAGTGCTTTTACACTGCACATTTCATTCAACCATTCACACACACTAATAACATTGGCTGCCATGCAAGGTGCCAACCGCTCATCAGAGCTGATTGACTCACAGTGATGCCACAGCAATGGAATGAGTTCTGTAGTGTGTTCAGTATCTTGCCCAAGGAGACTTTGACATGCAGACTGGTTGTCTGGTTGATTAGCGGGAAACCCGCTTAACTCCTGAGCCCCGACTTAATATCAGTTATCCAGTGTAATAAATTATGAGTTTACTGTAAATGCACATTGGCTGTGTATGCCTCCTCTGTTCTAATGGATTCAGTTCTTTTTGGTTTTATTTATAAAAATGTACTCCAGGGATTTGCATTTCACCAAAGCTGAGTGGCTTGTGTGAGAAATCTTAAATTTTAGGCCTAAGCTGAGATAATGCTATTGTTTTGTCAGATTTGAAATGGCTCCTCTGAAACAGTTATACATCTATTTTCACTGCACTCCCCACCAAGATCAAAATCATATTCTTGTGTAAAATTGCCACTCAAGACCACAATTGTTTTAGGCATGATACAAAGCATGTTCCAAATGTGCTTCAAACGTATCTTTCCTTCAAGCTTACCGCACATTTTCAAGGTTTTTTCTCAGCAGCCATCGATTTTCTGATGGTATGATATCAAAATCATACTGGAATTGATGTTTTTCAAACTGATATCACTGCAAGGGAATTAAGTTGAATGTGTTTGATTTTAATTAAACACGAGGTCTCCTCTTCATTATTATTTGGCAAAGTCAGACATGGTGGTCACTGCAAAGGATTAAACACATAGAAGCATACATATTTTACCTATAGATTTTTCACATAGAAAGTAAAATTTCAGGCTCTCTGTTGCCAAGGTTGAGTCAAGATTTATTTCAAGAACAGGCTTGAAATATATTTTATTTTCTGCTACAAACATACGGTAGCAGAGGATCACTGATGGTTATTCAGATTACTGGAGGAAAAAAAATGAGTGGAGATAAACAAAACAAATGAAATGGATACTAAAATCTGCAAAAAATCTGTCTTCAAACCTAATTTCCAGGAGGAAAAAAAGTCTTTTGTTCAGGCCAATAAAGCTTTAAAGCTACTCTAAATCCAATTTTTATATTAACAAAGGATCACTAACCACCACTAACCTAAATTGAATGTTGAAGTGGAGAAAAAAAAAAACATAGGTGTACAGACGTGATACTGTGTGATGGGACCAGGCTTTCTAACTAAAGAGGGAAACAGTTTTTAAATGGATGGATAAATAACTGTAGAGAGAATGAGTAACTGCAGAGTGTATATGTAACATTTGAAAAGGAACCAGGTGTTTACCCATGTAGAGCTCTATGTGGTCAGATTGAGTAGTGTGCTTTAGTCTGAATGGGAACAGTGTTTGTATTTCCCTTTGCATCTTTGGCTAATGCTTTAGCATGTATGGGCATGCAGTGAAAAGAGATCAGGATTGGTGTGATCCAATCAAATTTTCTGGTTCTGATTAGGAGTAGTGTTCTGGACAAGTTACACTGTTTTGATACGTAGATGAGTGGTACAATTTAATTGTCCAACGTTGCTGTCCTACAGTACTTGGCAAGTGGGCTGTAAGGACATTGGGCTCTACTAAGATAGGGACTGACCACAAACACATCAGCGCTTTATTGATATCTTCTTTTAATATTACCTAAAAGCTCCTTGTGTATGTAGAAGATGACTGAAGAAGACCTGAAGAGTGTGTAAGTGATTTTCATTTTATGATGCACGGCAGTTACAGCTGTGATCTGTACTTGGTGCAATGACAGCTATAGTAATTGTAGCTGTCATTCTGCCATAACACAACAGGCACCTGTGTTAAGTGGCAAATAGCTTGCATAACATCTGTTGTGAATACCTTGATAACATTAAGGGATGACTGACGTGCTTGGAAGTGCTGATCCACCCTGCAACAGTATATACTATATATAATACAGTGACGTATGGTCAGGAGAGGCAGTGGAGGCAGAGCCTCGCCTGTCATCATGGAAAAAATAAAGTATATATCAATCAGTGCATGGACTTCATTTTTAAGTAAGGGTAAGACCATAATAACTTTTTTTTTTTTATGAAATGTGCGTCATGTGGGCTACAGTTTAGGGATATAATAAAAGCACAAACATACAGACACATTACACAAGGTTACACAAAGTCACATGTGGGCCTTGAGGTCCTCAGCAGTATTAGCTGTTTGTCTTTGGCTGGCAGTAGCAGGTGTCATCCTATCTCAACACTGTTGTGGCCAGGGTCGAAGGACTCTGGTGCTGCATGCTTAGACATAATAGACAGCTTGCCACTGACATTCCAATCTGCGTAAACAGACATCTGTGTGTCCAGACTATTATGTTGACGAAGACACCATCCTTGGTAAAAGCATTCTCTTTTACCTAATTCTGGGGGGTATAGTATTTGTGGTGTTATCTTGGGGTTTAAAGTCTATCCACCAGCATGAGTTGGGCAGAATGTGAGACCAACTCAGGCACTTCTGATGAACTTTGAAAGTGTCTCTAATTCTCCTTGGCCAAGTGTCAATAAATAATACAGCATAAGACATCAGAGGCTCCTGAACACTTTCTTCCTTCCTGACCTCACCATTGACCTTTGGCTTCAGTAATTTCTCCACAACAAGGTACTGATATAAGATATGAAATAACCTGTTAACTGCTGCCACTCAAATGGTGAATAATCTCTTGTGTTCATACATTTGTAAATCTGATTCTGATGGAGTCACTGCCTCACCAGCCATGAACCTCACTGCACCTCACTGATATTAAAGGTGTCTCTATCAAAGGTTCTCACAATGCAACGCTGCAGCACAATGCCAAATGCACCCATTTGGACAGTGTAATGAAAAGATACCACATGCAGTATGAAGCTAAATGGTTTACTGTGTTTAGATCTGTACTTCATGCAGACTAAGGTGTCAAGCCTCTCTCCTGCTGGTCAAAGGATTAGCCTTAAAACGTTTTCATGTCAAATTCTTCTTCTATTGCAGTTACTTCAGAACACTTTGCAGAATACAGTGACTCACTACATGAGTGAATACACTAACACACAGAGTACTGAACAGCAAAGGAAAGGCGAGAAGGGTAAAGGAAATGATAGTGGGCTTTCACTTAATGTGGATGCTAAGCCCCTCAGTCTGATTCATTCATGGAGGTTTTTTGCAACCTGATTGCCAGTATGCAATTTACACCTTTGAAGTTTTGATCAAGAAGTTTTCTGTTCACATGAAGTTTAGCTGCAGGTCTGCAGGTGTAGTGTGTAGAGCAAACATTGTAGAAAGGCATACGGCCACTATTTAGCTTTTGGAAGCAGTGTAGCAGTATGGTCTAGAAACTTGACAAATTATTGTCAGCCCTGGCTGCAGTGTTGCCACATAGTTGGTATGCAGGTAATGTCCAGGCCCAGGGTGTCCACTCTCAACAGTTTACCCAAGGGACATATCTGTAATTCTGGGTTGTCCTGACATGACAGACTCCTTGTGAATAGCCCCTGCTGTCAGGAAGGAAGGAGAAAAGACAAGGATGGAGAGGATGGAGAGGAAGGAAGAAAGGAAGCAGAAAGACAGACACATTTACTTCTATAGAAAGTGGATACCATGTGTCAGGAGGTTAGAATTCTGCTGCATCTTGAAGAGATTTTAGACAAGATGAAAATGGAGAAGGAAATAAAGTAAGAGTCTGAGGGTAAGTGAAAATTAGAAAGACTGAAAAAGAACAAAGGACGTGGAAGTTCCCTGAAGCGTCGACTACAGAGGAGCTAGAACCCACTGATGCAGAGAGAGCAAAAGAGAAGGAGACCAACAGATGAAGCAAGAAGCATCCAACCACCTTTTCTTGGTCATTACTCTTCTGAGACAAGGAGGCAACCCTTTTCAGAGACATCAAAGCCTCTAATTATTCTCCTACCCTGTTGGCCACGGCTCAACAGGACGGGAATGCTTCCTCTAATCTCAGAAAATCAGCCGTTAACTGTGGGTGCCAGCCACCATAGCAGTGATTGGAGTATTTTTTTTTGTTTTTTTGTTTCTTGCTGCTCATGAAGATTCTTCATAATAATGTGTGAACTGAACTTGCTGAAAAGCCATCCCTTTCGCATCGTCACGCTCTTGTCAAACTGATGTAGCCGCTTCAGACAATAACTCATTTGTTCATTGAACTTTCCCTTTCCCTACGTTTGCCTTTCATTTATCTGCCGTGTCCCGCCTTGCTGTCCTGCTGCTGTTGGATCAGCTGGGAGAGTGGTCAAAGCCTGTTTTCTGTGACTCCCAAGGAAGTTTCAGGGTCAACCATTAATATGCCTAAAAGTGGTTTAGCCTCGGGTGAAAAATATTGAAGTGAGATGCAACAAAAGCTACAGAGATAAGTCAGAGCCAAGGACAAACAGATTGGCGCTCTATACAGATGCCAGAGCAGGAGCCTATTAGATTATCTGTAAACGTGAATTCTCCCTCCGACGTTTGACGGGGACTGAAAACTGATCCATATTTCGCTGGAGGGACTGCGACGCGCTCACAAAAACTATTAAAAAGGTCTTTAAAAGATGGAAACTTCATTATTTTGGTGCCACTGCCGGATCCAATGAGGCACACATTTACACGTTCTGTCTCTCTTTCTTTCTCTCTCTCTCTCTCTCTCTCTCACACACACACACACACACACACACTGCTAAAGGAAGTAAAATGATGCTAGCAGTGAGGAAGTGAGTTGAGAAACAATATGTTCTCCCCAAAATGTACTCGAATAGATTAGTTATTTTTATGTGTGTGTGTGTGTCGGTGGGTGTGTGCGTGTTGGTGTATCATTATCTCCATGTGGATATCTAGTAGGGGAGTGTAAGATAAAGTTCAGCTCAGTCTGACAGTAATGTGGTTCAGTACAGCTTCAAAGCTATGAATTCATCATTTATAAATGTCTTGAAAGGATATATATTGTAGGTATAACAGTTGTTTTGATACATACACTATTCGACCGTATCTATATATTTTTTTTCTTTGCATTAATTTATCTTTGCATTAATTATCTCATTAAGGGTAAAAGGATTTAATATACACAATGGAGCTTCGTTATACTGAGCTGCAGTGACTCTGCAGTGCGCTGAAACACTAAATAAGAGACATTCAGCTTAATTGTTTTACAGTTATAATGGTTATCATCAGACTGTTAGTATAGAAATCTGCTGTACAATTGCTATCAGACTGTTTGCATTATGAACTATAATTCTTCTCATTTAGGAGACTAAACAAACACAAACCTAAGCTCTGCAAAAAAGCATTTTGTGTCATCACACGTGTGAATGTGGTCCTTTAATGAGGGTGGACTGTTTATCATTGAGGTAATGTCTTATACTTCAATTAGTCATGCTTTCATGGCTTGGTTAAAATAATTTTGTTTTACTTTGTTTTGTCTCACATCTATTTCTTGTTCTGTCCTACATATTGAGATTCTTCTGTGTGTTTCTTCTTGCAGGATGTATGCAGGATTATCTTTCCTTACTGCTTTTTATTCTGCATGAAAAACATCTGCCCATGTCAGGATCATATCAATATCAGAACATATCATAAATTTAAGGTTTTCTGGTATTATATACTCACTTTCCACCATTTCTACTATCTATAGAATAAATGTTTATATTATTATTTTACCCCTGAGGAAGGACGAGGAAAGGACCGGATTAATTTTCACAGGGATGTAATTCTCAGCATAACATATTAGCATGAATCTTGATTTTCTTGCTCACTGATTTGCCTGCACAGGATGTACACTTCACCTGCAGCCCAGTGAGCAATTAAAGTCAAAACATGCTTTTAAACACGCAAGGGTAAAGAAGACTCTATTATGAAGTGACAGTGTCCTTATGTTGATGAAAACATGGTTGATTTTTCTCATGGTTGAAACTTGAAACCATACTGCCAGGCTGGATGGGGATTAGGACTGCAGGATAAAACTGTAAAAACTGAAACTAGCCCAACTTTCCTCCTGAAACCAGTGTTCCACTGAATCCTGCTATCGTTCCTCCATCCCACGTTTGTTGCTCCATTTTGAGCAGCAGGACAGATAAAAGCCAGTAAGAGCCTTTGATATCAGCCCTTTGTATTCAGACTCATAATGTAAGGTTAAATTAAGCAGTTCAAATCGCAGGCTTTGAATACAGCGCAATATAAAATACACCAAAACCAACACAGAGCCACAGATGCTGCCAAGTCACTGAGCGTCAGACCTGTGTGGTAATAGTTACAATTTATTGACACTCAGAAGATCTTTGGTGACATCCAGATTACGACTTCACCTCGTAGCTCTTGTATTCACACAAGGTCTTCAAAACAGTGAGTTTCACTAACGTGTTGCTGTCTTGGCACATATCCATATAACAGATGCTAAATCACTTTCATGCTTTTATAACACAGCAAAAAACAAACCTATCTTTTCCACATAAATCCCACCAGTTCAACTGATTGTTAAAATGTGGCTGTGAATAACAGATAGTAGAGAATAGACAATAGATGTTAGTATCTTTGAGTAGTTGACTCATGGCAGCTGTACGTGTCTCGAGATCAGGTGCCACACTAATGGGTAGGTCTGGTGATGTCACTGAGAATGATTTGGTTTTAGTCTTTGCATAGGATTTATTGACAAGAAGTAATGTTGTCAGTTTAACTAAAGCCTTATTATATTTATTGATAATGTATGCCTCTGTGCCAAAAACTACCACTGTCACCACAAGTGCTTAAATGTACAGTGACCAGCCAGCTGCAGGAAATAACTGAAGTCATTTTACAAAATAAACTGATGATCCTTTTTTTTTTCTTTTTTTTAATACCTTTGTCTTCAGTTAACAACAAATGGTCTAATGGCTCAATCACAAACTTGCTGAAAGAATCCCCAGATAATTGTTTCTTGGGATTAGATCATCCTGACAAAAATGTATAATATTGTCAGCCTTGTTATATTATTTGATAATAGTGTACTTCACTGCTGCATATGCCTAAACAAATGGGTAATTAATATAATGACCACAAGCTAATTGCAGCACAGTTAACCCAGGGCCATCTGTGGCTCATGGGCAGTGATCCATTCTGCCTAATCCAGCTTTCCCAAAAGGTCTAAATTAACATTAGTCTGACTAAGTCTGACTGACTCGTGGATTTGTGGTTTTTACCTGCTCTGACATTTCCAGCAACAACTTTTAGCCTTGGTAAATCATACTACACACTAATATGAATGTACAGTATTTGCATGTCCCCTTATCTCTTGCACATTTCCATAGAGTACATGTCCGATTCATTCAATGAGCAGAATACAAATCACCATCCTTTGATGCCAGTTTGTCTTATTGTGTGACATAGTCCTCTGCACTACCTGTAAGTAGGTCAGTGGCTGTTGGAATGGTTTGCACGCACAGTTGGACAGTACTGAGTAAATATGTTGTTGATGTTGTAGTAGCAAGAGACCATAACTGTCACACCGCGGTGAGGTCAAGCTGGGTTTTTGTTATGTCTTGTCATTTCCTGTTTTATTTTGAAAGTTAACTCTCCTCTCGTTTCAGGTCACTTGCCCTTCCTCATGTGTCACCGGTCTGATTGTCTTCCCCGCCCTGATTGTTTCCACCTGTTCCCTATTACCTGGTGTATATATTGTCTGCGTCTCCCTTGTCCCGTGCCAAAGTGTCTTCGTACGTTCCGTCGTCGCACCCAAGCCATAGAATCCAAGCCTGTTCCACGTGCCTTTGTTTTGTAAGTTTCATAGCACTAGTTTAAGTTTAGAGAGTATTTTTTGTAGCTTGTATTCGTCCTATGGGATTGTTTTTCTTTGTTAGTCTCTTTCCTTTGGATAAAGTTTTTTCATCCTCCGGGATTGTTTTTGTTTCTGAGTCAGTTTAGGAAGATTAGGTTTTGTTTGGTAAATTTTGTCAGTTTATTCCTTCCCATTTTGGTGAAGCTTTTTCCTTTCTAGATTAGTGTTTTTGATTTTCAGAAAAGAGTAGTGAAGTTCGAGTTAGCGTTAGAGTGCCAGGCAGTGTAGCCATTTTTGTTGTACTTTTTGTAGGCTGTATCAGCAGCTTGGAAGCAATAAAAGTATCTTCCCAAACCTGCCTAATCCGCATCTGAGTCTGCCGCTTTGTTCTGGGCCTGACAATAACTCCCAATGCTATAAACAAGTGTGTAGTACCAGCTTCATCAGACACTTCTTATCCTTGGTCGGCATTGGTCACATTGTAAGCTGTGCATTCCAGATTGCGTAACATTTAACGGCTCTGTTTTTACACAACAGACATGCAATATAATGCACAACACAGTTCATATTAATATATAATCAGAAGAATCTATTTCATGCAGTCTGCCATGTCTTTGGACAAACTAAAGGCTCTTAAGGAGCGAGAATGGAGGAAGCTGCAATCTGATACATCAGTGCCACACCGCAGAGAACTACAATGAAGTAGTTATATATAAAGCTCTGTACAGCAGAGCGGAACTGGAGAGCTGTGTGCTAATTGTCATTGAATGGCTCCTTTTTACATGAGTCATCTGACCCTTGGCTAGAACCAAACACTGACTATCTGCATTTTGAACAGATGATGCTTCAATAAGGACGCCTGGCAAACCACTGAACTGAAATATTAATCCTTCCTTCAGAGATGATGCAAATTGTTAGGACAAGGCCTTCATAGTTATCATTGCTACAGCTGTCAGTCTTTCCAGCCTAGATTTATATTTATTATAAGAGGTTGCCAATTTAATGGTTGAAATTAACAGTTCGGACAGAAGTGAACAAAAGCACTGACAGTGACTGTCCATTTTTCTTGGCTGAAATGACAACTGTCACTGCTTGATTTTGTCAATTGTAGCTAGATAGGTAAATGACATTAAGTCTGTAGGTTAGGGTTGATATGCTGCATATGCACTGTGCTAACTTGTGCTGTGTAATGATGCTAATGCTCACATCAAGAATTTAGCATTCTCATCAGTGATTAGAAATAAAGTAGCCAAGGCCAAGAGTGGCCATTCTGGCTTTGTGCCATGACAATTGTGATCAGTTATAAGAAATACAGCAAACATATAAAATATATAACTTTAACTCAGCTGTTCAATTTATATTACGGCTTAAATGGTATGCAGCGTTTACAGCATGGCTGCTTTGACTGACAGGTACAGTTGGTACCATTACATATGGCTTGATGGAGCACCCAGGCATCCTTCAGTCCCCCTAAGGTCTGCAGATGATCCATACATACATGTCTTTGCTATTCTTTGCTAAGAATAGCCAGAAGGTTGAACAAATAAGACAGCCAACATGGCATCGCCACATATTTTGATCTTGATTTGAAAGGGTGACGACATGTCCATTCTTGATACTGTCATAGGTAGTAATAGCTGGGGGTTTAGGTGAGCACAAAGTGTATTTTAACGTTGTATCTTTCTATGCTGAGATCGTCTGTGGTCTCCTCAGTGCTGATATTAAACCGACAACCGAAGATCAACAGGTCGTCTGTTCTGTGTATTCAACTTCCTGCCTCTTGCTCCAGAAGATCATATTCAGATTCATATCACAAGTTCAGCCAGACCATTGCTCCAGCGCTCGCCCAGTGCCAAAACTAAGTGTGGATGTAGTAGTCAGTGGTCAGTTGAGCTCGAAACTCTACCAATGTGTTCGTGTTAAGGGTACGTGATCATCTCAGCAGTTTTATTGCTCCAAATACAATACAAATACAAATAAAAATAAAGACACATTCATAGCGACACATGGAACATTCATTTCATCTCCGACAGTCACACAGGCAGAAGCCATGTCTTCATTCATTGAAGACATGAATGAAACATTTCACCAACCTCCATTTCAACCAATCAGCAGCTAACATATTAAAATGGAACATCATTACAGGTCACTGGATGTCATCAGTGCTCATTGTATAAAATTCAGTAAATGGGGATATGACTTGGAGAGGTCAGTGCACTTAGTAACTTTATTAGTTTAATGAGTCATGACTCTATTATATGAATGAACCCATCAGAGTCTGTAGCCTTTGAATGGACCTGCTGAGGAATTTATCCTGCTGATTCCGTGTCATCTTTTATATTGCCTCTTCAAGCTTATTTTATCGACTTGCTTTTACTGTATGTGACGGCCCGCTGTTATTTATTGTTGACCTATACAGTTATGGTCTTCTTTTATACTTCTTGCCTTACTTTCATTTTTCATAACCTCATTTTCATTGCTTTTCCTTTATGTTACTTTGGTTTCTCAGGCATTTCAACCTGTTTATTAAAAGTGCTGTAGATTATTGATGGGTGTATAATATAAAGTGGAATAAAGGTTACTGGCATTGCAACTAAGATTCTATTCAGCAATTCTTTGTGTTGATTATTATTTTTGTTACCAAAAATTTAAAAAAACAAAGACAAAATCTAGATCTAGCATATTAAAGATGTAAATAAAGAAAAGGTGGCACTCAATTAAGAGTCAGATGAAACAATGATACTAATCAGGGGGATGGTGGCTCTTCCTGTCCACATGGTGCTGTAGTACCTTGCATAGCTGCAAGTGTTTTGTCAGTTAAAGTACAGTAAGTGCTTCTCATTTTCTATTCGTTCATATATGACAGCTAAAAGGGAGACAATGAGGACAAGTGGAATCATATGTGCTGTGAAAGCTCACATGTCACTATTACACCATCAGTATAATAAAAAGAAGTCATGTTCTACCCATGCACCACCCACATACTCTCCACGGGGGACCAGTAATCACACCAATTTAAAGAAGATACTGTTCTTGTGCACACACACACATCTGGGTAGTGGTTTTACGTGAGCTCATTCTAGCTGAACATGCAGCAATGTTCCCTTGGACTATTTGCATGAGGGTGGTTTATACCATGGCTTTTCAGGGTCTTGATCCCTGTCCACAAAACAACAAATGAATCCAAACCCATGGCCCATACTGAATCCAAACCCATGGCCCATACTTTGCGTGCAAATCATGCTTTGAGCTGTTGATGGTCTTTACTTGACTGTAGCGTAACAATAATGAGAAAAAATTCCAAGAAAACATTATTTGTGAGAAAGTGGTGAACATATAAAGATAGCAAAGCCTGTCTATGAATTCATTCAGATGTCCGACAGATCAATTTAGTGCTTTCAGACATGAGTGTCAGAAATGTCCCTTACAGCATCATTCAAACCTCATCATCATTCATAGGAGATGAGGAATTGTGGTTCAAGATGTGCATGTAATTCAACCTATACAATATTAAAAAGGTGAGTGAATGTTAGTCAGAGAAAAGAGTTTTAAAAACATCTTTGGACTAATGGTTCAAAGATACTACATTCAAGAAAGTGAAACCTGGGCATGTTTGCTATTTTTTTTGTTCTATTTAATACGTTGCTAATTATTTCAAGGTACAATAGGTAGCATACTGATACTGAACAGTTAAAGATGGACACCCCAAATTCAAAACAATGAGAGTTGTCTCCAGTAAAAGAAATGTCCCACACGACTGTTGCAGCAACTTTTGACATAAAAATTGAAAACTTCCTGGTCAGTCCTCCCGACAGACTCTACCCTTCACTTTCCCCAGTAAAGCAGCCTCGTTCTCAGACAGTAAGAGCTGGGTAGGTCCCGCTGTTTGCTGATGGTGATTATGTGACATGATTTCAATACTTGAACTCAGTGACTCTACAACTTCCCACAGCGGTGTCATAGGTGGTGTCTTTGGAAACTTTACAAGGGAAATTGAGGGTACATTGATAACTTTTACAATGTCTTTGTGACTGTCCATGATGCACTATGGGTCATGACACAAGCTTACAGCATCCAACATAAACATCTTTTAAATCATCTCTAATATCTACCATGGTTTCCCACATGTCTTCTCATAGAGCTTCTTAGGTCAGACAGAATTGGACATTCACTCTGTAGATCCACTTTATTTGCTTCCATGGCTGTAGTATGTTTCATATTTGGTAACCCAGAGCTTCTGCATGAGCCACATAGTTATCAAGATGGATCAAAACACACAGAACTAAACAGAGACGGCTGATCTGTCAAAGCAAATTTCAAAATAAGAAACACTGACTGTAGTAATTCATCAAGAAGCTTGTATTTCAGTTGAGCATGTTTCCTTGATCTCTGACGCAGCATATTCATTTTATCATTCAAAACAGTGAATATCTCACATGTATGGCCTTTAAATAACTAATCGTTTTAATTTTAACCAAGGCAAAAGTCAGAAAAGCAGCATATAGTTTCCTTCAGTTAAAAAGTTGTGTGTGTGCCTCTGGCTGCATGGGTAGCAAAGCTGTGTGTGGGACTCAGACTCAGGTGTCACTATTGGAGCGGTCAGTACTGTCTGAGACTATCTGTGATTCCATGTGATGTACAGCAGTGGAGGTGGGAAAGCTCTGTCCGAGGATGGGTCTGTTTCCACCCCGCGGCTCTTCATCGTTTCAGTACTGTTGACAGCAGCATCCTGAGAGGAGCTGGAATCAGAATATCAGCTCTGACACACAACCACACACACACAGGATGTTGTATACTTTTTATGTTCCCTTGAGCTGTTTAAGTTACACCTATATTTCTTGTCATGTCCATAAGCTATAGTGTCTTCAGCACACTCCTGGAGTGTGGAATGTTTTCTAACACACACACACACACACACACACACACACACACACACACACACACACACACACACACTCACACACAACTGACAGAATATAATGTGTGTGCAGGGGGAGGGTGCAGTACTGTGAGAGTAAACAGAAACTGCAGTGTGTGTGTGTGTGTGTGTGTGTGTGTGTGTGTGTGTGTGTGTCTGCCCCCTGGAGGGATGTGTTGTGCAGCTGGCTTCTGCCTTGACAGTCTCTGTGTGTAAGTGTGTGTGCGTGTCTAGGTGTGTGTGTGTGTGTGTGCGTGTCATTCATGAGGCAGCTGATGAATGTATGTCGTGTCATCTCAAGGTAGCAGCTAAATGGCCCAAGTGGCACAGTGCCCGTCACTCATCTGTGAGCACCTACTGACAGTAATTGACATACAGTACTTTCCCTTTCACACACACTGCACACCCCATGTGTTTAAAATACAGGTGTGTGTGCAGCAGAGGTGTGTGTCAGAGAGTGAAAGTGAGTGAGAGGGAAGCGTCCTGCTCTTATTTCAGTACGTTTGGACCTTTTCAGTGGAGACACATTGATTCTGAGGCAGAGTCTGTCCCAGCACGCGTGGTCTTCAGGAGTCCAATAATTGGCACTTTGTTTTGGGCTTCAGCACCTGCTGCTCTGACAACACCTTCATTTTGCCAGCCGAGTGGAAATGAATTTTTTTCAAATTGTCATAAATTAGTCACAGATATAAAGTACTCACCCCCCTTTACTATGACACACAGTCCGCGTGATGGAGTACATCATCTTTTGCACGGGGCAAATAAATATTTAATTTTGCTGAAAAGTGTCAGGAGAAGAGCACTTTCAAGGCACTGAATACCCCCCAGAGTACTGTAAGGCTGATCTAAAAGATGTGCACAGTCATAAAACTGCCTCAAGATGTATCAGGGAAAAAAAGACATTTCAGTTGCTGTCATTATCAAATGTTAAAAAAAAAAAAAATGTTGGTATCATGAAACACAAAACACAGTGAAGTGATGGCAGAGGAAAATGCCAAAGTAGCATGATTTTTTTTAATGCATCAAATTATTATGATTATCCAGATCGTGATGGGGAAAGGAAACCAGCTGTCCTTGGTAAAAAAGAAAAAAAGCAAAAAAAAAAAAAAAGCTGATCTATAAACTAAGAATAACAAAGGATGCTGTTCAAATCAACCAATAAATCTAACCAAAAGAGAACTCTCTAAAAATCAGAGCCTATTCTGTCTAAATGAAATCAAGTCGAGAACAAACAATCTTATATAATACCTAAACTACTTTCTAAGAACCAAAAAACACATTGAAACAGCACTCTTAAACTAGAACGTCTAACAAAAATATCTACGGTATGGAGTATGGAGATTAAGTAAATCTGGCCCAGCAGATGGAAATACCTCAGAAAATATGAGTTAATCCAAAGAATAACTCAATCAAAAGTTAGAGTTCAGTACAGAAGGCAAGCAAGCCCCCCAGACTGTCAGATCAGACTGGAGACTGGGATGGTGGGATTGGTGGGACAGGACAATCATCATCACCCATGTAACCAGGAAGCGGTGACTGAGGTGGCCACGCCTCATCATCTAAGGCCAATCAGGGCAGGGCGACCACACCCTTCAATTTACATACACACCACGACACTACGATGGTGGCAGGTGGTAACAAGTGAGCAGAGAACGGCCTCCGAAATATCTCAGATGTAGCTGTGATATAATCTAAATGGATGTGGGATGTGGAGACTAGTCTGTATACAGGAGGTAGACACATCCTCACAGCACACTCTTTGTCAGTACTAGTTTTTGCACAGGGACATGGTTTTTTTGTGGTGTTACACCTGAATGTCTGTCAGAAGGTGACTAATGAAGGTGAAACTCGATTGCTCAGATATTAGTTGTATGTCATCATGCTCCAAGCGTGCAGGCTTAGCATCATTGTGAGACTATGAATTCATGAGATCCCAATTTACTCCTTCATCTTTTGGATCTGGTACACATTGGCCATCACTTGATGGTTTTGGTCTGTCCTGGTGAAATTGTACTTGTAGGTTCTCTAAGGTTCAGGTCATAGAAAGCTCTATGGAACAGGTCAATGAGTCCTCAGGGATGTGGCCTGTTTGTTGCCACAGATGTTGTGTGGAATGACAGCACAAGAAGCTGCCATGGTGACTTATTTTCTTCTAGCTTTCATGTGGCACCCATTGATTGCACTAGATGCCATCACTAAAGGCCTTTTTCACAAAGAAAATATGTGCAGTCCCCCAGTAAGACAATGTGATTTCTCAAAATAAATGAATCTTAGACTTCTCAAGCATCACTAATGCTTTCTTCAAGACATTTAATGAACTAAACGAAACAAAGTTCATAGAATTCAGCTAACCTAGTTGTCCCCAGAATCAGTTTTTAAACCTTTCTGCAGCAGTTCTCCCAACTGTGGCTGTGATGTTCTTTAAGTGTGGCTATGCAGCACATCACACCAGTTTGTACTTGACAAGACCACAAAGGTTAGTGTTGGGACAGATCCTCTGTGTGCTGCTCATAACAAGTTGTAATGTGTGTTACTGAGTTGTAAAAGTTTTGTAATGAAGTGACAAATGGATGGATTGTAATATGAAACTGCCTAAAGGGCATCAAGACACTAAGTGATTTTACACTTTACAAAACAGTCGCATTTCTAATAGATTTATTTTAAGAACTGGCTGTACTTACAAAACTCTTTGTTCTTCTTTTGGAGTTGTTTTTTTGGCAGCAGCAGAAAGAGTTTGATGACTTTTCAAGAATGTGACCACACTGTCCAGATTGGATTTCAACCAGTACAACAATCAACAGAATTCCAATATGAGACCAACTCAAGTCTGATTTCAATGTTTTCTGTGTATTTAGACAATGTGTTTACCATGTAATCCAGACAAGGTGGGAATTAGGTCCTTGTCCCATCTTGTCCTGGCCCATCACATCTTGTTTTATGTTCTCTGTCCCAGCATTATTCTGTTTTCTATAACAGGCTTTTACCAGTATCCCTGTCATCCTCAGGAATACATTTTAGAATTTTCATTTAACTCATGTTCCTTCCTGTTCATTGCTGCAGGAGGCTTTCAGAGGTATTCCGACAGGATTTATCCAGATTTAATGCTTTATATTCCTGTCACACTTGAATTGAAAAATTGAAATGAAAAGACAATGTAAGGGCTTGACTTAACTTGTTAGGTGTTTGATTGGCTCCAGAAGTCGATATATCACATGTTATATCGCTTGTCCTCTTGGCATGATGTGGGATTTGTCTGTGTACATTCATAGATTCAAAAAGTGTAAAACCCTTTTCCTGTCTTGTTCCGTACCATCACACACCTATCCTGTCCTGACTGACATTGTGACAGTTTTGGCTTCCCTCACCACATTAGGTTTGATCGAGCAAGCTAAATGCAAAATGTTTGAACAAAACATTTCGTCATGGATCACAAAATCAGGCAATCAGGTTCCGCTGCTGATCTGTACTTTTCAAATCTGGGTTGAGACACACTGGCTCACGCACAGAGAATACTGCCAGCCAGCCAGCTTCATTTGCTGCCAGATGAATGCTGAGAAAAAGGAAAATCCAAGCTGGTTACCTAATTAAGAGGAGGATGGGACTAACCAGAATTTGGCAGTAATGTTCATGTTCGTGTTTTCAGAAAATGAAAACATTCAAAATAAGATTCAAGAGGTCAGGAACTACAGTTTGAATAAGTAGAGCGTGTCCATGCTTATTTAAATGTATCAAACCATGTAAAATAAGTTAAGTTATAAGTCCTTCTCTGGGCCAAGGCTCCTCTTTCAACAGGCTGAGCTTACTGAAGCAGCTGTTCTGCTCTCGTATTATACCTTTAATGATCACTAACCAGGTCAGGGGACTCTCATTCATCGTGGATTTATTTTGAAGACTCCGCTGCAGAATACAGTCCATGCTGCACCTCTGCCAAGATTTAGGCCACATTTCCTATTCAATCTCTGTATTATAGTATGGAAGCTTAGCTGGAGATTGCACAAAAGGAGAATTGGCAGGCGCATGTATTTGTTTGTGACACATTGTTCTACACGCAGACAAACACACACTATAGCCAATTGTCCCTGCTTTTAAGGATAGGACACATTCATAGCTCACAAAACAGGCAGCATTGTGTCTTGTGGCTAAGCTCCTCATCCTCACATCATATTCTAGACTTGATGAGGAGAAAATTAACAAATGAGCTGTAAGGATGCCATAATAGGATTTCAGGATGAGGCCTGTCTTGCATCTGGAAGCAGTGCAGCCATTAAAGGCAGACACTGACACTTCATTTAGTCTTGTCATATCACAGTGAAAACCAAGAAACTGCAACAATATCCGAACAAAAAGCCCTGAGCAGTGGTTATGTCACTCATTTCCAAACCAGTCATTTCAACTACAGGTATTTGGATGTATCATTGTCGAAAAAAGAATACACCTGGCTACTAGCGATTTATCTGACATGAGTGATGAGGAAATGATTAATGATCTTTTGGGCAAACCTTTAAGAAAAAAAAAAGAGAGAGAGAGAACCAGCCCATTCCCATTCTCTATTTGTTAAAACACAGTCCCTCTAGCATTGTGTCTCGATGTGTCCATGTAACTTAATGTTTAGATCTACCATTGAAGTCAGGTGACCTAGCAAAAAGAAAGCCTGAAGGACGTGAGGAGCAGGACTTTCACCCAGTAAACCGCTGTATGCAAAACCAAAAGTAATCTACAGAAATGTGTTTAAATTTAGTCAGGTACATAATGCAAGTTACAATCTTTTCCTAAACCTAACCAAGTCCTTTTTGTTTTTTTACCTAAACATAGCATAAATGTAAAGTGCAAAAGTTTCACAATCATACGCTTCATATCTATTCTTGCTAATTTGACCACAGAGCTAGACGCCAGAGTACCTCCAGCTTCACAGTTGGAATTGTGGCAGTAACAGACAAGCTGGGAGTGACGATTTGAAAGTGACATTGTTCCTGTGATTTCCATTGTCCTACAAGTTTACATGGTTGTATTACATGTTCCCCGGTTTGTCTAAATGTGTAAAATGGAATCTTGCACTTTTCCTGACAATCCTCTTGTAGTCATCTGAACAGTTATTGCCTCATCTCAGAAGCAACAGTAGATGTACTGTGAATTTTGTAAAACTCACAGTAAGAAAACTCCTTATAAGGACTTCAAATACAATGTATCACTTTTAAATTTATACCATTAGAATTCAATTGATTGATTGATTGGCCACTATGGGTCAGTGAAACCAGATAAAAACACAAAATGTGTATGCTATCAACCCTTATAAATGTTATTAGCCAATCACCTCTTTGCACAACCAGGAGAAAAAAGTAAAGATAACCATTCTTTTAGCACTGTTTTTAGCATCTGAATCCAGAATTCTCTCTCCTTTTGGCTCTATTTTGGTATCCAACAACTAATATTTGTTTCTTTAGCCATAAAATGCTTGATGAAGTCAGAGTTTGTCGTCCAGAAAACCAAAACAATGAGCTAAACGTCTTTGTAGAGAAGAAATGAACTGCAGAGAGAGTGTTTCACATTACACAATTGAGCCATAGCTGAAATGAAAATATTAATGAATCTAGTAGCTTTAACCATTCAGAACATGCTCATATGTCATTTACCCTGTTGGCCCAGGTTTGGTGTGGCCTAATATGTGGCTTAGCCTAAAGGTATTTGAGCTCCTCCAAAACATGTTGCCATGTATATGCCAAGTGTTCTGTTGCTCATCCATTTATGTGACATTTAGCAAACAAATAAAATAGATGCACTATCTTCTACTTGACCAGGCACCTGAGCTGTGTCTGAAGTGGTCATTTGACTTGCAAAGTAATCTCAAGCATCCTTCATGTATTTTTCAAATATACAGACATAATAAATTACCATGTCACAACCTGCCATACAGTGCCTCTCTTTCCACCAGCCAGAGGTGGAACCAGGAAAAAAGCAGAAATAGAAAATAAAATGATTGTATGCCAGTCACCAGGAAAGTTGAAAAAGTTAAAGTTAAAAAAAAAAAGATTATAATATGAACTTTTTGGTTTTTTTCTCCATTATATCTATTTTTCTTCATAAAAAAAACAAAATAGCATTATATGGACATGGTGTACCACAGCCAGGGGTGTAGCATGAGAATCTGAAGCCTGCCTTTGAATATTATGTCTTCATGGCCCAAAGTCTCAGCAAGAGAGTCCAGTATTGTTTCGTCCGTCAAATTTTGAATTTTCTTTTTTACCCAACACTAATAATTATTTCATCTGATGGTTGCACTAAATCTGCAGGACAGCACTGTTAGACCCATAAATTGGATAATCTGACCTGCTGAGCATGGTTGTAATTTGCAGACCTCACTTGTCTCACTTGACTACTAGAAACTGCTTTTCTTTATATTTTTTTAAATCTTTGATTTAACTAGATAAGTCAGTTGAGAACAAATTCTCATTTAGAAAGACAATCTGGTCCTGTTGCCTCCTGTCTCATGAGTAAAGAAGCCACAGTGGCACAGCAGCAGTTAATGGGCCTTGACTGACGTGTCCAAAGTTACAAAATTAGCTATGGGAATGAAAGTTGTATCGACTCCTTGTATGTGTATACTTGGCTAATAAAGCTAACTCTGATGACGCTGATAATGTAACATAACAAAACTGCAGATGAAATTTGAAGGATCCCAGGCCCCTGGATAAGTTGTTCCAGTATTTCCCAAACTCACATGCCCCTGACTAAAGGAGAACACACTTAAAGAATTCCATCCTACTGTTTAGTGTTGATCCCATTTTCTATGTTTTGTATTTGTAACTAACAGTCTTAGCAGTCAATCATGCACATATTGGGATAAAAGGTGCTCTTCACATAGTTTTGTAAAAGTTTCAAACTGTTACTGCTGTGTCGCATGCTACATTTTCCCAGTCTTACTCAGCAGATCTTTTGTCCCAGTGCAGCCATTTTCGTGTCGATGTGAAGCAACCCAACTACAGAAGCCACCCCCTTCAGTTACTGCATCAATGCATTCATTAGATCCCCGTGTCCATTTCAGAAGGGAAAGTTTCCAAGTTTGTACTTTCTGCTAAATCTGCACGACAGCATTGTTAGACCTCTGAATGGGATAATGGGAGGTAATGGGCATGGTTGTAATTGGCAGTACTCACTAGTCTCACTAGAGTATTACCCACTGCTTCTGCTGTCTCCTATACCTCCACAGGAAAGAAGGCATAGCCATGGTGGCAGAGCTTCAGCAGTGAATGGGCCCTCATGGTGTGAGACAGTGCTTGAATGACATGTCCAAAGTTGTGAAATTAGCTATGGTTAGTGTGTTTTCCATAATTATGATAAGTACCTTTGCTCTGTGCTTGATATTCTGACACTCAGATGAACACAAAATGGACTTTGCCAGCTGTAGTGATCATCGTGCACCAGGCTCCCATTTGTGTCATATAATAGACGTCCTATGGTTCTGGTCAACAATGAGCACTTCACTGGTCAGACAGCAGCATTAAATCCTGGCTGATACTGTAGCAACCACATGCAAAAATAACCCAACAAACCAAATGGCAATCCAGGGTTTCTTTTCTTTATTTTACCTATGAGTCACTTGTCTGACCCATGGAACAAGTATGCTTTAGTTTCAACTCATTTACAGAGAAGTATGAAACCTCCTGCATTAAGCTGCAAGTCAATTTTGTTCTTTGTTGACTAGTGAAGCATCACCTCCAATGGCATCCTTTGAAATCACACAGATCTGCTCCTGTCTAAATGTAGTTGACACAGAGTATACCTAATGGATCAAGTGGTGGCTGAAGATGGTGACAGCAGGAAGAGGTGGTCTTGTAGTGACTGAGCATAGAGGAGGCTTTGTTGCTCACGTGTGATAGCTGGTGTATATTTCAAGTGCAATGTCAAGCATCATTTTAACACAGTTATTGTTAGTCATCTTAACATGAGCATAGGAGAGAAATGACGTTGATGGTATGTGGCTCTTCTTATGACAAAGTCATTCAGTAGATCACTTTGACAATTATGAATTGCCATGAAATATCGTACATTTATGGTGCATGTCTTTCTTTTCACGTGGTACCAACAGCAGATTTACATAAACATCAGCCTGTTACTTTGTTAGGTGTAGGAAGAGATCACTGACAACCATTACTGTTGATGTCTGGGTGAAAGTCATGTGTTTGATTGACTCAACCATTCAACCCAGTCAACTCCTGATGTTGACTTCCCTCTCCTCATACTAGTCACCTAACATTTTTCTCCTTTGACGTTGTGAAAATGTCGTATGAAAAGCAAAACAACTATATTGTGATAACACACAAAATGACCAGAATAAAATAATATTTGGCCAGGCACAGAATATCTGATTTTCCTGCTAAGACAACTGAAATGCAAAAAAATGACATTAAGAAAGACAAATAGTGACTTGGCAAGCAAAGAAACGCTTTTAGATTTAACATTGTTGTAATTTGGCCCGAGATTAAGAAGCTCCATGTTGTCGAACCACAGAACACAATCGTATTTAACTGAAAAATGGCACGTTAGTGTATTTTTATGATATAAATACTATTTGTAGTATTCACCTCTCTCAGTAATAAGTCATGTTTTTTCCACAATAGTTAAATAGGCAACAGCAGCATTGATTCTGGGTACTTTCCATATAGTAAAACATCATATAGAATTCCTTGTGGCACTTGTCTCATTACAGTTTCTCTGGTCATTTCCTCCAATTGGAAATTGTTTTCATGCTGTGTCTGTTGATGTGTTCTGCTGTGTTTTAATAAGGCCCCCCTCCTTGTGTGTGTTTGGTGAAAATGATCCTCACTTCCTGGATTTGGTTATGTGGCCTTCAATTCCAAAACGTAGGAAGCAGCATCATGCTTGTGAGTCATAACCACCATATTTATTAATCATTCATTACTTTTTGAAAATGTTTGCTTCCTGCCCTGGGAGCAGCTGTTTTTAAACACGGCTTACTGTAATACGTTTTTACATTACACCTCCACAATGACAGTAGTGTTCTCAGTTATATCTATATCTATATATCATACCTATCGCAAGACAACTCAATCAGCTCTCCTGTAGTGAGCAGGGATCACAAATAGCATTGATGCTAAATACCTTTGTCATGCATTTCCTTCATGAAATGAAGTTGGGATGTTTCTACCCAGAGACAGTCGAGGCGCCTTGTTTCTCAGGTCTGTAACGCCAATTCGATTATATTCTGCAATTACCTCAGTTTCTGTTGTAATGCATTTCCTGACTCGTTACTCGTGAAAGATGATGCTCCCTGATTAATGAGATCAGAATATTAAAGAGAGGTATCCTTGATGACAGATTTCTGATGAATGTGTGCTTTCGGCGAAACATTTTAAAGAGGCCCATCACCGTTGTGTTTCTGGGGACCAGTACAGCTCGGATGATTATTCCAGTAGGAGCTGTGATGTGCATATTAATCTGGAGGAATATTCACTTTACCAATCCTGCATTCTTCACTGCTAATGTATTCCTTGCTGTAAATACCTTGAGGAGTAGCAACACTGCCGCTGATAAATAATGCACCACTGATAAATGAAGCACTGTGTGGTTCAGTGTGTGTGTGTGTGCGCGCGTGTGTGAGCATGTGAACCCTCATTTGAGAGAATGTGTGCAAACGCAGTCATTCCATTTTGTCTGATGGGGTTGTGTGTGTTTTTTGTCAGTGTGCTTCTATGATAAAAACGCAGCATATGTTTCTTGTTGTACTGACGCCTCTGTCACCACCAGCAGTCTTGTAAGGCTCTCTCCCCTGATAGAACAGCTGTAGCAATTACACACATGCACACACACTCTAGCATTAGTTTGGGATCTAACCCACATTTCTGTACTGGCATATAAAGAAAATGTGTGTGCGTGTATCTTCCTTGGATATGATTAGACAACAGGCAGGCGTTAAGCACTATAGAGGCAAGCTCCTTTAAGTGTTGTCGGTGTTTTGACATAAGCGGCTTTATTCACATACTAACTCAACACAGTGTCGCTAGAGGAGTTAACCGATGTCGAGATCAGCGCAGACAAGGATGTTTTATCTTACTGTTGCAAAGAGAGGTGCAAGGTTGCAAAAATATTCTTATTATCATTCAACAAAGAAATAACTGGGTATTGCTCTTCACAGAACATACAAATCTTCAAAAACCCCAGCCATTCTCAACATACGTAAACTCTGATAGGCCTTCTCTCCGGTTCAAACTGGCCGTGCTCCCTCTTCAAGCACATGCCCAGATAACTTACACAAAGGACTGAAAACAGCCGCTGTTTTTTCTACGATGTCATCATGTTAAATATGTTTATTAGAAATTAATTTTACCCTGTCAACAAAGATGTCTAATACAGTGAATATAATAAAGAAAAGAAAGAAAAACAAAGTAAACAGTTGAGTTGGCACTTCCTCACTGTTACCTTATATTTGGACTGTATTCATATTTTTGCAAATTTAGTTTTGAATTATTTTTGTGTTCTTAATTTAGACAGCGTGAGCCTGCACAAAAAAAGTTAAACTGGGTGAGCAGAGTCTGGATCTGCTCAATACACTTCAGATACGCAGACATTTCTTATCTGAACTGAAATCAATGATACATGTTTGATGTAGACACTAAGAAAAACATTTATTATAATCTGAAACATTTTGATGGCTAGCACAGTACCCCTCATCAAAACTTCTTCAACCTTCTTTAGTAACATTACATAAAAGCAGAGACAAAGAAAAGAGTCTTTATTAAAAAGGTGTATGTCACCTGGTCGTCTGTCCTCTAGCCCAAGGAAGTCCAACCACTGATTAACGTTACAGACCATATCTGGCTTATCGGTGGGATTTAGTGTAACCCACTGAACTGCAAACAATATGGTTGCACCCGTTCACCACGCATACAAATGCCAGTGTGAAAAGAAACAAACTACGGTGGATGCAACCAAATAAGAAATACTATGAAGACCCTTGCTCATGGTAGGAATTTCTGAATCTCTGTAAATAATGATAAAGAGTCATCTCTGTCACCTCGCTGCTCTATGTGTGAAGTGTCATAAGATAACCTCTGCTGTGGTTGGTGCTATAAAAATTAGCTTGCTAAGCTAATTTCAGCTCAGATAACTAATAGCTAACAATTAAGACAAAGTAGCAGATACTGTAGATGGGCAGGCTGACACATCTGGCTGACAGATAAAGATCTGCATACATGGAGGGATATAATGAAGGCTATATTATTACAATATGATATAAGCTGAGTTGATTAGCCAGCTGACAGTGATGTTTCAGTTTAATGCTCAGACACATAGAGGCGTGACAATGCACATGGACAAGCTTAGGCGATTCCACTGTAGTCATATGCCATAGTCTACATCAAATTAATCAACTTTGAGCATAAAATTAAACTACTTACATTACTTACATTAAACTAAACTTACTACTATTACTACAGGCAGTTGGCATTAGATGTAAATCATGAGGCATGGAATTGTCCAGTGTGGGTCAACAGACTAGGAATGAGTGAGGATGAGTTTCTCTAGTGTAAATTTCCTCCTTTCCTTGTTGTTGAACCATGAGTGTTAGTGGCCTTCCTGGCAGCCAACCCAATTAATAATGTTGCTTGTGCCTTTTATCTTTTGACTATTTTTGATGTTGTCCTTCCTATCTGTGTCACACTTGTTTACAGTGGCAAGCAGACTAGAGCCCATGTTGACTTTTAGCTGGCACCATTTTTATCAAAGCAGACACAAACTGGGAGCTACAGTGAGATGGGCAGCGAGATAGGTGGCCAGAGGCGACCAGAGCCTTCATAAATACTACCAGAATAATAAACACGCTGAGTAAATGAGAGAGACCCTGCTGGCAGACATGTCTCTGCCTGAGACGTCACTGCAGCCCTCCAACACATTAGCTGCTGCCATCTGGAAGTGCAAACCTGTGCCATGTTGCTCAAACACCTCTCATTTGTCTTGAAATTTCAGGTTTCCAAAATAACAGTAAGGATGTTTGAATGCATTGTTAGTTACACCTGGAAGTGAACCAACCCGAGAAAGCTCTTCATAAGTGAACATAGCTGATTGAAAGTGTGAAAACAATCCAACAAAAGAGAAATAAAACCAGGCAGTGGACAAACTGCATGTTCATCAACACTCAGAATTGTAATTGTAAAACTACTCTGATACTGGTTACTTCAATATTATTCTATTACTTTTCTGGGGTCTGGTCATAGACCCAGACACCCTGTGGAGTACTATGTAGGCTGTGATTAGTGGACAAACCACTCTACCTCCACTCTACCTCGGAAGACTAGAAAAGTGTTATATATGTACAGTCCATTTACCATTTAAAACAACATGATTAGATACAACAATGATTGTTTAAAAAAGTACTATACTTCCTGATATGGAATTTTCTATTCCTGTAGTGTTCTGAGTGACACATACAAGCACAAACATACAAACACATTACACAAGGTTACACAAAGTCACGCGTGGGCCTTGAGGTCCTCAGCAGTATTAGCTGTTTGTCTTTGACTGGCGTACAGTAAGTGCCATCTTATCTCAACACTGTTGTGGCCAGGGTCGAAGAACTCTGGTGCTGCATGCTTAGACATAATAGATAGCATGCCATTGACATTCCAATCTGCATAAACAGACATCTATGTGTCCAGACTATCATGTTGACGAAGACACCATCCTTGGTAAAAGCATTCTCTTTTGCCTAATTCTGGGCGTATAGTATTTGTGGTGTTATCTTGGGGTTTAAAGTCTATCCACCAGCATGAGTCGGGCAGAATGTGAGACCGACTCAGGCACTTCTGATGCTTTATGAGAATGTCTCTAATTCTCCTTGGCCAAGTGTCAATAAATAATACAGCATAAGACATCAGAGGCTCCTGAACACTTTCTTTCTTCCTGACCTCACCACTGACCTTTGGCTTCAGCAATTTCTCCACAACACTATGGCTCTGTTTCAACTGTCTCAACTAAATTTGAAATAAGATGAGATGGCAACATGGCACACATATGAGCACTCATAGAAAGCATCTTGTCCAATGGAATGACTTGGTTGGACTCAACTGTTGTGTAACTGCTGGTATCTTGGAACATAGAAACATTGCTAAAAGTAGGTCCAACAATGCAACAAACATGTTGCAAAAACAAGCTGCACTGTTGCCAGATGAGGACAATTTAAAGGACTTGTTGGTTTCCAGTGTTGCTGGGATCCAATACACTGTCCTCATCATTATCATTAGAAACATTGTCAGTCAGATGAAGCTGTGGATTGCCAGATTATAGCTTGTGTTGGGTGACCTGTTGGTTACCATGGTGTTGCGCGTAAAAGTGATGGAAACAGATCTATTGTTTTCTCTTACTATCTCACTGTGATTTGGTTACTTTAAATACGTACTTGAGGCATGAGGACATTGTGGCAGTAAGGACACTTAAAGAGTGGTGTGTCCTTGTGCAGACTGAAGAAAAAAAAAAGATGTGTCCTATGCACATGCTTGCATCCCTGTCATTGTATGCCTCTCTGTGTTTATAAATGTTGGCTTTCTGCGTGTGTGATCTGAACGCTGAACACTTCCATTTCCCATAATGCAGCGAACAATCTTGTCAGATATTCCATGCCGAGTAAACACCCACATATTTCAAGCTCCATGTGTCAAGTTTGTATCGCACGCTACTGAAATGATAACAAAGCATTGTTCATTCCCTCGAAAGCTCCTGTGAAGTGATCTTAGCAGCTGTGTGAGTCTTTGGTTTGAGCTCACAGTGGGTGACTGGCCATATAAAGCATGTGACCTTGGGACCAGAGACCATATTTCACATCCTGTCTCCTAAGAGTGACCATTTCTCCTAAATATGAGCACTGAAGCAAAGGAAAGCAAACAATCACGTAAATGAATATGCTGAAGCAGAACTTGTAGCTTAATGTAATTACACAATACACCAATAAACCACACCTCATAGGCTGCACACTACCAAAGGGCTGAATATTGTCTTTTCTTCTTTCTTTGTCTTCTTTGTTTACATTTAAGGTTTTAAATCTTTATATTAAACTTTACTTTAATGTGTGTGGAGACAATCTGCCATATGGTTTCTCCCTTACCAGGCGGTGCATCATTAACAAGGTACCATGTAGAAACAAAAAACAAGCAATGAACCCACTTCACTGAAAAGGTAGGTAGGAACCAAAAATAAATAATAATGTATTAACTGATGTGGGCACTTACACAGACAACAAGACAGTTGACAATCTAAAAAGGCATTCATAGACCACCAACATCTAGCTTAGCTTCACATGGTGAAGGTGCAGGCCTCACACACCCTTCAACTCAGAACAAAGCCAGAAGACAACATCCAAAATATTTAGTGGTTTCTTTGTTGTTCACCAGCAGGTGATTTTTTTCCCTCCTCAGTTTACAGCCTCTGTGCCAAGTTAACTTATGAGTCCGTCCAATGAATGCACAATCTAAGATGAAAATCCTGGAAAAAACTGCTTGCAAGCCATATTGTTACTTAGATCCTTAACTGTGAAGTGTTTACTGAATGTACTGTAATTCTTACAGCTTTTATGAATAAGTAATCACAATATATCACAACACTGATAACCAAACCAACCCATTAGAAGAAGTGTACCAAGCCTTTTCTGCAACACACAAAAATGTCCCATTGCCTGAATGTCCACTGCTCCAATGGCCCTTTCTGAAGATAGACACTGGAGTATCATCCATGTAACTTAATTGACAGAAATAACACTTATTTTAAACCATATTTTCCTGAACCTTACGGAGTACTTCTGATGGCAAATCATACATATACAGTGACCATTTAAGTGTGGTAGCAATGTGCATAAGTCACCTGTTCAAATTATGTTGAAGATCGTCAGGCAAAGATCATGAAGGTCATTTCACTTTGTCCTTTTCTGCATGTCCAAAAACACTTTGATATAAAAGGCCAAGAAACTCCAGGGAGAGTGTGTATTTTCAGGGAAAACTGTCTCAGGAGCAGGGTGCTTTGTTTCCAGAATAATAGGCAGTCCCTAGGAAAACCTGGTTTGGCTAATCTTGGTTAGAATCTGTCTGCTCTAAAAACTCTTGTTCCTTTCCCTGTCTGTCTTTAGCGTTGTTGTGGTGTAATTACTTGTATTTCCAGCCACTAACAGGATCAGGAAACACTTGAGTCATTTTTAGAATGAGCTTGTTTTGGATGACAAGTGATCTATTTTGTCATTTTATGTATGATAGCCGTGTTTGAGCATCTAAAATGAGTCCCATGGACTGTAGTTGGTGTATGACATTAGAATATGCACATAGAACGTGTGCATTTCCTTGTTTTTGTCTTTGAATAAAAACAGCAACATAACAAAATCAGAATCATTAGCTGAAGTTGAATAATACTAACATGTTTTCTTGCATTAATCAATTCAAGAAGTTCTTTTAGCCTCAGGAAGCTGATTATCCACTCCAAAGGGTCGTGGAAACAGAACTGCATTTTTATAGCACTCAACTCTTCAGACAGTCAGACAGTTGGACTGTTTCATTTGAACTGATGTATACGGTTTGTAAGTGAGCCTCTTATGCATTTCTCAGTGTGCACTGATGATGTTTTCCTAAATGTTCTTTTTGTGCATTGTACTGTTTGCACGTGTCTGTGATTGTCTTCTCTATACATACATTGGACACATGCTAATGTGTAACATATGCTAAACATTAGACCCACTTGACACAGATGAGCGTCTTCCTCTTGGCTGATCTTTAACACGGCTTGTGAAAACAATTAAATTGACTGAATTGTAAGGTCAAAAAGACTCACATGGATTCACATGAACTACAGATGCACTCTCATTAACATTAAGTGGTGTTATGAAGTAACATTACACAGTCCAGATTATGGATAAAGAAGTCCTTTTCTTAAGCCATGAATGGTGCTGCAACATTGATAGCACAGACCCTGTTTGACATCATGTTTGTGTCGATCTGGAAAAGATGACATTACCGTTTCAGATAAAGTGAGCTTTGTTTGTCGTGTTGACAGCAGGTCCCATGCTGTGGGATGTACTGTAAGTGATTTGTTTGGTGAGGAATTGTAGTTGACAGCTAGTCAAGACGTTTTTTTTTTTTAAATACATCCCACACTGGTAGTGCTTTGATGCATGTTAACTATCCAGAAGAGCAACACATGATGCTTCTGGTGTGTGTTACAGGAGCTTTCCAGTCTTATTAGCTGCTTATCCTGTTAACTAACAATCACAAACTGTAAAATAATCAGTCTTAAATATGCCTCGGCCTGTGATGATGTGCTCCTACATTAACCTGGTCTGGACAGATAGTGAGTCATGAAGTTCTTTTCCACCTGATCTCTCCCTCACTTTCTGTCTGCCACTCACTCAGACGTGCTTTCACATTGAGGTGTTTTCAAGTTTCAAGTGTTTTTTGATGATATCAATCGTGTGCTGCGTATAATGGCTCGTCTCTCATACATTATGTTGAGGGCTAAGCAGATCAAAGTGCATTATGGGTGTAGAAACAACCTGTAAATGATACAAGTGCTCCACTCTTACCCAGAAAGAGTCTGTATTCCCGCATGTCAGACACAATTACATCAGGGGATAGCAGCGGGTAGGAGAGAGAGGAAACTGAGGGGCAAAAGGAGGACGACAGAGGAAAACACCCAGTCTTTCCAGCTACCAATGTGAACAGATCTACTTGCGACACATTTCAGCAAGAGGTGTCTGGTGAACGCCCATCAAAGTACTGGTCAAGCTGTATAATTGAAATATAACCAAAAGTTTAGACTGCAGCTGGTCTTTCTCTCGTTCCCATTTCCCAGCACACACTGTGACATCTATACAGTAATTTCAGGAATATTTGGAAAGAGACACAGCTTTGAGAATCCTGATTGTGGCTAACACTCAGTGACACACAAAAAGGCTTTGTTCTTAGTTCTACAGAAATCAGTTTAAGAGCAACACCCTCTAGCTGTTGGAGCTAAAAACTATTTCTGCTTACCAAGCAGATAGATACCCTTTGTCTTAGTTGCAAATCTTACAGAGTTAAGAGCAACATACTTTAAAGAAGCCTTTCATCATATTATTTCATACTCAAAACACATGACAAACACAGAGTGTCGAAATCTCACAGACACCTTTATCACCAAGGCTCCAAACAGTGTATGAATGGAGTGGTACCTGTTACCTGGATCTGGACAGAGGCTATTTATGTGGGCAGTAGTCAAAGTCTTAGAGTCTGTGTGGATAGGTAGTGTCACTTCTGCAAATCCATGTGTGATGGGTAGAGCTTTCTCTGCATCCTCTTCCTGTTTGGCCACGCCCCCCCAATCAGTGATTTCCAACAGGTGAGGTTAGATTCTTGGCTCCCGTCTTAAATATAGCTGTAGCCAGCCAGCAGTAGGTTTTGGCTCATGCCCTCCTGACTCCACACATGTTTAGTCAAGGTAGGTCTTGGTTTTCCGTTGGATATTGCTGGCACATACTCAGCACCTCCCTTGCATCTGTACAGGTGCGGGACGCAGCACGGAAGGGGACTAGTCACAGGGCTCCCTTCCCCCTCGTCTGTGCGGTGCTAATTATGTGTGGCTGTTTTTGCCCCTTCCTGTACTTAGGATTACCTTGCTTTATTTAGTGATGTGATTATTAATTGGGTTACTTGATTTGTCTTCACCCCAGTTAAGTTAGTTTTTAAGTTGTTTCTTTTTTGTAAACCACCTTTAGTGAATTATATTCCGGGGCTCCCTTAGTCCCAGTACAGGTGTTTACAGGTGGTGGCTCAATAGGTGAAGGGCTTTCTCACTCTTCATTTTCATGCTTAGTATTTGTTGTCTTCTAATCTGTGTGTCTTTTCTTTTGCTTTGTACTGTGTGAGTACCTGTCACCTTGTACTGGTAAAATACTTCCGAGCAGCAGCATCCCTTTAAAAAAACAACAAAAACAAACAAAAAAAAAACTAGTATTTAGCATAAAGCCCTTGAGCTGCTTGAGACCAGACTGTGTGTGGAAATTTGAGCTTTTCAAATGGCAATTTTAAAGCAGTGATTTGTAAAAGTGTAAAAGTACTGCTAGTCAAATGTATAGTCATAGTAACATTTTCTACTTTCCTAAAAATTATACATCTTCCTCTGTGGCACCTGCAAGACCTCAGAACCAATGGTGACTCATTAAGATAGCCCGCAAAAGTCAAGGCAGAAAGAAGCTCATGAACTGAACTGAGGAGCGTGGTGATCATAATAAAGAAAAGTTTTATATTCTCATGGCACATTTGAGTGCAGCTTGTGAAAACAGAAAAATCCTGCCACTACAGCACACAGGAATGGTCGACCAGCTGCATCACAGTATGAGTACACAATACACCAGTCTAGCTACCTCAAGGTAAGGGTGACTGGGGTGCTCTGATAAGTACTTTTTGCATCTATTGCCAGGAACTAAGTGAGAGATTGTGTTTTGTTATATGACAGGAAAATGATTGTGAGAGCTGGTGAGGTGCACGTGAAGGAATTTAAATTAGCCCTCAAGATGCAGGTTACGCAGCAATGACAGTTCACCCCTGGCCTTCCAAGAACAACAAATGTGATCTCAATGTCAGAGACAATTTTGTTTGGAGATGGAGGCTGAGGAGGTGGCGATGGGAGAGCTGAAGGAGAAGTAGTAGTAAAAGGAATCAGAGGAGGTGTGTGGAATTCATATAGCACTAGCCCTATCTGATTGACCTTGCTAGAAAATGACAGAAACAAATTGTTTCCAATTCTCGCCTCTCATTCCCCTCTGCTCTCCTTCCCATTCTTCCTCCTCTCTCCATCCTACGGTCCCCACCTTTTTTCTACACTACTTATCAGAAGGGACTTAATTGGCTGAGTCATTTCAACAGAAGCAGGGGGTTCTCTGTTTCTCCATTCACTTTTTCCTGGTCCCTTTTCCTTATCTTCATCTGTTCATCTCTTTCACAAAGTCTGTTTCTGTCATTCTGTTATCCTTACTGTCCACCCACCCTCTCATCTTCTCTAATAAAATGATAATAAGCTGGACCGTTTGGGCCCTGCGTCACTTCTGCTTCTTTACCATAACCATTGTCCGCATCTGTTTAACAAACTCATTAATGAGTTGGTTTAAAATGAAACTGATATAATTTGATCAGAATCTATGATGCTATCATGCTATGCTATCGTTTTTAGAGAACATTTTTTAAATTTTTACAAATTTAAATTTAATCAAATGGAAATCAAAATGAATTTCAGGTCCTAGGTTATGTATCTTAAGTCTGAGTGTCTGTTAGGTGGTTTTCATATTGTATGCAAATGTATGGAGATCAGTGTGGCTGTCTGGAAGGAAAAAGTGTAAGGAGTATTTTAGTTTGAAATGGAATAAAATGCTGCTACCAATTTGTCCCTTTGTGGGTTGTTGTACCTGCAACAACCTCTGTCAAATCAACTGACGGTCATTATCATCGTTATTTATTGGAAACATTTAACATTTGACTTGTGTGATTGTGAGGAGATGGTGAGAAGGCTCAACCATTGTTGGCTCGTCGTCATTCTTTTCACATGAACTCAGCAGACGGGGCCTGTATTGTAAGTTTCAGCTGTATGTGGGGAAAAAAAGGCAATTCCGATTTGCAATAAATTCACCTGCCTCATTTGTAATCTTGAATGGTGATAGTTATGGAGAAAATGTTTTGAATTCATGTTTTGAACTCAGTAAAATACTGAAATTAAATCCCCTTGAACCAGAAATGGCATGAATTCACAGGTCCCAGATGGTTTCTCCCCCTTGGGCTAGGATTGCAGGATTTGTCCAGACCCTGAGATAAATAATCCATTACTATTTGAAAGAACAAGAAAAGAACAGGGCCCAATCTCTATTGCTTTAGACCCCAATTAGAGCATAATTATGGAAATGAAGGAGCTCTAATTTAGAGGGCTACCTGAGTGGGTACATGTACTTCCATTCTTTGAATATCTGGGAATTCTAGGGCAGGAATAATGGCATGGTTAATTAAAGCAGACAAACTTGGACTGTGAGAGTTTTTATCAGTCTCTTTCAGCACTCTGATTGCTGATAGGTCATTGAGTTGTAATTTGACTCTCTTTTAGACCAGCTGGATAATGTGATGATTTTCATTTACACCTTGTCAGTAAATCCTGACAACAAAAGTGTAGATAATTTGTTTTTTGAACCAACACATTTGCTGTTATCTTATCTCAGTCTACCTAAACAAGAAAAATCAGATGGTGACAACCAGACAAAAGAGTAGTGAAGCAGAGGAGAGGGAATGGCTTTGCCAGATACAGTAATGAAATACTGGATCTGGCCATCGTATGGATTTCTAACTGCTATTAAGTCTGACTTACAGGAGCCACACTATCAGTATAATGTGGTGCTGGATTACTGTAAAGACTAATATCTTATTTTTTATTATGACAAAATTAAAAACCAAAACATACACTGACTTGGACAATATATTTTGTAAAACAAATGTATTATTTTGTATTGTGTGGAATTGCATACAAGACAAATGGTCAAAGTCGAATTAGCCCAGGGAAAATCTGATGCAAAGCGTCAAAGTTTGTACTGAGTTCTGAGATCAGACTCAGGCTGAGCTGAACATAAATACACAGGCACACTCCTACATTGTCAGCATTTCCATTGCTAGGTTGCTCACAGCTAATGTCTGTACAGTTGGTACATTGGCTGCTGGCGAATCCACACAAACTGCAGAGGTTGTCCAACCATCGTAAGTCTTTTGTTGTTTCAAAGAAACGGTAGAAGAGGTTTGAAAACTGTAGCTATACAGTAGTATGCCTTCTGCAGAATAATTTCTTGAAAAAAAAATATTTCAAGGGAATAAAATGTAAAACTAGATCTGTGTTAACTACTAAACATGATTCTGCTGGTAATGAAAAACTTTTATCCTAGAGCTTGTGCAAATAACTGCACACGGTAGAAATTGACTTGAACCACTGTTGTTGCAGACTGACTTTACAGAAAATACATTACTTGATACTCTACTCAACTGACTCGGATGACTTGACTGACTTGAGACATGACTAAATAAATTACTATATACTATAATATAAATGACTTTGAACGTTGAATATAGATATTAATAATATTCAACATGGTAATTCGACTACCCTCTGTAGTCAGTTAGTAATTAGTAATGATGAGTTAGTAATGATCAGAGTCCTGCTGGTCTTTGGACTGGATCAGATCATCATCACATCGTTATCACACATGGGAAAAAATTGCAAGAGATTTCTTGACAGCCAGACTATGTCAAACTTTGTACTGAACACTCTTTGCGATCAGTATGTGTCACTGAGGACTGGAGTTTGTTAACATTATCCTAACACAGATAGCTGAACTTGACATAACCTGTGACGTGACTTACAAGTACAAATGACATGGAGATTTGGAGCAAATGACTGGGGACTGGCTTGAGACTTGGACCTAATTATCACATGTCTGTGTAACCCACTCCTCATTTCTGTTTGAGACTAGAGGCCTGCAATACATTATCCACAACTAGGTGTTGCCATACATTGGACCTGAGTATATGATGTCCTTTGCATCCCTTCCGTTTTTTTTTTCACTTTTTACACTATAAAATTCTTGTTTTTCATTTTTGTGTCTTCCCATTTTTCACTCCCTCTCAACTCCTTTTTCCTTCACTCTCACACTGTTGTCCCTTAACTCTCCTCTCCTGACAATATAGATTCATTACAGTTTGATGATATCAGATGATTGCTCTCTCCCAGCTGGAACAATAGCTTTGTAGCCTACCCCACGTTCCAATTCCCACGGGCCCTGACCGACTCAGCTGTGTGACGGCTGCTTCCCCCGTACCCACTTCTTCTTCTTAACCTCCTACCTTCCCCCATCTGTCACTTCACACTCCTTACTACGTCTCTCCTTTTCTTCGCTTTATTTTCTAGAGCTCTGCCAATATGGGATTTATGAAACCAGTGTCAACAATTGAGTCAAAATGGATCAAAACATGATGGATGTACCAATATTTCTTTACATAACACTTTAAAGCAAACTTTTCTATGGAGAACCCTCAAAATTGTTGTTCAAGAGTTGCAAAGAGTTGTTGCTTCGGTTGTCACTAGTCACAATGGGGTGGAAAACACAAACTCAGTGTACCAAAAAGAAACAAATAAGACGTCATACTTTAAAAGAAACTTAGACAAGCCAAAAAAAGGTAAGATTTATACTTAGATGGAATTGTTTCTGTTGGTCGGTTGGCTCACCATTTTGGTCCAGACTGGACAGCTATTAAATGGATTGCTATAAAATTTTCCTCAGACATTTATAGCTCAATGACAGACACTGTTCCCTAATGACTAATGGAATTAATGAAAATGACTATTTGTCAAGCACCACTTGTGGATTGACTTTTGTTTTACTCTGTTTTCTCTTCACTTTTTCATGCAGTTCTTTCTTTCTTTCTGTTGTCTTTTCTCTCACGTTGATTATCTACCTTGGTTTTTCAACTCTCCTCTTTTCTCTCTTACCTTCCCTGCCTCTCTTGTTCGCTTGCTTCTCTTGCGTTTGCATCAATGCCCTTGATGGAGCAATAATAACAAAGACAATTGGAACAACACACTGATTTCATTATTTGTATTGTGTGACCAAGTTTTATTGCATGCCACCTGAGTTCGCAACACAGGTCATGATGCACTCTTCATTTAATGCAATAATAAATCAAATGGAACTTTCTTCCATTTATCGCTTTGCTTCCTATTCTCCACACTATACAAAAAGAACAAACAGTGAGAACGTGCATGCACATCAGATGATGAGGCTGTTGACACAGGGAGACATAAGCAGTGCTTTAGGAGGATTTAGAGCTGGTGAATAAGTGAGCCATGGGAGGGTTTGCAGCTACAAATAGCATCACACTGAATTAAAGGTTAGGTTGGATCAAGCTGAATAGGGATTCATCCTTAAGAATCATCTGATTGACAACAATGTGAAGATTGGTTTGGTATAAATGACAATACAATACAAGCACTTGAAAAGCACATGAAAACAAAATGATTAGAGGCCCTAAACCATTCCTACAATGATTATTTTCACATGTAGTTTAATGCATATTGGCTTTTGTAGCATATGTCCCCATCATTCAGCAATAATACATGGAGTACTACTATACTGACTGCATTAATTATGTAATGGATATGTACTACAGTTAGCTGAGTTAGTTAGCTCGCATCATCTGTAATTTACCAACCAAAATAAAAATGACCCCTGTTCCCATACTTTGTGCTCAGCCTTATATTTAACCAACAGGTATGAGAGCAGACTTCAAATAAATAAACATATCTCAAACATAGCATCATTGAAGACTATGACTCCAAGCTGTGCATTCACGATATATTATTTTCCTGTGATTTTCTTGTGAAAGCGAGTTGACTTTGAATGTCACAGCTGTACTCCAGTTAAGTTCAGCTAACAGATCTGGCAATACTAAATATCCCATATTAAACTGAGTTTTCCATGCATTTTTTTCATAATGAACCATCTCTGTGTGCTGTAGTACTGTGAAAGTAACACTTAGTAACACTCAATCCACAGACAAATGCACTTAGCCCATACTGAGAAACTGTCCCTTTAAACTATCAGGACTTCCAGACAACAGGTAACTTAAGTGTAAAATATGTCCTTTAAGCCATTCTTGCCCATAAGGAATCTAAAGTTGCTGGTTTGTCACTGATCTGTTGCTTGGTTACAGGTGTTTAAGAAATTACCTCTGAATATGAGTCTACTTTTTAGACAGAAGTGCTACTAAATAACAGGGCATTAGCTTTAGAATAGCTGACTAAAACACACTAATAGTGTGTATATCAAGAAATACACACTGCATTTAGTCCAGAGGTGTATACAAGTCACATACCTACTCAATTTACTTGAATAGGAGCTCATATTTCTCATATTTTGACTCCTGTATTTTATTACTTTCTGACAGAGAAAACAAAGTACTCATACTTCAACAGCAAAGTAGGTGTAGTGTTTTCTAAAATGACCAGGATCTGTCTCACACTGTAACACTGCTCAAACATATGTCATGCAAACACTCCAAAACATGTATCTATATAGGATTTGCATAAATCTGAGTCAAACCACTGTCTATTTTGAATGGAAGATAGAATTTCTCCCAACATGTAACAATCTGGGGGCAGGGGGACAAATTCCATTTCTTGTGTCCTTGGCTAAATGTATCATTTGCTTGCCATGATAACATCCCGTCTCTCTTGCTCTCTTCCAATATCTAACTAACTCTCTCCTTTCCGTCATTAGACAGAAGCTGACACTGCTGACAGGTTGAATGTGTGTGTTGTTCCTCACATGAACAACGACAGCTGTTCTGTGGATATTCAGCATACAGCCATCAAGGTTCCTAAATAGACTAACAGAGTTTCCGCCATATGGCTTTAGCACATTCCTTTGAAGCGTGACCATATATATATATATATATATATATATATTGCAATACTAAAGTAAAAATAAATAAATATTTATTTATAAATAAATACTTGTAGTTCTATTGGCTACAAGTCGGATACACACTCTTATATACTCATTACAGGGCACCTGCATAACTAATTAGTGCTGACAGCTCACTCACTTGCTCTCTCAAAGTAACACTCACATACTCATGCAGCAGCATCAATCACAAATGGAAGCGTTTTCATTTCCATTAATTTGGCTGTGGATTAAAGCTGACCCATTTTTGCTAATGGAGCCTGGTTTGGACAGGAGAGATGGGGGAATGAGGACAAACCAGACTAATCGTTATCATACACCTACATAAAAGGACTGGTGTGTCTGCAGGGCTTCTGTGACAACAGGTTCACTCCTCCTGAAGTTCCAAGTCCAAAATCAGATGTTTTTTTATGCCTAAAGAAATGCAATGTTTATGTAAATAAAGGTTTTGTTATTCTAGGACTCTGATTAATATGTCATAAAATAGCCTGGAGAAAATTATTAAAATAACTTTAAACATGTTCTGCTCTAATCACTAGAGGTATGATTTTCTATTCGTCAGTATTCTCTAGCAAAGTCCTATTTTTACATCATGCACACAGGTTTCTATTTGCCTGCCTGCGCCCATTTTGTATTTTGGTGACTCACTTTAAATTTGACTGTGTCAGTGTCAGAAAGGGAGTATTTAGAGCAAGGATCAAGCAGCGCAGTGCAATTTTGGTGTCAAGGATTACAGGGATTTATGATTGCCCTGCCTGGCCCACGAGGGCCTCATTTCTCAATAGCAGTCCTCTCTGACTGTTTTTGACTATGAGAAGTTATTTGGTTATTTGTGCTTCTCTGCCCATTTGAAAGGTGAAATAAAATGAAATATAAAACTGTAGAGGGAAAAAAAGAAGCTTGGAACAACGCAGTGCACCTTCACGAAATAACCAACCAGCACAACACACAAGATCGCTGTCCGACATTGTTACCCACCTTTGACTTCTGTTGGGTTTTTGACCTACTGTCAATAAATCTCTGAAAAACAGAGCAGCATGTGTAAATAAGTGTAAACCAGATTTGAAGTTTGACTTCTAAATACCAGTAAATCTTGAGAAACATAACCTGAGTGAATATGCTAAAGAAGTTTGACATTTTGTTTAATACATGCATTTGCTATCTTGGCAAGAGTGAAACCAGTTTATTTTACCACTCTCACGTCTGTATGGTAAATATGAGGCTGCAGCCAGCAGGCGCTTAGCTTGGCACAGAGCATAGTAACAAGGGAAAACAGCTGGCTTGGCTTTGTCCAATGGTAACAAAATCCGCCTACCAGCATTTCTAGAGCTCAAAAATTAATATATCTTGTTTGTTTTTTTTATCTATACCGAAACAGCCAAATGTAAAAATGAGACATTGTCGTTTTTGATGAAGTGATTTCCTGGCACCTTCACATTGATCGCAAGAGGTGACTGCACCTAGCAACGAAATACGAACTCCTGCAAGTAACCCTATAAAACCACAAACATTGTTCATTTCATAAGTGTGTCCAAATCACACTCGTAAGTTGCATATTGGAGCCTGGACTGGTTACCATACTAGCTGCAATGTCACAATTCCTGCACACATCCATGTGTGAAACTGAGATTCAATACAAAGAGTGCAGAGAAATCTTCACCAAGAGAAATGTAAAAACAAACTCAGAAATAATGGAAATAATGTCCATAAAGTGATTCAGTAACGATCAATTCTTCTGTCTTAATGTGAAAAAAATAACAGTGAATATCAATATTAAATACTTTAAAATAAGTGAAAAGCCTAACAATAGTCATAAATGACTGAGTTTTTAAAAGGCAGATGATTTATGATCTATGTTAGTGTTTGATACTACATGTAGCATTATTTAAAAATGTTGGAACCAGCATCTCTGAAACTCAAATTTCTTTGGAGGCAAGGCTAATGATCACAGCAAAAACATTTCAAGAAAAATCTATAATTTCACTTTTTTTTCCAAGCCTGAATATTAGATTAAACATTTTGATACTGAAATGTGTGTTCCGTATGGATTTCCCATCACATCAGAGGAATTTAAAAGCTTGGTTGGCTGTCTTGGTTTTCTGACTTCAAGGTTGGGAAAGCCTTTGTACAGAATGTTAACACACACCCACACAGGAAGTTTTCAAGCTGTCTCGTAGATGTAGTTTTTCAAAAGAAACGTTCTCTCAACCCAAAATAGAAGTTACACTCTATAAAATAATAAAATATATGTTCTGTGTGTTGTCAACTCTGTTGTATGAGTCTGCCCTTTCTGTGAAACAAACTGGTGACTCCCACTGGAAGCATCACTCCTTGTCATATGCAAATAAAGTGAAGGTAGCATTGTAAAGGTGGATTCAAATCTTAATATAGCTGAGACATGCAAGTTCAATTTAGCATTAGAAAGGTGCTCCTGATGTTTTGCACATTTGAAAGTATAATGCAGTGATATTGTATTCACCCTGCATCGCAACAATGTTTGGAGGCTTTATGAACATGACAGTTTCAGTAGCTTCAGAAACTAATCTAAGCCACAATCCATAACACACTTTTTGTTTTGACCCACTGCTTGCAAAACGTTGACCTAAATAACACAACCACTGGCTGACAGAACGGAGATGGCAGGCATGGTGGAGGAATGGAGGAAAAATCTTGCTCATCTTGGTTAATCCTCGTGTAAGTTTGACTCATTTCAGGTTATAAAATGTTTTACCCAAACTCCAGCCAATAAAAAGCATCAAGACTAAAGACAAGGGTGATAAAACATAACAATGATGGGCAATAAAAACTGCGGGAGAGCATCGCATTCCCGTCACTCACCAGAAAAAAGTGTCTGAGCAGCTTATCACGACCTGTATTTGCATTTGTTGTTAGGCGGTGACCTCTGTGGTCAATGTAGGGAGTAAGTTGCGGCGGACATAATTTCTATAACGGATATTTGCTATGAACGGATTGTGTGAAGGTAGTATAGATCGGAGTATAATCTGTGTTAAAATGGAAACTGATTATACGTTTACGAATAATGTGTCCAAGCCAGAGCATGTAAATGGAAAATCAGTTTGGATATAGCACAGCCATGCGGGACACCCCACAGTAAACATCTGTTGCAGCTGGCCTGGCATGACCAGCGCCAACACAGAGGCAGCTGTCTAAACCATGCAGAGCAGTGTCACTGATATGCACCCAAAGGTACTATTGAGCATGAGGATCTCATGGTCAAATGATGCACTTAAATACAAGAGAAAAATAATGATTTATGGCCATTATCAGCTGCCAGCTATAAGTCATTTAAAACCTTGAGAAATAAATTAATAAAAGCTTACAATCCGTCTGCTACAGCCTTAAACCGCAAAAAATTGCAGCCTGGGGACAGAGAGCAGTTTGCAAAATTTACAAGATAAAAACTAACACTGCTTAAAAAGAGCAGTTTGTATCCATTTTCCGGATGTCTAATGGCAACACAGAGTCCCAAAAATGTCAGACCTTTGCCCCAGAGGCTAAATCATTGTCAGATGATAACCGATTGGTTCTGAGATTGAGCTGCATGGATTAGTCAAACAAACATGGGAGTTTTACTCAAGACACTGGGCTTGGTGCCTTGTGTGAAACCAAGAGTCCACATTGTCTTGTTTAAAGTTTTACTTCGGTTACCTTACATACTTTAGTTTCCACCGGTCGCATGTGTTGTTTTAGGTGTGAGGATGTGTTTGCATTCACCACATAAATGATAATAAAACTTTTACTGTTGGAACAGTTTCATGTAATCATCACTTAGTATCACATACTTACCTCAGTTAATTTGTCTTTGATTTTTCTTTCATTTGAAGGTTCTTAAAGAGTGACTAAAATATAAATGGCTAAATGCTTATCTGTATATGAAAAGTAGAGAATGAAGTAAAAATGGGAAGCACTGCAGTCTGTCCAGGCATCCTCTGCATCCTGTCCAGGTACACACACAAAGCGCATTCAATCTATATGTTGTCAATTCACTAATCTAGCTCCTATAGACCATTTCTCTGCTACAAATGGTTGCATTGACATTACAAATCACTCATGCTGTTTCAGTATTTGCTGTCAACAGCTGTAAATTTCTAGTTTGGGACTTCTGCTCTGTATCAAATCATAACAGAAGTTATCTCATCATCACACCAAACTCTTTAGAACAGGGGTCTGCAACCTATGGCTTGTGAGTCAGATGTGGCTCTTTTGATGACTGCATCTGGCTCGCAGAGAGGGGAGAAAGTAAGCCGGTACGGTCCAGTACTGCATACCATTAAAAGATTCAGTGGATGGGAGAGCGACTGCCTGCTATAAAGCCTCATTCAGAACCAGTCACGGCTGCACTCTGGGTCAGAAAATAGATCCACTAACAAAGTCTTGAAAAATACTTCGTCTGTTTAAAAATTCCTTTTAACTCATTCCGAATAGTTTCTGAACTGTCCATGCTGTGTTTTAGTCCATGCTGGACGGTCTCCTCTGCGCCCAGCCTTCCAAACGTGCACCACACGTGTAACGTCTTTATGTCCGATGTCCCAATTAAAATCAGTTGGAGAGCAGAAGTGTGTTTTGTGCTATTTTGTTCAATTTTACCTATAGAGAACAGCTCGGAGTAGAAACTGCTTATGAGCTAACGACCGGAGACTTCACTCAGCAGTATGTGAGTGCGCATCTACCTCCGAAACACAGCGGTTGCTATGGTGATCGGTGCATGATCGGGACCATGCAGCACCAGAAGTCGCATTAATGTTAAGAAGTATTTTACTAGAACCAAACACATGGTGGGCAGCCTATATTTTCTATTAAAATCTGTATTTTTTATTTTTTCTTGTGACCGGTACATAAATTGCATTAGTGCAAATTACCAGTCACATATCATGGCTTCATCCACATGTGGCAATGGTAATCCAACATCTGCAAGTGAACACTGTATGTACGAGTACGAGAAAGCATATGGTACAGAGTGCCTACAAGAGAGGCTGTATGCAAGTCTGAGTGGCTGCAAGCATACACTTCTCTGTGCATCTCTATGACTAGATGTGTGTGTGTGTGTGTTTGTGTGTTCACTTGGCAATGGCGACTAGTCCCCAGACTACAGTATCCACTAACATCTGGCCTCTCACAGACTTAGCCTGGAGACACACACACACACACACACACTCACAGCCAGCCACATGCAGGCTCAGTCTGAGTCACTCATTCTATCTAACAAATGCCCACTTGTGTACACACACACACACACACTTTGTCACTCATTTAGTCTCACACAGCAGATACACACTCGCAGGTTGGCTTTGGTGATGAAGGCCAATAAATTTCTGCAGTCTGTGTTACCAGCTCCTCAAGTGATTGATTGATCAATTGTAGTGAAGAATTGTTTGGTCCTACTGGGACTGACAAAGAACTGCTATCATCATGGTAAAATATCGGTCCTGGCCCACAGCTGATTTGTTCTTATGAGGCAGACATATCAATTACACATATTGCTTCTGCTGCAAGAGCTGGTGAGTGCCTGAACGAGTATCAATGTTTCTGTCTAACATCATTGACTTCAGCTTGAAAACCTGCCGTTCCATCCATCTCATTAACAATGGTTACAGCAATGGAGAATTTTCCTAAACTCTCTTGTGACAGTAAATTTAAGGAGCTGAGGGTGTGGGTGTGCTAGCAATGACTATGGAAAGCTTGCCCCCATAAGCAAAGTCAAGCTAAGTCAGGCCCAAAAAAGCCTAAAAAGGAAGACATAAGCCTTGGTCTCACAAGATGAAGTAGAAAATAAGAATTTTGTTAGATCTCTGTACAGTTGAAACAAGACAATTTGTCAAGAATCTTGAAGTTGCTGATCAGGGCTTTTCACATTATGACCAGGAGTAATCCTCAAGAGTCTGTCCGCACTCCAGACGATGTGTTTCACAAGTGACATGGGAAATGTGGGAAATGACAGGGTCTCTTTGTTACATAGTCAGAGGAGTGAAAGCCTTCAGTGATTTTAGTTTGTTTCTGGTACAGCTGAAAGCATCTGCACTAACTTTTTTTGGTTGATGGCAAACAACACATCACTTACCATTAAACCACACCAGGACGTAATGTTGTAGGTACATAGGATGCTGATTGTTCTTCTGTAGTTCAGACAAGAGCACAAAGCCTGCAGCCTGACAAGAAGGATTCTTGACTGATCTCCTATGATCTTGTGACTCCAGCTGCCTAGCAAGGCTATCTTGTTGGTCATCTCTTGGCCAGTGGTTGACATTTCTCTGTGTGATCTCCCACCATTTTTGATTGGACACACAAAATTCTAAAGTGAAAAGGGGCCTTATTTCAGTTAAGGATTAATATAAACTAACCTACTGACATTTTTTTTTTTACTATTTTACTACCATTTTCTACTATATTGTCTGGGAAGACTCCTCATTAAAACATACAAGTCTTGGCCTCAACAGTTTGGTGACACTGGGCGAGGTTTAACATTGAATTTTTTTCTGTCTTTTTTCAAATGTATTTTTCCACCCGGCTGTAGGGCTGCAGAAGGGCAGTAAATTACTCTGGGAACGATTTTGGCTATGCTCCTTATTTTTCATTTTCATGCCAATGGGAGAGCAAGTGATCTGCCTAGTGGCCATCATCTTAGAGAGACATATGGAAGCAATGGCACAGCATGACGACATAAGTGCCCGATCAGATCAGACTGAGTGTAGTGTTCTTGTGTAGGGTGTACGGAAACTCTACCAACACACACTAAACACCAACGGGATATAATGTCATTACCTTACAAAAAATGTAAAACTAAAATATGCTTGACACATTGGCTATTAACAATTACTTTAGGTAATCAGTTTTCATTTTTAAATTACACACAGTAAAGTAAAGAAGTAATTGGAAACTTAAAGAGAAGAAAGGGTGTGGAAGGTATCACAAAATAACGATGAAGTTGCTGATAATGTTACAGTATATAGTAATGTTAATGCTTTGGGCGTAGAAGCCTTAATAATTTTCTAAAACACTTGTTAATAACATTATCCTTGGGCATTCAGGGAACTGCAGCCAGTATCCTGTTGCTCACACTCACATCATCCTCGGCAATGTTACTATCTGTAACTTTCCTGTGGGGTTCAGTATCTTACCCCAGGAATGCTTCCACTGGACTGGGGAAGCCGGGAATTAAACCAGCAACCCTCTAAATACTAGACAACCTACTCTAACAAAAGAGCCACAGTATGTAGCGTAATAAAAGGAACAGTGGCTGTCTGTGCATTTCACGCCTAGGCCGTCAATAAATACCCCTCATAATATCATCATTTAGGACACTGTTACATCACCTCAATTGTGTATAAAACAGGCTATTTTGTGGCGCATTTAAAAATCAATAAATCCTCATCAGCAATTAAAACATCTACGCGGAAGGCTACTATATATATATAAAACTGTAACGTCATTTTAGTTCGTTATCAGTGATTTGATATGAACAAAATAAATTATAAAATCATAGGTAAGCATAAAAAAAAAAAAAAAATAGATATAGATATAGATAGAATAGATAATAGATATAGAATTTAGGAGGATCTATTATGGAATCTAAAGTGATAATTCATATGCAGTAAAATCAGAGTGAGCAAATCGTCTTGCACAGAGCTTGCTGTGTTTCTACAGTAGCCCAGAATGGACAAACCAAACTTCAGAGAGTGCCTTTTGCCTTTTTACATTACATGTTGTTACATCCCTGTCTAGGAAGTCTAGTTAGGCATTTTTTAGCCTAACATCCTTGAGCTTAAGCAAAAGAGAAACATGGGGAAGAAATAGGAGAAACCATAGAAACGAAAAGGCAGTTCACTCTTATAGTCAGTCAGTAACTTCTTACAGGTAATAATGTAACAATACATTCAATCACGACTTGATACGGTCCATGATTTTTTGCTCACGTTACGATTTTCTCACATTTTATTTTTTTTTTTATTAAATGAGCTACAGATAATTTATGACCAAATAAAACTATCTTTTATTTGTAAGAAAACTCTGCACACTTTACAGAAAACAGTTTGTGTCCTCTTATAAAAAGTGCAACTAACATGGTCATCTAAAACAACAAAATACATACGAGGGGGAGGGGAGATGCAAAGCCCCAACCTGCACTTTAAGCCACGTTCCCACAGCTGCTGATAGGAACAGGATCATAAATGGATAAAGGGGTATTCAGTTAGTAACTAGTTGGTAGTTGTGTAAGCTCACTGCTAGATGCCACTAGGTGAGTAAGTGTTCAGCACTTCCCTACTTTCTGTCTCCAATATGGATCAGCACCAAAATGGATTAGAATGGATTGCAACTGCAACCCTAACTGTCCAAAAAAATAACTAAACAACCTCAAATTGTCTCAATAAATCAGAATAAAACCTTTTGTCAGACTAATGATTTGTTTGAAGTGTGCCTGCCTGTGAAATCCTAATTGCAAGTAAGACAATCTGGTCTTTCAGTCAATGTTAGCCAAAAGATGAGGGGTCACAACCATACCCACTGTGAACACAACAGGCCAATCTGTGTCCATAGATGATGAAATATCAGCAAGGCCACCCTGAGTCCTCACTGCTGGAATAACAACACAGCAACAGTACCCGGGGTGAGAGAAAAAAAAAGATGCAATGCAATGATGAAAGAGCGGGGAGAACAGGAAGACATGCCATTATCGCTGGAAGACATGTCATTTCTCCATGTTGAAGGTCACACCAGGACTTTTAGACAATGAAAAAAAGCACTTTGACTAATGCTCTCCCTACAGTTGCATGAGGTGTAAAGTGGAGCCAGTTAATTAAAATACAATGTTTAAAGCAGTTATGTAACAGACACAAGAACACATAATAAAGCAGATTACCTTTGTCAGGGGTGATGAAGTGGCTCAACACCCTAAAAATAGAAACACATATGTAGATATTTGGAAATATCTATATCTAATATAAAGTGAAGCAAGAAATGGGAGGCCTAAATCAGCTGCTGATAATGATGATGTGTTAAACTGTAAAACTGTAGCACGGCATGGCTCGAGGGATGGAAAGCTCCAGACGGCATACAATTTCATGGCAATCCATTCAACAATTGTTGAAATACTTCATCCCCAGAAGATTGGTGATTACTGACTTTTCCTCTAGTGCCACCATGAAGTTTACATTTGTGGTTGAGATATCTTGACAGCCATTGCTGCAGATATTAATGGTTCCCCAAAGAATGATTTGTAGTAATTTAGATGCCCTGACTTTTTTTACAAGCGCTATCTCAGGTTAAGTTTTACCTGCAAATAGCTGTACTTTGTGTTCACTGCTGATTATCAAATATTAGTATGCTAATGTAGCAAGTTTGGGGCACAGCACAAAATCACCATGACACCAGAGCTCTCTTTAGATCTCTTTTACTGAATCTATATAATGATACATGTGGCTGTTGGGACTGGGTGCATAAAATAATTATGCCCTACCACACATGTCTAACCCACTGCAAAGTGTCCAAAGTGACTTTGTATGTGTACACACAGATTACAAAAGTAATATGTCTTACATTCCTTAAATACAAATCCCACAGGAAAATACATCTCCCATAATGTTGTGGATCACAAAACACGACTAGGAACTAGCAGCAGCACTTCAAAGTAACACTGTTGAGAGCAACGCAGTGCTAACTCTTGATCTAATGTTGAAACACTTTGTGGTAAAGACATTCGCTTAGCCGCCTGTGGCACATGGCTGCCCACCATGGGCTGCCGGATTGCTGTCATATCACGAGTGAATTTTTTCTACTGCATGCTTATGCTGCTCTGTGATGGACAATCATTTTTAATATTTGTGTGCAGGAGTATCAGTGGCATTGAAAGTTATACATGTCAGAGAGAGCTTTAAGTCAAACTGGTTCCACACTCGGGGGATCTGTGGTCAAGTTAGATGATAATAATAAGAATTAATGTGCAACATTTTAGAAATGCCGATAACTCTCACACTCTTCTCAGACGTTGCTCAAACAGTTCAAACGGCTACAATTTAGACAGCAAATTGAATTTGTTCGGCTTACAAAAAGATCAGAGTTGGAGTGGAAATAAGTATAACACAAGTTTGTTCCGTACGCAATGTAACTTTAAAAGTCAATGCTGGTTTCACACAGGGCACAAACAGTCTTGTGGATGTAAGTCCTGTGTTAGTTTGACCCGATCACCAACCCTAACCACCTCCAAGCAAGGACTATCCTGCTCTACAATGTTTAGAGTAGAGCAGAGGGCTCAGCACACAGCCCTGTGGGACACCAATGATCAGGGTGAGGGTTGAGGAGGTGTGGTTATCTAACTGGCGTCTTTTGGTTAGAGGGAGGTGTTGAAGTTACAGATGTTATTGCCTCAACAAAGAATATTTTAATTATATTTAAGTTAAAAAAAAAAAAGATGCTGTGTGCGTGTAACATAACAGATGTGTAGATGTGTGTGTCATTCAAGATGCACACTGTGTGTGATTATCACATCCCAGGAGGTGTGTCTGTCAGCGGAGGTGTTTTGCGTGGATGACATCTCAAGTTCCTGTTTGTGGAAGTCTGAAAATATGTGCCAGGTGGTGTGTGTGAATATCTGAGGTGAAGTGTCACAATTGGTGTTGTGTCATAGATGTGTGCATGTGTGTGTGCCACCTTGTTGAAGTATGCATGGTTACAGCAGGTGTGTGGTATCTCTGGAGTGGGTGACAGAACCAATATGTGCAATATGTGTGTTGGTGTTGCAGGAGAGTCCATGTACTATATCACCACAAATGTTTTAACTGCTCTTTTACATTATGCATAGTTATTTTTTCTTGCTCTATCTGCTGTCATTCACACACAGATTGATTCATCTGTGGAGGCAGATGAATGTGTGACCAGACCAAAGACCATAGGAAACGGTTAACTAAGGACTGCAGAGAGGAAACTTGGTGTTAAAAAAACAGGAAGAGAGCACACCACTGCCTGGTAGAGCTAAATCCATCATGTGTGTTTGTCTCATTAATGGCAATCTGAAAAAAAAAAAAAAAAAAAAAAAAACATTACACACTCTGTGAGCCATTATGTGCACTAAAAAGAAGTGGTGCACTTTATTTGTGTTCTGTTTACAGTGTTTGAGGCAGGATTGTCTGGGAGGGAGTCAAATGGCACCAGAAGTATCTTCTATGGGGGTCACCGCTCCACCTGAACCAACTACAATATAATACTAAAATGGTACCAGAATTAATGTTGGATATGTTGTTTTAGACATGTGACTTTGTTCCATCTTTGGTTACTCTAATCTGAAACACTGAAATTAATAGTAATGAAAAATAGGGTATTTAATTACACCCCTTTGTACCATATGTCAGTCTCTCTTTTTTAAAGAGAAGGTAAAAAATAAATTAATAAACCAGGAAGCTTTGGGACCAAGCAGGAACATTTATTAGGATGGTTTCCAATCAACATCTATCTAAAGAGCAATACTGACATTCAGTAGTAATAAATCATTAACCTTGTATTTCTCCTTCAGATTCTTTCTTCCATTTCCTCGACTCTAGACTCTAATACACAGCACTGACAAAGATGTAGGTGTTGGGAATGGTATGGCAAATCCATTACATTTATGGCACACTGAGCTTGTGAAAGGGAAAATGATTACTTGAATAAATAAAGATTCACTCCCACATGTCTTTGGCAGCATTTCCTTTTGTGTCTTTTTTATGTTTACAATTCTTGCTGTGATTTGGTCTTATTTTTCCCCACAGTCCCTGACATTGCACAATGCAGGCAATCAAGACAAATCAAATAATAATTATAACTTAATTTGTATATGAAATCAACACATGCACTGCTTTCTCATATGCACAGCATATTTGTGCCTCTAATTCAGTCAAGTGTGCTCTAAAATAGTCTGTCAAATGTCTGTTTGAGGTGAGGCAACATATTACTTTTCTTTTGGAAAGCACTGCAAGGAACTCACATTTGCGCGGTATGTGGGTGTTTCCTCTGACCTGGACACTAAAGAGGTGCTGCACTTGAGGGGTGCGGTTTATAAGCCTGCATTCAAGCAGACTGTCTGTTGGCGTTAAGGCCTTAAAATCTACTTCCACTTAAGGTGAATTGGTTTGGAATGACACCTGTCCTCCACATGAATGCACAAACAGAGGGGGAGGGTGCAGGGGCTGGATGGAAACTGAGCCTGTAAGTCACAAAAAAGGTACGCACATATGAATAAAAGAAGATGACTGACTCATCTGCTGAGAGAGAGAGAGAAAAGCTGGAAGATCTCTGCTGTAGATATTTTAGCACAGCTCATGTTTACATACATGGGAATAAGGGCCTGACTCACCACAATTCATTTTAGCAAAAGTAAAGTGGCTGAATGTTTTTGTCAGCAGTCAGAATTTCAAACTGCATCAATAGGAGCTGCTATTGGTCCACTGTTACTGTTACTGGAACACTTGTAGATAAAGCATCAATGATGAGTCAAAATATGTGCCGTGCAAGAGTGTCTTTATCCACCTGCATTTTCTAAAATTCACAAAGACGTGGTTCACTGGTGGACCTGAGACGGCTGAATGATGCCTGGGTCCTCAAACAAGTCATCTCTAACGACACCTACCTGTCAATCATAGTGCCCAAGTAGGTCCGACCGAGCAATCTGATTGGTCAGCTAGACATTTAGAATGCACTCAAGTCAGCATGACAGCACACCTGACTCATCACTAAAAATATTACTCCTCCATCTCCACATTGTCACATCCTGAAAATATATGATGTAAACTGTTATAAAAATTACGATTACACTGCTATTTAGATGTTTCAACCTATACAATGTTTGTGTGTTCCTATTTATTACATGTCTTAAATGCACTTCCTTTTGATTTTACTGAGACTGGCAGGGTGAGGTAAGGTTCAGGTTAATGTATAAATAGAGGAACGGAACAATGGTCAGATACAGGTCAGAGAGCTGACAATTAGATTAGGGGGCATGTTGAAGAATAACCATTTAAAGCTATATATGCAAATTGTCTGTTAACAATTGGCAATGGTTGAGACAGCCCATTTTTTTAGGAAAATGTGTATGCCTCGAATCCGGTCCTCCTTATTCAAGGGTTTTCTTTAAAATTCATATCAAGTCAACTTTAATTAAGTAATAATCTGAATTTATAATTTCAGCTTTCTTTAATGAATATTCTGTGTTATGGAGCTGTTAGACTGCCTCATTACTACAGGTGTGTACCTTGTTGATACAGGTGTGTACCTGGTTAATACAGGTGTGTACCTCATTAATACAGGTGTGTACCTCGTTAATACAGGTGTGTACCTTGTTTGTGTGCAGCACGTCAGAGATCAAACAGTTCAGTGAGCACAGAGAAAATGTTAAAGACTAAAGGTGGACTAATATGGACTGAAGAGGAATATTCTGTAGATAAAAACATGTTCATTTTGATTCCATCGATCTTTGTTCAATACATTTTGACTTTTGGACTTTACAGCGCTGTGGAGTTCCTGGAAATGTTTGGATCATCAGCTGTGCTGGTGAGTCGCTGATATGGCGCTAGCTTCAAAATAAATGTGAAGTTAGGAGGCCAATCTGTCCATGGAAAAATATATTTTTCAGCAGATATCTTATAAGAACTAGCAAAGTGTTTATATGTGCATTATTTATTCCGTTTGGGAAACTCCACGATCTCCACAAGCTTTGACGGGACTAGAAAGTTTCTCTGTTGCTAGGTTGTTACCTAGCAATGGAGAAGAAGGTGCGGGCTGCTTGCTGGAGTAGGGAACTAGTTTCCATTACATGCAGGAGTCTTCTGCTATGGCTGATTTCCAGGTATTAGTCAGACCCCCCGTGTCTCCATAGAAATGGAGATCAGAACAGAAACAGTGAGCAGAGAAATATTTATTTTGAGAGCATATTGCTCCAAAACATGAACATCTTTTGATTATATATTTTATTTAAATTAGTAATTTTTGTATAATTGCAATATTACCCTTGAGGGTGTGCTTCAACGTCATTATTGGTACAACAGTGATGCGGTCCGTTAGCATCACTGAAGTCTAATACTGCTTAAATAACTTTGTGAGTTTATCTTCTGGGTCTGTTTATCTTGATGAATAGTTGATGGTGTTTGGATTGAGACAAGGATTACCTTTTCCTTTTGTGGATTTCTTGGAAAATTTAGTTAATCTTGATGGAAACCTCACTTATGCCAAAAATAAATAAATAAATAAAACTCTAGGAGAGTCTGACAGCTAAATAGTTACAGTGTGTGTTGCATAGCCACATAGTCACAACTGTCGCTGGTTTGATTTCAGCTGCCGACCCTTCCTGTATACCCTTCTCTGTCACGTTCCTTAGTTGTCTACCAGGTGTCTAACACCTTTGGTGTTCTTCTACAATAAAATCAAGATCCCAAAAAATGATCTTGAAAAAAAAAAGAAAAAAAAGTCCCATGAATTCAAAAAGTCCAATGAATAGAATATAATATTGGCCTATAAGAGAGCCTCTTGAATGACGTCTACAAATCCTAAACATTCATGTCAAGTAGGCTGTGATATGGTTGACAAAGACAAATATCTAAAATAATCATTGAGATCAAACTGACTGACAAAAAAAACACATTCCGGAATTTTCAGAATTCTTCTGAAAGTGTGATCATTCTGCAGGATTTCCGCCTAGTTCCATATGTGATTCTTGATGAAACACAACCTTTTCTCTCACTCCTCTGAGTGTCCACTAGTGTTTCAACATCCCATTCCAGCTTAACTTTCAGCCTGAGCCTAATGATATTAACGCCAGTATGAACAATAATGGTGTGAGCACTTGGGCAGAGGTCAGAGAGAGCAGGGATGAGCTCAAGCAGATCTGGGATTTAGCCACTAGACAGTAGGTTAATCCACAGGGCGATTTACAAATCTAATTATTGAATCTAATTATATTCCCCCAGAGGAAGACATTGTGAGCTCTTGTCTGAACACCACTTTGGGCAGGTTTAAATAAGGGAGAAATGGGACACCATTAATGTTGAACAGGTTCACTGGTTGCCTCACTCTGAACCAAGTCTCTTCTTTAGATACCTTCCCATTAGCATGGCTAATTTTCTCATAGATGTTTTGAGTACACGTTTGAATGCTTAGTGGTGTATATGCAGATGGCCTGGAACTGTCTGCCTGTTCTTTCAGTAAGTGCACCGAAACAACATCTTTTTAATTTATTATTATACAGTGACAAAGTCTGTTGGTTTGGATGTATGGATCAACAAAACATCAGAAACATTTTCCTAATTCTCAATAGTCCAACTAAGTCCAAGCCATGATCATTCAGACTCCCATGGTGCGTTTCAGCAAGAAACATTCAATTACAGAGCAAAAAATGGCTATTACCTCTGAGTCTGTGGTTTCAACCTCTTCTGGAATTTAGCAACTATGATGATGTGTTCTGTTCACAAATGCCATGACAGAGTTTTGAATTTGCACCAGCTCTGCTTATCCATAGCAACAGCAACCAAGGCTCTTATGGGTATTGTAGGTATTTGCAACCACGATTCAGACACAACATGATTTCTCAGCAACAAAACTGTAATAGCAGGTGTTCATAACATAACCACTTATCCTCTACAGGGTCACAGGAAGCTTGAGCCTATCCCAGCTGACCTAGGGCAAGAGGTGCGGTACACCCTGAACAAGTCATTGGCCAGTTCATCACAGGACACATATAGACAAATAAAACCATTCATACTCATGCCCACACCTATGAATGCAAGTCACTAATTAACCTGTTGAGTGAGAAAACCCACACTGGAAGACACTGGGAGAACATGTAAACTACACGCAGAAAGGTTCAAACCAGGAACTTTCTTGCTGTGAGGTGACAGTACTGCTTAAACTTATATAATTATAATTATAATACAGAGAAGTAAGGTATTTCCATGTTCAGTAATACTGAGGACAAGAAATGGGGATAGAGAATCAGAAAGGCGCCTCCAGAAGTCCTGAAATTTGTCTGTCTGACATTATCCCTAGATCCCTTGTTAATTGAATCACTCTTGACGCAGTACAGTTGGAGAGAAGATGTAAAGAATATTAAAGAACGGAGGGATTCTTTTCATTTCTTTTTAATGTCCTACCATCAAATGAAGTTGTAAGAAGTTTGTAAAAGAGAAAGTCAACAGCTGATTTTCTATCTCATTTAAAGTTGGACATTTGGCATTCAGGGGAAAGTTAAATCCAAATCAAGACTATTGAAAGGCTATGGACCAGTGAACTTTTTTTTCCATTAAACCACCTGGATAACTGTAATGAACATTTTTTTTTTTAAGTTTTGGGATATATGTGTTATTTCTTGTCATTCTTACCCTCTAAATGCTCTAATTTGCTGTTACTACAAGAAGAATTTTTAAAACTGATCTGATCACTGTTTTGGCATGCAACTGTTTTTTATCAAGTTTTGAGAAAATCGCTGCTATTGTTTCCATACTCTGGTCTGGACAGAACAGCTCCTTAACTGTCTGTCTTGTTCATCAGAGACGTTCTCCACTGCAGTCCAGTGGGATCATTCAGGAGCTACACTGGCTCTCTTACTCACCAAAGTACTGTTTACTCTGGTCAGGGTTTAGCTTCAGGGCTAGTAACTTCAAATTTGGCAAACATTAACACAGATTTCTTTAGTGAATACAATATAAGGTCCAAACTCTTTAATAGCACTGGCTGGACTGATTCATTACCAATGAGTATAAAATACCAATCTGTACCAATGTCCATACCTGAATTAGTAAATCTCATCAGTGCCAGTCAGCCAATAAAGAAGCAACATGCTTGAACATTACAGAGGCATGCAGGAAAAACACTATGTTGCACCCAGCCAGCTGCTGATCTGCACAGATATCTCCGCTGTCCATATTGCCCACAATGGAAGTCCGGGTGCATCTTTCCCACCTCACTGTGGTGGCTGGAGAGTGTTTCTTATGGCAAACAGGTTGCATACAGACCGACAGGAAAAGAAGAGAAAAACACCTGCAGCTGAAACGATGGATGTTTGGCAGATCCTGGCTGGCTTGTTTCACAAACATCACACTGTCATGCCCTTCCTCTTCTTCTTCTTTGGATTTGTCAGATGAGATGCAATGAAGGTGTATTCCTGCCATACTGTTTAATATTGTATATATTTTTATATAATATATATTTAAATAATACTGTACATATATTCCCTCAGATTGAATAATATACACAGAGTACAAACAGTTTCTCCAGGTGCTCTCAGGTCTTTGAACATCGTCCACATGTGTGTAAATGTGTGTGTAAACTATAATTTATAGTGTAATTTCCTTTTGTTAAAATGAAACATCACATTAACATCCAATGTCCACAATTATGTTACATCAGTTCCCATTTTTGGAAATAATGTGCTGCTTCATGTGTTTGTAGATCATTTTAGCACATAAATGTGTTACTTTGCTCCTTTCAGCTACTTACATAAGATACATACATAACAAGACCACTGTTTATATCCCATGTGATACCAAAAGTTATTGTTGATTTTCCTTTAACCTATATATGCACTTATTTTTATTAAGAAACCACAATCATTTAATCTGAGTAATTGTGGAAATTTTCTGAGGGAGCTTTTTGACCGTGCATGTGCAAAACTGACCACAGACGGGTAGCTACAGCATTTTAAGTGTTTGCCCACTGACGGTGCCGCTTTTTGGCGGGTTGGGAGTGAAGACATTTTGGCAAACGTGTGCAGATCATGGAAAAAAAAAGCACTTAAGCAGTAGTTGGTTTGGTTTTTCATGTCCTGTGTATCACAGCAAAGTAGTCTGAGTTTGGGTCTAGGCATGACTTGTGTTTTAGAACGAGCAGTGAAACTCTGTGGTGATCCTTTGATGATGATGCAACTCTCCAGCGGTGCACCCATGGAAACAAAATGTGACTCACCAGCAATATGACACATGATCTGAATGTCTGCCGGTCTGTGACAACTGAACAACAGCGATGATCAGTAGAGTAGCATAATGATGGTTATGTCAGTCACCAGCTGAAGAGGTAGCAGTGACTGACGGGGAAATGTCCGCCCTGGCCACTGCCCTAATGATCTGAAACTATTCTGAATTAGATACCCGTTAAATTCTCAAGTGGACACAGGAGAGCAAATACAAAGCTGGTTATTAGGACGGGGATGTGTTCTGTATGTATTTGTAAAGCCCTGCTTGCTCTACAGGTCACAACACAGAGGTTGCGAGGTGTAATCCTGTCTGTGCTCTGGAACATGGAGTTAAACACTTGACTTGAAACTAAAGTCTCTCTCTTTCTTGCCTGTTAGATTATGACTCACTGTAAAGAGATCATTTTGAGGGCTGAGTCCAAACACAGAAAGCTGCCAAATAATAGAAGCATAATGATATTCTGTATTACAAAGCTGAATAAGGCACACCTGCTCCACTTTGATCTCAACATCAAAATGTAATTTCGGGTCAAATCATTTAGTGACAGTTTAACATTCAAGGTCAAATATCAAAGGTCTTCCAAACACCTTACTTAACACACATGTTCAGACCTCCCTTCATTCAGCTGTACAAAGTTTTGTGACATTCAGAAGTTCTTATCAGTGAGACCGAGGTTGAGGGATGCCAGGCCACTGGGGTCGTTCCGCTTGATGAGTGGATACAACTCTGTATGGACTGCATATCAATGAAATGATACATATTCTTTTCAATCATAGAGCCGGGTTGGGGTATATATACTGAAAAGAACAGAAGTCAAAGGTTAAAGCCTGGACTCAAAGGTGAGGTTTACAGCCAGTGGAGGAATTTCATGTTTCGATTAAGCCGGTAAAATATATATTAGCAACTATCCTCACTCAGAATGTGCTGTTTCTGACCTGGGGTACAAGAGCCCCCCAGGGGTTCCAGATGAAATGAAGGGTTTGGGAGATGATTACGAAGGTATGAAATCAAAACATCATTTTATGTAGAATCATTTTTAATTATATTAATTTTATTAATTAATTATACTTTGACTGTTATTTCTGTCTGTCTGCCTGGAGGAGAGCTTCTTTATCGTGCTGCTCTCTTTTTCTTGTTAAATGTTTCGGGGGTTGGTTCAGTTTTTCTTCATCCTTTCTGAGGGTCTGAGCGCAGAGGGTGTCATGCTGTGTACAGATTGTGAAACCCTTTGAGGCAGATTTGGAGACATTCCCTAAACAATCATTGTTCATATTTTAAAATGACTGTATTTACATAAAAAAAAGGGCAGGGTGTGGAATTGCACTTTTCTCCAGCTGTTTTATCTTTTTTTATTGCCCTACCACTGTAGAAGATTTCACAGTAAAAAAAAAAAACTTTAAATAAAATATGCCATGAGATATGAATGTCTTTTATAGTATACAGTCATATTTCAAAACCTTTATTTATCTACCTTCATTTATTTGGCTTTATTTAGTAGCATGTTATGTTAGAGACTGTTAATTATACAGTGAATAAACGTAATATTTCAAGTGAATACCTTTATTTACTGATATGATACTGATATGGTTGTTCATGTCAGTGATATGGAAAATCTGTTTCTTTTGATGAAATAAAAAGAAAATAAAAATGCAAACCTTATACCTGTACTGATATTGATTTATCATAAAGTTTTAAAAAGTTATACCGTATTTATTATGGTAACCACAGCTACAGTTCTTCACTGTAAAAACAACATTCTTTTGATTTGATTTGATTTGATTTGAACATCCATTACAATCAGATATTTTATCCAATAACATTCATTTTCTACATGACTGATATCATTTAGAATGCACGGTCCATTGTTTCTCCGCTGACAGACACGCGAATTTTTCAAGTCTCACATTTCCGTGTATCTTTAAAAGCAGGCTGTGGTGGAGGTGGTGATGGTGTTTGTGGGGTGAACTCGTGGCTGTGGAGTTCCCTCCAAGGCCGCTAGGCGCGTCTCTGCTCCATGAAAGCTGCCGGAGAGAGACTGAGGGCTGGAGGAGGAGGAGGAGGAGGTGGAGGAAGAGGGGGAGGTGGGGGTGATGAAGAGAGGAGGAGAGAGCAGAGAGAGAGGACGGTGTTTTATCAGCCAAGTGCAGCCTGAATCGTGAGGAGCGGACGATGGGGGGAAAAAATCCCACTCTTGTTTCTTTTTCTCCAACATCACCGTCATTAACATGTAGACCGGTGCGCGTCAAAAGACCCGGAGCGTAATGGTATTTGCTGTCTAGGAGATTATCATTCCAGTTCTAGTTGTGAATTTAAAAGAAAAAAAACATTTTGGATTATCAGCGGACTTGTTCTTGGACTAAAACGGTTGCCTTTAATTGTTTTCCACGCGTGTGTAAATGTTGGACCGCATTTAACCCGAGTTTCTACCCTCTGGAGTGAAAAAAGTGCGCCAGTCTTATTTCCCAGGCTTATTTCCAACGCTTGAGCGTCGAAATTTTTTTTGGAGGAGGGGGGGCTGTGTGGCTTTGGAAAAGGAATGCACCTTATCCTAACGGGACATAACGCACAGAGGAATATTATCCGAGGTGGGGGGATAACGCAGCGGATGGGATCCTTCCTTCACGGTAAATACACATTCACACTTTTTAATTCTGCAAGCTCCGTTAGACATTGAGAGAATCTGCTGTGGCACTTTACCGTTCAAATGAAGCAACTGTGATGCAGCGAGCTGATGCTCTTAGTTCATGATTTACTCGGAGGAATCGCTGCTTGATGGTGGAGGACAAGTTAAAGTGGATGTTGAGATATTGAATGCCCTTTTTCTCTCCACATGACGGTGTTCGTGCTTGGTGGTTGGTGATGAGAGGAACGGCACATTGTGGAGAGGTTTGTTGGAAACGTCCCCGTGCACACAGCAGAAAAGCTGCATCTCCTTCGCTTCTGTCTGCCACTTTGGGCTCCCACACTCTGTTCCAAGCGCATGGACGCACAGAGCTGCGCACACTCAACCCGGCGAGCTGCGCAAAAAATATAAGCCCGGCTTCCCAAAATAACGCTTTCGGCTGAAATGTCTGAGTGGTGAATCTGTTTTTAGAATGATTAGCTCTGATGTGAAAATGTATGAAATCGTGGACAAATTCAGCGTTCCTCCGTCCGTTCGTCCCTCCGTCGCTTCCCACCTGCAGACTGTGACTGCACGTCTAAATCTTAAACTGTCACCGCTCAGCACAAGCTGCTGTTAATGAAAGCAAAATCGATTTCATGCATTCTTAATCCAAATGAACGATGTGATTTCGTCGGATTTTGGATGCTGATGCTGGAATCGGATTTATTCAAATACTCGTGAACGCAAAACCGCCTCCCCAGGCTCGTTACTGTGGGGTCAGGATGGAGGGGTATTGAGAAGAACATCGTGTGTGTGTATGTGTGTGTGCGTGTGCTTGCGCATGCATGCATGGTGAATGGAGTCTCTCTATCCTCTGTCCGATCCAGGAGGAGGAGGAGGAGGAGGAAAGTTGCGCCCGTCGGCCGCTGCGGGGGCACCATCACCATATAAAACTGGATGAATGCGGTATTTGTGTGTGTGCGCGCGCGCTCCAAGGACTTGTGACACCAAAAAAAAAAAAAAAAAAAAAAAAAAAAAGTAGAAGGAGCCTTTTGGATGCTGCGATGTGGCCCGAGCAGCAGCACAGACTTTAGTAGCTCATCATCCCTCACAGATCCAGCTTGGACCAGGTTTGATGGAGTGAGGAGTAGCTCTCTTACAGAGATGTTAGTCATGGCTTGAGCTGTGTGGGCTTCTAAAAAAAATCGCCTTGCAGATGATCTTAATCAGCTCTGAGTGATCATGCATGCATTTTTTTTGTTTGTTTCACAGAGGCTACTGTCAGGCACAGCAGCTCAAAATGTTAATGTGATCTCACGTATTCAGATTTGGCAAAAATACAGTGTGGGGTAACGTCGAGGAGTCTCCTGTACTCCATGTGACAGCACCCCCTCCTAACATCTCTGTGTGTAATCACAGCACCTTAAGGCCCACCTCAGCTTGTTCGCCACGATTTAAAAGAGAGACTGAGTGCGTACGAGCAAAGACAAAATGACACCTTGACTCAAATTCATACACGCGCTTTGATATTCCATGAATTTAAAACGGAAATCAAATGCTTACTTGCACCATCAGGCAAGTGGTGCCACATTTGACAAATATGAAGCACACTTATAGCATAATGGCAGCAAAAGACGTTGCATTAGAGAGACACTTGGAGGACTTAAAGAGTTAAGGGTGTGTGATCACGTGGCAGGAGTGCAAATCCACACATTAGATGACACAATCTGCCTATGACCTTTAATGAAGTTCCTTGACCCCCCACTCCCCTTTTGTTATTGTGTTCTCATCACATGGAGGTGGAGGCTGCCTACACGCTGGGTGGGGGGGTTCCAGCAGTTCATACCACTCACTCCCAGGGGCTCTGATCTACATAGCTCAGCCCTGAAGGAAAACATCTACTCACCGCTCATCGCTGTTTTTCGTCTATCCTTCCTTCACGCTGCTGCTCCTCCTCTGGTTCACTCACATTCCTCCTCTGCTCTCCTCTCGCCTCATCTACCATTTCTGTACATAGGAGGGAGCTAGTTCGTAAATTATAGATTCCTTGTTGACTCATGCTGTGGTCCTGTTGTTTCTGGCAAAACAAGTGGTCACCTCGCTCCCTGGTTACCTGTTTTGTTTTCTGGGGTCCTGGATGTGAAGCTGGATGTTGAAATTGGAGCTTTTGTATTGAATTGTTGTAGTGCAATGCCAATGGGACTTTCTCTCCACTCAGTGGTTGATAGTATTGAACTAGTCCTTCCTCCTCCTCCTAGTAGAGGAGTCCTACTAGACAAAGGCAGACTTAACACCGAGGGTTGTATTGATGACGTGTGTCCAAATTCAGTCGTTGGCTCCTTCCAAGGACATGGTCATGAACCTGTAACTTTCAGACATCTTGAGTTTCACCGATATCTCCTCTCCAGATGGCATACTCTCCTTTGCATTCGGTGTTCATCTTGAAAATCTGAGTTTACCATCAAGTTTTCCAGTGTCTGACCATGTGGTCAGAGTTGTCAGTTTTAGTCATGATGGTGTACCAACTGAATGATAATTATGTGCCTGTCTGGTTCTTTTTTACACCTGGAATTAACATGTGTCTTTGGTAATCGGAACACAAGGAAAACTTTTAGTACAGTTGTGAATGCATCCAAGAGTCATGTAGTCTGTTATCTGATCGCATTCTGAGGTGGTCTAGGCTGCAGAACTTGGGCAATGTGTACGAGAATACGTCCAGGATCTCGTTGCAGGAGATTTTCTCAACTGATGCTATTGCGTAAGCCCAAAGTACGAACTCATTAATGTGTCAGCAGCATCGCATTATTGCATCGCACTAAATCGTGCCCGTTCTGGTCAACGTTTTAGTATTTCACAAGCAACCGTACATATACTCCGTACATATATATATATATATATATATATAATATATATATATATAATATATATATATATATATATATATATAAACAGGTGAGGCCACTATAGGCTAAATAGTGTATGCGTTTCTGAACATATAGAGCAAGGAAGTAAGGTCCGATCACAGACATGTGTACTATATCTTTTTAATTCCAATGCCAGGTGCAATCAGATGTACCTACAGCTGTCCAATTGTGATCAGATCACCCAAGATGCACGTTAACGCCAGGTGTAAAACGGTCCTATGTAACTTCATTTCTATAGCACAATGCATGTTGTTTTGGAGTCCTAAAGGCAGTACACAGCGCCTTTACCCTCAACATTTCATTTCCCAACTGCATTTCAATGAGCCTTTTGAATGGGACAGGGATTGATGACACATTATTATGTGGGCTATACAATCTTGGAATGTGGACTTGGAAGGAGCAGCTACTTACAGAAAATGAGTTACAGTTACTCAGTGCAATACAGTCGAGCATCTGTACTGTATTAACCATAGTCAGCATGCCAAGTAAAACAGAAATCTTGCACATTCTCACCTTAAAAGTCACTTTTATGAAAAAAATAAATAAATAAACAAGTGTTCAGAATTAACATGGATAAATGAGTTCATTCGTTCAAAGAGTGAACACAGTTAAAAGCACCTGATGTCTAAATCAAAAGTTAGGACACCAAAATAACAGTGCAGGGTCACCAAATTCTGTATGCTAATGCTCTATCCTTGTGCAACACCTCAGTGACAGATGTGTCAGTGTGCAACATTTTATGAAAACTTTGGTTGTTTATTACAGTATTTGTATTCAGTCCACATTATATACCTCAAAACCTTTTGTGTGGAAGATCTGGTGTACAAAGCTTGACACTTTGACGCTTTGGCTTTCTTACTTGTGATGGCAATATTTGTAGCTAACTTTAATCAGATTTAGTGACCTTCACATGATTATATGTGTTGTTTTGGATGGTGACAAACTACCTTTTTATGATATTGGATATATTGTGTGTGTTTGTACGGTACTACATGTGTTGCAGCGTGGTCTAGATATGGAGACAGACTTATAACTAAAAGTTTGCTGGTCTGATCCCTGACAGTGTGGCTGGTTTGTAGAGTGGTAGATTGTGGGGTATTGAATCAAGGGCGTACAAACACTGCTGAATATACCATATTTTGTTAAGATCTAATTGTACTGGAGTCACAGCAATGAGGAAACAATTACAATATTTTAAACACGCATCTTTCTTTACTGAGACAGCACAAAATAAATTAGGTATTGACAGGGATCCAGAGGGCACAAGTGGTTTCACCCTGATCTATACTTTATTTCAGAAGAAAGTGGTTCAGTTTTCCACTTTGTTTCCTCTCACATGTTGATGAAAATGAGTTTTTCACTGCTTGTTTCTGCTCTCAGGATGATAGTCACAGAAATGGATGGATTTGTCAGGGATGGGAATCAAAAACCAGCTCTGGTTTTGAACTGGAAAGAAACAACAAAATAACAAATTATCAAAGATTTTAGATCTAACACATGATAACACATCTTATGACCCATGTGAAGCTTCATACTATCCCATGCCCCAGTTAACAAAACAGATTTAGGAAAGAGTGAATTCACTAATTAGCTGTCTAGACTTGCTGCAATATTTGATAAATGTAGTTATTATATTGAAGATACTTTGAGAATACAGTATGACGCTGTTCCAAACTGAAAACAGCATTGTCTGCCTAATATCAATTTGAATAGAATATGTCACAAATATCATTTAATGGCCGTGTAAAATATTCACATGAAGAAGTCCTGATGCTGGTTGCAGTTAACCTGAACTCTGGACTGCTGTCTATTGGCCAGTTTGTTTAAACCTGTGGGAATATTGTCATTGGAGTTCTGGAAATAACAAACCAGTCATGGTACTGTCCACCTCATTTCCTTTACTCTGCTTTGAGCTGTCAGTCTTCATGACAGGTGTGGTTGAATTATTCAGTAAATATGTGTCTTTATATATTTGGCATCTTTATTCATGAGGTAGAGCAGTGTTCATAGTCTGTTTGTTGTTTTTGTGTCATGAAATTCATCTTGTTTTTCACATATGCCTGTATAAGGGCTACTTGATCGCCCTTATACACTCAGGGCAATCCAGACTTTTCTTGTCTGTTGGTGGAATGTGCTATCAGTTCCTACCAGATCATCACTCTCTACCTTTAAAAACGTCCTGAAGACCTCCAGCTCTTCAGAGAGTTCCTCCTCTCCAACACTACCAACAACTGGACATGCTAAATTTATCCCTCTCTACAACTGTCACTTGATTCTATGTGAGTACTTATTGCTGTAGTAACACGTCCTTGGATGTAAGCATCAACTCAATGACTAAAAGTACTTGATATAAATTGCAATAATGGTCCTGATTTGTTTTGGTTGTTGTAATGTAAAGATGGCTTAATTTAAATATTTTCTCATTTTTATTTAATTTTAAGAACGTATGCAAAGGAAGACATGAACGAATCCTTGTGTCCATCCATTCTGTGATTATTAGGAGTTGGTTCATTGAGATGAGCAGTAGGTGGCGTTAATTCTCCAGTTGGAAAACCATTATAAGATTGCAAAAGTCCAGGGTGCAGCAAGATGACATGATCAAATCAAAAAATATGACATTTCTCTTTGTTTCATGGATTCATTTGATGAACATCACAGTCTTCCCATCCCATGTTTCATGCATGAACCATGCCATGATTTATACATTTTTTTATTAGTTAGTTTTATTAGTCTGCGTTGGTTGCGGCATGGTGAGGCAGTGGTTAGCACTGTCGCCATACAGCAAGAAGGTTCCTGTGTAGAGTTTGCACGTTCTCCCCTGTCTGTGCACGTTCTCTCCAGGTACTCTGGCTTCCTCTCACAGTTCAAAGACATGCACGTAATAGGTTAACTGGTGACCTAAATTATTTTTATTTAAAATTATAATTGAAAATCTATGGATGCAAACTGTCTGTAGTCGTGTGTAGCGGGCATCACTTTGTAAAGGATCCAGTCGTGCTTGAGGAGATGCAAAGTCACAGATCAGACACAATTCTAATTCATTTTACCTTTTGTAGAAACAGCTGCTCATGCAAACTGTCTCATGTTTGAAATTCCGAGGTCCAAAGTCTTTTGTAATTCTAATGAACTGACCTTTTATAGAAGACAAGAGGTTTGCATCATCAGAAACCATCAGCTAGATTTATCCTGCATCTAGATATTGCACCCACACAAATCACAGCCTCATCCTGTGCTTATTAGAGCTATAAAAAGCTCCTTTTTTTGCATTTGGATGCTTTGCACTGTGGGGAGCAGATGAATAACACTAACAAAAGCAGAAACACTCCCTTACAAACCACCTACAGCTACTCCCATGCATTGATAATCTTGCTAATATTGTGCGTCAACATTTTTGGCAGCACCTGGGCTGTTGTAGGTGCACATTACCGCTGTGCTCACGCTGCTTCTTTTAATTATTCAAATGTTTTAATTGCATAGAACGGATATAAAACAAACAACCGTCATGGTTGTAATTAGACATGCAAATGAGTTTTTTTTTTTTTTTTGGGTGGGGAAGAAAACAAGCTGTGTCAAAATGTATAGAACAATGGAAGTCATTAGAGGTGATCATGTACGGAGACATGAGAGGGAAATGTCACAGAGGAGTCACGATTTCACCAACAGTCACATCCAAATAAAGAATTCAGAGATGGAAGGCAGGGAGGAGGCTGTCCCTGCTCAAATAAAGTAGACCACAGGGTGCACTGATACCTGCATGTTATCAGTGATGACAGACAGAGGTGATAAGAAACAGAGCAAGCTGTAGCAAAGATAGAATACTATTTCAACTATGGAACCTTGTTTATGGCGGTTGGGTGCCAAAAAAAAAAAAAAAAAGGTGATTCCATGTATTGAGAATCCAATTCAGCCATCCTACATCTCAGGAGTCCAGGCCTGGAGTATTTTTAATGGTGGGAGGACTTTGTCTGTTGCACAGAATAACACGGTGTCTGTGTGGAACCACACTTGTTGAAGCTCCTGGCAACTGCCGACTTGTCATCTGTTCTGTGCATAGCCACTTCTGTGCTCACTGATGCGGACGTGTAACCATTGGTTAGTCTTATCTGCATGCTGTAATCCATAAGGACAGGAATGAGGAGGGTGTGTGTGTGTGTGTGTGTGTGTGGGGGGGGGGGGTTTATGGAACAGAATGTACGGAGAACATTTTACCTTGGCTTGGGACGGACGTTTCTTTCTCTGACGCTGCCGTGCTGTAAATTTGTACATCCTCAAGCAGTGAGAGCATCAGAGAGAGACATGGCTCGGGGCTGTTGATTATTTTATCGGCAGAAGGTTCAGTGCAGAGGTTTAGTGTCACAATGCATAAATGCTCTTTCTGAGAGTCATTGTTGGCTCAGTGGAGAACTGCACTGATTCATCATCTTTGCTTTTTCTGAGAAATGTATCTATGCTAGTTTCAGTGTAGAGTTTTCCAGCTAGCGCCAGTCTTCCATCAACAAACTGCAAACTGATATTTTTGCAACTCAGTGCCCTCAGTTTCAAAGCAAATGCTGTACATGTGCTTTTGTTCTGATTTTGTTACTTATGATCAAGTCCACAACTTTGCTAACAGCCAAACCTCAAGCACAAGACGTAGTAGCCAGCCAGTATTACTTACTGGTCCAACAGCAAGAAGTCCAGCTCGGCGTCCGTCTGTGTCGGTCTTTTATTTCCGCCTGGCTCAGGTTCTAGTGCCCATTCTGGCATCCCCCTGCCGCCACCCCTCCTTTGCCTATTACAAGTCAGTCTGGCATCAACATGATTTAAAATCTGTTATTCTGTGGTACAAAAGTTATATAATGTTGTTTCAACCACATAAGTGTCCACTCCTCTTCAAAAAGTCTCTACCCAGACAGCACAGATTGAATCATATCCATGCTGTTCCTGATGATTCAACTCTAAAAATACTGAGTCTACAGGAATGTGTATGATGATTAATTATTTCTTAATTAAAAAATAGTTGTATGCCTATTGCTTCAACACTCCTATGGGCCATTTCATTCCACGTGAATGTTGGGAAGGTTTTCTAAAGATAAGAATGGCCCATCCACTCGTTGAATTTGCTGTCAGTCCATATGACTTCATGTTTGCTCCTCTGGGTTTGTCTGTGAAAAGCCAGTGTGAACTGAACCAGAAAGGCAAAAATCTATTATTTTCATATTTCTTTAGAATGACAGGTGTGAACACTCTTGTTCTCTTCAGGTGGCTTCATTGTGTCTATGTGCTACTGTTGGTATAAATTTAGAATTTATGTAGAAACCTCCATGTTGCATAGCATTACATTGAAAGGAGCACTGTGTATGATTTAGCAGCATCCTGTGGTTTGGTTGCTGGCCCCCCCTTGCCTCACCTTCTCTTTGTGTGAGGTGGTATTGAGGTGCAATATGTATAAAAGGCCCTGTTTAGAGCCAGTCTTTAGTTTGTCCATTCTGGGCTACTGTAGAAGCCTCAACTCATTCTAAGATATAAAATATATATAAATATAATATTATAATCTGACACTCTGGACCTTTAAATACTCTGTCATACTGTAGTTTTCACAGTACTGACTAACAATGGGTCGCAGCACAACATTCATTTGACTGCTCTTCAAACCACTGGCTACAGTGTCTGCCTTGCTGATAGCTCCTGACAGAAAGGTCTATATAGAGTAATGGGAATCTCTCTTTCTTGCTTAGCTTGCTGAGTGAACACAGCTGAATGAGCTGAGCAGAGTAAGCAACGCCGTTGTATTTGCATGGATTGCATTACATGATGCATAAAATAAAGTGTTGTGCTTTCTGCACAAAACCATCAACCCACAGTTAACATTACAATTATGTGGAGAACACAGAGTGTAATAGCCAGGAAACCATAATATACACCCAAAATAGACAGGAACTGTTGGGAAGCAAAGAGTGAAATTAACTGTGCGAACCGATTAAAGGAAACACTCACATCCTGGATCAAATACACGTTCACTGCTGCTGCATTATTAGACTAATGTTATTTTTGTGGTTGGTGGTGTGTAGCATACCGCAGTATGTGGTTGAAAGGAAGTGCTGTCACGTGACAGACATGAGTCCAAGTGCAAACACTGAGCGCCAGTGCAGTAAGTGTGTCGATGGATAGACGATGTTGTAGTGTGTGTAGTGAATTTTACTATCAAAGAGGATTCTTGAGTTGTGTCCACTGGGAGGCGTGCGGTTACCAAAAAAATGACAATTATTCATTTGTCCACTGCAACACTTGAGCTTGTCATAGTATTGCAAATACTAGGTTAGAGCCTATTGTTGCCTTCAAACCTTCAACATCCCAATACCAGTTCTTTTTTTTTTTTAGTTTTTTTTTATTTATCTATGTTTTAATCACATATAAAACAGACATTGGTATGACTTAGACAATTAATGAATAATTAAAATAGGTGCAGATAAAATAGAAATTGGGACTCATACTAAGAGTCAACATTGATTTCTTTTAACCATGACCACGACCTTAACCAACATCACCTAGTTTCCGAGTTACCTTATCCAATGGGCTGAAGTCACCTACTGACAGTAAATGTGCTACACATCACAGTGTCTAGTACACAGAAGTAAGTACACATATAAAAATCATGTCTGATTTTCTTAATTTCCAACTTGTCTGGGCTGTAAACAGTCAGAGGGGGGCGCTGTGCATGGGCCTGGAGGATTTCGGTCATGACAATCAAACGGCATTGTCAAGGTCTAATTTACAAAAGTGTTCAGCTTGTAACTGTAATTTAGCCGTGCTTATGATTAGCTTATTGACACTGAATTCATCTGCCGTAGCTCCTGTTATTGGGTTAGGAGAGCACTTGGCTGTCATGCTGAAATGACTGAGTACGGAATGTAGTGCACTGGTGAAAGCCATGAATTACTGGCTGTGGTTACATGAGTCTTTTTTTTCACCCCTTCCAAATGTAATCACTGAGGTCGACAGTTCCCGTGAAGGTATTTACATAAGTACTAAATGATATAATGAAATGCTTTGTCCAGTTTATATGTTTCAGGAGAAACAGTTGGGGAAGAATGACTCGCCACAAGAACCTTTGGCTGATTTGGAGACTGTTGGTATATTCCTCATGTAATAATCCACACACTTTATGCAGTTTTTATTTAATCGATTATAGAATGTACTTACAGTGTTGCTGTGGAGCCAGTTTGACTAATATCCAAAGAGATGATGGCTTCGTCCCCTCTCTCTCTGTCTTGTGACGGTCCCTGAGGGTGTCGCTTTTAAAGGCTTCAAATCCTTTCACACATTCGTGTCAGCTGAAAGCTCACCTGAGGATGGGGCTGAAAAGAACAGACTGTGCTGGCAGGCTGATAGGGCTGTTAAGGTTACATGGCCAGTGTGTGTGTGTATGTGTGTGTTTACATGGTCAGGGACTGTGACAGTGCATGTGTGTGTGTGTGTGTGTGTGTGCAGGCGAGCATTGCTAGGACTCTGGGTTTCTGGAAAAATACAAGACTGCGAGTGGAGGAGCATTAATAGACTGCTCTTATTCTACCAGAGGACGCTGCCAGGGCCTTCTTTCACTCTTCTCTTTCTTCATTTAATTATCTAATTGTTTGTTAGTTAGTTCAAGTAGGAAAGGCAGAAAATAGTGATCTTGTCTAATTGTCTTATTCTTTCTTCCAGACTGTCTTCATTATTCCATTTTTTAAAACTATATTTTCTACCCATATTCTGTCAATATTAGATACGATTTGATGCTGTAAAAATACAAAAGCAAATGTGTCACACAAAAATCAAATAGTTGTGCTTCAAATCATAAAAACAATCCCACAAATTCCTCATAATACTGAGAACTGCTTGATACGTGACCTTTGTGGATGTTTGAGTAATATAATGTTGGCTAAATGTGATCTTCAAACAGTAACTACACCCAGGCTGAAAATTCTGAGAACTGTCAGGAAAAAAAAAAAAAAATCACCACAGAAAACTGTATTTTACCAAAGAGACCAAATAATAGTGGTAAAGTACGAGCAGCACACCTCTTTGGGGGCCATAACATTGAACTCTACTTCAATATCTGTTGACCAAATTGCCTGAGCAGACAAACCTTGCTAACCGGCTTTCAAATGCGACAACCAAGGCTCTTCATAAGAGATGACTTGAAAGAAAAATAAAATCCGCAGAGAGGCAATTTAGACTTCACACCTTGAAGCCAGAAGTTCCATAAAACGACATCAAAAAGTAATGAAAACAAAATCCAGACCATATAGGCCCCAGCAGCACCGCCGTCACTCTAACGCCATAACTTGGAGCCTCTTTAGGCTCCCCATGGCACCGCGGGGAGGCAGCTTTTCAGATACGCACCTCAAAGTAACTGGCTAATTATGTGTTTGAAGCAGACCTGAACCCTCACAGGGGGTAACACAGGTGGGGAAAGATGAGTCGAGTGATTTCGAGTGATGAAAACAAATGAATTGAACGCAGGAGAGATGTAATGATCCAACCTGCCCCTGGTCCCTGAGATTTGGGTGTGTAATGTGTGTGTTTTGAGTGCAATCGTGTTGACACCTATGTGTTTGTGTGTGAACATTCTGTAGGCAGCTCGGTACTGTGTTCTGTGCCTCCGTCTGTCCTGAAGGGATCCATCTCGCACTGAGCCAGTGTGGTGGCGAGGAAAGCCGGTTTCACGCCAACCCACCGCTTCCCCGTTGACCCCTCCTGGCAACCAGGCACAAAATGTCTGCCAGGTGAACCGAACAGAGAAGGGAAAATCTCGGCCCTTGTGCCACCCACACGGATAACACCGCTCGCTCTCCACTTTATCCAGTCTACGGCACTCGCAACACCAGCCTACTTAGTATGGACGCCCACTGACCGACTGTGTGACTGAGAGAAAATATCCATGCATCGATTCTGCTCAGTCGAGATGATGGAATTGAATATAGTGCAGGCAGATTGGCGCTTAATGCACTCGTCCTTCATGTGAGGTTATTAGGCTGCTCCTGTTGATGTAACAACTACATTTTAAAGCAGGTGTGTGTGTGCTGGATAGATTTCAGTCCAGTGCTTCTGTCACAGCCAGTTATATAAGCTCATATCGTAGGTTTTGGTGTCTTATTTTTATTTTTTTGCTCAACTTTGATTTTACCAGAGTAGACTGAGCATGTGCAAATGTTTCTGCTGCAAACCTGCAGAGGAGAAGAGAGGAGAGGAGAGGAGAGAGGTGTAAGATGTTAGGAAGAGGAGCAGAACAGGAGGCAAAGTGAGCCGACGCCTCCTCTCTGTACTCGGTATACCTTACTGCTCCCTAGGCTAGCATGTGTGGATGTGTGTGTTGTGTGTGTGTGTGTGTGTGAAGCGCTGGAGGCTCTGTATGCTGGAGTTAAACTCTGTTCGTATGAGCGGAGGGCACACTGATCCAGACTGACAGGCCAGAACACAGGCGACATTCCCCCAGTCAACAGCCTGAGCAGCAGTCAGCCAGCCAGCCTCGGCAGACAGCTAACCGTCGGGCAAACAGACAGAAAAAAAAATCTAAACTGGAAACAATGTAAACAAAGGGACTGACTGAAAAATGGAAAAAGTAATTCTTTCACAGTTTACTTTGTTATTGACTTAGTTTATATTCATCACCTCCACCAAGGACAGAATGCTTTTAGCTCTGCTTTGTTTGTTTTTAAAGATTTTTCAATTACATCTTGTAAAACCTTTGGTCATGGCCAAGATTAATTGCTGTACTTGTTGGTGTACATCAAGGATTTATTATTATTATTATTATTATTATTATTTTATTCAGCACTTTGCCTGCATTTATTGCAAAATGTGCAGTGTGTAAGATTCAGGGCCTTTATTTTCAGAATAATGCAGACATGGAATATAATATTCATAGCTATGTTTTCCTACATGTAGGATGACCTGAAAATAAGAATCTTTTTATCTTTGTTACTTAAAAATGATCCTTTTATATCTACAGGGGGAGCACCATAATTCTACAGTAGCCCAGAACAGACAAGCTAAACAGTTCAATTCTAGACAGGGCCTTTAAAGTGTTAGCAGAGAGACAAACCAGTCCATGCTCACTCCCAGCTCATCAAATATGGGAGTTTGTTCACAGTGATAGTTTTAGGTCTGCCGCTATCATTCCGTCTAGATCATTGATCAGTAAAAAGAATGGATACTGCATGAGTGACATCACCCAAGCACCATTTTGATGCTCAAAATATATGACGCCGGCTGCCACCATGTCGACTGTAATGGCTCTTCCTCCTGCAGGATAATCTAAAAAGCAAAGACGTGGATAACTGGCAGACCTCAGAGGCCGGGTGATGCCTGGGTGCTCAAACAAGCCATCTGTAATGACACCGACCCGTCAATCAAAGTGACCATGCTGTTAATTATGCATAACTTTGACTGTCCCAGGCTGTAAACGTGTTTATTTCTGCTGTGAAGCTGGACATTTTAATGGGCGCTTATGGAGGCTGAAATGTTCTGCAGCCAGCCTCAAGTACAGTCTTTGAGGAAGGATACTTCTGCATTGGCTTCATTTCTCAAAAACCCTGAGAAGTCATCGTCAGGTGAATATAAACCGAGGTCATGTTCAACATCCTCATCTTGTGAGGATGGTCCCTATTAGGAATTTGTGGCTTAAACCAACCATTAGAGGGCTTTAGAGTTTAATCCTGCACTGTCTGCATGCAGTAATAGTTCTGACTTCATTGCAGCCATACTAAAACTTGAAGAAAGCGCAGGATAAGACATAATGAAGTGATGGTGTTCCTGTCTCTCTGATAACACACATCCTCGGCTTCCTGGTCTTTAAATCAAAGGAAAACATGCAGGTATATCAGACAGACATCCAAATCAAGAAGGATGTAGACTTCCCGAGTCTGCTGCAGAGTTTGTCTGCCACTCGGCTGCTGAACTGAATACTCCTCCTCTCGTCAGAGTAAGTGAAGTGTTCGTGGAATGTGGATGTCCGCTGTGCCAGACAGTGTGTCTGCGAGAGAGGCCGATAAACAGACACTCCACTTAAATGCGCTCCCTTAAGCTATCGTACCTTTTTACTTTTTATGTCGCTCCGGCAGTTTCGACCCGGAGCTGTGCAATTCCATTTATCCCAGCCAAGAGCTGCATTATGCTACTTTACTAATTATTTATTGTTCAGGTATGTCCCTTATTACCTCTTCTGTCTACCCATTTATAGTCCTCTGCACATCAGTTGTTGCTGTACATTCATAAATGAACCCAAGTGTTTTTCTTGACGTTCTTCAAAAGAGTAAGTCGAGAGGACAGCTGTTGAGTTTCATCAGAGGCTCACTTACCTCTGCTTTGCCTTCATGCTGATCAGTTCATGGATTCATAGACATATGAAACATAATATAAGGATGTCCAGTGCTGACTCACATAGAAAACAGTCTACATGAAAGCTTGAAGTGACTGAAGCTTGCAAAGTGTCCGTGAGCCAGCAGCATCACGCACACTGGATTATCAAATCCTTCATTGACACACAGAAGTAATAGTGTACAGTGTACAACTGTAATGTGAAACTATTTATAGTGGACTCTGTCAGTAAGTCGATTTCATCCTCCTCTCCTGCCGTCTTTCTTCTTGCCTCTTTCTTTTGCCCTCTCTCTTTCTCTCTCTCTCACACACACACACACACACACACACACACATCATATTCTCAGGCTGACTGCTTTCCCTCAGACCAGTGACGAGAGGTTGAAGCTGGACCGACCTGCAAGCTAAGCACATCCCTCAAATAGTCATAAGCACCTCTTCAATAAATCCCTTCCAGAAGCCCTGATGTGTGTCTGCGTGTGTGTGTGGGGGTGTCACAGACAGAGGTGAGATGAGATGCTTAAAATAGGACAGACAAAGGGATGGAGGGATGGCTAAAATGCTGTGATGTTGTGAGGATTTATCACACAACGGTGGCGAGCGGAGAGATGGATGGATGGATGATGGGAAATAGAAGGAGGATATGGATGAGACTGACTAAAGCGCAGGCTGATGGAGTGTTTAGCTGGGTGACTGACTAAGCCATAAGTCTCCTGTGAGCCCTTATGCTCTCTCGCTCTCTCTCTTTCTCTCTCTCTCTCTTTATCTGTTCTATCCCTCTCTCAGCCTCTCTTTAAAATAACACTACGTTCTGTGTGGTGACAAGCCGGGATGAAAAGATTGGCCCTTAGTTTTCCCCCGACTGCCCTCTCAGATAATCACTACACCTACTGGCTGCCTCCACATGCTGACTCTACTTTATTAAAGCCAATCTTTCAATACATTATGTTGCTGTGGTTAAGTGTCACCGCTCTGACTGGGGTGGGTTTGAAACTCTTACGGTGGTATCCCTTTGACTTGTGTGTGTGTGTGTGTGTGTGTCTAAAATTTCTGCTTGGTCACTCAGTCAGCTTAAAACTGATTAACTCATCTATACCTGAGCATGATTTAATCATCATTGCAGTGCCACAGTTAGACTGACACCCCAGGAGAGGGTTGCAAAAGTGTTCTGGAAGAAACGCTGCTGTAATGTTTGGCTTGTCAAATATTTGTGTGACCTTCAAAAAGCCAAATGTCAAAAAAGAATATTTAAAGCTGCATTCGTCTTTTATTTTTACCTGGAAGCAGGTGAACAAGCACTGATGTAACCGTCCGCACATCAGCACTGACATTCATTGTCTCCTCAGCTCTGTTTTTTCCCGTTAACATTGTCTGTTGTTAGGTGTTTGGAAGATACAATAACTGATGGTAGCTTTTTATTTAAAAATGCTACCTGGTGTAACCGGACACGGGGTTAATGTGGGCTGGGAAACCACAACAATTTGCTAAAAGGGGTCAAAATACTGAGAGTCAGAGTCTCTGGGTTCATTAGAATGGAGGGGACCCCACCACATTCCACGTTTATTTAATTCACTGGCACATCAAAGTTCATTGTTGACTTTGGACATAATCGTTTTGAAGTTAAGAATCAAGGTCTCTCCATTGGATCTGACAATTTTAATAGCTGAATGCCAGGTCTGCAGGTGAAATTGATCAAACTGAATCCATTTCTTTATTAATATATTTGTTAGTACATGTTTAAGTGAACATTAACTCCAGTCTGAATGCACCTTTTCCTGTTTGTTCGTATCAGATGTGGAAAATAAGATCTGTGCTTCCACAGAGATTCAGCTAGAAGACGGTTGCATCCTTTATACCACAGGTCTGTCACACATCTGCTGATTTCCACCTGGTAGAACAGAGGTTTGATGGTTAATAGACGCTATGCAGATCTTGCATGTTTCTTCCTCTGTGTGTTGTGTGTTTCTGAATATATAATGAGATTTGCATGTGACATCCGGCTGAGCTTTGAGTCACTTCTGAGCAAAAATGCACATGGATGCTGCAATGTTTAACTTTCACATGTCATGAGATCAGGCAGTGCTTAAGGCCGCTGGTGAACTGTGACTTTTAGACTTATGCAACACGACTTAATTAGAAACCTTCAGAAGGATGTTAAAAGTTCATGCCTCACTTTGAATTGCTTTAGAGAAGAACGGAGCTTTTTTCACAGTCCATACGCTACCATCGCATGTGCGTTGTTTTGCCACCGTGCAAAATCAGAGAAGAAGAAAACATACAGACAGTGACAGACAAGAGAACAGACAAAAGAGGAAACAAAGGAAACGCAGAAACTAAATAACCATGCAGGATACCCGGTGAAACAAATCAGGGACAGTAGGCACAATAAAAGACAGGACAGGAAAACAAGACAGACAGTGACTTTTTTTTCCTATTTTTTCTTTGCATGTTTTGGTGGTATTGTTGCAAACTGAAAAGGAATATCTTCTATAAAATACATTGCTACTATCAGAGACCCATGCAGGTGAATAACAATTGGTATCCAAGGAGTAAGACAGTTGTTGTGTGAAACAACGTCATGCATCGCTTTCAACTGCCCATACTATTAGTGCAACATTCCTGGCTTATGTCTTCAGAATGCAGCAGCTTTGTACAAAAGGAGATAAACAGTTTGTTTGTACAAAGCTGCAGGTTTTTTTGTAAGCTCTGTTTTATTTATATATATATATACATATATATATATATATATATATATACACACAGTATATACTTTTATCATTTAAATTGTGTGCGAGTAAACTGTTCATTCGTTCAAAACTACATTCATGCCTGAAGATGAATAAAAACACATCAATAATCCAGGCAGTGGTTGACAAAACTTAAATCATGAAAGAGATATTGTGAATTTGACAGTATTGCAACATTATATTTGTGATGATGAAATGAAGGTTTAACCACCATCTGTATATTTTCTGTCTTTGAGGTTAAACATAATTTCTGGTGTCTCTTAATTTGCGTATTAAATTATTATTATTATTATTATTATTATTATTATTATTATTACATATATATATTTATATTATATATATTTTTTAAATTAAATATCTATTTTTGTACTAAGGTGATTTAAGCTCAGGTACTTTGCACACATACAGATCTGCATCACATTTATTTCACATTTTCAGCTGCTCCAATACACACACACACACACACGCTCACACACACACACACATCCAGCCACATGTCACTTTAATAGCTGTCATTGAGCGTCAGTGAAATGGCAGCAGAGTGGCTGCAGGCTGCTGTGGCTGATCTGAGCTCATTAGACCAGCGACTCAGACTGAGGGGATTCGGTGGGGATTTGTTACGCCGCTACAGCACTCCTGCCCCGGCCACGAGGTGAAATTAGGAGAGATGAAGTGAAGGATGAGGGAGAAGGTAAAGGGATGGGGTCAGGGGATGAGAGCGGGATGAAATTGTGAGTAGAGTAAAAAAAAAAAAAAAAGATGTGAGGGAAGAGGACGGAGGAGTGAATGTGAAATGTGAAGAGGAGAGAAGAATGGAGGTAAAGGAAGTAAAACAGAAAACAAAGACGATAAGGATAGAGCTTTATGAAATAAAGAAAAAACGAGAGGACAGAAAAGGAAATCATGAAGGGCTGCGCTGGAGGAGGAGGACAGTAAATAAGTGGAAAAAGATGGAGGCTGGATGATCTGATTAAAGGTGTTAAAGGCAAGAGAGGAGGCGAAGTATGAGTGGAGTAGAGAGCAGGAGCTAAGGAGGTGCAAAAAGATAAGATGAAAACTTTATTGATTCCTGCAGGGCAAAGCAGCAACAGAAAGGAATGAAAAAAACAACATCAGAATATAGATAAGAAGAGAGGTTTGTAAACACGCAACTTCAAAACCCAAGAAATTAATGAATGATAACATGCAAAACAGATTTCAGATAGCAGCAACAGCAGCAAAAAAAATGATGAAAAGGTCCAAATTATTCAAATTAATATCAGTTTGTGTATGCACTTTAGAGCAGAGAGAAATATGAGCGTGATAAAAGGCAACAGATGGAAGATAGTACAGGCAATGAAAAATGCCAGCGCTGGGAGCCACATTAGCAGGTCTCCAGAGAGTCAAACATGCATACATGTATACAGATATGGATTAAAGAGAAGAGGAGGAGGTAAAAAAAAAAACAAAATGAAGAGGTGCGAGTGAACTGAGTGCAGGAATAAGAGAACCGGGAGGAGGAAATGGAATGAAGACGCGAGGCGAAGATTGAAGAGGGATTTTCCAGTTGGTTACCCGGTCCCGACCACGTGTGAAATTTGCTCTGAACACCCGGTGGCGTTCAATCACCAGCCAAGTGAAGCAACAAGGAAATTAACGCCAGAGTAGAGAGGGAGAAATGGAAGAGAATGAAAAAAAGTGAGGAAGAGGGAAGGAGGAAGACCGACCACAGACGAACACGTTTGCAACATCGGGATTCTGAGTGTAGAGTGCTGCAAAAATGTCTTGTGTAACAAGTTAAATACTGAAGGTGAGAGAGTGTGTTCATGAACAGACATGAAATAATCAGCCGACGCGGTGACTTCACTCTTTAGAATCAGATTAACTTCACATGTCACATTTCTGACACCAGTGCAGTCATTGGAATATTCCGCCTTGTTTTCAAGACTACATGCTTCATCTGTAAATTATTGAAACAATATGCCGTATGTCTATGAGTGTTAATCCCTGGGATAAGATGCTTCGGTGCGTTAGAAAACACCTGTGGCAACTGCTGACGTGCAGTGTGCTGAAACAAGGCAAACATTCACTCCTCTGTACAAAGATCATGTCTGTAACACGGTCCACATGCATGCCAATGGACGGAACCATTGACTGTATGTAAAGATGGACGACATGACAGCTCCCCAAAAGTGAAGCCAAAACATCATTGCCCCCTGGTGGCTAGCTGCAGTATATGTTAGTAGATTGGGCACGGACCCAAGGAAAAGTAAACGTCAAATACATTTTTTACAAAGATGCTCATTTAATTTAGTTCTGGTCAATCTGTGGTTTGGTTTTAATTATTCGGTTGAAAACGGGGTTTTTACAGCATGATTGACAGCTGAGTCCTGAGTCAGATATGCAAGGCTCTGATTGGTCTCCAACAGCTGTCAATAGCCATGTTTCCATCAATTCTTATGCCCGTGTTAAAGTAAAACTGGTAATGCAATAATAATATAATGGTTTTCCAACTGGAGAATTGAGGTCGCCTAGTGTTTTGTCTCAGTGAACCAACTCTGAATAATTGTGTCACAGCGGTGGACAGAAACAAGTTATTCATTTGCATTTCCTGGCACCACTTTACTCAAACTTCAGTTCAAATGCGCGATACATGTGGAGGATGTTTGAGGATCAGACAGATCCACGAGTTTCATCGCCAGAAAACGCTGCTCTTAATCTTGCCTTTTGTTTGTGGGTGTAACTTATCTGAGCAATAAACAGGCCCACAGTGGCTCATAATAACTTTTGAAACAAAACGATGAATCTATCGTCTCCATGTCTTGACTTTGTAAAGGCAGGCTAATCATTTTATGTTAATTTCTTGTTGCTCCACAGTAAGAGAGACAGAAATAAACAGGAGCGCAGTCAGACGAGACCGAAGAGTAAAGAATATGATGACAAAAGAGAAATAACAGAAGTCCAAACAAATCGAATGCAGTCATGGCTTTGTTTCAGTCAGCTGACAGTGAGAGTCAGAGATGGTGATTCTGACACATAGTGGTGTGTGCATAGATGGTTATAGGCAGAACACAGAATATAAAACGTGTTTCCTAAACAAATGCACATGCACTAAGACGAAGAATCATTTTGTGTGAACAGCTTCTAATAATAAAACAATACATATTGGCATGCATGTAGTCCTCATGGGGCACATCAGCATGCAACACGTGGTTTGAAGGTGAGAGATGAATGGCGGTGTCATCTGTCGTGAGGACATTTCAGATGCTTCCCTTTGTGCTTCCAGACAGCCAGCGTTTGACTTGTTGCCTGGTTTATGTCCCTCTCAGCAGTTCATGTGTCCGTGATGACAAAGAGCAGCATGTCATTTCTTTCTCTGCAGCCTCGCTGTAAAAACACTCGCAGCCACTTTTATGGACTCATTAACAAAACCGCGGAACAATCAATGAAAACAGCTTCCTTTTCAGCGCTCTGACCACTCTCTCTCACTCTCTCGTCGTCTGTCCACTATAATTCTGCAAGCACCTGCTCCCTGTTATGCATCTGTTTGTGTACATATCATTTTTCTTTCTTTCTTTGTGTGTGTGTGTGTGTGTGGTTGTCGATAAGCGGTCATTTGTTTAGAAATGTTTGGAGGAAGGATGGGAGGGGTGGGGGGTGGCTTCTGTCTGCAAGTACGGAGGCTGGGAGGATAGAGGAGATGACTGTCAGCTTCATCACCATGTGTGCTTTGACTGGAGAGAAGCGCTGCGTCTGGGATTACTTAGTCTGACTCAACAGATGTTTCACAGGGAAAAACGGGGATTTCTACTGCTGTTTCTGAGCCGGCAGATGGGAAACTCAAATTGTTTGCTCCCTTAATGCTTCACCTTCACTCCCATGTTGTTGCCACTTGACCGCCTGCATCCTATAAGGCATCCAAAGATGTAACATCCTGGGTATGAAGTGGAAATACTAGACCACCTTAGAAAGACATTAACTGCCATAGTCAGAGCCATATATATATTTTATTATACATAACATGAGTGGAAAGGTCTGCCAATGAAAAAAAATATTTCCATATTACGATAGTTTCATATGTAGTTTCATGAATTTTAGGGTCCCAGTTTTATTTTTATTATTGGAAGCCACTGGTGAAACCAGGTACGGTGCTCGATACGGTTTCTTGTGTGTGGTATCTTGAGAGATGTTTACGGCTTAACATGCACATTTGTTGTGTGTTACACGTTAAAAGTGAGCTCTACTGACATTACACATTAAAGTCTGCCATCAGGTGTTAGAGTATGGAGGAATAAAAGTGCCAAAATGAAATAAATATCATGAAATAATTACTTGAATATGTCATTTATTCATTAAAATAGTGTTTAGTTTTATGTAAAAATAATTAATAATTAAAATTTCTTTATTGAGGAAGCTCTGAACAGAACTCCTCTGGCTCCGGTGGCTCAGTCACAGCAGATACATACCACGGTCTCTAACCTGGCGCTCTACTTCAGACCAAAGCGATGGATCAGACTAGACTAGCATTAGCCCCACCCACTGACTTTGATTCATGAAGCACTTCAACACAGGACTATGAAATGGAAATGAAGGAATGGAAATGGCAATAGTGAAATAATTATATATGATTTTTACATAAAATGATTCAGTATTATTTAATTAATAAATCATTTATGTATTTAACTCCATTTAATTAATGACACATTTAAGGAGTTCTTTAATGATGTATTTATTTATTTAATTTTGGTACTTTTAGTCCTCCATGTTGGAGTACTATTCTGTTCAGTTCAAAGGGACATTTATTCATACAGGGGCATGACAGGTTGAATGGTGACATTAAATTGCCCATTGTGATTTGTTTCTAAGTCAGCTGAGATCGGCTGCAGCTGGTGACCCAGACAGAAGACGGGTGGATATACAAATAGGTGAAATCTAACTTTAAATAACAAAGAGGAAAATAGACTTGTGGTTTAAAAAAATAAATATGAATAAAAAGTCCTGCTTATGTGAGAAAAAAAAATGCAGTCATGTCTGGGATCTGCCGTACAAAATCTGATAACAGCATTGGGTGGGTGTGAAGCAGTAACGTGCAGTGAGGTCCATGGCTGGGTAGGCAGGATCAATCAGAGCTTAGATCGCATACAAAAATCTAAATTATGTAGAACTCAGAATTAAAACCCCTGCAAAGTCAGTCAGAATGTCGGTGTCAAAAATGTAGCCTAGTTATTGACATCAGCGCGCACAGTTACTGCCAATTCATTTTCAGAGACATACATTCACCTGCATTTCTACAGGATTTACAGCTGAGCATAGGAGCACCCAAAGACAGGAGCAAACAAGAAATCACCTGTATCTCGACACAGTGCTTACAGCTCCAGCACATCTATAAGACCAACATTATAAACACATACCATTAAACCTCTAAGCGAAAATAAGTCTGAAAGACCTAAAATAGCTACTGTATGACATCGCTCACATAAGAGCACAGCATAGGAAGACATTATAACCAGAGAGAGAGCTGCGCTGTCTGAAAAGAAGGCGGGAGGAAACTAAAGTTCTGGTGTCGGCGCACCATACGACACCAATGGCAAACAAGTGAGGGGGCACTTAAGCCCCTAACTCACACCGGGGACGTCAGCGGCGCGTTACGGCTGCGTAAATCTTCTATTTTTGACGCGAGCCATTGCTAAACCGCATCAATTTCAACAGAGCAGATTGCACCAGACAGGAAATCTGACACAGAATCAGCGTAATAAACTTCCGCCCCCTTTCAATATAAAACACAATATGCAGTTCATGTCGCCTGTCACAGCTTCACTTCCACATTACGTCATGACCGGTGGCACCAGGTCAGCTGTCAATCAATCAAAGAGTCTCAACATGAACAATGAGAGACTAATTGTTAAAGTGGAACAACACACAGTAATTTATGACACAACAGATCCTTTTTATAATCTCTCCCATGCCGGAGAAGCAAAGTTAGCTGTTTGTTGTTGTTTCTTTTATACACAGTTTATCGCGGGGACTCGCGTATGTTCGGGATTCTCGCGTGATCTCGCATGAATACGGCTAGTTCGCTACGCTGCCGTGACGCTGCCATTACGCGCCCGGTGTGAGTCCCGTGTTACTTTATTGCGCCTGTCCTCCTGCACGAACTTATGCACTTATTTGAAAAGTCCTCACAGTTTTTGTCCCTTCCTTTGGATTAAATGTTTTAATTCACGGGTTGGTCTCCCAGTTAAAATTATATTTTTTTTCTCCTCAAAAGTCAATATTGAAAATCTTTTTACATAGGAAATATCCATCTTCGCTAGCCGAAGTCACTGCACAGGTGACAACAGCATCGCGAGACGTTAGGGTGGGGTTCGGGACATGTCGGGAATTTCGGCAGGATTTCCGACATGTCCCGAACCCCTGACTGTGGAGGCGGCGTGAAGACAGCATGAGAACAGACTACGCATGCGGGAGCCTTCTAAACTGTTCGCGTACATTTCACGTAGGACAGAGAGACGGAGGTTGAGTCTGCCTCAGCCTCCTGTATTCACGTATTCACATACGCCAGCTTTGAAAACAAGCTATCCTGAGTAGTGGCATTCGTTATACCGTTAAAACAGCACATTTCACGTTTTTTTCTCATTTTCTCATTAGCCTAGGTGAGGCACTGCCTACCCTGCCTCACCTGACTGCACACCACTGGTTTGAAGGGTTTAGGGTTAGGGTTACCCACACCTCTTCTCTGCGCCAGGCTACATTAGCTGAAACCTGCCTGACACACCCCAGTCTCTGACTGAACCATCAGCAGTCGAGTTGCATTGTGGGTGATGTAGTCACAAGGTTTTGACGAGGAAGAACAATGTGTGCTTTCTGCTTTGATTTGAATAAACTTAAACTGTCCATCATGCATCCATGCATTCAAATCAATGTCAGGTGGCGACCACTGTCAGCCCCCACTGAGCATAAGGACTCAACTGTGCCGATGTCACTTGATGAAAAGAAGTGGACAGCATGTGGTTCTGTACGGAGTGTACTGGATGGCTGGGTCAGCAGATGTCGTCCAGCTGCTGGCATGTTGCATATAGTCTGGGCAGCTGTAATGTTTGGGCAGTGGACACACACAGACATGAGCAGATGACAAAATGAAATGATATTATATGATAAAAAATACCGTCATTATAATTACGTGGATCAACTATCAGACAACTTAATATAAAAATGGACATGTAGACACTTTCAGTGCCTTAAGACAGCAAATTAGAACCTCTCATATGGATGGAACCATTTTTTTTAAAAGTTATTTATTGAAGATTGCTCATAGTTAAGTAGCTGATTGAGAATATTAGGTATTTATATAGAGCTAGGAGAAGCAAACTGGACATTTACTGGAGACTGTCTTTGGCCTTTTGTGATTTAAAGCATGACTATGAGCCTCTCTGTAATTTTTCAGTTCTAACAGCCTGCTGTGTTGGAAACAGTTGTAATTTCTCATCAATATACAGAAATGTGGGTATATTCCACCTGTTTCCTCATTTGACGTGATCCAAAGGGACCGTTTAGCACGCTTCAGTTTGCTAAAAGTAAAAGAGGTTTAGTAGGCAATTCTTCTGTGTCCCTGAACAAATAACAAAAAGTGCTGACTTTCTTAAGGCGGCCGACGAAGCACTTTATCCTCTGGCATCAACATGGCAGCTAACATGATTTTACACAATGAATATGGATCATACAGGCCTCTCATGCACACAATAAAAGGAAACATTTAAATATGGCATAATCTGATTTATACACAGGGCCGATGTTTATGACATCAGCACATTAAATTTCACATTAAATATGTATTATCTTTCTGATTGTTCTTATTCTCGCCATACGTACAGATGTATGTTGTGTGTATGCATTTTTACAGCCTTCATCAAAAATAGTGTGTGTGTGTATGTGTCTGTGTGTGCATGCATTTGTGTGTTTGAAAGATGATTGGTGCTGCAACCTGAGACAGGAGGTGGCAAAACACAGGAAATTAAAAGACTTTTTTTTTTCTTTTCGTGTCACTGAGTGGTTGCCTTTTTTGTTATTGTGTGTGTGTGTTCATGTGTCAGCAGGTATGAAACCCTGTACAGCTGTTGATTAAAACACACACACACACACACAAAACAAAACAAAACAAAAAACATCTTGATTGGATTTTTTCTCTTTGTATTTATTGGAGATCCATGTTGTAAGCAGAGTTGTGGCTACACCAATTAAACCTTGACACTCTCCTGATAATGTGCGTTTGTAACTGAATAAAATGTGTTCACAGATACTGTCGATTTGTGATAATTATCATGTGAAGTGAAAGATGAGACGCTGACGAACATAGACCGTCACAGATGGCCGTGGCAAAAAGATCGATGAAGCTGTAAAGACGGATTTCTTTAACTTGGTGCCATTCACCATACGTCTACTGAACTGCTATGATAACTTTGCACTTTAGGAAGAACATGACACATTTCCCGCTGAGTGCAGTTCAAAATGTCCTTTTGGTAACGCAGCTTTGTTGTTTGACCTCTAAGATAACGGTGAAAACCTTTGAATGACATTTTCCTGCCAGAGTCATGCCTGTCAAGCTAACTTCTTACTCATGTCTGTATTTCTAACTGCACTGAAGGTTTGGAAACATAAAATGTAACTGTACAGTCTGATGATGCAGCCATGTTCCTCATTAAAACACCACTCCCCTGACTTCAAACAGAAATAGAACACATGATCGTCGCGAGTGAATTTAGGTCTTCACTCATAAATATAGCAGGCAAATTTGGGCACACAAATAGACCAGCCAAACACGACGAGAAAGAGGAAGAATCATTCTCGTGAAGTTGGGTAACAAGACTACAGGAGAGGTTTGTAATAAGAATACACAAAAATGCAAACAGAGGACGATGAAGATGGAGGTTTAGTTTCAGGGTTGACATAATAAAATGCTCTAGAAGTTACTTTAGCGTCGACATGACTCTACCTAAAATGACCTTCAGGTAATCTGACATAGGCTTAATACTTGAATCATGTCGCAGCATGTTCTAATTTCCATCTTTATTACAAAGAACTCATTCGCAGCATTTTGTGCCACATAACTACAAAGCTCAGACAAAGATGCTACAAGATTTGTTGATTTCAATTCTATTTTTTATCAGTACATTTTCAGCAACAAAAAGGAAAGCAAAAGGTAATGTGTGACTGTCAGCACAAATGAAGGATATATCTCTCAATGTTAATCAAGTTCAGAGAAATGCTGATTAGGGTTCAGCTATAGCATTGTCTGCAGTGTGGATAGACCTAGAATCATACATGATATTTCTGATAATATTTTTCAAATGTTAATATTCATTGAACTTTCATTTGTGCATACAAGAAGTATTGCATGTGCTCATGTAGTTTTCACAACCAGTCAAACAGATGACATAAACATAACATAATCTGAATTACAAGATTATGAAACATTGTAATATGCACTGAACACCTCAAAATCACCCATCACAATAAATATTAAAAGATAATTAAAAATACTGAAAACCTACTTTTTGACATCTTTGTGAGCAACCCTGTCTACATGAAATTACATTTTCATACAATTAATTTGCAAAAGAAAATTTGTTTGAAAGAACACATTTCGTGGGGCAAGTCAGAAGAATGCTTGCACCAGTAAAATTTCACTGACAGTGTGTGTCATTTCAAAATATACAATTTTACAGTATCTGCTAATACCCTCTTATGGTTATGTTTAATACCAAGTCTGCAGTGACTTTAACTTCATAGGTGAGGTTATTATCTTTAAATCAAAATCACAATATTTTCCAAACTTTTTTTGGAAAAAACACGTGACTGGGGATGCAGACCCTGGTCTCCATGCTGCTGCTGCTGCAGCAACACAGCAGTTCATTCCCACACAAAAACCTTGCTTGTGGACATTATCCTTTATGCCATTCATTATGCCACCACAATACAAATGTATAAACAGAATTTCTTGGAGAGTGAGTATTTAGTTAAACTAAAGTGTTTATAAAGGGGATTAACTCGCTCATTCTGTAAAAGACGTTGGGACACTCTGTGCTTGCTGATACAACGGTCACATTGTGGGGACTCACCTTCCTTCTGGGGAAGTTCCTTTGTCCTGACTCATTACATTTTAGAGTGAAGGCTTGGTTTGGTATGGTTATGGTCACATGACCACTGTGCATGTATGTGTTTTTTTACTTACACATGGACTCTTACCTTAGTTTCAGGTTCTAACTTTCCCCCCATTCTTATCGTGTTTCTCTAATTACCTCCAGTTTGCTTGTGGATCATGCTAAATTATCTATGATCAGACTCTCTCTCTCTCTCACACACACACACGCACACACACAGGAAGTAGGAGTGTAAGCTTCTTGTCTCCAGTTTGATCGATATCTCCTCCCGTCTTTGTTCTCCTGTTCTTCCCATTATGCTTCTGCTGCTGCTGATGTTGTAAATGTCTGTATGCGTCTTGTTGTTTCATACCTGCCTGCCACTCATTTACCGCTTTTCTGTAACGGGACGTGTGCGTGCTTTCACATATTAACGTGAGTTAGGCCTATATCTAGTGTACGTGTGTGTGCATGCAGATGTGTGTGCATGCAATCACGTCATATCTACCTTAAGGTGTCTCAACTCGTTGAGGTGTTTGTGCGAAAATGTAAAAAATAGTGTATTTTTCAATTCAACGGCTAGACAACCTGTCATGTCAGCGTGTGTGTGTACGGTGTGTGTGTAGCTAAACAGAATTTCCTCTGTGTATGTAATCTGAAGGTGAGCTCACCCATGGGGAACATTGACTCTTAAGCAGCAAAAAAAATAAATAAATAATAAATAAAAAATACACAACGCATACTGGGGCAAGCCTTCATGTTCTGCATCACACATGCACACACTTTCACAAACAGCACACACACACACACATATAGATTTTCTCCTGTCTGATTCTGAAAGGCGAGAAAGGAATCTTGATTTTTTTCTCAGTACATTTGCTTCTTTGTCTCAGCAGATGTGTTTTTTTTCTTTCACTCTCCTCTCTGCTTTATTGCTGCTGCACATTTTGTTCTCTCTACATAATATATCTGAAAATGTTAAAACAGATGTCATGCTTCCTTCCCTTAATTGATATTTTTATTTATTGCATAACAGTTGGCTGCCTGGCACAAATGGTGACTGAACAGTGACTAACAAAATGGATAGTTTTTCTTGGTATAGAGCCCTGAATGGAAAAAAGAAATACCTATTTCGGCGCAGTCTCTTGTGTTCTCTCACAACGATAAAGTGTAGCGTGTGCTGCATTATGTTCCATTGGATCATTTGTATCATATATCTTGCCAGACAAGCAGTATTTACTGTACGGTAGCTAGAATGTGCTGATCCAGGCAATGGATGTGACAAATAGTTCCCCTTTTGGCGTGTTGATGCATGTCAGCGCTGGAAAATAGGACAATGGCATATCATGACACACTGATTGTCAAGATGCAGCCAGTTTGTGGGGTCGCGTTGAAAATGACAGGTGTGGGAGAGTTGGGCATGCAGGATGTGCCACAGATGACAGAACACTTCTCGCCTAAACCTTTCAGAAGCATGAGCATGTCTGATGTTTTTTGTCCCTGAAGCTAACCAAACCTAAACTACGGTGGTGTAATACTACGAAGGTTCTTGAATCTCAACTAATTGCTGTTGAAGTGTTGCAAATGTTCTATTAACTATCTGTGGGCAGACTAATACAGTGATAGTTATTTTTCTCTGGCAAGAAACTAACCAGAAATCTTAAATATGACACAAAATATGACCAATACATCATTCTGCCAGTCAAAAGTAGTAATGACTTAAGATTGAAGGGTTCACCCTATTCAACTTTGTTAACACAGACATCACATGGCAAATAACTCCAATCTCTAGCCAATACTCCATCTTCCTACCGTAATATACTGCTCTTTTAAAACACAGAGCTTTCCAGAAATTTTGCACAAGGCGTGTGGCATGTTTATGGTTCTGTTTGACACGTTGCACACTTTTTCCACCACCTTGACCTCCACACCTAGACTTTCTGCTACATAAAGGTTGCTTCACTTCTTACGCCAGTGCCGAGCATTGGCATTTAAAAAGCTGTCACAATATCCACTTTTCTTCTCAACGCCCATGCCTTCATATTGTAAGTCTTATTGCTGCTGGCAGGATCCATGCGAGTCTGCGACTTTCTCCCAAAACGATCCCCACTCGAAGCACGAAGTGGCTCTGGAGGGCACTCTGCATTAAGGATTGGGTATAAAATTAAACTGTAGGACAAACCTGTCACACTTCACCATAACCATGAAACATCTGTCACCGTGCATGCTGACAGACACCTTGCTTGTTAAGCTGTTCAATAAAGTTACTTATCTACTGTCTTGTGCCATAAATAGACGTTACGTTCCTCTTTAATTGATTGATGTGTGTGCATATGGGTATAGCACAAATGAAATCGCCTGTCTGCTAATTGTTGACTTTTTAATGTCTTGCAAAAGGCAACAGATGACAGCTTTTCTTCATGTGAATGCTGATGGTTGCTTTGTTTCTGTGTTACAGGGGACAGACTTTGGACTGGACCATTCTACTCCAAGTAAAACACATCCACTGCATCGCTACTCCTGCTTCCGCTGCTGTCGTGGCAGGCTGCTCACCTCAAAATGATGGAAACCCTCATCACTGACTGGCTTGTCAACCTTCTGAGAAGTGGAGCTTAAAGATGGTGTCTTTACCACTGTCCTCTTCATTGTGGTGGTTGTTTAGAGGACCCCATTGAGGAATATTTTCCATACTGTGAGGAATATTTCTCAGATTTCCCTTCACAAAGCTGGAGGATTTGATGGCTGCTACATTTCCACTGGATGATTCGCACTGCTTGGATTTTCAAAAGGATCATTAGCGACCACAACCTTTGTCTGCTCCGAAACTAATTACTTATGAGTGAATGTGATTTTAATGTGATTGTGTGGTTGTGTTTGCATCTGCATGGCACAAAAGAAAGATAGAAAATAAGGATTTTTTTCTTTTTTTTTTTTTTTTATCTAAAAGGACAAGAGAGGACGCAAAGAAGTTGAAAACAAGGAGTAGCAGCCATGTCTCAGTGGAGGCACCATTCAAGGACTGGGTGTAGGCTACTTCAGATTGTCAAAAGTGGGAGCAGGATGATGGGATACTTAGGGCTTAAAGGTTCCTTAAGTGCCAGCCGGTGGGTGTCCTCTCTAATATGGCTCGGGCTGCTGCTGCTTCAGGCGTCTCCGACTGCCGTGTCGGCTCAGAAACTGGATGAGAATGACCCGGTGGTCACCACCGTCTACGGCAAGCTGCGCGGCATCAAGAAGGAGCTCAACAACGAAATCCTGGGTCCCGTCGTGCAGTTTCTGGGTGTTCCGTATGCCACTCCGCCCACTGGCGAACGCCGCTTTCAGCCACCTGAGCCGCCGGCGTCATGGCCGGAGATCCGCAACGCCACCCACTTTGCCCCCGTTTGCCCTCAGAGCATCGTGGAGGGCCGCCTGCCGGATGTGATGCTGCCAGTGTGGTTCACCAACAGCATTGACATTGTGTCCACATACGTCCAGGACCAGAGCGAGGACTGCCTGTATCTTAACATCTATGTCCCCACTGAGGATGGTGAGTTAGTCTGCAGGCTCAGGGCAGGATGGTTGTGGGGACGGCGGGTGGGTGAGCGGGGTGGGTAGTGAACCCACAACCTTCTGGTGGAGAGAAGAGTATGTTGTCGGGGTGTGTTTTACCTATGTGAGAGTGCATTTCTGTCTGTCCATGTCTGTCCGTCAGTAGAGGGAAAGCATGACATTGTGCATGTTTAATGTGCATGACAGTGCTTATAATACATGAGTGTGTGAGAATGGGAACAGTTTGCATATGTGTGTGTGTGTGTGTGTTCCGCTGCCTCAATATTCTTTGTTCTATTTTCCATCCCCTCTAAAACTCTCCTCCTCCCTGTTGATCCTCTAACTTCCTCCTCTCATTCCTTGCTCCTCTTTCTCCTCATCGCCTTATTTGCTTTCCTCTGCAGACTTCCTCCCCTTCCCTCATGTCTATAGGCTCATCATAGTCCATTGTGCTCAGCTACAATGGCTACAGTTCATTAAACAAGACAGTCGTTGTCAAGATCATCACTGATTGATTTGGCTGACTGGCTGAATGACTGACTGGTCAACTGAATACTGTGTGTGATTGAGCTCCTCTGTCTTCCTCTGCTGCGCCCTTTCCCTCCTATTCCTCTGTTTCTTTCAGTCAATCAGCTTAGTGTGTGTGTATAATATGTGTGTGTGTGTGTGTGTGTGTGTGTGCATGCCCAGCTCCTGTGTGCATTGCGCGTCCAGGGGCTCCATGTTATTCTTTAGTCTTTTATTCATTTTACAGTCAAAAGAATATCCAAGGAATGTGCCAGGAAACCGGGCAAGAAAATATGTAGACAAGGAGGTATGTATGATCTGAACCCAACCTATACAATGCCACAGAAAGAAGAAACAACCTGATAATATAAAGGGGAAAAGAAAGAAGAAGGACTGTGTGGTACAGCCAAGAGAAGCTGAGTTCAAGGTCTACAAATTATTCAGGTTTCGACTCGGGGAATCTGCAGCTTTTTTAGAATGCTAAATTTAAGAGACAGAAGCCTTTTAAACGCTACCTACCTACTAAATTTAAAATCAATTTTGAATTCAGAAGCGGTCTTCCTCCGACCGAACAGACCTAATGCAGCTCAGGAAAGATCTGACCACTCCATACCCTGCAGATAATAACAATAGCTAATATCTTTGCAACTCAAACCCTGAATTAGCCATGCAATTTGTAGACCTTGTGATGGCGGGATGAGTCATTAAGATAGTGTTGCACCACACTCCCTGGTTCATTGATGTGTGCTCTCATTGGTGAGCACGGTTGGGAGATTTGATTGGCTGCCAGATCAGGGGGGGTCAAAAGGTGTGTAGTAATGGTGGCTGATGTCTGTGTGGCAGGGGGATGGCAGCATATTAGAGCAGACATACCATCACACGCACACACATACACACACACACACTCGCAGTGATGTAGACGTATGCAGTGTTAAACAAGATGAGCTCAGGCTGGACCTTGACTGTGTAATCTCCATTAAAAGAAGGCAGAGCCGTGTTCAGGTTGGCTCGGGCTACTGTATCAAGCACTGTTTCATCAAGATAATGCCCTCCTCCTCTCTGTCTTTCTCTCTCTCCCTGTCCCTCAGCCTAGCCCTCCCTGGATGTGTGGACATTCTTGTGTGTGTGTATGAGAGAGAGACTGATGCTGACGGTGTCCTTGATAAGGTCTGGGTGTTAATGTCATTGTCTTGGCAGCGGCCAGCTTTATCACTTAGTGCACATCCCTTCTCTCCTTACTACACAGATACATGTAAACTCTAACCTCACACCGCTCTTCCACTTTCGTCTCTCCACTCAGCGTGTTGCACAAGTCGCGTAGACAGAAACACAGACAGGAAATGCATTTTAAACTGGGAGATTACAGAAGCTTACATATTAGTCACACAGCATGACAATCGTGGTTAAAAAACAAGACCCAGACAATCTGTTGGGATTTTTCTTTCTTTGGTTTTATAGAAAGGAGAGATTAGGGTTTAGAAGACAATGCACCTCGCACGAGAAAAGAGCAAGATAGCGCATCCGTGGCCTTGTTACAGTCGAAGCTGCTTTGCTTTGGTTTGTTTCTTTGGCTTTGGTTTACTACCTGCTGGCTGTGCATAGAGCAAAACTTAATTTATTCTTGTAAAATGTCAGAGAACCACTCAACTTTATATACCGTGCTCTTGCAGTATGCACTTCATTAGGCAAAGCTCCGTGCAGTTGGTCTGCTCTTCTATAGAGTAGTCCATAGGTAATTAAAGTACACATAAATTAACTTAAGATTAATGCACAAAAGCCACTTTGAATATTTCTGTACAGTTTGTAATGTGAACAGTAATTTCTGTATGTTCCTTAAATTTAAATGTGACATGTAGTCATTTGTATTCGGGGATTCAATGTCAAAAGTTTACTTGAAATGATAATTTCACCTGTTCAAAAGTGCTCCGTCAGACTCACTCTGACTAATCTGTGCCCATATAAAAGCCGAACACAATTATTACACACAGAGAGAAATTAAAGGTCCAGAGCAAAAGAACCACAGTGAGTGCAAATGCTTATTACGCACAGAAAGGTTTGAAGTATGATTATAATGTGAATGATATGCTATGACCTTCACAGTCACCGCAGCACAAATTAATCAAACATTTTAATCAAACTTTCACTAAAAGTTAAATGTTGGACCTGAGTGATGAAAGATTAAAATAAAATTTAAAAAAAAGAGAGAAAACTTTACTTACTTTACTGAACTTAATAATAATTTTAATTTTATAATCTTAATATAAGAACCTCTGAGGTTAGTTAACTGTAGCTCGTCAGGGACTGAGCACACATCTCTTGACATATTTTGGAGCATTTGTACAATATATCTTTGGTCTTTAAGGACATTACATTATTATTGCTCTTGACATGATCTTACACCTGGCACTCATGAACAGGGAGCTTTCATATGCTTTTTCTCAGAGCAAGTTGAGGAAGCTCTACATGATCAGCGAGGAGCTGCACAGATGGTCACATTTCATGACATACAGTAAGAAACAATAGAAAATAAAAGTAACATGAGAAGAAACAATTTTTATAATCTGTACTTATTTCACTTTTTAATTATAGCCGCATTGTATTTCACACTAGTTACTGCTAGAGTAACTTTCTGTAAATGAAAACAGTAACTTACTGGCAGCACTTGACAAGTAACTTGCTGTCAAATCACAGTATTCCACGTATTTTTATTTACAGTAACATCTTGTAACTGTAAAAGAAAACTCAGTTTATACAGTACATTATTGGTTACTGTAATATTCTACAGTAAATTAAGCATTACTGTAATTTTCACAGTAACTCTAAAATTACTGTAGTTTTTGACCAAATAGAGAGTTTACAGTAATTTACTGGGCACAAACACATTCCTGTGGATTTCACAGCTGAAATGAACAGTGCAACCTTCAGTGATAATACAGGAAGTATGTTCTTATATGTAGCAAGGTGGAAATTAGGAGATGGATGTAGTGGGTGGATGTCTCCTACGTCAGGCCTCCATGCAGGAGACCAGAGTTTGTGTCTTGCTACAGACCTGCAATAAGCATTTGCCTTTTTATTAAATGAACCAACAGTCTTCTCCTAACCAGAGCCAAGCTTTTCGTTTAACAAAACATATCTCGCCTAACGATACCTAAACCGCAGTTTGTCATAATTACGATCCTCCCATTCCATAGTTGTTATGCACACATATTGCAGATAACAAGAATTTTACAAATGTAGTAAGTGGAAAAAAGAAGAGAGAGTGGGGAAAAAAAGAATTGAATGCAGGCCAGGCTTTTGTAGAATCATCTAATATTGATGTTCTTTTTAGGCAAGGGTTGTCTGTGTGAATCTGAATGCTGATGCTGGCCACAAACGGCCCATTTATGTCTGCACTTTTTCAAAAGCACATTTCCAGCAAAGCAATACAATGTGCCACAAGGATTTCATCAAGGTCATGTGAACATTCCCAATGAAACATGATGCCAAGGCACAAGGACTGATTTGCAGATGACATAAGCCTTGCTAGCGTAGCATGGTAATAATGGAATTATTTGGTAGCATTTCACTTAAAAGATGATGCAAATCATCATTTTGCTCTAATGTCAGTAGAGCTAATTCTGTCCTCCTTAAATAATTGTATGGACAAGTCCCCACTGTCCATTTTCAAGAGTACACCCCAGGAATTCAGTCACTGTCACAGTCGTAGTAACACAGAAGCACAAAGTGTGGTCAGTGGTGCACAGTGTGAGTGGACACCTCATGGTGAGTGACTGGGTAATTTCATGGTTAGATGTGTGCAGCCACATTGACAGATTTGGTAACAGGGTTGAACTGAAAGTGTGGCTGAGTCTTAAATCAGTCACGATCAATCAAATCAACCGAGAGTTTAAAAGTAGCACACTCAAGTGCCACAACGCTGTTTAGAGCTGATATGATATGTCAGCAGAAAAGCTTACCGAGCGTACAAAGGGGATCTGGCAAAGTGCAGAATCATCAGGAGCGAACTTATGAATCTGAGTGAACTTATGGTAATAATGTTCCCACAGTCCTGTAGATAAATTGATAAACAACCCTGAAAAGGTTGAGAAATTAATTCAGACAGAGCCACAGAGACCTGGTGGTGGACTGTTTGTGCCAAGGCATTCTTTGACTTCTAAATGAGCAGCATTTATATCAACCAACATACATCTCTGTCAAGGTTTTGTTTTTGTTTTTGTCCCTCTACCCGCTAACCTTATCGACTAACCTGAGACTAAGACAAGACCGAGATTTGATAGGTTTTGACTAAGACAAGACCAAGAGCCTACATAGGTATCTAATATTCATGACAACTCTTTGAGTAGTAGTAGTTGCTGCCCTCATTCACCTCATTGAGCATCATTTTTAAGTATTTACAAGTTGCTGTGTGTTCCTTTGGACACTGCAAATGAACTCTTTGCGGTTTAGGAAACCAAATTTTATTCCAGAAGATTTGGCTGGGGTCTCCTCCCAGACAATCCATGGAGAATTAGATTAGACCACACCTGTGGTCTTGACCAGTCTTGAACTAAACCCCTCCTCTTTGTCCAAGACAGAGAAGAGACCAAGTAAAATTGCAGCACATTCCGAGACAAGACTGAGGCTACAAGCTACTACAACACTGGCAGAGACCACAATGAACGAAGACAAACAGGGTTAAATGGGGGCAACAGGAAGAGAGCCAGATGTAGGCAGTGATGAAGAGCAGCAAGTAAAGGCAGACACAAGTAATATTAGAGTAAGAAGAACAAAAACAAAGCGAGAGCGGGACACAAAAAGCCAAACAATGGAGTAACAGTGAACATGAGTGAGGCACAGTGTAATTGCTGTGGGGCTCCTCTCTTTTGTCCTCATAAGGACTGTTGTACCGTCCTGCTCCATGCTGGTTCAAAGAAGTCCTCTGTGGTTAACAGTAGTGTTTTTGTGTCTGGGATGGAGTACGGTCATTAAGTTATCACATGCTGGGATAGCGGTCTCTGTCATGAGATCAGAAGCAGCAGCGCTGCGGTCGGTCTTCTCTCCCTGCAGCATGCATTCACAATTCATTTTTAAAATTGAAGTAAAAGCACTGAACCTCACTTCTCACTGATGACAGCTAACTGAACAAAGGAAGTCAAAAGAGGTCTGAGTGACACAGAAACATGTTAAAGAGGAGAAAACAAAGGCGTTGTGAGATCATAGACGCAATTTATCGTGGCTCTGGTGGATTTCCATGTTTTATGTAAGGGCAATATGGGAACTACAAAATGGCGTAGTTTGTACTGATGAAGGAAAAATACATTGCACGTGAATTCTATTACACTGGTACCTGACCTCGGCTGTATGCTGCCAAAGAGCCGCCATAGCTGTGTTTACATTGATCCTAATATCCTGCTAATAATCAGAATAATATCACCAATATCATCAATATCAGAATTAAAATGTCTCATGTGACCACCTCAGCCAGAAGCGACTAGCTTCATCCAGAGGAAAGTCTCTGTGTATAACTTTGATAATCTGTTTAATAGGGAATGCACCTAATAGTCATGCAAATGTGTAATCTGATCATTGCACTCTGGATGAAATAAATATATTATATATATATAAGATTATAAATATATTTTTGCCACACATGAGGGGAGTGTAACTGAGGGTTATGAGCTGCCTCTACACTTAGCCAATATAAAATAATAACACAGGGACAGGATTGTCAGGATTACACATCTACTTCTTCTGTTCCACCTTTCACAATAAAAACTCTAGACATGAACACGTGCAGCTGTTTATCATATGAAACTTAGAAAAAAGAAAAAAAAAAACACTTCCTCTTCTTGTTCTTCTGTTTATTACCGGCAGGTTACTTCACATTGGGAGGAACCACTTTGTCAAAAAAATCTGAATAAACATCTAATGACTTTATTTTGTGTCTGTGTGAACATTTAAATTGGAATCTCTAATCAGAATGACTTTGATCAGGTTGAAATAAAGAAATATCGGTTGTAACTGCAACTACTGATCAGACTGTTGAAAAATCAATGAACAGAATTAATCAGCAAATATTCTGAATAAATTCATCCTTTAAGTCCCTTTTAAGCAAATCTCTCTGGCTTCAGAGAATTTGCAAGTGCTCTCTTTCATATCGCTGCACTGAATATCTTTTTAGGTTAAAAGCAAAAAAAATAAAAAATAACTCTGGGAGAATGTGATGGACATTTTTCATTATTTTCTGACATATAATAGACCAAACAATTAATCAGTAAATCCAGAAAATTATCTGCAGAGTCATCAGTAATGAAAATAATTAGTTAGACGCAGCCTTAGTTTGCAATCAAGCATGCACTGTAAAGTTCTTTTGACAACTCCTGTTGCTGTCAATCCAGCAGAGTGACAACACAACCAATTACATTTCCCACAAAAAACATAATTGGGAAACCAAATTAGTACTACATAAATGTCATTTTTCAGTGACCCACTCATATAATACCTGGTCGCAATTTCAAGGATCTTGCCTCTGGTGCTTTTTTTTTTTTTAATCGTATTTTCGGACTTTGTCTCTCTCTCCTCACTCACCCCGTTCTTTTACTATCACTGTCCACACCTAAACCCACAGCTGACTGCAGGCATGCTCATGACTCAACTCTTTGGCTTGTCAAAAGGCATTATGCATAAGAGAAAAACATAATTTGATGTGGAAGCACATGCGAGAGGGTGAAGGAAAGTTCATTTAACACATATTTTAACACTTGCAAATGATAATAGCAGATATATTAAGCGTCACAAGCTGACAGTTTTAGGACAGAGCAGTGCTAGAACATCCGAGTTGTTTTTTTTGTTTTTTTTTCTTTAACAGTACATCGGTTTCCAGAAGGTTTAGCATCTTGTCATGAGGCTCTTCTTTGCTTGTTCTCTGCCCGAGTCGGCTGGACGGGTAAAAGCCTCCACTATAGTAGAAAATACGACACTCTGCCTTTTTGCTGTGCAGTATTTGCCTGTACTGCCGATTCTAGCTGCTGTAGAACAAACGGACGCTCAGCCTTCAATGCTGTCAGAAAAAAAAAAGACCCTCTGTGTAAGGTGTCTCTGTGGTGGGTTGGAACTCCCTTTATATTTACTTTATGTTGAATTAAGGGTTTTGCTTTTAAAGCCCAAACTAGGACATTTAACTGCAAACTAGGCCATTTCCCAGTGCGTGTGCGAGCTGTTTAATATCTCAAATAGTTCCGGAAGTATTTCAACATGTTACATTATTCTGAAATTTCTGTGCATCGTCTCCTCTCGGCGGGGGGTTAGAGAAAAGAAGCTTCATTGTAGATGTGAACTCATCTCTTTCTTCTTCCTGTGTCTCTTTTCTTCCCATCCATCTTGATGTCCCCCTGCACAGGTTTGACATTTTCCCTCATGTCTGTCTCCGTCTTTCCATCCGTCCTGACCTGTTCACCCTCCCGCATCTCACTTTCCCTCTGTCCTTTTCTCCTGTCGTCTTCTCTCTTATTCCTCGGGCTTTGTCCCAGTTTTGTAGTCGTTGAAGGAGGTTCCTGTGGGAGGTGGCGCGCCGCACATACACACAAAGGCACACAAACAGAGTGGAGGAAATAGAAGGCAAGAATAGGCATGGCCCTTCTTGTGTTTGGGTCTCCCCTGAGGGGCTCTGTCACCTCCACTCACAACTTAACTTCTCTGCGCTGGTGTTTCTTCTTATGTTGGTGTGTTGTGCTTGTGTGTGCGCCGACGTCTGTCGAGATGGATCCGTGGATTTGGGTGTATGTGTGAGGAGAATATTAAGTTCTGTCCTGTCTGACAGGGTTTTTATGTCAGCGCTTGGCTGTGCTGGCTGCTGGGCAGGTGGTGGACTTGTCATTTTCAGCCCAGCCCCATTGGACCTTGTGTTGATTCTGAACCAAACTTAGAAACAGAAAGAGAGAGAGGAAGATACAGAGTGAGGGAGAGAGAATATATCTAATCTGGGCCAAATCCTCTCACTGCATGGAACTCTCTCTTTTGGCCACAAAAATGGTGCATCTCGCCCACACTATGAGAAACACAGCTAATATCAATGAGATGCACGTCCTGTGTGAATGACAGGAACGGAGAGATAATATAACCAGCCTATACCTTATATGATAAAAATCATGAATGTATTCAAAAACTGATAAAATTATTCCAGGTGGATATTTGATGTCACCAAGCTATGAATACAAACATATTGTATATTCACTGCTGTCGTGATTTTGGGATAATGAAAGATCATACTTTGAGCTACACCGCTGACTGCAAACTGTGTTGATGGTAGATGGTGTTCCCTTGCTTGGAAAGAACAGGGCGACTCGGCTTCTTGGGAACATCAAATCTTTCAATCAACCACCTCCAAAAAGAAAAAAAAAACATAATAATAAATGAGATCTAAACCTATAAAAAAACAAACCCAAAAAAAATATTTTTTTTCTTTCCACTGTTTTCCACTACATGAGCTAAGTATGGCAGTCCAGTGACATTTACATTGAAAAAAAAATGGTTTTGTTTCTGGTAGGATCTTTAGTTAGGTAAAACAGCAACATATTTGATATCAATATCCATATGTTGGAGAAGAATCGTTCAGACCATTAATCCTACAACTATAAGCAACTTTTTTAACATGGCTGTCATGTTGTGAGTTACTTTATAGTGAAAAAACTGATCAACCAAAATCTGCATTTTCTATTCATTAACAATTACATTAATAAAAGTGTGAAGCTGGACTTCCGGCGGCGCTATGTTCATGTCAGACGCAGAAGTTTGAGCTCTGCTGATTAACCAACTTACCAAATCGATATATGAACTAAACTCAGCAAAAACATGCCCAACGACACCACAAAAACGAGCGCTGGCGACAGACTCGCCAGATATCACTTTAGAAACAAAGAAGGAGACGAAAAATCGTCGGAAACAACTGATGCTAACAAGCAGGCTACCCCCGACGAAGCTAGCGCTAGCAAAACCACGGATACTGCCGTGAATGGCTTGGAGGAGATGCTTCAAGCTATCGCCCAGTCGAACCGAGAAATACGGGGGGACATTCAACAGATGAGTATGGACGTAAAGGAATTTAAAGGCCAAAGCAAAGAATCATTCACAAAGCTTGAAACATCAATTGGGAGTTTAAGTGCACAAATAACAAAGCTGGAGAAGAGAGTCGTTGACGCAGAGGAACGTGTGACAGCCACGGAGGAAGCCACAGCAATCCACGGGAAAGCCATCGGCTTTCTTCTGCAGCGTGAGGCGGAATTATTTGAACGATGTGAGGATCTCCAGAACAGACACAGACGGCAAAACCTTAGGCTGTACCAGGTTCCTGAAGGAAGCGAAGGGAGAGACATGGTCGCCTTCATTAAAAAACTACTGCCGACGGTGCTGACTAATCTGCCACTAGCCGAAGCCGACATCAGGATTGACCGGGCGCACAGAGCACTCATGCCAAAACCAAAGGAAAATGACCCGCCTCGCTCCATCGTGATTCAATTTACAGACTACACAGTGAAGGAACAGATCCTACAGCAAGCCTGGAGACAGCGCACAGTGAAGATGGGTGAGAAGCAGATATACTTTGATAATGACTACTCGCCGGAGCTGCAGAGGAAACGCGCTCAGGTCAGATACGTTGTGAAACAGCTGAAGGAGAAAAACGTTAAAGCGAAGTGCATGTATCCAGCCCGACTGAGGATGATGGTGGGATCGGAGGAGAAAACTTTCCAGACGGTGATGGACGCAGCGCCGGTGCTGAAGGAGCTCAACATCCAGATCCGAGTTGACGAGCGAGATAAAGTAGAGCGAGAGCTGACCAGACACAGGTGGGAGACACGGGCCGGCAACCGAAGAGGGAGGAAGGTCAACATGCTTACAGAAGAAGAATGCAGGTTTTTCCTCCCCTGAAGTGACAAGGAATACTGTGCAAAAAGTAAGGTTTTTCCACTTTATATAGACAGCTATGAGCAGCTGCGAATAATTCACTTCTAGATGGGCTAAGTTCAATAGTCTTGTTACCTTCCAATTGGTGTTGTTGGGCTATATATATATTATATATCTCTTTTTGTTTGCTATTGAAAACTTGTTTCAAATTTATATTTATTTTATTATTATTTATTTAAACCTTGCTGAGTCCAGAATGTAACAACAGCATACTATCTGGTCGATTTGGTTTGTGGCATCAGCTGCAATGGACTCATGAGTGATTCACACTCAGCCACAGTAGGGCCGCAGCAGTTAACCCAACGGATTGGGCCTGCTGCACAATGTGACTTTATCCCGGAGGGTTCCCGCCACCCTCCGCCCAGTTTTCGGGGACTGGCCACTAATGGAGACAGGCCAGTTGAGGACTTGGAAGTCAAGTTGTTGTGTTTGATTTCTGATGTTCGTTATTGGAAACTGTACATAGTTTCTGTTCCTCTCTGTGTTGATTCCTTGACAGCTGATAGGACTTTCACATCAGGTGATGGTGCACTAGACATTTATACGCTGACTACAAAGCATCACGACAGTAAGGATTAAAATATGAGTAATATGGATGATCTGACTGTAATTAGCTACAACATAAAGGGTCTGGGAAATCCAATTAAAAGAAAGAAAATACTTAACCAACTTAAAGTTTTACAATGTTCAGCCGCAATGTTACAAGAGACACATCTTTCTGAGGCAGAACACTTGAAATTAAAGAGGGAGTGGGTGGAACAAGTATATAGCGCATCTTATGGAGGAGGGAGGAAAAGGGGCGTTGCTATCCTATTTAGAAGGAATGTTTTTTTTAACTGTGAAAAAGTATTGAAAGACAAGGAAGGCAGATATATCATGGTGATAGGTACAATTGGGGAAAATAGATTTACATTTTTGAATTTGTATGCACCAAATGAGGATTGCCCTCTCTTTTTTAAGAAAATAGCCTCCAAACTGGCAGACGAAGGGAGAGGAATCGTAGTCGTTGGGGGGGATTATAACTGTGTACTAAATTTAAGTATGGACCGAATACCTGCTGAGAAGGGACCTCGAACTAGAAAAGCAGCTACTGTTCTTGGAATGATGGAGGGATTGGGCCTGATTGATGTATGGCGATATCATCACCCCAGAGATAGAGACTATACATATAGGTCCCAAGTCCATGGGAGTTACTCCAGACTAGACATGTTTCTTGTCTCAAAAGCTGATGTGCATAGAGTGACAGAGTGCAAGATAGAACCCATAACTTTGTCGGATCACGGTCCCGTTAAGATGAAAATAAATTTAGGTCAAGAAAAACAATTCAGATACTGGAGACTTAATGTCTCAATATTAAATGACCCCTTAATCCAACAGGAATTACGTGAGAAGATAAAAGAATATATTGAAATAAATGATAATGATGATGTTACGCCATCTATCTTATGGGATGGGGCCAAGGCTGTTGTGAGGGGACACATCATTCAAATTACATCGAGAATAAAAAAACAAAGAGAAGCTAGGAGACTTAAACTGGAGTCTGAAATTATCAGGTTAGAAAAAGAACATAAAATATCAAGAAAAAGGAATACATTAGAATTACTAAAACAGGAGAGACAAAAATTAGATGATTTACTCACATATAAAGCTGAGGGAATGCTCAGATTTGTGAAAAGAAAATATTATGAAATGGGGAATAAAGCAAGCAGGTTACTGGCTTTTCAGTTACGGAAAGATCAGTCGAGTCGTGTGGTACCTAAAATTAAACACCCCGACACAAACAGTATTACCTCCCAACCAAAAGAAGTAGCAGACGCGTTTGCTGCATATTATAAAAAATTATATGAAGGTCAAGAATTAGAAGGGAAGGAGGAGAAAATAACAAAACTCCTGGACTCGATTCAATTGAATAGATTGTCACAGGACGAGGCTGAGATGCTATCCTCTCCCATAACAGTACAGGAAATAATAGAGAGTATAAGTAAATTAAAGAACAGTAAATCCCCGGGTGTCGACGGATACTCTGGGGAATATTATAAAGTCTTTGTTAACGAATTAGCCCCAATTTTATGTCGAGTATATAATTATGCTCTGAATGAAAGGGACCCCCCCAAAACCTGGTCAGAAGCAATTATCACGGTTATACACAAAGATGGAAAGGACCGAACTCAATGTACGGGCTATCGGCCGATAAGTCTACTTTGCCAGGATTTAAAAATCCTGACCTCTATTTTGGCAAATAGAATACAAAAAAACATCCGTAAATTAGTTAACCCTGACCAAACAGGGTTTATAACTGGACGGCAGGGCACCAATAATGTCAGACGAGCTCTAAATCTACAATCTATTGCTTCTGGTAGAAAGATTCCATCAATGCTTCTCAGCTTAGATGCTGAGAAAGCATTTGATAGACTGGATTGGACATTTTTGGAGCAAACAATGGCTCATATGGGCTTTAACGAAACCTTTTTGAGCTGGATTAGAGTGTTTTATATGAGTCCGCGGTCAAGAGTTAGAGTTAATGGCCAATGTTCTGATTTTTTTGATTTGGGAAGGGGGACAAGGCAGGGGGACGCGCTCTCACCAGCCTTGTTCGCCCTTAGCATCGAGCCGCTTGCTGAATTGATTAGAAGTAACCCCCTTATACAAGGAATAAGGGATGAGAGTGGAAACCAACATAAAATAGCCCTATATGCGGACGACATATTATTATTTATTGAAAATCCTGTCCACTCAATACCAGTTCTTTTACAAAGTCTTAATGAATATGGTCTGGTATCCGGCTATAAAGTTAACCCTAGTAAGTCAGAAGCGATGATGGTATCTGGGACATGGCCTAGCCGACTTGATGATATTGTGTCTTTTCGCAGATCTAAACAAGGTTTTAAATATTTAGGGATCACACTCACTCCCCAAGTAACACATTTATACCAGGCAAATTACAAGAAAATATTTGAGATATTTAAAAATGAACTGGCAAGATGGGATGTGCTACCACTATCCCTTTTGGGTAGGGTAGAGGCTGTCAAAATGAACCTACTCCCTAGAATTTTGTTCTTGTTTCAGTCCCTCCCAGTCGGGATCCCGACATCAGCCTTTAATATGCTGGACAAGCTTATATCTAAATTTATATGGCAAAACAGGAGACCAAGAGTGAGACTTAAAACGCTCACACTTGGGAAAGACAAGGGTGGACTCGGCCTCCCTAATTTAAAATATTATTTTTGGGCAGCACAGCTGACAGCAGTGGTAGCTTGGATTAATAATGACATAGAATCAGGATGGGTGAACATAGAGCAGAACTCGCTACCAGCAATACCTCTATCCACTTTGGTGTTTCTAAATAAGCAGTCCCAGAAGAACTTTGAAATTAAAAATGTATGGGTAAAACACACCTTAAACGTATGGTCTACAGTCCAAAAGAGAATTAGAGGAACAGTTGCCCTCTCAAGGGCTATGCAGATTCCTGAGAATCCGGATTTCCCCCCTTCAACAACAGATATCACCTTTAAGAGATGGGCAGGTAAAAACCTGAAGGTTATAGATCAATTAATGTGTGACTCTGGTGTACAGCCATTCTCATACCTCCAGGACAAATACCTTTTACCCCAAAGTCATATGTTCCGTTTCTTTCAGATAAGGAATTACATCACAAACCATACAGACTGGAATATGATTAAAAATGCCCCAACGAACACAGAAACTTACTTCATTAATATAATTAAACACCATCTACCCAATAAAAAACATGTTTCCCATTTATACAGAAATCCGTTACTCGATACACCTGACAATACTCTCTATATCAAAAACAAATGGGAACTGGAGTTAAATATTATAATTGAGGATGAGGAGTGGGAAACAATATGCAGTGGATGTCATAAAGGTATCAATAGTAACATGTGGAAGGAGTTTGACTGGAAGACAAAGACAAGGTTCTTCAAGACGCCTTCCGTGGTCTCTAAATTTGTAGATAACCCAGTTGCAATATACTGTTGGAGAGGATGTGGAATGGTTGGCGACCACTCACACATATTTTGGGATTGTCCAGTGATGCTTCCTTTCTGGAAGGGGGTAAAGAACGAGATAGATAAAGTTCTGGGAATTAATATAGTATTTACCCCAAGTCAGTTTCTTTTAGATCTAACTTCTGAAGGCATGTACACTAGAGACCAAAAGCATTTGTTACATACACTCTTGATGACTGCTAGGAAAATGGTGACAATAAAATGGATGAACCCACAGCCACCCACAGTGGCACAATGGAAACAGAAGTTGAGGGAGGTGTATGGAATGGAGGCTTTAACTGCTCAATTACAACTGAGATCTGACGTTTTTGAGAGGAGGTGGCTACCTATAGCCAGATACCTCTCTAACTGAAGGGAAACCCACAATATCCTGGAATGTCTTAAATGTCCACTTATTTATTTATTATTTTTCACTCATCTGTACTATTCAGTTTTCCGGGCCCACAGCCTTTCGTGTTCATGTCTTTAGCACTGTCATACTATGCATGATCTGTGATGTTGTCAAGGAATGTTTGTACTCTCTTTGTATTCTCTTTAATAAAAACAAAGTTCAAAAAAAAAAAAAAAAAAAAAAAGTGTGAAGCTGTGTGTCTATGCTTTGATTTTATCTTGTATGCAATAGCAGATGTTATTCAAAGCATACCTACCTTTTTGAAAAGCACCGATGATTACTGACAGGATGGTGAGGACATGCACCTGTGGTTGCTGCTTGTTACGAGTTTTCAACTGAATGAGGTTTCGCACAGGTGGATTTTGGCTGGTAGTAATTTGAGAGATGTAATGGTAATAATCATAAGATGAGACAAACTGACAGACAGACAGTAATGGAGAGAGGAGACCAAGACCAAGAAACGTTAAATAGCAAAGCACAGAAGACAGAGTCTAACATTACGTGGTCAATGTCAAGCCCCATTCATCGCTATACCAGTCGGAGGAGATGCCATGAGTCAGGGTAACTACCCCTAGCTAGGATTAGGGTTAGATAAAGGCGGTGTCATATATCTCCCCAGACAATACTTAATGGATTAAATGCCTTTAGACATTGCTAAAGACTTTGCCACAGCACTAAAAAGCACAAACTTTGTAGTTTGCAGTAGTGCTACAGGAAAGGTTACATAATTACACAAATTACACAATTCCGAAAATTAAAGTGTTCACATCCTCTTGGGATTACTGTCAGTGTACAGTGACACATAATACTACTTACACACTCTCTAACAGGAGGCACTATTGTTGCACACTCAATGTCAGTCCTTGAAGCATCTTTTACAGACATACCCAGATCAAGTGGCACAACCCCTCTGCTGTACCTTGAGGTGACAATAACAAATCTATGAGTTATTTATGTTGTCTGATACACTGACCTCATTTTACAGCAAGAATTGAGACATTTGGCTGTAGATGGAGACTCATAGCACACAACAGAATCCTGAATCCATGGCAACGTGGTACCATAGGCTTTCTATTAAAGCTATATTAAAGGACTGAAACACTGAACCCCCCTGTTCGCTACGAGTATAGTATAATGGTAGTATAGTTTAGTGCTATAGTAGTTTCCTCTACTATAAAGCATATTACAGGCTTCTACTTCCTGTTTGGATGATCCTTGCGAGGCGACTGCAAGATTATGAAATCTCAAGTTTACATGACAATTCTTGCAATTCTTCAAGCCATACATGTTTGTCCAAAGCATGTCCATGGTTCGGACCAATCATCAGCTTACGAGGAACAACCGGTAGTTATGGGTTTGAAGATCGGTGTTTCCTCCTACAGAGGTTAGCAGAGATGACAGTTATCAAATCTGAAGGGCAAAGAATGGCACTGAAGGCTTTTCTTGAAAAAGATGCTCTAACTTGTCTTGTCTGAGTGGATAACCATAGTTTACTGACCTGATTGTTTAAAATTAGTCTGTGATTGATGGCAATAGACAGATGGTTCATCCAATTGCCTGCCAAGTCGTTTTTGAAAGTGCTGACTGTTATCCGTAGCTCCAAAGATGACTTCTCAGATGGTTCTGTGTAACAAACCATCTGGCACATGGTAGATATCACTAAAATCAAGACTTAACTAGTCAATAAAATGAGTTATTGACCTTTTCTTTTTATTCAGAGAGAAGTACTGAATAACTGCAGTTTTATCACAGCCAGTTGCTTTCTAAACAGATTTTACAAAGCAAAGAATTCAAGTTTGAGTAGTTTTCATGATGGTGAAAATAAATTAAATAAAATCCTGAAAACTGGGCTACCACATTTCATGGAGCTGACTAGAAATGGCAAAGGTAACAAACCATTGTGTTTCAAAGGGGAAGAGATGCACATTTTATGCTGTATGTGGGCATACGGTATACAGGACCTCAAACAGAGCATCTGGGTTTAAACCCCAACACCTGGATCCCACAACAGCTCTGTGACATTGCGACTGCTGTTTTGTTCCATTCTCTAAATAATTTATACCACTCTAGAATTCTCAGAGAGATTGGAGAACCACCTCTGGGTGCCTCTGGTGGAGACATGAGTGTTTGTCTATAATGGCCACGATCAGCCACGCCGACCATGGTCCAGCTGGAACATGTTGCAGCCTTGCCTGATGGCAATGAGCCATAATTACTGTATGCCCTCACCTTAAACGAGTGTTTAAGATGTTTAAGCCTAACCTAAGTTTCATCTGCCATAAGTGCAACCATTCCCCAAGCGTAGCCACAGGAAGCCCACTATGAATATTACAACACAGAGCATGAATAAGATCACTCAAAGTTCTAGGAGTGTAGTCTGAGTTAACACTGGTTAAAAACATTAATTAAATGTTGAATAGGTCGGCAGTTTTATGAATAGCCTGTTTGCTGCCTGGTCAGGAAAATGCCACATGCATGACCTTGGATGTTTGTGTAAACTGCTTCCAATCTTTTGTTTTTTTTTTCAGAGAGTTACACACACATCAGCATCCTGAACTCACACACATATACATATGTGCAGCTCTGCTCAAGGTGACAGCATTGATAGCTGCTCATACATATTCATGACACTTGCATTACAATAAATAAATAAGCGGCTTATTTTTTTCTCTTTCCTGAATATTAAATGAAGGACATTTGAACCTTCGGCACACTGCCAAACACCAGCCATTGTAGTTCTACGAATTACAGCAACAGCGAGTGCAAAAAGAGGCAAGGATACAAATGGCATAACATTGCCCCATTTCTAAGATTCATCCCACAAAAAAAAAAAAAAATCAATCTTTTATTCTCTGCTCCCTCTTTTCTTTAGCGCTCCGACGCTGCAGCCGTAGCGAGGACACATTTTGCCTCATGCATATTTCACACGCGACACATTGCGAACAATGCCGATAGACACGGCGCGGTGAAAAGTAACAGCTTTTCCAGTAGTTTCCATTTCACTCCTAGTCATTATTTATGGGGACCCTTTCCAAAACGGCCGTACAGCTATGTAATGCATGAAGCTATTTGCTTCAATGATGATGGAGAGGCAACTGTTGGCAATAATGTTAGCCTGTGCACACAAACAGGGAGGGAAAGGGAATGAGACTCACTGAATGAATTATAAGATTGTTTCTCTTGTACCACGTTCTCGTTTTGATTATTGTAATCGTGCGGCTGATGGTGTCTGTTTGGTGCAGTCTGACTCAGCAGTGTGCCGTAATGGTAAAAAGGTGCACCCTGAAAACGAGATAAAGATGGAGGACAGGGGAGTTAATAAGAGATGGAGGTGACTCGTTACACAGTCCACCTACAGATTATTTAGAATATTTAAACATTTCTCTGTCGCGCAATAGGAGAAAAAAAATGATTGAAATGAAAGATGGACTGTCCCGTAAGAGTTACCTAGATGAGTAAATAAATTGTTGTTGATGTGTACACTTGAGTGCAACAGGCAACATATGCCTGTATAGGGGAGTTCATGTAGGTGGGTGCAGAACTGGAGATACCTTTGCAGGCCAGCATTAGCATTGTGAATTTAATGTGGATTGCCACAGTTAGCTAGTGGAGCTTGATAAGGATAACGTGATCTTTTGGGCTGATTGAAAACAAGGCATGCCGTCACGTCCTGGATCATCTGAAAAGGTTTCACTGTGCAGGCTGGGAGGCCCATTACAGTAAAGCTGTAACCTTGTTAGCGATGATGATTAGCTGTTAAGTAAGGCTGTAGCAACTCCTGTGTACATTTTACTGGTACTTTTAATCAAGTTTATCTCATTTATTTAGAGGAAGGTTTTATTTCTTCTGTAAAAAGTTACAAAGTCTAAGAAACAAAATAATGATATTTAAATATACTTTATTTTTATTTTCTTTATTTTTCTTTCATATTTTCACATTTACACTTGACAAAGAGCTAATGATCTAAATCTGCAACAACATGTTACTTTGTTATATTACAATAATAATAATGAAATATTTAAAATGAAGGATAATTAAATAACTATACAATAAAATGATACTCCTACTAGAAACAATACACAGAAGAGGAAAGTATCATTAAATGATTCTGAAAAAAAAAATAAATAAATAAATACAAGAAATGAGATACAGTTCCTGTAGAATGACCACATGGCACCAAATAACCCAACACAATGAACAAAAGGAATCCCTCTCAAGTAGCGGTAACGCCACATAAAAGCATAATTATGACCTCCACACTTGGATTCACTCTTTTGATCAAGCTGTTTCAAGAGGCAAGAGAATATTTCAGTGAACGTCCCTGCTCTGCAGCTGTTAATTATTTACCCGGCTACTGCGCATGCTAATGATATAGCATCTGGGTTTTTGTCGAGTTCATGTATGAGCAAATTTTGCATCATCTCAGAGGCACTGAAGTGCGCTTAATCCTGAATACACAGAGCTGAAACTCCAACCGATGTTCTCACCATAACACGGTAACTCGACCAAAGAGCTAATTGGTTCGTCTGCATAGTTCAGTTGCAGTTCCTCAAGACGAACCCCAAGAAAGTCTTAATGGCTTGAACACGCTGAACCAAACATGGAGCATGATGTGCAGAAGTACAATCAGGGAGAAAGAATCCACCGGCTATGTTTCACATAGAATTCTCTCTGCACACTGTAACTGTTTCTACTCATGTGATTGCATTAGAATAGCCGGTGAGCTTGAAATGTTGAAACTCGTTTAGGATGCCCGACTTTTTCCTTTCTTCCACATGCAATAGTTCATTTTGTTTTTGCCTTTATAGAAACAAAAAGTCACCCTCCTGTGTTGGTGTGATATTCTGTGCTACATGGGATCCTGCAGTCCCCTCCAACAAGCTCTAGTCTAGTGCAGGGGACTATGAAATCTGCTGTTACGGGGCTGCCAAGTTCCTTTAATTATGCTGTGATGTTAAATTGGGTATGGAGGAATAGAGCAGGCTGCACGCTGTAATGCTGGCCTCGTGCCCAGGTCCAGTGTACCCATAGATACATACACACTACCACTGCTACCCAGTTCTTTACAGGGCTTGTTGGCACAGGGAAGTCATCTGAACTTCGTATTTTACTGTGTGGAGACAGAAAAATGCAAAAAAAAAAAAAAAAAAAAAAGTCTATGTTGCAGAGCTAGCATTATTATAGCATATAGAAAAAATAAATCCATAGTAATGTAGTATGTATATTTCTGTCCACCATATCCCTGTTTGTCCAGCACTAATGCATTCTGCTCAGCTACTGGATTGACAGTTGTGCGTGTGTGTGTGTATGTGTGTGTTCATACATATGTAAAAAGTGTCAGATATTGTTTTGTTTCTGTGCACGTTCACATTGCATTGTGTGTGTGTGTGTGTGTGTGTGTGTGTGCATGACACAGTAAATGAACAGGGTGATGCTGGGCCAGATGGTGTGTATGTTGGATGCTCAACACAGAAGCCAAGGTGTCACCTTGGCTTGATAATGAGACAGGAAAGCGGAGCGGTCGGAGCAGTGGGGTGGTTCCAGAAATACAAAAGACCTAATGAGTTGTGAATGCACGCTTTCTCTGGCTTACATTGCTGCGAGTGTCAAGTTAACACATTCTTGAGGGTTTTACAAAAGTCTGTCTTGGGGGAAGAGTTTGAGAAGGTCACGGTGTCCATTAATTTAAACGGTGATAATGGCCACATGGATGACAGCGGGAAACATTCTATTGACTGAATGTTTCATTTTAATAGTAGTTCTATTTATGTATTTATTTTTGTTTTGAGTTTGACAAGAGAATAAAAATGTGGAAACTTCGACCTCTTTCATTTTGATTTGGATTCTTTTTTAATCTGTCTCATGAGAGTCCCCCACGACTGGAAAAAAAACAAAACAAAACAAAACAAAACAAAAAAAAACAAATTGGTGAATCCTCTGTGAATTTGGCTTAATATCACTAATTTGGATCCTTTCAAAAGAGAGCAGTGTAATATTTTATTGCAGATAGTGTGCATGAAAAACAGGTCTGTTTGCTAAAAGAATCCCTGAGTATATGTTTCTGGGAGCGCTCCGTCTCATCCCTGTGATGTATATACTGTACAGTAAAGCTGTCTCTTATAGGATGAACCTTCAGTTTGAGTGCACATGAATGAGCTGTAATGCTGTCAAAATGTCCTTCATTAGCGTCGGTGTCACATAAATAAGCCCTTTTAGAAAACAGATTAGTCTGGAGGAGGCTCGGCAGGCTCCACACAGCGCTGACACGTCGCCGTCTGATTGTCTTGATTTCTCACTTTAAGACACGTGTAAGAATATTTTATTTTGGAATGCACAAATCTCTCTTCCATGTCCACCTCCGCTCTCCTTCCTCCTCTCGCTCTCTCTCTCTTTGCTGCCTACTCTCACATGGGCAGATGAAAAGTCATTAGCTCTATCCCAAATTGCTACCTAGTGTCTCATCTGTAATATTTATGTGCTGCACTAACAAATACAGAAGAATGACAGAACAGCTTATTGCCACAATGAGAAGTAATGAGATGTAATTTGCTGTTGCACTACTACATAAATCACTTAAAGCCCAGCAGTCATATTCACTCCAAAGGTGCTCTGCAGTGGACCAGCCTTGGCATTAATTGATGTCTCTCTTTTTGTCTCTCACTCGCCTTCATTCTGTTTACTCTGTATAGTCACACTCGTCTGCCGAGGCTAGATGTCAAGTTTTTTCTGTATTTCTAACTATGAAATGCAGCAGTTTTTAGCTGTTATGAAAAATCTAGTTGATTTAAGGGGAGACATTACTGGTGAGTTCTGGTGAGTTGTGGTGAATCTACCTGAACATACACTATTTTGCAAAGGTTTCCAGAACTGGTATGTAGACTGATTAAAATGATGGTTTTATTTTGGTGACTATATTAGATATATGATATTAGACTAAAGGACCTCTTTTTATAATTTCATAATTCAGGAGATGCTGTCAACATTCATTGTAAAATGAGTTTTTAGCAAAACCAAAGACAATAGCTTTTTTCTGAAATATTATAAATAATATAAATAAGCCAATATCTATTGCTGCTAGTCTAAAACAAGGCATGTTATGGAGGCAAATCCCAGCATAGACAAAACAAACCTGCCTGTCATGTCACACCCTGGACTCTTCTTTAGAAACATTCATATATGACATGAAGATAAGTTATCAGTCAACGTGAATATACGAGGCTGCTGGCACAAAAACATATGAATAAAGATAAAACATTCAAATAACTCAATTACAATTACGGTGGCAGTAAGTGAGTCATATTATGTAAATTGCAATCAACTCCATGTATCAGCCTTAAAAGAATAAAATGTCAATCAGTGCTGTAGTGGTATACATGAGAGATTTCAACATGTGGCTCATTACCAAAAAGGAATATTAATGAGGAGAGTGCAAAAAACCGCCTGAAGTAAAAATCATTCAAATAGGCAACATATGTCGACAGACTGCTGACGAAGATCATTGTAGTGTGGGTGGAGGTCGGTTTATGATTCTGTTTCAGACTCTTAAATCCAAAATATGATTATAGAACGCTGCAAAGAATCTCTCAATCATCATATTCTAACAGTGATGAAGTGGGTGTACCACGCAGCATGACTATACAGTATACCATGAGTGAGTTCTAAGTTGTCTGATAGAATTCCCAACAGTGAATGGTTCTGGCATCCTGTTTCAGTCATATTGCATCACAGCACACTGCATGAGACCACTTTGTAAACAGAAAATAGACTTCCTGAGATGACGACTGTATACCGCAAATACAGTCTTTGCCCACAGGCACTTTATGATGTCCAGTAAAATATAGAATAAACTGTTAAAGTGCACAGCCATTATCTTTATCTGGCTGTTTATTTACACATTTTAACTAGCCATAGTTTTACTCCAGTAATCTGCAGAAACTTCATTAGTTTGTGGTGTTCTGTACAACTCATTTTCATTAGCCATAAATTTCTTCATAACACATGAGAGCAAAGCTACAAATTATCTTTTTCTTTCCCAGACACTCCAACCCAGAGTTTCTCAGACATAAATTGCTTGCTCATTAGTCATGGCATCAATGCAGGAGTGTTCCAGTTAATCCCTGATCTTCCAGCCTGCCAGAGGCCGCTCAGACACCAATGAACATCAGCAACGCTGAGCTAACATTTCCTCGACAACACCAAGCTAGCTACAGCCACTGCTCTCTGCGTTTCTGCTCATTCAGCAGCTCCTCGCTAAATCTAATGATTTTCATGTGGGATTTAACTGTGTCACGTGTGTGATTGTTGCAGACTCTGTCTCTTCCATGTGAACGTGTGCACAGCTCTACACTATTTCAGCATACACCAGCGTACGACTGACACCATTTCATTAGCAGATTACCTTGAAAAGCAAGCAAAGCCACTCTTTAAGTGATCAGGTGCAGTGTAGCACAGAGAATCCAACAGGTTCACAATCTCCAATACAAATGCACTTCAACAACAGAAATATTCAATATCAACTATAATACTATATCGTACAATATTAGAGTTCAATATTACATTTTTGTATTTCCATACGATAATAATACATTATAGGTGTTAAAATGAGTATAAAGCGTGCCAAGAGTATAAAAACAGGCTATTCCACCTCCAATCATATACAATACAATACATTCTGAATTAATTGGGAATTATAACAAATAAAACACAGTTTCATTCATGGGAAGGCAGTAAATTATTCTTATTCCATAAATTGACCACTTTGGGCATTGTTGTTGGTGTTGACTTCATCTTCAGGAACACCTCACACATTTTCATATGCCAAATGAATTGATGAGTCATGAGCAATATTTTTGTAAAACATACTGTAATGTTACTGTGGATTTTGAGCAGACATTTATGGTTCCATTTATCACAATGATCCAAATGACCCTTTAGCCTCAGCTGTACACGTAAAACTATGATGAACATGGGACATTCTGTGCCTCCTCAGCATGTTAGCATTGTCACTGTGAGGCTGTTAGCATGCTAATGTTGCTCTTTATCATAAAGCACAGCTTCCTCACAGAGTGCTAGCTTGGCTGCAGGCTCTGTCGTGGAGTTTGAAAGACAAAGAAGCTTAATACTGGGGAGAGTAATGACGCCATCAAGTTGCATTATGGTACTGTAGGATCCGGGGTTTCTCAGAGATTGACTTTAAGTGAGGGGATGTGCTGAATCAATTTTGACTATTCTTGCAAGTCTGGCAAACTAAATGGATAGAGTGCATCCAGAGGTTATTCAGTAGCAGCCACTCAGACCCCCCCTCCAGCTGGCTGCCAGTCATATATATATATATATATATTTTTTTTTTTTTTCATTTAGATAAGCATGGGCCTGTCATGGACCTGTCATAGGTTGGTTGGTTGAGGTTGAGGTTATGGCTGAGCATTACAGATTTGTGTGCAGCCTGCATGAGATTCCAAACTCACAACAAAAGTACCTAGTGAACCATCTTCCTGAGATTTCCACTAGATCCTTGGTCCCATCTCACATTGAGTCACGATGGCTCAATAGTCCAGGTTTTCATTTTTATCACAATACACTGTGAATTGTCGTCCTCTCTCTCTCTCTTCCCCTCTCTCCACCTGCCTCTCTGCCTTTATCTATTCCTCCGGAGGAATGTATTAGTAAGTCGACATCATTAAGCACCTTGACTCATGTGCTGCTGGGCTTTAATGTTTAATTTCACACCAAACGAGGGGAGGAGGACACACAGGAGGAGGAGTGTGGACGGAGGAGAGGGAAGAGGGTAAAGGATCACAGGGGTGGATATGTTTGTTAATTTTAGGTGTGTGTGTGCGCGCACGCACACATGTGTAGGTGTGTGGAATCATCACAAACTAAACCATAAAACCTTCATGGTCCGTTCTCAGCAGAAACAGCACTGGTGTTTCAGATGTGTATGTGTGTGTGTGTGGGCTTACTTTTATGTACATATGGTCATTATTGTAAATCCAGTAATTAGCCTCACCAGTGCTTTGGTTGGTGGATCTAATTGGACTGTTAAACCCAGTGCCACTCAAATGTCTAAAGATGCTGAAACATATGCAACACACAAACACACAGTGTCCATTATTGAAGCTTGTACGTAACAGTGTGTATTCACACACACACACACATACTCCAAGATAAATAGCCTTCATGGGCCCGGTGTGCTCAAAGATGATGTACTCAGTATTCACTCATTGCCAATAACATCCACCCTCACACACTCACACAAGGAGACACAACCATTTTGCTTGGAATGCTGTATCAGACACCTGTGTGTGTGTGTGTGTGTGTGTGTGTGTGTGTGTGTGTGTGTGTCAGCACATTGACAGCAATAGACACCTCAGCAGCTTCAGATACCCAGCAGCTGTCAATAACTCATCACTTCTTTCATTAAGCTTATTGGCAGCTGGTCAAATAGACTGTGTGTGTGTGTGTGTGTGTGTGTGTGTTCAGTGACTCCTTGACTGCACTGTTTTTCTTCATTAAAGCCCATTTAACCAGTAAACTGCTGTGCATGTGTGTGTTATAGTGTACTCCACGTAGATATAGAAAATGTAACACCTAGGAATGAGTCTCAGTGTGTCAATGTTTGTGTGTGTGTGTGTGTGTGCGCGCACGTTGGGAAAGGTGATGGAATATGTGTAATTGTGTGTGTGTGTGTGTGTCCAGAGGGAAGATTTGAGGTAGGTGGAGGTGACCATCGATAAACACGTTAACTCCGCTGAGAGAGAGAGAGGTGGAGGCAGGGGTGGAGACACACCAGCACCAGCCAGCCGACAGATGAGCAGTAACACAACTCAAATAAAACGAGATCTCTGGTTGATCGCCGTGTTTTTTGACTCGTGTTCAAACACAGCCAGCTCAGATTTCTGCAATTCAGTCATCAGAAGAAGCGCTCTCACAGTTTCATATTCAGTCATCTTGAAATTGTCTTTGCACATGTCTCTGTGTTTTGGTGCACATGTGGGACATTCATTCAAATCAGGCAGCACGAAATGAGTTTTGGATATTTTGGTGAGAGTCTGTTTGTGAAGAAAAGTCACTGCTACAAAGAGCAGAACCAATTGCAAATTTCTAGAATAATAATGTAATAATAAATGATCTATGTTAATTTAACCATCCCATACAAGTTAATTGTGGTTGAAATAGAAAAAGTAGCCTGCAATGATCTCTCGGCCAAATTCCTGCAGTCACCTGAAGGCAGCAGGACACACTGATAAATCTGCAGCATCTGATCTTGAAGTGCCCCCACCCCCCACCCCCCCGAGTGCAGCGAGGCCGTCCGCTGTGTTTAAATCACACGCGTCAGAGCGGTCGATTATAACTCGATTCATGCGGAGAAACGAAGGTTCACAGGGACTAGACAATCTTGCCTGATCACGGCAAAAGTGGCGTCATGTTTTAGTCTTCAAATACGCAAACTATCATTGCTTTATTATCTTTGTCTTATAGTTATTGTACTAATATAACTTAAAAAAAACCTAGACATCCACCTCTGGCTGCTTCACTGTGATTGGCTGAGCTGTTTCACAGCTGGAATAGCAGTAATATGACTCAGAGTGTTCCCAGCTCGCGATCTATCGTCCTCTTCACTTTTGGACTAATAAGCAGGTGCACTAATAGAAGCCCACACATTCTGTGCACCTAAGGATCCAGCGCTGTGCATGAGCTCTGTATAAACTGTTGGCATGCAACACCTAAGCCCACTAGTGGAAAAAAAAATCTTGTTTTGTTGTGTTAAAACAGCCTCTGTGCTGTTACTTTTTGTAATCGCATTCCCTCCTCTTATTTATCCATTTCTCCCCGAGAACTAACAAGGCCTGTTACATGTTGCAAGTGTAATATCCCCGAGGCCTCAGGCCAGGTCATTGTACATCTAAAACATTTGCAGTCCGAACACAGAGCAAGTTTCTCCTCATCTCTGAAAAGCTGACACTTTCCCAGAGCCTCAAGGTTTCTTTTCTCCGACGGCAGCGATATGCTGATGCCACGAGGGATGTGCTGCAGATGGACAGGCACTGCAACGGCTTCTGATAACTCAGGGACTGCCATCTCAGGTAGAAGAAAACAGGAACAAAAAAAAAAGAAAAAGGAAAGGAAACAGGCTAGATGGTGTTGATCAAAGCAAGAATATCGAGGTAAAGATAGGAAGGAGTGCAGGGTGGAAATAAGCTTGGGAAACCATATGGAGGATATTTTAAAAAAATGAGCTGAACTGATACTCTCAAACATACACTGCCTGCAATAACACAATTATGTATCAGTTCCCTTTGTTCAGCTCAAGAAAGCGAGGTCTTTGCTTTCCTGTCTTACACGTAGAGCACAGCTCACTCTCTGCTGAGTGCCAGGAGGTTGAGAGACATGCAAACTTCAGGTTAAAAGCCTTGGCAAGCATACAGACATTTACATAAGTGCATGCAGCAGCGCAGTGTACCTACAGATGCTCTTTGGTAAATGTATTGAGAACAGTGTGTCGAAAGAGCTACTGCGCTGCATGAGTATATTTAAACCAATAGTCCCTGATATTATTATAGCGCACAGAACAGCAGACATGTACGAGCTTTCTTTTTCTTTGTGAAACTTTTTGATACTCCAGAGTTCACACAGACACGCAGCGCTTTGTCATGTGTCTCTATAGGGGGAAGCAGGCTGATAACTATTCATCTGCCTTTTATGTTTGTGCGTGCACTCTCATCGCCTCTCCCATGTGCCTCCTCTTTCTAGTTTTTTCCCCCCAATGTGCTCCCAGATTAGGCACGTCCACCACTTAACGTAGCACATCAGTGGGGATGCGGGGAGCAGAGGGAGTGGGAGAAGGAGAAGGAGATGGAGAAGGGCCAGAAAGGGAGGAGACATCAATCCACTGCATCCTAAGCTCCTTGCATCTCACACCGTTTACCACCCAAACCTTTGAAGTCTTCCAGTCCCCTGATGTCGTGTCGTTTAATAATTTCTAGTATTTTTATGATTCCTCTTTACTGCTTTCTCTCTTCACTTCCTCTGTTATATAGACTCAGTCAAGCCAGCTGCTGTAATATTGTCTGGAGCTGATGAACAAGATCCAAGCACATGGCCTGGTTCCAAACCGATTGCTCTGCACATGTCAGATGTTTTCCTCTTGTTAGGGAAACAATTGACTGATCAGAGCTAAGCAGGCGGGATTAAGCATGGAGATGGGCTCGTAGCTAGTTAGCTACACCATCAGACGTGTGACAACTACAGATGGGACTGATAAATATAGAATAACTCTGAACATATACAAACAAACATGCACCATGTTAGTGGTGAGGAGGGCTCTCCAGTGATACATGTACTACTAACTTACTTTCTTGATCCTCTTCGCTCCTTGTAGCTCCTAGTAACAGGATGGTGCAGGCTGAATCCCCAAACATGGACGGCCACATGCTCAGGTGGGTTCATACATGTTCGTACAACTAGGCCAGAGAAAATGGTTAATTGTCATACAAATCTACCCCTTTGACTGATATGAAAGTCAATGAATTGATGTTCCTTTACTTATATAATCCCCAGTGTTAGAGTAGATTATCTGGATGGATGTCAGAGCAAGGCACGTTCATGCAGGGTAGGAAAACAGTTTGAATGGTAGGAAAAGAAACAAACCAAGAAGGACGTTCCTCCAATATGTCAAACACAAGGTGTGTTACACCATCTAAAAGCTCCGCTATCGATGCCCATGACGGAGACAGATGGAAGGAGACTCAAAGTAGGTGGAATGAAATGAGAATGAGAGACAGGGAGAAGAGTGGGAGAAAAAAAAGAGAGAGAGAGAGTGAGACAAGAGACGTGAGAGGAAATGCATCCCCCTCGGCACAGCTGGGCTCACTGTCATGTCGGCCTGTCACATGGGATCTGGCTAGAAATACTAGTTCTCTCTGTCTCCTCCAAACAGAAAATAGGCCACATACTGTTCAACACAGCCACTGCATGGCACTCTTTCACAGTGGAACATAATGTGCATGATAGGACATGACACATGGCTTCAAAGAGAATGTTCAGCGTGGAGAGAAAATCACCTGTTAGAGTGTTTGTGTACTCTGATGCAGTCGTTGCTACGTGTTCCATTTTGAGATAGTTATTTAACCCGTCCCTAATTATTTCTAACATGTGTTAGAAAGACAAGTGTGTTTGACCCCATGAAAAAAAGCAGGGGTCATGTGGTTTTAGGTCATTTTTTTCACTATAAGTTAGTGACCGAGTCCCCTCTCAGTTCTGTTCTTAGAAGCTAAATATAGCCATGGAATACAACGTTTTCTGATTATAAGCTGCTCTCCTATGTTAAATCTGTTGTTCATATTTGTTCATATGTTCATATATCTGCAGGATTTTTGTGACATTTAGTTGTTGTTTTTTGTTTTAATTTATCTATCTTCAAGACTGTTTTGATATCTATAATTTATGTCAGATTTATTGATTGGGATTTATACATTGCACTCTTTAATTCACTTTTCAAGCTTTATTTGACAGAGACAGCTGAAGAGTGACAGGAATGCAGGGAGACAGAGATGGGGGATGACATGGGAAAGAGCCACAGATTCCCTGGGCTTCACACATGGGGCAGCCGCTCTACCAACTGAGCTAAATGCCACCCCAATTAAGACATTTCAGTTAGTTTAGTTTAGGCTCAGTAAAGAAAAGGTGATGTTAATTTTATAATTACCGTATAATTAACATAATAATGAATTAATCATAATAATTATCATAATACAGAAAGTGACGTGATCCCAGTCAAAGAATCCGTTCATTCACTTTATTTTCCCTTGCTGCACTCTGTATTTGTCTGTGTTTGTTGCTCAGCTGCTAATAGAAGAAATATCATTTATACAGAGACAGAGATTCATTTATTCAAAGGTTTGCCTGACGGAGCGAGTCTACCGTCTAAATCATTCCAACTATAAATGTCAACATAATGTATATCCATTCTGTTATGATACTTAACAGGTATGAAGGTCGAAATATGATATACGGAATAATTAATTTAATAATAGCAATCCAATGAAGTGGGCTATTCCTGTGCTTTGACATTGATTTTATTCCACAGTCTCTAATGTACAGTACTCACATAATGCTCACAAACACACAGACAGAACAAGAATAACTAAAGTCCATTATCCCTCTGAGTCATTAAGGAACGCCATCGCAGTCGAAGTACAGGTTGCATGTCGGGCTTCCTAACGACAATAACAAGCATTTTTGATTTGATTTTACTGAGTGGTCCCAGTAAATGATTAATGCATAAATTGTACTGAACTGCCTGAAACACTGAACCGATGATGCCCGACTCTTCAAGGATTCCTCAGGTTGACTGAGGGTGGGTTTGGGTCAAGGTTGACACGTGGTCGGTTTGATGAGACTTTGAAAGAAGCATGTTGATCTGGAGATGAAATCACATCACTTTTATAAGAGTACAATTCAACGTAAAACTTTCTCATTTTTTTCCACATACTTAACAACATACCATACACATAGATTACAATATGGGTAGTGTGACATTTCATGTTGCTTTCTTAAATGACTCATGGAGGACATTCATGTTGTTCTTTTAATGAGCAGACCTGAGCACATTGCATGTTATATAACTGAGCTGCGTTTTCCTCAGGGGGCATTGTTTTGTTGCTTTGCTGAGTTTAAACTATTTGAGGAGCAGAACTCATTTCTGAGATAAAACATCTGAGAAATAGATGATTAATGGAGAAAAAATATATATATCTGTATACATCACAACAAACATTGAAGTGTTCCTCAAAAAACATGCATATCCACCATGGTCCCCATGATGATTACATAACATGCAACAAGAAGACTGATGGCTTGCTTTGTAGCGTTGTTTTGGCAGGCCGGTTTGTTTCCAACAGTAACTGTGAAAAATAGACTCTTGTGTTGCTTGATTACATTATAGATTGTCACGCAATCTGTGCCTGATGTGACTGTGACATCAGATTGATAACCTTCCCTGTCAATTCAGAAGGTATACATCTCACTGAGCTCATTTAGCACACGGTGCGTATCATATGATATCATTTTCAGATGATAACGATCATAATTCACTCCCGGTGTCCTTACAATGTCTTGTTAATGCCATGCGAGTGGCCATTAGAGGCAGCTGCTGTTCCTCTCCTCTATGGTCTATCTGAAGTCTGAAGCCAAGCACCACCCCCCCATTGATCAGCCTTTTGTAACTACAGCTCTCTGATTGGGATCCATTAAAGGGCAGAGACTGAAGTGATTGTTGGAGTAGAAAGTAGGAAGCTGGTGTGATGAATTATGAACAACCCTTGTAGGGATCCGAATTTGAATAAGTAAGAATGAAGTTGTGTTAATTCAAGCATGAATTGTGTTGTCATCAGAGGCTGGCTGAGTCAGTGACGGCAGCAACAATACTGTTGCATATTAAGCCATCTGTGTCCTAATGTAAGGAGATGGTCAGTTGAAGCAGTCCCAAGGCTTGAATGGTCGTGAAACACTCTGAGGTGTATAATAAGTATAATGTATAATGAGTGTCTGTGTGAGACACTAACTGCTTCTTTGTTGGGTGGAGACACTACAGATAAAACTGAGACTACTCAGTTGATGACTTACATCAAGAAATGGAAGTTTTCTTAAATTATATGTTTAAATATGCAAATAGTCTACTTACAATATAGAAGCAAAAATAATCCAAAATCTTAAAACCAGTGATTGAAATAATGCTTCTGTTTGGTTTGTCGGTACAGAAGCAACCTACACTTCAGGTGCATTCTATAATAATAGTAATCATACGCTTTGTTCATGCAGTCTATAGTGCTTTTCCTGGCATGCGCTGCTAACAGCAGGCTGAAGCAGACGTCGTAGAAAACCTGATGAAACATTCAGTAATTTAAATGAGTTCACTCTCAGATTCTGGGTCACCTTTGGATGAATTTAACAACTATGTCTCAGTGTTTTGCTGCCAATTGCAGCAACAAATCATTCTAAATTTGCCACAGCTCAGATTTGTGCCTCTGACTTCCCGACTTCTGATCTGTAGCAGCGGGGGCTGCAGCTCACAGGTGTCATAGTATTTATACTATCCCTCCATCATAATAAAGCTGACAGCAAAAATCAAATTTCACAATCAAACTGGTATTTTTCTGTCCCCAGTTTCAGATTGTGTTGTAAAGGACATCCATGGACAGCTGTACACATGCATTTGTTCTAATGATATCACTTATGATCAAAAACTAGTGAGTCAACTCCTCTTCAATCTGTATGCCTCTGCCATTATGTCCATAGAGGCTGCTGTTGCCTAGTTCTGGTTCTGGCATGAAACTGGTTTCACTACCTGCCAGCTTGGCCTGAAAAAAACTCCTCTTCCTGGTGGTACAAACACTAACACTCTACCGCTGTCCTTACCTCAAAGTCTGGACTGCCCAGCAAACAAAATGAGCTAACAGCAGCTACAGGTGGCAGCAGTTTACTGTAATGTACTGTTCAGTCTCTCTCTCTCTCTGTCTCTCTCTCTCTGTCTTATATTAGAAACAGTAATGTAGCTCTGCCTGAAAAACTAGCATGTGGTGAGAAGTCTTAAATCTCTCTGTGCCATCTGTCTCAATACTTTATTCATTTTCAGAAAAGAACTCCAGAGACCAAGAATTACAGGGAGAGAGAGAGGGAGAGAGGCACAGTCACATGGAGTCAAGGATGTCTTTACCTGATATTCATATGACCTGATATCAGCATATCAAAGCCTGTCACCTGGCTGAAGCCTTGTCTCGGCTTCCCAAAGGGTATGTCAGACATGAAAGAGTGTATTTGAAGAGTTAAAAGAAGAGCTGAGTTGAAATGCCATTTCTTTTTAAAGTGTCATTTTCGGGTGGTAGAGGCTTCTGAACTCCCCGAGAGTCGATAAGTCGCCTTGAGGTGCTGAAATGCTGCCGTGACCATGCATTCAGACTTCGAAAGAAATTCACTGCTGTCATTCCTGTACTGCTGGTCATTGATCAGAACCGGTGGTGTGTATGAGTGTGTGTGTGTATGTACACTGCTGTACTGTTTCCTGGTCCAAACTCTGGTACAATATGAACGCTCTTACAGTCGCAGGAGCCTCTGTACCGCACCATGCAAACTTTTTCCAGGACTCGTTACAGTGTGACACAACAGGTGATTCCAAGACAGATACTTGTTGGCTCTCTCAGGGAACGATATGCTGCTAGGATGAGTATCTTTACTGATGATGGATGGCTTTGATCCTGGAACAAAGAGCGTGTCTGCTTATGAATCTCTTCCTCTTTACCTTCAGAGAATAAGCATGCTCTACCTTTTGATTCCTTCCGTCCTGTAGGATTATTCTCTGCAGCTGTGAAAATGATTTCTAAACTGATCAGTGATCACAATCATGTAGTAATTCTACTTAAACTTCTCCGTAGAGAGGTAACCATCCATTACTCAGATATGAGCAGATAGCATGTTCTCAACAGATATGATTTTTTTTTATTTGCAGTAACCCAACACGTGTTCTGAATTAACCAACAGTAGTGCATACAAATGGACCTCCATTCATTTCAAGGTACAACCGATCGCTTAGTAAATCCATTAGAGCGCACGACTACTTCAGTTGCTAGACACGGTTTCTAAGTGTGAAGAGGAGACAACTTTAGAATAAAGAGCCTGTGTGGCTTAATAAATCCCAAACTACTAGCTGATTATGAACATGCCTTACTTAAGAATTGGGAACATATTGAGTTACAAAAACTCAATTTAGAATTATTTGGAGAATATTAACACATAATAACACAGTATATGTATTAGGTGTTATTGAAGGAGAATGACTTGAGGTACTGCCACTCCATGAGACTCATACCGAGCAAAGCATACTATGTTAAATCATGTACATCCTCTCTACTTACCATCGATGAGCTGTAACTGGGAAGTCACTCAGAGCAAACTCTTACTTAGTGTTCTAGTAGTTGTAAAATACACCGTGCAGAATATGGTATTAACAATGGCAAATAAAGAGCTCGTATGAGTTCTGAATGTTACCTCTTGTGTTCTTCAGTGTCAAATAAATACACTTTGTTCCCTGTGGCTAAAGCAACACGACTTTCTGTGTTGCACACTTTTATACACACCAAACAACATGTTTCAGTCAACTATTTTCACCGGATCTGTTGCGCAGTGCAGGACGAAACATGGCTTATCTTGTGCAGGTGTTATTTTCTGCCTCACAAACTGGCTAAACCAAGAGAGCTTTTCAGATTTTTTAGTTTCCTTTTTCTTTAATATGAATATCATCTAGATGATCTCATACATAGGCAGCTCAGTAGAAAAAAAGACAGAAACAAGACTTATATTGTTATTTCTACTATATTTATATTTATGAAATATAGAGAGTTTACATTACAGCCTTATGCACTCTTTCAGCAAATCAGGTAAACACAGCCTGAACACCACGTTACACAAAGGTTATTGCAGGGTTGTTGTATTGGGTTGAACTGCCTTTTGCAGGGGTTCAGTATGGAGTCATGAATGCATTTTTCAGACGCTGCTTTAATATGAGCATACCGTCCTGAGCTCAACACACCAGACTTGTGTGAAGAGTTCTTCTGCTCAAAGGTTACCCATAACATCACCTTTGTCCTTTTAGCATTTGAAACTTCAAACGTTTACCTTATCTGCTTTCACTGAATACAGCAAAGTTCTTTTCAAATGTGAACTTTGTGTCCTCAGTGAAGTCTGGAAGACAGCTGTATACTGACCATGACTTGGTTTCTGTCTGAGAAAATTATTCCAAGACATATGACAAAAGTCCCAGCAACAGTTGTACAACAAATAAACAACTTCAGCTGATCCCATCATCAAACTCAATAAGGAGTGTCATTATAATGCTGCATATTACCATAATATTCATCATTTGTTCACATGTCCCCTGCGGTGATTTTCTACGATTTAATAACTTTTTTTTTTTTTTTTTTTTTTTTTTTTTTTGCATGACACATTCTGATTTGTTTTCATAATTCAGGAACAACAAAATTTCATGACCTTATTGTTACAGTTTTAACATTTCATTTTGGCAAACAAAAGGCCAAACGAGTCTGCCTCTCACTCCCTCCGTGACCAGCTTTCATTTCATGTTTGGCCTTTTTCTTTTTGTGCACTCGGCAGGTGTGAACACTGTAAAACAAGCGTGTTACAAATAAACCAATGCATTAAAAGTCACTTTATGATTGTTCTTTTTTATCTTTAAAACATAATGATGGACAATGACAGGGGTTTTAATGTTTGAGGGACAATCTGCCCCAAGCACAACAAGAGCAACAATAAAAGATCAGACAGCTTTGAATAATTATACTCAGGGCACGGTGTTAGGAGTGAGTGATTAACAGAGGGGTGTGTGTGTGTGTGTAGGTGTGTGCATGCGTTGGAGAGAGAACTTGAGGAGGGAATGATGATTAACGATGATGCAGACCTTGAGAAGGACAGGCTGCCAGTGGGACAGATGACAGGAGATGGAGGGATGGGGAGGAGGGACGGAGTGGAGAGGTGGACAGGGCTACAGAACCTCTCATTCTGGCAAATGACTGTTGAATGCTGACACATACAATAGCAGTCATTTGCTTACCGTATCATTTATTTCCCGACAGTGCATTGATTTATGATGCATCATGTCTTAATTCCACAGCCATAGATTGTTTAGCCAGAAGGCAGGGGAGGCATGTTTCTCTCTGCAAGTAAACAATGACACTAGCCACCAGTGAATTCTTTCTCGTGGCAGTCTCTTCTTTGTTTATGTTCACTTTTTGTTCATGTTTATGTTGATGTAGCACGCCGACTGCAGCCGTTAATTGTGGAACATATGCAAAGTAAAGACATTTCAGAAATTCCAGGTTCATCAAGTGGTGGAGGTCACTGGTTCTTGGAGGTTTTAGCTGGCAATTCAAGTTTTGACTTTTTGGAAGTTTCTTTCTGGCTCATTGTTAATAGCTGGTTGAATGGCTGGTTCTTTGTCATTTGGTTTGAGGTCCAATCATTTTGTTTCTCTGCTTGTAATCGCGGGAACCCATCCGATATCATCTGACAACATCATCTCAGACGCCCATACTACTCGGACTACAAACAGTAGTACACTTCTGATAACAAAATCTTGTCCCTTGCCTACAAATTCTGCATTCACATCTGTTCACACAGATTGCCTGTGATCCTTGACTGATGCTAATGCTGCTAATGCTAATGTTTAGTGGGTGCTGTAGATCATTTTTATTTCAGTCTGTGTACAGAAGAAACATTAGACAATTATGACATGAAGACTCTGGCCTCAGGCTTCCACTTACATCAGGTTCTGGTTTTGTTCATGCCAGCTTCATAGCACTGTAAACTAATTCATATTGCCCTCTAGGCCCATACAGTAATTGAAGTGTTAATGCATACTGTATACATTTAAAACCTGGTTGTTTGTGAGAATGAACACAAGCTAACACCAGAAGAATCTAAACTAGATTAGAGTTTTATTGGTATTAAGACACTGTTTTCATCCATGTCTGAATCTTTTGCTTATAGATTAAAATAATTTTGACTTTGCGCATAGTCTCGCTCAGATAAGTCACTGGGATTTAAAGGTTGCCGTGCTGTTGAACAAGATTCATTTAGCATTAACTAAAAGCCTGAAATAATACTGATGTAATGCGATAAAAGATAACCTTCTTAAAGGCTCTGGCTCATGCTGCTCCCATTCAACCACGTAACATTCCAATATATTTTACCATACATATATGAGGAAAGGCTTTTTTTCCCTGCATAACCTCACTGCATTGATGCTTTCATATAGCAGTGAATTGCCATGAGATGAGTCCACCATGAGGCCGGAGTGAGGTGCCTCTCCGACACACATTGTACTATTCTCCAATCCATTTGTTCCAGGCACTCATATGAGGACTCAAGTCAGCAGCAGCAAAGAAAAGACTGCTCTTCAGTTTCATCCACAGGGACAACACCATGGCTAAAGTACAGGCACCCTGAGAGGCTGCCGCCGTCTGCCTCATACACCACATGCGCGCACACACACACACACACAAACACATTCTGGGAGCCAGACTTGGGAAACCACCCTTGTGTGAAAGCTCTTGGTCGGGGGGCAAATTAGCCTCAGGGAGTGAATGAAATCTGGTTATGGGTTTCTGTGTGGATGCACATACTGTATGCGGTATGAATATGTACACACACGTCTGCATTAGTCGAGCTTTGTGTGAGATGGAGCTGGAGCAACATGGCCATATTTGGTAGCTATCCTGTCACAGGGAAGTTTTTTGTTTCTTCTTCTTTTATTCCCTCACACACTTCCTTTCTGTCAGAATCAGGTCGTTTTATCATAACTAAACCTCCTGTTTTGTCGATGGAGCACCAAACATGTGTTTAAGAATACACATGGCGATATTCTATGTTTTGTTCTGCTTGTCAACAACTCTCAAAGCCTGCTGTCATTTATTCCTCTGTGCCCGAAGCTCCATTGTTGTCCAAAAACTATTAAAAACACATCAGTGAGCTACAATGTTAAACTGGGTGACATGTTCCGTCATTATCATGAAAACACACACACCCACACACACACACACAGTGGTTTATTTGACTTAATCACACGCACCATCCTGCTGAAGGAAATCCTACTTTTAATGCTTTATTTTAATCTGCAGCTGAAAATAATAACAAAAAGCATCATGTCCCTGCGTTGGACTAATTTCTGCTAAAAAAATACACTGAGAAAAGTCTGCTCTTGATGAGTGCTCTGGGACCTTTTTATCCATATGGAACCTTTTTGGACTTTTATTTTTAAGGGTGTACTGACGTCTTCAGATAGAATGAACAAAACACTGTTTTGGATCACTGTCTACTGTGTATGTGGTTGAAATGACAATAGAAATTGCTTAACCTGACAAAAAATTGAAAAGAAAACAAAACAACGTTTAAAATTTTCATGAGATTTGACCATGAGAAAGGCATGATGTATCAGTGCCAGCCATATTATCCAACAAATACACAGGAAACCTAGGCACTTTTCGGATGCCATTGGATGAAAAGAAGCCTCTCCCAGTGTCAGCAGGCAAATTTTCTGTTCCAAAGAAATTAGGTTAGATGTTGTGTTCTTCAGACTAGTTAACACTGTGAGAACAATCTTATTATAACCACAGAAATAATTACCAAAACTGCAAAAATAAGACCCAGGTTGTCCAAAAATTGATGCCAAAAAATGATTCAGTATCTCAGGATTAAACTTCTATTTGGTTGGACAGGAGAAAAGATGTAAGAGTGTGTGTCATCCACATTCATCCAGGGGGAACTTATGTGTTCACGGTGTGTGTTTTGAAGCAGGTGTCAATCATGTGCCACGCGATGGCGTTATATGGGTTGCCCGGGCTCCTGCAGCCGTGGTAACAGCTGTGAATTTATACGCTGTAATTGGCTGATGAAACACATATAATTGAATCTGTAGAGAGGCTCAGCATTACAAATCCTTCACTGAGTATGTGTGGGTTTGTCTGCATGAGCGACGGCAGTAAATGTTAAAAATAGCTTGCTAGCGTCTTCTTCTTCGTCTGTAAGGAAATAAGAAATAACCTGGGTCAGATGAGAAATCAAAAGTTTTTTTTCCTTTCTTATCTTTGGTCGCTGTGAGGAAAGAATTTTGAGGTCATTATGATATTAATCATCTCATGCTAATGTTCTACAGTGTGCACACAGAGGCGTGGTGAGTCATGCAGCGGCCGATTTTCATGTTAGTAAATGTAAGTTCAGACAGGCAGGAACTAGCTTGTTGTGCGTCATGGTAGAAATATTGTCATTATTCAAAGCCCCAGACTGGTGGACTATGTGCAGAAGGTTCGATTGCAATGCCGAGGTAGCGTATGTTCATATTTTGCCCAAATGCATCAGCCACATGCTGGTGATGTGATTTGATGGTCAATAGTTGGCTGCAGAATGTAAGACGCGTGCCTAATTGAGAAAGTAGGTCACATGTCAGCGTCTTCCAAAACTATGACTGCTCCAAAAAATGAGTTTTCTGACCTGCCTCCTCTACTGCTAACAGAATGGCCATGTTTCAAAGAAAGCACTGTGGACCAATGGTTAGTCCCACAATGGGTCTTTCAATGGGAAAAACATTTAAGATCCTTGACAAAAAATCATGATCAGTAGGTTCATCATTCTTCCCCAGTCACAGGCGCGCTGATGGAGAGTTGGCATCCTGCATAAACCACCACAGTCCAAACCTAACCACCAAAGTACCCTAACACTCTGGTATAGACTTAGTCATTCATTAATAATCTATCAACTGTTACGGATGCTTAAGATATTGCAAAATCAATAAGATCAGTGCTTTCAAAGTGCTGAATAAAATGCCAAGTTCCTATGGGGGGCGTTTGAACCCTGTATGGGGCTTCCTCTGGCCATGGCACGCTACAAAAAGAAAACATGAGGCTGGCTGTAAAGCTTAGGGTTAGGCCTTCTTGACTGGTACTAAATGAAAGAAAAAAAGAAATAAAAAGCTGAGCTTAAGTTTTGGTCTATGCAGTTTGTCCTCACTTGATTTTTTTATGCTAGTTTTTCCAAACATCAAAAGCATCAGGTGTCGACCTTTATTGTCCATAATTATTCTTTGTGTGGTGCATTTCCCAAAGTAGAAAAAAAATAAATTTATTTGTCCCAGTGTCATTTTCATGATATCACCTCTGTTCAAGCACCACCATAGAAATGCCACTGAAATCAAAGCAAGAGCAGATAAAACACTCGGTGTGAAAGCACTGCTAAGACAGTCAATTATCTCTCTCTCTCTCTCTCTCTTTCAGTCGGGTCACACAGAAACAGTTGACTCCTCCATGTTGCTTCGGTCTCTGTCAGCCAGCTGTACCAGTGCTATGATGGTTAATTAAGAAGTTGTGGAACAGCAGACAGCTCTCCTTGTCGCTACGCCCAACCTCCCCTTTTTATGACTCTGAATACAAATACCGGCGGAACCTGAGTGTGCGTGCACGTGTTGTCTTTAATACGACTGCAGACTCAGGTAATTAGCGAGATCTCACTCCGTGATCTCTCTGTCAAGAGTCAATTAGCCTGGTGGGTTTGCGGATGCAGCGGCGTCAGTCCTGCGGTACGAGGAAGTATTTGTTAATGTGTTTGTATAATGGGAAATGGGTAGGTTGCCTGTAGAGGTGTTTGACAAGTATTAATTACCTCAGGGCTTGTCAGAACTGCGGGGCAGAGACGCAGACACGATGATCGTGACAGGTTGTTCTATAGTTCACATTTTTTAGACCGAATGACCAGACACACCTTTGAATGAAGTCATCACAATGCAGTCAATACAAGGCAGATTTTACAGCCAGCTGGTATTGTCCACCGCTCATCGCCGGCCCCTTAAAACGCTTTGTAAAACGTGCTGTAAAATTCTGTGTTGTTTTATTCATTCGATCACTATACAGTGATGTTTTAGTAAATTAATCCTGCAGTGGTGTGGAGTTTTCCCTGCCATTAAATATACAGCGCAGGTCACCCTGCCTTCAGCGACTGCTAACCTTAAAGAGTTTCATTAGTCTGCGTTTAAAAGCAGAGCGTTAGCTTCCCATGAGAGTGGAGCTGATGTTTCAGGGGCTTTTCCACCTTGAGAAGACTAAAAAATTGTGGGTGGGCCCATTAAGTCTCCTCAGTGTCTTCTTTTTTCAGGAAAGTGGCCACGTTTGTGACAGCTCATACTTTTTAGCATTTCATCATGGCCTAATTATTTTTGAAGCAGATTTTATTAGTGTTCTAAATGCTGCTTCTTTGAGTTTCTTCTTTTTTTTTCAACCCAACTAGCAGCTTCAGGGCGAGATTACAGAGATCCATGTTGAAGAAAAACCTACTGTCAGTTGAAACCCTGGAGGTGACATCTATTCCTGGCCCCCATTTGTTCCTTCCAGTGCCTCTACCACATGCAGCGGTCCTCTCAGGGTCCCTTCCTGCTTTGGCGGCTGTCAGCCCAGCTTCCTTGCAGCTCGAGGTGTTGGTAATGAGCAGCTTCAAACCTCATTGCCCCCTCATTACAGTCAGGGCCTGCTGGGATTGCTGCTTCTTTCCTTCTCTCCAGGATGTCATGATCAAAGAGTCAGCTCACTCACTGCTGGACACAGGTAGACTTCTGGAGGATGTATAGGGAAAAGAAAGGCTGTATGTACTGTAAGTGTGTGTTACATGCCTTCCATCTTTGCCGGGTGTCTGGTGTCTTTATTTGACCGTATCCTTTTTTTGTTGTTGGTTTTCCCAAAAGGCATGCTATTTTTACACTTGGTTTGACAAAGTTGATGCATTACACCATTTAAATATTTTTCACAGACCCTTTTTAATTCAACCTATAGCAACCGGAGAGGCTCTCAGTTCAAGGACAAAAAGAGAGCCAATGCCAGAGGTGGTCATTTGCTCGCTCTTGCTGTCCGTTGGAGGGACATCATGAACATTATGAAATAATGATCGATGGAGTAGTTAAGTCCTCATCCAGCAGGAAGAAAGATCCTCACATTTATCAATTAGCCAGCTGACTGAACAGCTTTTCATGTTTGGTGATTGGGCAGCACACGATTAACATTGAATGCCACCACTTCAAGGGAAACCTACAGAACCCTATTTTCACATTTTCTGTGTCTAAAGGGGAGAACAATATTTTTTTGGTGTCTTCATCAGACAGTTTGTTTGATCAAGACACTAAGATCATGTCTTACTGTCTCTTTAGCTAAAAAGTTGTTCTCTGCAAGGCCCACTCCATGACATTGTCCAACACTCATAAATAACAATCTGAGCCTGTCAGGGGAAAGTGCATGTATGCAATCGCCATGAAGGATTACATATTACAGCCCATTTTGCATCTGCTGGCTGCAGCTCTCGCTCAGTACTGGACCAATTTCAAACATCTTCATTTTTCTCCCCATTTGTCACAAAAACATGCAAAGTCCTGGTCCTGGTGAAGAAATTCCAAATTTCCCCATTAGAGTATGTTAAGAAAGATAAGGCTGTGGCATTGGAATGGTAGAGACTGGAGTTTTGTTCTTTCTCAGCCATAAAACTGGATTTTGTTCATGATCTCACTGGACTGAGAGAGAATAAAATTAGCCAACAGTATTTGTCTGACTTAATCACTTAGTTCATAGTGTTCATGGCAGTGTGTTCTTAGTTCATCTGATGTTAAATCAAACTTATATAACACACTTCTCAGCTTGGGATATTTGACTTTATGGTGAAATTTATGGAAAATGTAAAAGACATTTAATTAGAAGCGTGCAATGGTAATTTCTCCATCTCAAGCAATTTATTGAAAGAAAAAAAATGTGTTGGTGGGTTTACCCCAACAAAGAATTAATGAGTCAGTAATTTGCCATGTATCCTTGAGCATTGATTACTCTTCAACTAGACGATCACAAGTCGACTTATTCCAACCTGCTGATGACACTCAGCGCTCAGTGCTACCTTTCGTCTGAGTACATCCTGTTTGAAGCCTCACACTGACCAGGTACTGCTGATGGATTGTTATGTGTCCTCTTGGTCTCCCTTAAAGCATCCTGTGTGGTAGTTGTACAAAATATGCTATGAACGTGTTGAACAGAAAATACTGACTGCTCAAATAAAAGGCAGTTTTCTGTAGCTAGTGGTGTGTGGTCAAACCTGGTAGATGTACAGTAGATACAGTCTAATCTGACCACATCACTTTTCCTCAGCCTTGCACTCTATCATATCTGACTGGATCAGGGCTTTCTCCTTAATTGGTTCATCTTTACATGACTCCTGGCCCATGATTGGCTGAACAGAGAGAGAGAGAGAGAGAGAGAGAGAGATGGAGAGTGAGGTTTAACAACGTTGGCCGGCTGCTGAGTTAATGACATCAAAGCATATTTTCTCTATATATTTTCCAATTCCTCTCCTATCCCAGTTGCGCTAACACTGCCCTGACTGAAGGCTTTACAGCACATATGTTTGCCAGCATTCCCACACAGGTGTCTGCTAGCGTCTGCTTCGGTCCACAACAATAAACACGTAACTGTGGATCGCCCGAGTGGGAATTGTAAATGTGCTTATTAATTTAGCGGCGAAAACACAAAAAAGGCTTCAATTTCTTTTCATTAAAATCAGGAGCTAGCTTATGATCCGCTGATACTCCAATGCACAGTTCTTTAAAAACGGAGGACGTGCCAAATCGCTGCCAATCCCCCGCCTAATGAACAATATACCCAGCTGCGCTTTTGCCAAATCCCTAATTTCTCACACTCCAATCCAAGTATCTACTAATGCAACCCCCATGATTTTCCCCACGGTACAATACATCCTCCCTGTGATGTATCTGCATACCTCGGCTATATTTAACATGTCTCGCAGCCATTTGTTTTGCCTATTTAATCGCACTGCACCTGTCTCCCCGGAGAATATCTCTCCACCCTGAGGCAGGTAGCTCATTCCAGCGCCTCCAGCCACCAAGGCTCAGGACTTTATTACCCACACAGGCCAGGGGAGGTATTTGTGCCTCCCCCTCTCCCTCACTAGGAGGACTTACCCATTATTGGCATTGCTAGACTATTGAGCCCTGAAGAGGAGCTATGGAACCCCCTACGTTTAAATTTAGCCCCCTGTTTTATCTTGGCTTTCTCATTAGCAGCAGTGGAGACTAATTGTTACTGGTTAAGTCTTTATTGCTGCGGGTTCTTTCACTTGTTCGTCTCTCTCTCTCTCTCTCTCTCCCTCACTGTTTTTCTCGCTGCTCTTTTCCAAATGGCACAATGGCAGGGGCGGCTCTTTGTATGGCGGTAATTAGCTTTTATGGTGTTGCTATGAGCGGGGTCTTTTCACTGCCGTGGCCGTCACTCTGCTCGGCCTGTCGCTTTATCACCCTGCCATGCTCTGGGCAATTAGTCTGCAAGCCCACTTCCCACCCCACCCGCTGCTGCCATCGTCCAGCCATATCCTTCCAAAACCCAGCACAGAGAGAGAAAGAGACTTCCACCTCCCTCCCACTCTGCACTCTTTGCCTACAGCAGGAATAGAAATCAGCTGCTTTCACAAAGACCTCCTTTTTGTTTGGCGGTGGCACTGGATCTGACCTGCCGTATAAAGACTGGAAATTTCTAATAGCGTTTCAAATGCAGCATGTTATTTTGCAAAACGCCAGCCCCTGAATGGGATAATTGTCAACACACAAAAACAGAAATTAATGATGTTCGCTGCACGTTGCATCGGCAGACAATTGCTATTTGATTTCCTCTTCCTTTGTGTAGAGTCCGCACTCCTCCAAATTATAGCTGTAGTGTGCAGAATCCTCTTTGCAAGGCTTCGCTTTGGAGCATCATTTGTGTAGTGGTGAAGGCTCATCTGCCCACACACGTTCTCAGCAAATATCATCCGCCCTTTAGATATATGTCGCAACAGAGAATGACCACAAAAAAAGCAATATGCTGGAGTTAGGCGGCCCCAGAGCTCCTGTTTCCATGTTGTTGTTGACAGTGGACACTGTAAAGCACCATAAAATGAACATGCAATCATTTGTGACTTATTTAATGATCACCAGGGACCCCATGCAGAGCCTTCTGTTATGAAAATGAGGTCCTTCTGGAAAACTCCTAATCAAATGATTGTATTAATACCTGGGTGTCTCTTTGAAGTGAACAGCTTTTGAATTAAACAGGAAGAAATGTAAAAGCGGGAGCTCCCTGCATGCACACAGTTTGAATTAACAGCACTTTGATATCTGCCTCCCCACCCCCTCAACCCCTATGAGAATTGGAATGTGTGGTTCCACTACACTCTGTTGTTCATTAAACAAAAGCATGACAGGTGTGAAATGTACACATTTTAAGTGAAGGAATGTGTAAAAGAAGGCAGACTCAGGCACAGCAAAGTTACAGCTTTCATTCGATTGTGCTTTACATATATCTCACTGCAGACACAAAGGACTCATTTTAAAACAATGAAAATACAATGATTCTTATTTTCAGGTCATTATAGACTACTGAAAACATACTAATAAATATTACATTCAGTTCCAGCCAATAGATTCTCCTAAATGTTACACACTGGACCTGTAACAGGCATAGTCACATGAAATATGTTTATGTTTCTTGACAAAGCCCTCCAGAGACAGTAGGAATTGTGATTCTTTGGAGAAGGAGTCCAAAGATGGATGAGGTCAGTGTGGATGGTTTGCTTGGTCATTTCCTGTTTTCTATTGACAGACATCACTTTTTTTTTTTTTTAACCATGATTGAAAAAGTGATTCCACAATCCATGATCTTTCCCAGATGTGTTTCTTTCTTCCTGAACCTAGCCAACGTTGCCATTGCTGTGTCAGATAAGAAAATGTTTCCGTAAATGATTTGATGTCAATACATTACTTTTCCATCTTGCATTAGCCACAGCTAAATCTTGGCAGAGAGAATAGATCATTCTTGTATTAATTTAAAATGATGTGCACCTACAGGAGTGCCATGGCATCTATGTATTGTCTGAACTGGTCCTCATTGATGTTGCAATGGGATCATTTCCTGCCAGCACATATTAACACATCTTAATATGCAGTGCCGTTGTATTTTCCACGCCACTCATGAGCAATGTAATAAATACTTATATTTCACTAGGGGAAAGCGAGGGTTCCCTGGCTCTGCATGATGAACACTGACAGTATAAGTTGCTTTGAATTGTCTTGAGCCTGTCTTGATTCTTTCTAATGGCCAGCAGGGGGCAGTTTGATTCATGACCTCAGTATACAGTTTCCTCGTGAGATTAATATGTCAATGTCTATCTTTTTCACTAAGGCGAGATGTTCATTTTGTAAATGATGGTCCCTTTTAGAGTAAAATAGATAAATAAAATACATAAATTATCTTTCAGGGCGAGACTACCTTGTGATTGACAAGTCATTCTCAGTCTGTTCAGCTCAACACACTGTCAACTGAGATCAATCTATCAAACTAGGCAAATACAAATCAAGATTCTGTTTCTGCAGTCTCTCCTCAAAGATTTTCAGAAACAGGCTCAGTCCGATGCACAGTATGTCACCCAGCAGCTCCACATATGCCATTATGGTTATTTCACCATAATACTTGTCCATAAACCAGTGGGTGATGTCTCGGCGGGTTTGCATTTGATGATTACAGAAGGGCGTAGAGTTATGTGCTGGCCAATTCAAGTGTCATTCTGGATGGTAGTTACCCACAATGTGTTTCGTCAATTTTTGTCAGGAAACAAAAGCCTCCTTCATTGAGTGCTAAAACCATTTATCTTCACAAATTCAAAATAAGAGTCTGAGCATGAAAAAATATGCTATTTCTGACTGTCAAGGTAACATATTTATTGCCTCCAGTAATTTTGCCAAGACATTCACCAAACTGCATTCACCACAACCTTTTCCTCTTACTCTCTATCCACTCCTAGTTTGACAACAGGTTATCAGGAATATCAACTCAATTTTTCTCCTCAACAATTTTCATTTCACTGCTCAAGTAAGAATGACAATTTCCAACCCTGGGGAACATTTGAACTCCTGGGACCTTTTGGCGGTCTTGTCACTGAGCTGTGGTCTTTCCTTCTTTGCTCAGATATTGATCTGCCGCTTAGGCAATTAGTCTGAGCAGACCCTTTCCCCCACTTATCCTTTCTCCTCCCTGCTCCAATCTAAAGCTCTTAGAAACTACTGAAGGATTGTCTAGAGTCAAAAGAAGCCAAATTACCTGTTCTTTTTCTTCCTTTATTGTGATCACCTGCCAGCTACAGAGGTTAGGAAAGGTTTTGACTGTTGATACAACTCAATCATCCCTCCCTTTCTCTCTTCTACTGCAACCCAGGGCCTGGAATCCAGCACCACTGCTGCCTAGATTAGATACAATGGAAAACTATAAAGAAAACACAGAGATAGACACTTAGTCTGTCAATATCCTGTATGTCTTTGAGAGGAATGGTCTTTCATTTAAACCTGAACAGAACAATGAAGCACTTTGGTGACTCAGTGTCATTTCCTGGGAAGAATTCCACCTGCTGTTCATTCATAACACCAGAATCCAGTTTGAACAGGAAGCAATCAGGGCATTTCAGTTAGTGACATCCATTGCATCACCTCTTAGGAACACAAACAAATCTCAAGAAAAACTAGAATCAGAGAGATTATTCAAGAACAAACCGTACACTTGTTTGTTTTTTCTTGCATATGTCTTAAGCAGCACCGTTGTTTATTGAAGCTCAGCCAAGGCACCACTGCCCATCACTTTCATTTTACCAGTTTGACACTGAACTCAAAATTGCCCAATCTCCTCCTTGAGGCAATCTGCGTTTTACTTCTTTACTGTGTCTTTTTCTTTTTACTGATGTCGGGCACCAAAATAAGGGAAGGGCTGAAAACGAGTTGCCGCTTGCAATCACTGTTATCAAGGTTTTTCAAGAAAATAAACAGCTTACTGCAACTTACTGATGTAAACAAGTTAAGTCTGTAGCAGATGCACGGAGGATGAATGGGGAAAATGGTAGATGTAGTGAGGATATGAGGAGGGGACAAATTAGTTGAATTAGAAATACCTCCGTGTCCTTGAAACGGCCATTAGGTGGGGTTGTATGCAGTACTGATGTGTAGTTAGTGTGTTACCTGCAGTAGATGGCAGTCGGCAGGGAAACATTAAGCCACGTAACCGTCCTTTGTATGAACCTAATTGATTATGGTGGCCATGATTTGACACATGATTAGCCTAATAATGCCTAATCTAATAATGAGAAAACATCTCACCAAATGAAATTAATGCCAATGGATCATTAGTATAATTTATCCAACCAAGGGAGAAGGAAGACACAAGAAAGTGGGAATTCTCAAAACGTGCTGCAGGACTGACACACTGGTAATAACAGAGTTTCAACACCAGAAGATCTGCTATGCTCATATAAAGAATGAGATATCTCTGATCTCTTATTCTTAAGCTTTTAATGATATCGCGTGCTGTGTTGTCAGTGGGAGCTGAAGTTCCATCCTTCACAACACAACAGCTAACCAAATGTCCAAATGCCAGCTTTCGTCAGCTTCTCCCCTCTGTGTGCATCCCTCTGTATCAGTGGCGTATCTCTCCTCCTGACATTTGGTTAACTGGGAGTAGAAAAAGGAGGGAGGGAGCATCACTTTATTTAATTACTGGGTGCCGCCGTGTTGAGGAGGCTATTACAAGCTAATGACTGTTGCCAAGATTTTCTCACAGCAGCGACAACGGCAAACACTTGTCCAGAGGTCATGCTTGCACACACACACACACACGCACACAGTTTTGTACATGTATGAGGTTAGAGAAGGTTTGTGCTCACGGCCACATATTAAGCACATGAGTATTCCATTGTGAAGACATATTGTCCCCATGATACCTGGCAGCTCCAGCCATTTAGTGTAAAGGAATGTCTCTCTTTGTCATCATTTCTCCCCTCGCCTCATCAAATCGACATAGTTAATTTATCTATTGACAGACTGCCCATGCCCTCGACCGATCATTTTTGACTTACTCTGAGAGAGAGAGAAAAAAAAAAGAAACAAGCATCAACATTTTTAGTCAGCTAATGAAGCAGTAACAGCGATGATTGTTTTCCTAGTTGGAGGAGAGTTTGTGTGAGACTAATGACTTCTAAGCGATAATTAATGGATTCTCGGCCACCTGAATAAGCAGAGTTTTAATAAGAAGTGACAAGGAGAACAAGTCCCAGTATAACAATCTCTTCACCATGTGAGGAAATCACTGCAGTGCTTTGTTTCAGTGTTGTGGGAGCCAAAATAAAATGTCTCTGTGAGATACTGCTTCTCAGTCATAATCTGTACAAAATGTACACAGTTTATTGCAAAGTGGAGCTTTGAGGCAATTTGATTTGGATTCTTTTTTTTTTATGCTGAAGAGTTTCAAGAATGATGATGACACACTGGGGAAAATAGCCCTCTTTACAATTAAGTCACACATTTACAGTCTAAGAGGAGCTTTGTAAGTGACGTGCATAAATCATATGAATCAGTGTCTTTCAATTTGATTGAAGTGATAGCGAGAAAAGAATCAGACTCTTGAAAGAAGAGAAGTGTAGTTTGAGTGAAATTTCTGGAATGTGGTGGAATCGCTTGATACTGTTGCTGAAGAGAAGAGCAGTGGTTACATAAACCTCTGTAGTGCTGTTCCCAAGCAATGGAGTCATATTTTTCACTCTAATGCATATTTTCTAGATGCTTGAGGTGCAATTGATTGCTGTTTCTCCCGCTCAGAGGTTTTACTTTGAGATCTATTACATCTGTTCCTTTGGGCCTGAAAAGGGAGTGCTGAGTTTACTTCAGCAGTTTCATATAAATATGTACTACACACACACAAGCGCGCGGAAAATCCTCAATGGACATTGTGTCACTCATTGAAACACCTGCATACATTGTTGGGCTTCAACGTGTAATAAATCTAATATTGAAACCTCTGCATTGCACATTATTATGAAAGGGTTCTTAAACAGCTAAGCCTTGACAATGTAGAGCAAAGACAGCACTGGATAGAAGAGGAGCCTTTTTAGTCTGATATGCTGTTTGTGAGTCAAGGCGCTTCCCTGAAGTCTCACAGAGCTCTTATCTACTCTTCACTTTGAAACTGACTTCTCACATTTTTTTTTTTTTTGTTCGTTTGTTTGTTCCTCTGTGAACATGTTATATTGCTCCCTGCACCGTGTTATTTAGGTTAATATTTCTCAAGCTTGTTTCTGAAGATTCACTCTTACTCCAGTTCTGAGATGCAGTTCAAGAAGTACAGCTAACACCCAACTTTGAGACATCAACGCATGTCCAGTGATGTTTTTGGCAGTGAAAGGAGGTAGTTATGACAAAGTTATTTCCGTTGAAGGCAAATGTAGTGGAGCAATCTGCTATCACGACCCGAGGTAATTTTGTATTTTGGCTCATTATCCAAGAATCCATGTTGCTCTTTCTGAAACCTCCGGAAAACTTATCCTGAGGAGTTTCTTGGAGGTCTCATGCTGCAGAAGTGTATCTAACCCCGACTGACTTGCCAGAAAATCCAAACTGGACTTGACTTGACTGGTAATTCCAGTAAATCCATTACCACTGCTCTGCTTGTTCGACTAAATTAATTCAACTGAACTGACTGTGGAACTGGAAAGAATATTCATTTGTTGTGGGGGTTTATGGGCATATATAACAAGAAGTGGGTTTTTGGATTTTCCTGTATGAACAGTTTCCCTTACTGTTTCTTTGTCTGCACTAGAACAATGAATACACAGTAAACTAAAAAAATCTAAAAGAAAATCTGTGGTGGGATTTTATTGTTTGTTTCTTGGCCTGTACTCAGTGTTTTGCTTTTCGGTATGTGTTCTTGAGGGTTCAAGATGAGTGTTTTGTTTTATTATGCTCTGTGTATCCGGGTGTGGACTAACTTAAAACTTGGATTATAGACTCACAAACCTGATGAAAATATTATTAGGTGCTGACCAAACTGACACTCAAAGCACCCAGTCACAGAGGTTGATGTACTCTGCAATCATGCATGGAAACAGTTCAACCCTATCATCAGACAAGGACTTTGATATGGGAACGTTTTACAAAGCCAAAAAGTGCATTCAGCAATGATTTATTGCTATTTTTTAAATTCTTTATTATCTTTATACCTGCCCATGGCAGGAGGTAGAGCGGGGCATCCATTACACAGATGATCCCTGGCTCAAACCACTGAACCTTCTCCAGCCTGCATATCGAAGTGTCCTTGGGCAAGATACTGAACCGGAAATTGGTCCCGAAGGCTGTGCCATCGGCTTGCGAATATGTAATAGTTAGTAGTCAGTTTGTAGTCACAGATATCTTCACTTTTGAAAGGCGATCACACCGCCTGCTGCGATTTTATGTTTTTGTCACATTTGTCCGTCCCAAGGTGAACATACAGGCGCAGGACTATTTTTGACGGCAACACGTTTTTCTGCAAGTTAAACCCAGCACACGCTAAGGAGCAACACCTCCCTGTGCACCACCATCATCCCGGTTCCATATCCTTCTTCAGCAACTACTGCCCTGTGGCACTGACCCCCATCATCATGAAGTGCTTCGAGTGGTTAGTCATGCAGCACATCAAATCCATCCTCCCTCCCTCCGTGGACCCATACCAGTTTGTATATCGGGCCAACCGGTCCACTGATGATGCAATCTCCACTGCCTTCCACTCCACTCACCTGGAGACTAAAGACTCATATGTGAGGAAGCTGTTCTTAGAATTTAGTTCATCTTTCAACACGATCATCCCCCAGCAGCTGATACAGAAAGTGGACTGTCTAGGACTGAACAACTCTGTAACTGGTTACTGGACTTCCTGACCTGAAGACCACAGGCAGTCCGGGTTGACAGCAACACATCCAGCACCATCATGCTGAACACAGGCGCCCCCCAAGTTCAGCCCCTTACTCTTCACCCTGCTGACCCACGACTGCACACCAACACACAGCAGCAACCTCTTCATCAAGTTCGTGGAAGACACTACTGTGGCGGGGCTCATCAACAATAATGATGGGTCAAACTACAGGGATGAGGAGAGCCAACTGGCCAAGTAGTGCAGAGACAACAATCTCTGTCTCTGAACCTTGAGAAGACGAAGGAGATTGTTGTCAACTTCCGGAGAGCCTCCACCCAGCAGCCTCCATTGACCAGAGGAGTGGAGAGAGTGAGCACCACCAAGCTCCTGGGTGTGCACCTTACTGAGGACCTCTCCTGGAGCAGCAACACCGGATCACCACAGCAACTTTCTGCATCCTGCAGGAAGACCCTGCAGCACATAGTGAGAGCAGCTGAGAAGATCATCGGGCCCCCCTCTCCTCCCTCCAGGACATTTACAGCACACGTCTGGTCCACAAAGCACTCAGCATTGTGGGCGACCCCACCCACCCCAACCACCAATTCTTCAGCCTCCGGGAGGAGAATGAGGAGCATCCGGATGATAACCAGCAGACAGAGAGACAGCTTCATCCACCAAATGGCACCAGCCACTTTTACAAACTCTAAAAAACCTGCAAACCAAATTGCACTGTGTACAGTCCACTGTTTACTCTCTATACATATTTAATTTTTGATAGACTTCACTGTATAATGTATATATATTGTTTTACTTATATTTTATGTCATGTTTATTTCTGTTTGCATCGGGGATAAGAGAGAAACAAAATTTCAATTCTCTCTGTATGTCCTGTACATATGGCAGCATTGATAATAAAGTTGACTTGACTTGACTTGTGACACACTTATCACATCACGATTGTTTCTTTGGCTCCTGCAGTCTTTTAATAAACTTCTAAAGACCGTGCAAGATGCAAGATGTACTTTTTGCACGTCAGTGGGGATTTCACTGCCAATCCTTCTGACGCCAGCACTCGGGCTATCTAAAACCCTTTAAGTGCCTCCCTCACTTAGCCAGTCTCTTTTTTTCTCACTGTTCTGCTGTCTCACTCTTTACTCGTATCCTTTCCTTCACCTTTCTCTTTTCAACCACTTATTTATTGTTTTTTTTTTTTTTTTCTTTTTCTCTCATGGCTCTTGTTCTTTTCTTCTGGCTTCATCTTCCATTGTGATCTTCTTTCCAGTTACGTTTTATCCTGCACTCTAGTTTATCTAAGTGTCTCATTTTCCAACAACTGTGTGATAAAAGTGCAACAATCCGGTCATTTTAACATAGTCAATACAAACAGCATCTTTAGACCCCTTACTGTACATAAATACAAAACAGGCTGGCTCATTGTAAAAGTGTTTCAGAGAGTGTATGTGGGTGCAGCACAGCCTGAGTTTAGTCTTACCAAAGTGCTTCATTTATCTTGATGACAGACAAGTCGTCTTTCCATTGTCCATTTATAAGATGAGAAGGGATAAACCCCACGGCTCAGAGACGGCATGTGATACTTGAATTCATTAAAGACATTTTAATGGTCCTCTATTTATATTAACGCAGTGAAATAGTAATTTTTGGATTAATCATATGTTTTATAACTTTTAACAAACAATTTAAGGTTAATCATTTAAGGAAACAAATGGTTAAAATGATTGTTATTAAATATATATTTACATTTTATTCATTTGTATGTTTTTGCTTTCAAGTTTGTAATTCTTATATTATTGTATTTTTCATTTTATATGATTGCATATCAAAGTTGTCCCCTTTCACAAGAATTACTGTCATTTTCACCATAATTAACATCAAGTCCACATTTTACAGATGCCTCTCTTAATTTAACACCTTTCTTAATTTAAAGACGTGCAATTTATGTGCACGCTAAAAATTAAGGGCCAAACCAAAGAGAAGTAACAGGCCTACAGCTGAAGCAGCCAATTTAATTTTTAATGTGGCACATCAGCTCAGTGTCTTTGATTTAAAGGAAGGCATCTTTAAAGTCTGGATGAAACAAACTGTAAACACTAAAGCAGAGGACTCATTTCGAGATGGGCTGCGATGGAAGACACGTTCTTCAAGCCATTCAAATATTCATTCATGCAATATTTAAAGACAGAACAATGAAGTGGCATTACTAATTTACAACAACAAAAACATTATCTTACTAATACACATTGTATGATTCATTATTGTTAGTATCTAGTATACATAGTGTGTGACCACCACTCAGTTTAGCAGTAATTCAGCCGCCAGTAGTCAGAGCTAACCCATCTTAACAGCCATGAGCAGCTGCTGTCAGCCTCACAGATAGTCTGTTAGCACTTTGACAGTCACTCAACGTATAGTCACGGCCCTTTCGTAAAAGTTTCTGTGTGGCATCTATGTTGTAATGTTAGCTGAGAGCTAGCGGCTCAGAAAGGCAGAGCTAACCAGTGATGAGTAGCTGCTGTCAGACTCTCCGTGTCCACACTGGAAACACAAATAGTCCACCGGAGCTTTGACAGTTGCTGTACATTCATGCATTCACAGCTGTTTGTAAAAGTTTCTGTGTTCTAATGTTAGCTGGGAGCTAGCGGCTCAGAGGCAGAGCTAGCCAGTCGTAAGTCGCTGCTGTCAGACTCCCTGACTCTGCACCAGCCATACCAGTCTGCTGGAGCTTTGACAGTTATTTAAAGCACATTCACTCTCTCGTCTGCAAAGCTGTGTGTGTGGTAGTAATATTAGCTAGGTCATATCTTCAGTGTGTGTCTTCAGTAAGTGTCAGTACAGCTATGCAGCAGGCGTCATAGAGGCAGGAGGTGTTGGCTTTATAGGAGGGGGTGGGGAGTCGTGGTGGCTTGTGATGAAAGTTGGCACCATATATACAGCACCTGCCTCCAGATCAGCCAATAGCTAAATTCCATTGCAATAGCCAGATTTTAACCAGCAGGGGGGTGAATATAGGATGGTGACGTGAATATGTGGAATTTAAATGTTAAACAAATTGATCAATCACTCTGCTAAGTGCTCATATACATTCTTTTTCATCTGGAAAGAGCAATTTAAGGATTCAGTTACACTTCAAGTAATTTATATAAACTGATGTAAAAGTCTCTAATTATTTAGCTGGCACACTTAAGCCTCCATATTATATGTTACGTTCACCACCTCCATCCTTCCAACACGCTAAGAAGAAGACATTTAATTTACTGGTGTCACCCTAGAGGATTTGTGGGTTATAAACTCTTCAAACCTCCTCCTCCACTGTGTCAAGCTGTCTGGTGTAGCTTTTAAGACAAATTAGTATTTAAATACAAAATGTTACTTTCCAGCTAATGGAATCAGCAAATATGGAGTTATGTCAAGAGGAAACAAATAAATAAATAAAAATAACACTGCACTCTAAGTCTGAGTGAAGACAAGCTGAAGGAGGCATGAATATTAAACAAACACCATTCTGTCAAGCGAATGCTATAAGTGATGCTCTGTGTTAGAGTTACACAGAGGTAAATATAGCACGTCATGTATGTCAGTGTCATGTTATTTATGAGATCAGCGAGTGAGGTCACTGGATTCTGGATCCACAACAGTGTGTGGCTGTGCATGTACAGAAGAGTTGTTTCATGGCTGCTAATACTGATGTGTGCAGGGAATCGGCATTCCGATGCACGACACGTCCGAGGGCAATCGCCACGGCGATTTACCCTCTGCTCTGTTGCCGTGGTGACTGAGTCACCAAGGAGGAGGGTGTGTGTGTGTCTGAATGGAGGGGGCAATCAGACAAGGGCCCTTGTTACTTAAAGATATGATGATAGCCCCACCACTACCCTCAAGTCTCTCTTCCCTTCATCTCATTTTCAGCTCCTCTTTCACCTCCTCCACTTTTCCCTGCATGTTTCCATCTTTCATTTTTTCATTCTTTTTTTCCTGAAACTCTTAAACTTATTACAGCTTGTCCTTTCCTTGAATAGTTAGCACTTAGGGTACAGTTAGCCCGTACAACATGCATCTGCTGCCTGCACACTTAGCCATCGTCTCTTTCAAGGTTTGTGCTGACTAATAATTCAAATTATTGTCATAATTTAATATATAATTATTGTCTCCTTCAGCCTGGCTGGCTCTGTCAGTGTGCCGCCGCGTATTGGACTTTCCTAACAAAGTGAGAGGCTGAATAGCATACGACACTTAGAGAGAATGCATAATAACGTGGATGGAGCGTGATACACTGCTTAGTGCTTTATTAAAGGTTTAGCTCATGGGCTGGAGAAAGTTTTGCTGTAAATCCTGGAGACTTGGGAGGCTTAAGGTGTGAAGGGAGAGGTATGAAAATCGTGCTGTGCTGTGTTCTGTGCGAGATAGAGAGTGAGAGTAAGATAAGATGCCAAAAATAGGATGGACAGATCAGAGAGAGATATTTAGAGAGAGGTAGTCTTGGTGAAGATTAGTATTTAATAGGAATCTGAGCTTCTTTTTAATCGTCTCTGTCTCTTGTATTTAGCTCAGAACTGTGAGTGTGTGTGTTTGAGTTTAAGAGTGTGTGTGTCTGGTCTGATGGAATAGCGTCATTATGAGACTCAGTGCTAACCAATAACATGTTCTCATCAGTATGCAGCAATGCCATTATTGACTTTATCATGGAAGTAAGAAAGTCTGCTTCATGAGTCCATGATGATGTTTCATGATCAGAATTTATTCATGTATTCAAACTCTATCTCATCTCTCAGTCCTGCACCACCAGCTTAATATCACTGCCGTTGGTGTGTGCCAGTCACATCACTGGCAACGTCCATAAGAGAAACACTAAACTAATCATTTCTTTTAACACTATTGAAGTCTATTACTTCAGGTGAATATTAATGAACTGACATGATCATTTATTTACAATTTATTATTTAAATCAATTTGATGACCCTCCAGAGCACGAGTCATGTCACTGATGAGCTTAAATGGATGAAAGCTGCCAAAAGCTGTTAAAATGTGCATAATAAAATAGATTTCTGTTTACTGAACTCTGTGTCAGAACACACTAATGACTGAATACATTTTTACTGAAACATACTACTCGTTCAGCCAAATGGACTGAAATAAATCAATGCTGCTGCCCTGTGCTGCCTTCAAACCGGCCCAAGGACATGAAAAAGACAACAGAAGAGGTCTGTTTTCATAAAATAAAGATCTTGAGGAACAGTGCTGACCTTGAATTCCATAGGGTAAATATTGGTGCGTTTGGCTGCATCTCGTCTTATATAAAACATGCACATTAAAGGCTTTAATAAGCTTTCTTTCACTTTTTTTCACTTTTTGCTGTTTCTCCACTTTCTGTCATGATGAATGTGTAGTAGGAACACCCACACAGAGGAGCTCCCTCAGCAGTTTGTTTTTGCTTATTGCAATACAAGCTATTGCCACACAGTGTATTACTGTTTATTAAAGTATATAATTATCATGTTTGCATAGAAAAAAAAATGTAAATGTACAATTACTATTACGACTACTATCAGGAATGAGTTTGAACTTTATTAAAGAGCTGTTTATGCTACTATGTTATCTGTGGCTTTAGGTCTATCAATAATTGCTACAAGATGGACTGCCATGATTTTTTATACAGATATTTATTCATTCATGTACCCAAAACGACACACAGGTTTGTACATTCATGGTCCCCAGATGATCCATCCTAAAGACTGTAATAATAACTATGGACTTTTTTGGTGGTTTCTTTGCACATTACATGATGGGCATGCCGTAGTAAGAATCAAGCGGCAACCTAATTGCAACCCATGGCTGGAAAATTAAGCCAATGTGAAGTGCTGAAAACTGTAATACCCCAAATGGCCACTTGAGGCTGGCTAACGATGGCCAGAGCCGCATATTTTGAGCTTCAAAATGGGAAACCTATGGGTGACATCACACGTGCGCTGTCCATTCTTTTTATTCTCATTGGTAAGAATAGATCTAATAGATCATCTATATAAAGACACAACAGTACTACCCCACTGCATAACACCATCCACAACACCTTCATCAGCAATATGAGATTCTGGCCATAAAACAACTGTGCCACCTGACCCACGGAGTTAATGATCAAACATCCACATTTCCTGACAATGGATTTGACAGGTTGGGGACATTTGGACACAGTGTCTATAATTAGACTGATAGAATTGTCAGCTGAACAAAGTGAGTGAATAAAGGCAACACTGTTAAAGGTTGTCATAATAAAGCTATTACGATCAGCCAATCTGCCTTTTCTCCCCTTTGTTCATCCCACTGATTATTATGCCACTGTAGAGAGAATGGAGATGAGATGGGAGTGAGTGCAGATATTCACTAAGTTTGACATTGCCCTTCAGATCCACAGGGAGGGAGCCTTAAATTAAGTTGCCTGAGATTCAGCCTTTTTGTCTGAGGAGAGGTCAAGGAGTGTTAGGCAACGCTTATTCACCGGAGCAATCCTCTGTATGCCTGTTGAGCTATAAAAGAAGGACCAAGTTTAATTGTTTCAGAGGAGGAGGAGGGATGGAGGGAGGGAGGGGGCTGAAAGAGGAGGATATATTACAGCACGTAGCATATCACTATCTCAGAAGTAGCTGCAGCTTTTGCTAAAGCTGCATTTTACCCCAAACACTCTGATCATTATTGATATCATGTTACATTGGGGTGCCATCAACATACACATTCACTTAGCGTGCCTCTAAATTCGGTTAGTTTCTGGGTGTTGCCAGGTTGCCAATAAATATTTAACCCTTTGTTCAAATTATGATCAATAATGCTTAACACCCGCTATGTGTCCTTTTTCTTTTCTAGTGAGAAAAGAAGGCTGCCATAAGTGATCCAATCACATTACTGCTTAGGTCTTGAGAGACAGTCACTTGAGTACTGAAGTTCATCCTTGACCTTGAAGAATAGTAGTTTGTCAAAAACAATCTGACTCAAGGTCCACTTACTGCTAACTTTTGTTGAAAGCCTTCAACCGCATAGACGCAGTCTGTATAGAGAGTGAGGACAATCCTCAAACTTTTGCTGTTAAAATCAGAGAGTTTAAGAAAAACTCTGCACTGCAGGACCAATCCGAAGTCTTCATTTTGAGGCAGTAACAGTAATCCAAGCAGCTACCTTACATTTAGAAATCCCCACATGACTGGTAATCAGGAAGATTTTTGTCTGGTGTCAGCCACATCTTACAGTCTTTGATATCGTGAGTTGCTATCGTGAAACTTTGGTCACATGATGACAGATGGCAAATCAGTTGATAAAACCATGTATGATGTTTCACAGCTTGTTGCCAAAAAAAAAAAAAAAATCTCTGATTACCTGAAGTAGCGCCTGTGTGGATCATGACTGTCTGTCATGAGCAGGGTTCTGACAGACTGACGTTGTTACAGAGTCTCACTGCACATAGGGACGAGGTCAAGGAAGATGGAGGGTTGACAAGACGTCAGTCTTTGACAGCTTTCTATTTCCTGACAGTCAGTATTGGGTTTCTCTTAACCATGGCCGGCCATTTTCTAACCCTAACCAAGTGATTCAGTTTGCAAACTCAGTTCTGGGTGTGCAGCAATCTGATTCTGAATGTGTATGTGAATTGTTAAAATGTGATATTTGTTGTTTGCCACCTTGCAATGCCTTTTGGTACCTGCTCTTAATATAATACCAAAAGGTTAGCATGTGATTCAGCTCCTGCTGCTGCTGTCACTTTATTACACTGCTTCTATTCAATATTGTGCAAATGATGATTTGCTTAATATGTCACTGCGGTTAAGAGAAAAGGGGAGAGACAGAGTCTGAGAGGTAGACAGGTAATGCTGGTTATCTATACAGTTCTCATGCTCAATGCATGATCTTCAGATTGCCACAGTGTGGACTCATTGGGATGGCTTCCATGGCAACAGCAAAATTACCTGTAACACTGTGAGTGTGTGTGTCTGTGTGTGTGTGTGTGTGAGAGAGAGAGAGAGACAGAGAGAGAGTGAGAGTAATGAGCTGTTCAGATCTGTCAGGGACTCAGGATGTACACCAGCTCAGCCAACACACTCAGACCAGAAATAAAAGCTTCTCCTCTGTTTCTTCAGCTGTGTCCTCCCTGCTCACACCGTCCTAATGCCACATTACCATGACTGGTGATGAAAGAGTCACAGTAATGTTTAAGTGGATGACACTTAAACATTATGCATTGCATCTAAACAACACAAAAACAATGACTGTGCTGCTAATTTCACAATAATATGTTGATTAGATTTAAATTAATGTGCGGGTGTGACGAGGCCTTAATTTGAAGCCTAAAATATGTTCAAACTTCTTAAAGTTCTCATTTTGTCTTATTATGGTACTTACTCACTATGTAATTAATACAGGACAGAGCTGGTAATACAATATGTGTCATATGCAAAGCACAATTGGGCTAGAGGTCCCTTAACAATTAGTTCTCCCGTGTCACTTTTCTTACGCTGCCTATTCATAGTTCCAGCTCTTTATTAGCTGTGTTCAGAAACAGGCAGCGTTGTTTCATTTAACTTGCTCTTTAATTCACTTCTGTGCTGCATTAAAAATAGCTTTAGCAAGCTTGAATTTTCTTCCTGAAAACCTTCAGATGCCCTGAAAGCTTCTGCACAGACCACTCTCTTACTTTTTTGTGATTGTGTAACGTTGCCCTATGTTTGAGATTTATGCAAAAAAAAGCTCAGTTTGCAGCAGACGGCCAGATGGGGGCACAGAATAACAGAGTTGGAGAGCTCACACTTTCAGATTAAACCCTTGAATGTTTTCACGGTGCTAAATCAGGATAGCTACAGAGTGAGTCATTTCCATCGTGTCAGTTTGGTAGCACAGTTCAAATCAAATACAAATAGTGACGGCATAGTATATCCACTGTTTGGTGCAGGGGATCCCTGACTGGATGGGATATTTATTATGCCAGGCACATAATAAACTGGTGTCAGGCGTCCAGTTTTTCTACCTCATACAACCACCAAATTAAACTCGCCGTGTGTTCCATTATTACATGATTGCAGCATCTGATGGCACAGAATAATTGTTTACAGAAAGGTTAGATAATTAATCAGCGTGGTCTACGTGTTGCTTCCAGGATGCTCCGTCTCCCAGGGTTCCACTGAGTTAATGTCAAATGGGGTAGATAGCAGAGATGGAAAAGATTCTAGTGTAGACAACCGAGTGTTCACATCAGATAACTGATTAGAGTTTGCTGAGTAACGGGTGAAGCGCATCGATAATATAACACAATGTTTGGCTGACGCGAGGCGTCCATGTTTCCCTGATTTCTAGACACTTCTGTGTTATGAATGTTCTCATAATTCATCAAGTTGACATGCGTGACATTAACACTTCAGAAACTTGTACAATTATGATCATTCTGATACGAACATGGCATCAGATCCATTGGAGACAGCAAGCTGGTGTATTTTTTGATTTTGTACCATTGCTGATGCCAAACTTTAATGTTTGTACTGTATGTGTGTGACAGCTCATGTGTGTTAAGTAATGCTCGAGTCACTTGGGACTCCCACAGAACCAGCATACAACAGAGATCAATCGAGCAGGGGAGGCTCGCAGTCGATGCGTAGTGCGGTGCATTCTGCAACGATTTCCTGCCGACATTTTAATGTATCTATAGGACAGGTCGATGAGCACGCCGGGAAGAATTCTATATTTCTGCCTGATGAACTACTTAATCATCTCGAGGATGGTCGGCTGAGTGAGAAAAATCCATATCCATTTTACCTTTTGTCTTTCATTGGCCACTGCCTTCTCAGGTCATCAAAAAATAGATGGAGGAGTGAGGGGGGAGGGAGAGGGGGAGACGGCTGAGAAAGTATAGCTTGACATCGAGAACAAGTGAGAGATAAAACGAGAATTAGTTGTTGATCATAATTTACAAAAAAGAAAAGTCGCACAGGGCTGTAACTCTTTAAACTCTACAGCAGTTACTCAGTTCATTTTGCGACTCTGAGCCTTGTTAAAAAGTGAAATGATTTAACAGTGTATAGAATGCAAGAAACTTTGGACAAAAAACCCAACGAACGCAAAATTCTGACTTTTCAAACAACTGCTGCTTCTCTGAAAACCTCTCATTGCAGTGATCTCACTCAAGAACATGAGCTTCTTGGGGTATCTGGTAGCTGTGTGCTAACTGCTAAGGAAATCTAAGCTAAACATGGAAGAACAGCATTTGCCATCTTTCAGAATATTGAAGAATTGCAGCTTCTACCACCTTTGACTGGACTCCAAGGACATCATGATGCACTTTTTCATCATATACAAACAATTCATTCATCCAGTTCTAGACTAAGACTTTCAATAAACTAGTCATTTGATTTCAGGCTAAATGAACTGTTACTGCACTTAGTCCCAAAATGCCACGTTGTATGATTGAGTCTGACGCTTTGCAGAGAGGGCAATACATCCAATCATGAATTGTTCTAATTTGCAACAAATGAGGCCTCTGGATGAATGGAACATTTCTTTACAGTAAGTCACTGTACATGGCTGAATGAGAACGTAGTTGGTTATTGTTTGATGAAGTCACATTCATCTTGTCAATGTCTTGTCTATTTTAAACACAATATTCCTCAATGAAATAAACCCTGTTTACAATCATACAGGGAAGAGACACTGACATGTAGTTGAAGGTGTACTTTACAACACGACTGTCGAGAGTCAAGCTTCTTGATTGAACCTGCTAAAGCTCAAACCTTTTGTCCCCACTCATTCAAGGATGTGATTTCTTTACAACCAGAATGTAAGCATTAAACAGGACTGCCAACAACCCTGTTACTGTTAATGTATATAATATGGTATGCTACATAGTGTGTATAATTTTGTTATTTCATTGACAGTGATGAGGAGCAAGGTCATGTTTAGAAGGTTTGTTATAGAGAGGTCTTCATTCGACACTCACTCTCTTTTGCTACCTTGAGCATCAACAATGTTGGAAACTTGTTGGAGAATATACACCTGCTGGATAATATACAATCAGACAGATCCAAACACTTTGCTCTTCTCAGTATCTCTATAGCTGCATAAGCAATGGTTTGAATGTGTAATTATACTTTTGAAGAGGTTGTCCTTGGTGGCAGGATGAGACGAAGGGAGGAATGATATGAAGCAGGCTGAAAGGGCTGCCTGGCTGGCTGTGAATGATTGTGCTTTATCTTTTGGCACTAATTAGGGTTTCGGTGGGCAATTTGCTTGTCTATTAAACCACCTTTTGGTAGCTAGACCAAAGCCTTCCATTCTTAAGACCATCGATTTCTCAGAAGTGATTCTTCCTTGCGTAGACTAAAACAAACAAAAAGGCAGACACATTCAGTAAAGCTTTCCATTAAGTGAAGTGCTGCCATTTTCTGCTGTAATGCCACTTTGTCTCTCTCTACTTCTTCCTATAATCCCCTTCGCTTCACTCCACCATGTCCTCGCCTTGTCGTTTTTCACTCCCTCACCTTCATTGTCTCGCTACCTTTTTCCAGCCGCCCCACCTCACTTTCTTTATCATTCTGTCTTGCTTCCTCTCCACCACTTCTCACTCTCACACACCTCTCACTCGTGTCTTCCTGTGCCAAATGTCTTTTTATCTGTCTCATCAGAGTTTGTCTGTTCGGGGACCATGCAGAGTACATATTGGTAGAAAGGCAAGACAAATACCAAACGGCCTGGAAATGGAGCCAGGAAACGGTGTCAGTTATTTTACCGTTGTGTCGTACTCCTTACACACTTAATTATTGAACAAGTTTCACCAAGAAAAAAGTCTCTGGGCTCACAGAACCCGTAATTGCTCCACCCTAGCAGCCTGTGAGGTCATGGCAGCCTCCGATCCCACATCCTCAACACCTGGGAAAACACTGGCGGCCTCAGGGTTTGCCGTAACTATGTCCCTCTCCACCAACTTCTCAAAAACAATGCTTATCATCTGCCTCATGGGCCCGATAAGGTACGAAGGCGTCAAAATCTTGCGATCAGGAGTAAATCAGCTTCTGTGCATCTATCCGACTGATCAAACACAGGGAAACCTTTCACAAGCATGAGGAGGCAAACAAAGCTGCACTCTCAACCAGGTCCCCACTGTCTCTGGGAGGAACAGGATCATAAATGGTCTCATGATCAGCCGTACTCAGATGACGACGCTGCACACCTACACACAGATGCTCACACAAAGACAGACTCTGATTTAGAACAATGACATATTTGGATGTAGCCTGCATGTGATGGACACATGGCATGTTAGTGGTATTGAAGATTAAGACTGACATTTACAGGAATGATGACATGCTAATTAGCACAATTAATAAACAGCCTGCAAACGTATTTACGCAGTTTCCAAAACAAGGTGCGGGATAAGACTTACGTTGTGTCATAGCTGGATACAATGGTTGATTTCAGCAAGGAAGTTTATGTGGGCTGCTGCTCACAGAGTCTGTGGCTGTGGTGTTGTGTAACAGGCTGCTGTCTGGGTTGCCACCGTCAATGTGGAATAATAAGTGACACTTTGCCAGCAGGCCCGTGCCCTGTGGAGCAGAGGGTCTGGGGGTCCTCCCCATGAGAGCTTGAGTGTCAGGCATTTCATTTCCTGCATTCTGCTGAATTCTTATGCACCAATTTGTGCTTTTTATGCATCAGTCCCAGTCCTCTGCCACTCTCAACATGAACATGAAGGGAAAAAAGAAGGAGAATACTGATTCCCACTGACAGGACTGATACAGACACGGTCCATCTGTCATTCAGATCAGTATACAACATCTTTCTTTTTCATGGGCCAGAGCAATGATGATGCTGAGTGATAGACAACCTGTCATTCTCTTCCATGAATTCTGATTTAATATTTTGCTCCTCTGTCATGATTTTGGTGTCATAATTTCTCACGTCTTTTCAAACATGAAAACATAGTGTATTCATTACAGTAAGGTGTGTATGGAGATGTGAGGAAATTGTGTGTCTTGTGGGCATTATATAAGGGGTGGTCCATGTTATTTTTTAAATTCAAATGATCCTGTATCACACTGATGTTTGGAGGAAATGGCTGTCTGGAACATTTACAGAGCAGATGTATATGTTCCAACAGACAAAAAATGATTAAAATAATAGCATCAAATCAGGCAAAACAAGCCTTTTATTCTCATTAAATAAAAATGTTGTTGTGGCCAGCCGTGTAGATCAAGAAGCTCTGTGGGCAGTAGTTTGCATATTCAAATGAATATTTATGCCCTCACCTTGACAACCACTTGATCAATCCGACCTGACAAGCAGGATCTGTTCAAGGCTTTTTAGTGGCAGAAGGTCATGATTTACAACATTAGTCTGTTGGATCCCTGTTGGTTTTCCATTCATTTGTGTTCATTATAAAGAAACCCATTTTTTAAAGTATTCTGTTCATACACCTCACTTCTTTTTCTATTAAGAAAGTGACCAAGTCAGTTTGAATAAATCAACAAATCAGACTGATTTGGATCAAGCAGTGAGAGCTTTTCATTCAGCTGAACTCGAAATGTGTTTTCATCTAACATCACATTGTGTGACGGGGATTTACAATAGCAGGATGAGTGGAGAAAGGAAGGGAGGACTTATGGACCTGACTCTCTGTAGCAGCAGCCTTGTGGTTTTGTTTAAAGGACTGAATGAAGGTAGAGGTAGAGCTTGTTTAACCTTAGTTACTTTAACCTGTTTACCCATCCTATCCCTGCATGTTTTGAACCCTGCATTTAAACATGTAAAAATCTAAAAAATGTAAATGTACAGTAACATGTAAAAAATGTCTTACCTGCTGATGAAGGCGATAAGATGTGATAGGAACTCGTTGACAACTCATTTGCTGACGTTTTTGGGAAACCAAATTCACTCATTCAGTGGCACTGAAAATCAAAGAGTTGCTATATTTGCACTCTATATCACCATAACATATATTATCTAGGTAAGGGTCCTATAGGTGTGACCACACTTACTGAAAACACATTTGTCATATGGATGTTTCACATTTAAATAACTTAACTTCTGTGTATGTTGGGGGTTTTAATTGAGGCACAGACAGGTCACCGAATTACACCAATCAGGCGGGCGCCACCACTAGCTGAAATTCCTTTAACGAGCAGTCAGTAATCTTCAAACGGATTATAGTTTGAAAGTGTAATTTGATTGATTCGGGATTGTTGCTTTAAGCGGCGGTGCTCGCTGAGCCACGGCCCTGTTTAAAAGGAGGAGGGGATCAATTAGCCGGGCCTTACTGCTGACGCTATCGACTGATATGCAAACAGAGGGCATTGATTGGGCTTCAGGCTGTGCTGTAGCATTTTCTACCCAAACTGCAAAGGGTGAACCATTAGTCAGAGAGAAGCGAGCCAGCGGCTGACGGGAAGCTGGATTAGACTGATCGGATCCAGTTGGTGTGGTGCCCCCCTCTGATGCGCAGGGTTTTCCATAGCAACAGCATGCTGATATGTTTTTATTGTCTCACTGCAGATATGTGAGCTGTGTGGTGTGGGATGGGTTTGTATAAAACCGTCTGCCTTCAGGGAGCTGCTACCTAAGAGAAATTCATTAAAAGGTTTTCTAAAAAGGATTAGTGTCTTGCGATGCTCCAAATGCTGTCTCCTCTGAGACGAGCATTCGTTTCTCATGGAGAAAAAAACAATACTTGGCACACTTGGAAGTGGATAAATGTAAAGATACTTAACGTCGGCTGGAAATCTCCTTCGACTAAGATTCCTTGACACACTTTGTCCTATCTGTGGATTGTTGAGGAGATAGTGCCGCGCTGCCAAGCCTTTGGTGCGTGTCTGAAGACAGATGAGCCAGATTTGTCATTCAGCCAGTGCACCTATAATTACACAGAGGAATTATAGCTGCACACTAAAATTACTGACTGAATAATAAGCGGAATTGCGGACACTTAGATTCATTTCACAGGTGCTTCACACTTAACCAATAGCTAATTGGGTGTGGGACACAATTTTGCGAATAAAGCATTGGCTTTGAACACATCACTTGAGATAAGATGTCTTGGGTCAGAGCTGCATAGGCTGTTTCCATTAAACCTTATAGCTGGAATGAAAACACTTCATGGTTAAAGGCATCTATAGCTCGCGTCCACCAACAAGAGGTTTCATTTATTTTGCCTGGCTCTCTTCTCAGGAGGCAGTGGGTGTTTTGACATCTTCTTCACTCTCCTGTTGGCTTTTGTTTAAAACAAATATTATATAACATAATATGCTGACTGTTACATCTTTGCCACATGGTCGTGGTTCTGTGTACAGTGTAAGTGCATAGTCTTTTCTGTTAAGATTAATTTAAGGGGTTGCAAGATGATCACCAGGGGATTTAGACTGTAGTCTAATCTGTGCCTATAGCTGTAAAATATCGTATATATACAATGTACAGTTTTAGCTTTTAAGGCCTCATATATGACTCATGACCTGCTATCAACAAACATGTGCACCTTGTAATGATGTCCTGTGTTAAGGTGTCGCAAAATAGGTCGGGAAGTCTGTTTGTAATAAGGGAGTCTGAACCATACTGTTTCTATGGTTACCTGCACTTCACTATATATTGTTTGAGGAGTCCAGTTTGCTAATGTTTTCATCAGCTGTCCAATAAAGGTTCAGATGAACTAATCTAAGTTTAGATGAAATGCATTCAGATCATTGATTATTTTATTAATTTGTTGACCCTCATTGATAGAAATGGGATGCACAGAATGTTATGGTTGAATCAACACCTCTCTAAAAAACTGGACAGGATTATAACCTTTATAAAACTGTATTTACTGCAGTGCTGTTGCATTAGACTGCATTAGTTTGACTCAGTAGTTCTGGACTGGCTGGCAAGTGAGTGTAAGTAACATGCCATGCCCTGAAATACATCTAAAATTAAGTTTTCCATCATCCGTTAAGGACTGCAATATAAGAGGCAAAAACGCAGAAATCATTACACACCTAATTTGTATGTTATATTTATAGGGTTTCATGAGGGATAATATAATGGATCTGCATAATTAGAAATGTTGAGTGCACTCTAATGCCTGAAATGCTTCATTTTAATGGAGCTATGATAGTCACAGGAACTCTATTTGAAAGAATTCTTTATGTTTTCACATATATCCACAGACATGTCGTGGACAGACCTGTAGAGGATTGCATCCTGCTCTGCCTGCCAGTCTCCTGCTGTAACATAAATATCACAGAAAAAAAAATGATGAGCAGCCGCTTGACTAAACAAGCAACACAGCAGAGAATGGTGAATCAACATTCAATCCCCCAAACTGTGGCAGCGCAGATAATAAAAGCAGCCAAACTTAAAACAACACCTAGTTTTCTTTTTTTGTTTTGTTTTTTTTCCCGTTAGTCCTTTCATGCTTCTTGTCTTTTTGTCATAACCAGAAAATATCTTCCACTTTTTGACTTTATCTCTTCTAAAGCTACCTCCTCTCCATTTCTGTCTGCCTCATTATTCCCCTTCCCTCCCCTCTCCCAGCCCTACTTGTTTTAAAAATAAAGAGAACAAGTGAGAGAGAAAAGGATGTAAAATGTTCCTCCAGGGTGTTTCCTGCTTTGCTTTGGTAATGTCTCCTGCTCCTGCTGTCAGGAAGCAAGTTTAGATTTTAGCCTCCAACGAGGGATGTTAGGGCAAGGTAAACCCCCCTACAAAGCTCTTCCTACTCTTTTTATTAGAGAAATGGAATTCATTTATTGCAGAGATGTGGGGAGAAAAGAAAGCAGCAGTGTGCTTTCAGTGAAATATTATAACACGGTGTGGTATGGGGCAGCTTGAAACCTTACTTATTTTCCTTTAATACTGGAATTTGTGGATTGCACATTTACGCGCAGTTTTACACTTAATATGTCCAATTATCGTAATTGTCAGCTGAGTATGTCTGAAACCCGCATTAGCTTTATTTGTATTTACATTCTATTTTTCTTTGTTGTTCCCTTCAACATTCTCCCGCTGCAATGGGCCAAAATGTTCAGTGGGATCATTAAATTTTCATTTTACCAATCTAATCTAATGAAATTTAATAGCGTGCATGACTGAAAAACCTGCATGCTTGCTGAGCCCATCGTGGAAGTTTATAAAATGAAAATGAACAAGGCTGACTTGAGTCGAGTTGGATTAACTTGGTGTGTGTGGCTTCCAGACATCTGCAGTTCCTCATGCTTTTTTTGATTCATTTATTTTTTACTCTCAGGGATAAGGCTGGTCACATCGAATAGTTTAAATTTTGTCAACAGTTCTCATTAAACGACCAAAATCAACAATGTGTTCAGTCTCCTCTCAGTACACCTCAACTTCTCTACGCCTTGTGTGGCTCTCAGCCACCAAAGCTGTTGGTTACGACAATGAAAATCTCATTTATAGATGAAATCATTTCATTCAGGGCAAAGTCATTTCAGCAAACATTACTCAAATAGGAAAAAAAAAATAGCACATTTGTCGGGGACTACTTTTGGTGGTGGATTATTTGGGCAGCAGAAAGTGTGACCATGGTTATAAAGGAACATGTCACCCAGTCTGGTTTATTGGTAGTTTTTGGACAGCAATAGAGGAAGAACATATACCAAGCTTTGGTACTTGTAGTACTTGTTGGCTGACTGAAGGATTTGATACCAAAACTGTTGATGTACTTTTTTTTGGGACCATGTATTTCAAACTCCTGCCCCAACTCTCCCACCCCAACCTGTTTTGGATTTGCTTTCCACTTTGAGGCGAATAAACCCATCCCCACCACCACCGACATCACCACCACCACCAGCAACAGCCAGTGCTGATTTAGAGGGCGAGAAGAGCTGAGCCCGGGATGGATTGATGAAATATTGATGAAAAGCTAAGTGTGTGATTTGTAGCAGGGCATCAAAGGCATCTGCTTCAGTGGTGCAGTGAGGGAGAGAGAGGAGGGAAGGCGGGAAGGCATAAGGCCCAGAGACAGGAAAGATACATAGATGCGTATGAACAACACAGATGTTGACGGGAGGTGGACCAATTCAGTATCGCTGACAGTCGGATAACATCATATGTTATGGTAGGAAACATCTTTGAAATCATTTTTGTGGTATACAATCCTGTTGTCAAAAACACATTTTAATGTGATGTATACATTAGAGGTATTTGGAGCTAGACCAGTGAATTATTGAAAACTCAGGGCATTGCAACCTTTTTCCTTGACTGCCTACTGACCCCTGAGACTTTTGCTCCTGTACCTCAGCCAAAAGGGCATTGCTCCCCTGCAGACCTCCCATGATCTCCCTTGACCCTCTGGTCATAACCCTTAAAATATCCTGTGCAAAGGCCAGACCTCCAAGCAGTATTAAGCACCCTGTACAGCAGGAGGTGAGCATCCATTGCATGAGTATAAGCTTCTGTCACTAATTTTAGAAATGCTAAAATGTCCATGGCAGCATCAGCACATAAAGTGCATTGCTCATTGCTCTCATTGCTCATCTCTTTCTTCCACCCTTTCCTTTATTTTTCCACCCCTTCACTAACTCTTCTTTTATCCGAGGCAAATGCTAATGCAGCCAGACGGCTCTTTGAAATTGAAATGATGTGAAAATAGAATTGCAGTGGCAAATGAGCTGTGTTTGCTGGTCCCGTCGGGGCCAAACGGAGCCCTTTGAACACGCCTCTCCCCCAGTGAGAAGGCCCTGTTCTGGGCCGCGGTCTCTCTGGCGCTCCCCTCCCTTTTCACGTCAGCTGGAGAGCTCCCATAGGAGCAGAGATCAAGCTGGAACTGATTGGGATTGAGTTTGTTATCCACGCATGCGCACACATACACAGCCGCATTCCTGCAACATCCTCACAGCAAACTCAAAGGTATCTGCACACATCCAAACACTATGTATGCTGAAAGTTCACATGTACGTACGACGCGATCAGATGCATCTACAGTACATCAGATACAAAGTGTAGGAATCTATAGCTGTCTGAGTGTTAAGAGTCCATCCCTGACATTAGAGGCAGTTTTATTTAAAAAAAAATAAAAAATAAATAAATATACATATTGAGCCTCACAACAGCTCACAGTCATCCTCAGCAGATGGAGTCTGCTCATTTGTCAAAGTCATCCAAAGCCTATCTCCAATATAAACCTGTCTCCTAGTCTCCCATGCAATTAAGGTAGACCAGTATTCAAGAATTTACAGTAGTCTTGCAATTTTATAGAAGCAACAACTATAAAAGAAGATGTAGACATCAGCAGACTCACAGTATCTTGCCTGACAGGCCCGTACTGCAGCAAGCTTTGCTTCTCGATTATGTCAGGGACTATTTGTCTTGAGTTTAGTCTGACTGAGGTTGACCGACATACCCTTCTGAGAAAAACTTATCTTACTGTCAGGAGCAAAGGAGGGAGTTGTGCAACATTGTTGTAGAAGTGCAATAGGTGGCGAAAGGAAGAAAGTCAGGGTGGATGGATGCGTCAACAAAACGTCAGACTTCAACACGGGAGACACAGTTTGTTTCTTCTTGCGACAGTTTGCAATGTTTTCTTCTCTCATGTTTGGTCATCATTGAATGCAGTCTATCATTTGTCACATATAAACATTAAAGAACAATCAGAGTGAAATGACACCAAAAGTCAAACCAAAGGTGGTTTGCCAAGGCACTGATGAACTATATTATCCTTATTATCCTGTCAATGGGACATCTAGTGAGTCATTTTGGAGTACAGAGACTGCTTTGTAGATGGACACATGCACATAAGCGCACCTGTCTCAAACAGTTTCTTGGAACTCGTCACTGTCAACGTTGAAAACTTTTTGACGAGGAATCCGATCAGCAGCGCACTGGCGAGGAGAAAGGCAAACTCACGGCCACCAAAGTCAGACACTCGGGAGAGCAAGGAGCGAAGAAGCGGATAGACAGAGGAAGAAGAAAAAACCAAGAGAGACAGGAGAAAGTGAAGGCGAGCGTCGACCGAGTCGTGAAGAGAGTGTTTAAATGTCAGTGTTTTAGATGACAGCGATCCCAGCCCTAATCCCCCTGAATCTGCTTTCTGACAGAGTGAAGTGAAGCATTCCATTTTCAACACACAAACGGAATGCTTAAGAGCATGGCTCTGATTCTCAGCAATGATTAATGAATGATGCGGTGCAAGTATAAGGAGAAGAGTAAATACTATCAGTCTTCAGTTAATCACCTCAGAGAGGTGACACTCACCTGCTCACAGATGGAAACTTTTTAAATTAACAAATGATCATTAGCGGGTAATGTACTGTAATTGCCTTTGTGTGTGTGTGTATGTAAGCACGGCACCGTGTTGTATGATTGAAGGCTGATCAGAGTGTGTTATCTGTTTCTTCTTCCCTACACTGTGAACAAGCCACAGTTGTTGCAGTTGTCTCAATTTTACCCTTCACTGAAGCCAATATTCCGTCCTTCTCTTCAGCTGTCTTCACATTCAGTGTTTTTTTATTCCATTTCATCGTTTTAATGGTTGCACTCAGACCAGCTGTGCTGAGAATCATGACCCACAATAATGATAATAATGTTTAATTAGTGTTTCTTGTAACCAAGGCCACAATTTGTCCATATAACCCCAACTACAGTACACCCCATGTATTTGCTGTGGTTCAAACATGATCTGTTGATTTCACCTCATTGGACCAAACCACTGAACCAAAAGTCACCTTTTTTTATTGGGAGTAGACTAAGCCCAGGAGTAATCATCATTTGGTAACGGCGGTAACACTTATACGCATCGAGTTAAAGGGTTAGGGTTAGTTTTATTGATATTGGGGGATATTGTCTAAATAAGAGGACACTTCAGAGATTTGGCATGTCATTTAATGCTTTGACAATGTGCTAGGATTAGGAACCAGAACTACTTGGCACAGCACATCACCTACGCTGACAGAGGACTCCCACAGCAGTGAAAGTCCTGTTTGTCAATGACCTACATACACATATGACAGGACATGCATATATGTATATATGTGTGTAACCTATATGCATTGTGACAACACCTGAAGCAGTGTTGGTGAGACCAGGCTGCCCATTTCCTTCATTTTATCATAAAGAAGTGAAACTTCTTGAAAAATAAAATCTATGCAGTAACTGTCCTCAAAATATTACCATACAAAATGTCTCTGTCTTGTCTCATTTCTATGTGTGTCACTATTTATACACACAAGAATAAACGAGGTCCAGTTGCAGTCATGACTAATGATAGGATCAACACAAAAAAAGACCAGAACCAAAAAGGAAATCATGTATAATTTCTAATTTTGGTCCAAATAAAAATAAATAAATGATAAAAAAGTGTTGAAGAGACCTAGTTTTCTAAACGTACCCAGAGCTCAACCATAGCTGTGGCAGACTAGAAGACTCTCAGGGTGTTTGATGAGTGATGCTGATGGAAAGGACTGGGTTTACGTTGGTTAGTAGTTCCTCAGTCACGGTGAAGAGAGGCCTGTGAGAATTGTTACTTTTTATTCCAGAGCTGCTTCACATCAAATAAAACAAATGCACGTTTTTTTTCTAAACAAGGTGGAAATATGTATTCTGTTAAATTTCTCATGGGGAGATTGGATTAGAGGACAGAGGGAGTGACTGAGACTGAGTGACAGAGATTGGGACAGATTGGATTTCAAGAAGGAAGGAGTGAGATGCATAAAGTGACAGAGACTTGAGAGAGAGAGAGCTGAGAGGGAAAAAATGTGTTTTTGTGTGCATAGATATGCGAGCATGTGGATGTATGTCTACAGAGGATGTTGTTTGGGTGTGCGTGTGCGCTCCTGAGTCTCCCTCCCCACCAGCCCACATGCTGGTGCCTGTCAAGTCAAGGAAACTTCAAGCGTTTTCTGTGTTTAAAAAAAGAAAAAAAGAGCTTCGGCTTCACAGTCGGTGGCTGCATATGAAGCGGCAGCGTGGCCCGACTTAGCCTCACTTCAGTCTCCGTGCTGCTGCTTGCCGTCACTGTTGCCTTCGGCATCACTCTCTGGCCCGCCGCCCGGTATGGAAATACCCCTCAGCCTTAATGGACATTTCATTTAATAATCAGTGATTGATCCCTGCTGGTAATGATGTATAAGCAGGAGGATTCAGGGATGAAGAATATTCTCAGTCAATAATTGGAGAAGGTAGAGAGCTCTGCGGAGAGACAGGCGACTGTGTTGCCAATAGCAGCACGTCTCCTTAACTCTCCGGTTGTCAATATGGCATCTCTTTATTTGCCAGTGGCAATTAGCGCCACGGCGTCATGTTGTTGAGTTAGAGTCACATCAACCTCACAGAGCTAATTAGACACACTCGACCTTTTCTACATGAGGCTACTTTTAGAGGTGGGACACTTGAATATGAGGGCAAGGACAATTAGACCAGGCGATCACAAGTCATGTCATATTATAGACCACTGCTCATGTTGGACTTTGCATGAGGGTTGTGTCATCTGATATATTTACTCTCTTTAAATACTTGACTTGAACTGAATTGAAACACAGTGATCTAAAAGCGATTTGGACACAGCAACACAGTTTAGATCCACTACCAGTCCCCTTCAACACCCTGTCCAAGTGTGTGACGGAGTGTGACACAGATCTGAATTTAAAGCATTCATTTTGTAGCACTCTGAAAGAAACACATGTAGGTGCAAATATATTGACAGAATTTATGTAGATTAAGTTACAAAATCAGGAATCACTCTTCATTCAACTTATTTGGTTGCACCTTTTCTTTCATTTGTGTTCACTGAAATTCTCTTTTAGTGTGTTTGGGTCGGTCTGTAGAATATTTTAAATGACTGACAGTCACAGCCAACGTTGCTGCTCGTTTCTTTTCAGATATGACCCGCAAAAGTTTGGTGCCAAAATCCAGCCTTGTTTCCAAAAATCTTAATTTATAATGAGACAGTCTTCCAAAATCCCACTTGTGTTTTTCTTCTTCTTCTTCTTTTAAATCCGCTCACTGTGCTGAGGCTCAGTTTGGCTCGGGTTGGCATACTGTACGCTCTGGTTGTGTAAATAATTCAACAGCATGCCTTTCTCCACCATACTGCAGACCTGTCTCATTGCTAATGAGCTCCTCACCATCACAGTATTCATTGATGTTCTTTTTTTCATGCTTTTTTTTTTGCCTCTTCGGGACCCCCAGAGAGCTTCTTCAATCAAACACACACTTATACCTTAAAATGTTTGAAAGTCGACCATGTTTGTGACATTTTGTGATATTTAATATTCATGAAGGTGCTGAAGGAATGCTTATGCTGAATGGGATTTGCACACACATGCTATCACATCACACACACATACACACACACATCTGCTCTCCTCTGAATGTGATGGTACACGTTGATGAATGTGTAGAGAGAAGATTCTTCTAGAAAGAACCTACACTATATGTGACTGTTGTTTTCTTTGTCACATGCCATACTGGAACAGAATTTTATCTTTTTGAAAAATATTTCTCGCCAGTGTTGTTGTATTTTCAAATAGAGAAGGGCTGCATACTATACTCACAATATTCACCTTTATAGCTTGCATTTCTTTCTTAATATATACCATATTTTCTTTTGGCAACTAGGCCTGTGATTAAATTCTATGTTAAAATCAATATTAAAACAGGATGTGACCTCAGAGGCCCGAGGTAATGTTGAGGGAGTACTTTGTGGGTATTTATGGAATCCAAATAGTCAAATTTAATACCAGTATAGTAATATAGTAATACTCACACCTTATATCTGAATTCTTAAAGGGAGGTGTATTCCTCCTTTAAAGACATGTCTTTAGTTACCTGAAATGAGATCAGGGTGATCTGCCCCCTTTAAATGTTTTACTACCTCCCTCGGTGATGTTATACTGTAGAGGCAGACAAGAAAGGAAAGCTATGACAGCATAAAATGGGGCTGGGATTCATTCCCATGCAACTGCATGTATACGTGGCTTTTACACTAATTAGTTTTGTCACCATGAAGCCCAGGGCTTCCTTTTTTTAACATCCCCTTTACATCACACACACACACAGCGGGGAGGAAAAACAGTTTGGTAGCTGCTGATTTTCACTAAAATGTCTTTTCTGGTTGTCATTGTAGCTCAAAGCATACAAAGATGTGTGTGTGTGTGTGTGTGCGCGTGCATGTGTGTTAAATCCCATCACGTTTCACCTTTCATGTCACTGTCGCCACACAATGTCTATTAGTGGAAGCACGACTTGAAAATAATGCTTCAAAGCAAATAAAAAGTGGTCTTTTAAGGCGGACAATAGACGGAGTCCTGTCTGTGGGGGATTCTAAAGAGGCAGCCCACAACGCCCACACAAGCATATTCTGTCTACTTTATCAGCCCAAAGGCTTAGTCTTAATCTATTTTTGCTTATTTTTAAATGAAACTCAATGAGTATGTCACTAATTAGATTAAATTACCACCAATAACATGGGGACTAATCACACAACTGTCAACTGTCACAGAGGCAAAAATCTGATTTTAATTGGTTGTTGTAGTGCACAAGAAAAGTCACTTATTCTGAAAAAAGATACCTCCAATGTGGAAAGATAATTTGGTTTAACTTAGTTAGATTTAAGATGATAGTTTAATTAATTCAAAGCATAAAAAGATTTCTGGACATAATGACGGCAAGCAAAAAGTACATTTCTTCAGCGCTTTGGCAACACATACAACTGATTACACATTTCAAATGGATGAAACACAAACATACAGAAAAACACTCAAATACAAAACATCTGCAAGGCATTACAGACATTAGCGGCAGCAGCAATATTAGCTAAGGTCTATTAGCATTGTGTTAAACACTGGCCAAAACGTCTGACATCTGGGGGTAGTGGGGGTTACAAATCATCAATACCGTTTTGGGTCGCAGGCTGAAAAGTCTGGGAACCCCTGATGTAGAGCAAGAAATTCATGAAGGAATACTCCAGGTGTGAAGCTAGCATCCCCAATAAACATTAACCAGTCTTACAGGTAGATTAACACTGGTTTACTCATTACCAAAACCAAAGTACATTTCTTTTCACGTTCCCATCCTCTTCTGTTGTGTTGTGACCCATTCAGTCGAGCCTTCAGTGTATTTGCAGTGAATGTCTTCATGCTTTAAATGTGGCTTATTCAACTGAGTTTTGATCATCTTTTCTTCCTTTGCTTGTGTCTTTGTGCTTGTGTTATGCTGAAGTGCAATGAGCAGTCTGAGTCACTCTACCCCTAAAAAACTTGGCCCAATTATTTTAAGGGCAAATAGAAAATGACGTTCAGGCATTGGTTCAGTTTTATTTCTTATTTTTCATTGCTTTTTTTAACCTCATATTTAAACACTCACTGCTCTTTTTCACCGAGTGAAATGTCAGGATGCTATGTGTTTATTAAGTGTCTTTCTGTGGCTTTCCACTTCATGAAACAAAACCGTTGCACTGGCATTTTCGGACTGAACCAGGATTGCAGGACACTCTTGATTTGCTTTGATTGTGTGATAATCCTTGAGATTTTCACTTCACAACCTTGAAGGCACCAAAATGTCTTCACAGGTATGGACATGCCTTTGTAGTAGAAACACATGGTACCCGGTATATAAAACCAAATATAAGCTGCAGTTTACATGGTGCTGGAGCTTGAAATCATGCATGAATTCAATAGATTCTACCAATGAAGCCATTCCTGATGTAGCATAACACAAACATTTCTGCTGAGTCTCACCCTAAAGGCTGAAGTCAGAATCCATATTTCTTTCTTGTGTAAGTAGGGTCACAGACTCGGGTTTAAAACCTCTGCAGTTCCTGTCATGCCATATTTCACAGAGTGGTGGGTGAACACAGAGCGGAGCTGACAAGTCTCACTGCATGAGGAGAGAAGGCTCGGTTCAGAAACAGCTTGACTCTCTGATAAATGGACTGGCCACTGGCCTATTAGCTGACAGTGTTGGTCAGAATGAGTCAGTTAACAAGAAAAAAAAATAAAACACACACACAACACACTTCTCTTTAGATGTGAGACAGGCAGTACTGACACATCCTCAGATCCATTTGGAGAGACCGGCCAGTGACTACTGAACCGCTTTGGCCAAGGTTCAATCCCAGAACATGTCCGCTGGTGGGTTGTTGAGTTAAGTCATGACAGAGTCAGCAACATTATGGCTGATGCCAGCCGTGCACGTCTCATTTTTTCATTGTTTTAATTGATAAAAACTCATGAACTGAAGGTCTTTTCAGAACAACTGAAACTTATTCTTGAAAGGACCATTCTAAATTGGTTGACCTTGGTCTTGTTCTCTTATTTATCTCCAGTATGACTTCAAGCCTTCTGGCATATCCACATTGATTCCATTGAAGTCCGGACGAAAAGAAATAATTTCATTTTTGCAAATCAGAGCAACAGAAGTACATCAGAGTGACTGAGCAGAAAGCTGTAGGAGGACGACACAGAAGAACAGATGCTGAAATGCATTTTGGAAGAGGCCTTCTGTACGACTTCAGCTTTGGAAGGCCGTGTCACATGCCTGCATAGTCACTGAGTCCTGCAGCAACCCATGGAGATAAATTGGACAGTGTGGACCGTCTTAAAGATAGATGATATCGTCGTCCAGTGGAAAGTCCTGCAGATGTAGCGGACAGTTTCCTACAACAGTGTTTACAAAGATATAAATATAATAAAATATACAATAATATATACATAACTTTACATTATTATATACAATATACATAATACACAGCTACTGTAGCAAGTTGAAGGATTCGGAGTGGCAGATTTTGCCCTTGTGCAACATTAAACAGTCCAGCATGTACACACACACACACACACAAGCATATAAAATACAGAAGACATGGTGTGAGCTACGGTGGCAGGTTTTTGCTCTTAAAAGTGTAAAACTGGAAACAACTTCTTTGAATGAAGTGGATGTGGAAATGCCCTTTAATGC